>OZ012668.1:60511246-61251246 GCA_963942505.1 Lordithon lunulatus | reverse complement strand
TGAACTAAAATTGAGCAACTGAATGTCGAACTGAGTAGTTTACAGAGGTAAAACTTTAAACGAACTAAACAGCCTTTATCAGAAGATTCTAAATGAGATCACTGTATCAACAGATTGGAAAAAAAGCGTCCTATATTCTAAAAATATCTGGTGTGAGCACCAACTTTCCGAATTACATGACCTTTTAAATTTTCCGCCATTTTGGTATTTTGGACTTTTTTGACATTTTTGACATTTTTAACTTTTTTGACATTTTTGACATTTTTAAAATTTTTGCCATTTTTCACATTTTTGGCATTTTTGCCATTTTTGACTTTAACATTTTTGACTTTTTTTTTGTAATTTTTTACATTTGTGACTTGAAATTTTTGACTTTTATGATTCTTTTTTCCTTTTTTTCCTTTTTTTAACTTCTTTGACATTCTCTTAATTTGACACTTTTCATATTTTGACATTTTCATGTTTTGACATTTTGACTTTTTAATTTTTTAGCATTCTCACATTATTGTATCTGGTGGGAATATTAATTTCGTTATAAACATCTGTATCCCTATGTGTTAACTTTAGGGGTTGGTGTTAGCAACGTTTACTAACAAAAATAAACAAATTAATAAAAAAAAGGACCTTTATTGGCATTTCCCTCACAAAAACTGCTCTTCACCAACCACAACAAAAATACATAAAAATAAAAATACAAATTAATAAAATCACAAATTAAATATATAACAAATGATAAACAAAAATTAAAATAGACAAATAGACAAGGTTTTAAATTATAAAATATACAAATTATACATTGTAGGAAATGTGCTGTAACACTATGCATCTTTATTTTTTTTTTTAATTAAAGATGCATAGTGTTACAGCATTACTGCCAACAAAGAATAAAAAAAAAATAAACGCCTACACCCTACAGTAGAAGACATGATTAAATAACAATAAAATTACTATTAACTTTAGTTCTCGTCATATCGCAGCAAATGCTGCGTTTTATGAGCCCGCACCCACTCGACACAGCAAAAGTGCAGACTGTTGAGGTCAGAACAAGCGAAGGGGGTAGGCGAGTAGCGGGTGAAAAGCTGCTGGCACTGCGCCGGAACGGAAATCAGTCCATATTTCACGGATTCTATTTGTACGTTCGAGTGTATAACGGGGGGCGAGCGGTCTTGAACTTTAACCGATATATCGACGCCTGCTCTTAACGAAAACGGGCGGTGGGCAGAGAAAGCCCGAGAATTCCATTTAATATTGAATTAGATCGGCGTCGGTTATTTTTGCTGATGGCCGGTGAAAGAGGGAGCATATTTTTTAACACGTCCACCGCGAGGATATTTATAATAAATAATGTGAACACAAATGTGTCGCGGTGTCACATTTATTTCGATTGTTCTATCTCTTTTGTTTTTCTTATGGCGGGGAGAAACCTTCTTTGCTTATATATTCTTCTATTCCTATAATCCGGTTTCCTACTCGTCCATTTAGTTCTTCCATAATAATACGCATTTTCTAGAAATGTTAAATAGGTTAGAAATTAACTCGAGAGTTATCTGCTTTATACAATCGAGTCTAACTTTAGTAACTTTTTACGTTTCTTAAAACCCTGCTCGATGTATTAGTACCTTGTTGAGGCGAGTAGACTTAATCGTATTTACATTGAAAACACCGACCTTTTCATTGTTGCGTTTATATATATATATATATATATATATATATATATATATATATATAAATATATATATATATATATATATATAAAATATATATATATATATATATATATATATATATATATATATATATATATATATAAATATATGTATATTATTTGCCGAAAACTAGTTTTGTAGATTCACTATTGGGTATGTGTCATAAGGCAAAAAATATAAAAAAACTCCTTAAGCGAAGGGAGTTTCTTAAGGAGTTTCTGCCTTACGCCGCATACCCAATAGTGAATCTACATACATGTTTGTAATATCGTTATATATATATATATATATATATATATATATATATATATATATATATATATATATAAACGCAACAATGAAAAGATCGGGGTTCTCAATGTAAATACGATTAAGCCTACTCGCCTCAACAAGGTACTAATACATCGAGCAGGGTTTTAAAAAGCGTAAAAAGTTATTAAATTTAGACTCGATTGAATAAAGTATATTATATATATATATAACTTTTTACGCTTTTTAAAACCCTGCTCGATGTATTAGTAGCGTAGATATGCAAAGCGATGTATTAATTAGATGTATCACATATCATGATGTTTTATAACTAATAACAATTAGTATGGTCAGGTACTTGGTCACGTAAATCCAGAGCCTGCCCTTTGGAGAATATTATTCAATGCTCAAAAAATAATAAGTTCTTCGCCACAATCAACTAACACATTTTATTAACAACTGAGTGACTAACTTAAAACACTGATTATGAAATAACAATAAGAACTCATTACACTTATTCTAACGCACTAATAGTCAATAGTGAACCTTTCTCGAGAGAAACGGTCCAAGCCAACTTATCATATGCGTTGTTTGTACAGAACTACCCGCATTCCCGTTAGGTAGTTCCGCTCACATCGCCCCTTGGCGATGCGTACTCAAGGCAAGGTCACATTCCTTCAAATTGTCACTAATTGGCTGCTGCAGCACTAATCAAACGCTGCGTAGAGCACCCTTGTGCTGTAGTTATGGTTAAATTCCTCATAAAATCTTTTCAAGCATCAGGCACCGACATATATATTTATTTTTATATTTCCACAATTCTTAAATATCGATTTGCAAAAGATGAATTGTTAATAATTTTTTACACTTCTTAAAACCCTGCTCGATGAATTAGTACCTTGTCGAGGTGAGCAGGCTTAATCATATTTACATTGAGAACGTCGCTCTTTTAATTGTTTCATTTATATAATCCATAATTCTTATACATCGATTTGTACAACATAAATTGTATTGTAAAATAAACAACTATTTAAGTAATGGGCTAATTACTTAAATAGTTGTTTACATTCTAAAATATTTCTACACTGTATGGTGAAATATATCATGCAAACAATTCACTTATTTTAAACCGAAACATGTGTTCATTTTCTTTAAAAAAAACATTGAAATTAAATTTAATATCAGCCTAAATCATTTTAGTTAGTTCTGTAGAATTTCTTTTTTATACGCTGTGTGTACTTATATTCAATATATGAATATAATATGAATATAATATGAATTAAAATAGTGTTATTAAATCTCAATTTAAAATTTGTAATATAAAACCAATTTAATCAGCTTGTTTTTAGGGTGAACACAAATTCTGAATGTAAATGTGAGACCAAAACTAATTCCGTTCCTTTCGATCAATTTAGTAATATTAATATGCATTTGAAAAATATTAATTACATTAATAGATCGATTGGAATAGACGTTATATACGTTATATTTTAATTTAAATCAGCATACATTTCTCGTAATGAGCATCTCAATCAGGTTTTTTCTAAATTAAAATTTCAAACTCTATCATAATAATTGTAGCGCAAATCAACTCATAAATCATACATGCCGTAAATTAACTTGTTTTACGCGTATAAATACGAATAATTTGAATTGTGTCGTGAATCAACTCATATCACGAATCAATTCGAATCGTAAATCATCAACTTATATCTCGAAACAACTAATGTTTTTAAATCGCATGTGAAATCGTGTCATCAATTTGTGCTGCGAGTCAACTCGTGTCCTGAAATAACGCGAATCAATGTCGTGAACAATTCGTGTCGTGAATACATTTGAGTCATGAATTATGTCATGAATCAGCCTTTGTCGCAAATCATGTTGAGTTATGAATTAACTTATATCGCGAATCAATTTGAGTCATGAATTAACTTATGTCTTACGAACAACTGCATCCTACGAACTGCTGCAAGTTGAGTCAAGTCACGAATCAACGCATGTCGTGAATAAACTTATGTCGCGAAAAACTCGTATTGCAAATCGAGTCGTGTCGCTAGTCAACTCATATCGCGAATCCTCTCTTACTTCGAAAACAACTTGTGTTTCAAAATCGGCGATCGTGTGTGTTTTGCATCCTGTAGCGAAAGCAGTGCCATCCCACAACAGTCAAGCTGGACTCGCTAAAGGGGCAATGTAAGTAACAAACAACTCTAATTATTGCATCGCCCATTAACACATTTTTCTTTTTGTTACAGGTGTCTTCATGTGTAGCTTTTTCCATCAAAATAAAACAACAGTGCCGTCTTAAGTAGCCCGCGTTTTTAAACCACGTTAGGGACCACAGTATCTCGCGAGTGTTAGTCATTTCATGTCAGGCCATTACGTGTTTGTTTTTTTAAACTAAATTCAGTGCTTTACATGGGCTGGAGATGGAATGGGGGAGCACCGCGCAAGTAAATTGAAGACACCAACGGGTGGATTTCCTAACGTGAATAAAACCCGCAACAAGTAGTAAGTGATTTTTGAATTACGGGTTGTGATGTGACTATTATAAATTAATAATAGTATAATAATATAAGTATATTAAGTAATAAAAATCTAAATACATAGCGCATCTAGCTATTTTTGAAAAAAAAAACACACTCACACACATACACACACACACACACACACACACACACACACACACACACACACACACACACACACACACATACACACACCCACACACACACACACATGTGAAATATGACACATAAAATTCTACAGCGTTTGATTTCTTCTCATGTAACAAAAAGAGAATTGTAATGATATAATGACATGAGGATAGCACATTGATTTTTAATAATTTTATTATATACATACAAAACTGTAAAACATGCCAAACCCAGTTGGATATTACGTCGGGCAATAATGTGCCCCAAAAGTTGTTCGCATTCTGACGGTTGGTCGGTTTTATGGAGCGGCCGTAAAAACTTTTCCCGGCACTCGCTCGTTTTTCGAAGTTGGGGGGAAATAAAGCGACAGAATTAGACGCGAGCGTGCACGGGGGGCGGCGGCGGCTTAATGAAGCGCAGCAGCCGGTCAAACTCTGATTTCGTGAATAATAAAAAGCAGCGGGCGTCTCGTAATTAAAATATATGTCCAAACAATAAATAAAATAACTTTAGTTTTGCTCGGTTATTGTTCAAACATAATTATATTATTGTTTAGTTTTAATTTTAAGAATTTTTAGCATCGTCTAAATGCAGGAAAAATGAAAATACATAACTTTTCTATAACTAAGTTATGTATTTTCATTTTTCCTGCATTTAGACGATGCTAACAAATCTTAAAATTAAAACTAAATAATAATATAATTATGTTTGAACAATAACCGAGCAAAACAAAGTTATTTTATTTATTTTTTGGACATATATTTCAGCCGTCAGGCTTTTCCGGTCAAGGGAGAAACTCGGAGGAGTTTAATCACCCGGTATTTACCTTAACTTCACAGAAAACCTCTGAAAAACATTGAAAGCTGAATCGCGAAAATTTGCTCTCTGCGGGGGATCGAACTCAAACCTCTAACCACTCTGCCACTGAGCTGGGTTAATGCTAATAAATCAAAATAAACGAATAATGCTTTATTTGGCAGTTAGAGAGAGTTTTTCTGCCTGGAGCACAGGTATTTATGCGTAACTTGAGCATGGTAAGCCCGGTGGGGTTAACAGGAGCGCAGTTGCAACTATTTGCTACTTATTTGCGACAATATGTGCCAAATATAATTATATCACCATTTAGTTTTAATTCCTATGATTTAATATGAAAATGTTATGTGATTTAAATTTTACCGAATAGAGACGTTATAAATTGACCAAAATAAACAAACAATACTTTACTATCTCATCGGAGGAGCTCGAAAATGGCTAGAGCTTAGCCGAAACTAGTTGCAAAGTGTAACTGAAGTGTGATAAAAAAACAGAGTAAATAATCGTTTTGTTTATCCTTTAAAATAAATTATTACAAAGTAGACGCCTTAAAAATCCAATATTTTAAAGAATACTTTATTTTGAAACTAAATAAGTTCTAAATACTATTATTTGTTCGTAAAGTAGAAACGTTTTGATTTGATTTTTGTTGTGGGTGGTGATGTGGAAGGGCAGTGAGGAAAATACCAATAAAGATCTTTTTTTAGAAACGTTTTGAAAATTGTAGGCACCAAAATATCTTACATATAAGTATGAATTAACAGTATCCAATAAAAATCTGAAACTCGTTTCTTTTATGCCTGTTGTAAGTATCTAATAAACAGAAATATTCTCATCACAATCCCCCATAAAATACGGTGCACAATGAATAACTAACGTTTTCGCCAAGCATGCAAATGCCGCCGCCCCCCTCTCGCAATATCCCGTTACAATCATAAATGCTGATTTAGCGCGAGCTGTAGGAAGCGGGCATTTGTCAGGGCCATTACGAAAGCCGAAAACGGGCGCAAAAACACACGGTTCATTAAATCACACCGATTTATTATTGGAAATTACACTGCAGGCGGGGGTGTGGGGGGCGGCATACATGTAAATGCGGTGCCGGGCTTTAGTTTATCGGAATTGCATATTTATGCCCCACCCGGGAGTTGCAGCCTCGCGTGTATCCGGATGCGTTTTGCATACATCTTACGACTCTTCCATTTCCCCACACCGACACACATCTGACCGTAACCCGTTACACCCGCCTACCCGTTGCGGGGTTGAGGGATGAATTTATGTTATGTTAGCCAATCTATCAGAAAAACGGGGATATATTCGGGAAACCCGACGACCGATACACGGACGATTTGTTGCAACAGAAAAAGCTGATGGTTGCCAGAATGAATATTTTAGATAAATAAGGTTTCTTGTATGTCAAAGAAAAGATATCAGTATAGACGATATTGACAAGGTTTATACCGTGTGGTCATAAATATTAGTTTACGATTAAATTTATAGTTGATTGATTTTGTTAATGCAATGAAAGATTTATAGTACAACTTTTTCTCTCAATAGAGATAGTTTATTGCCATCTGGCGGTAACTACAAAATTAACAATCTGTGTGTATGTTGTTTTAAAAAATCAACAAAGTCAAGAAAAAACAAAAATATGTCAAAAATTATAAAAATATCAAAAAAGGCCAGATATTTTTTCAATTGGAACATATTACAGGCTGTTATATAATTCTAGAGAAATCAAAAATTTGTTTTAACTTTTTCGGCATCAAGATGAAAAATATATGTTCTTGCACATTGCAATTAGAGAAGAAAAGATAAAAAAAATTATTAAAATAAACAAATAATGCTTAATTTTTTTACTTTCCGAATACATCACTGATGTAAAGGAAGGTATTGTTTTACCGAAAACGTGTTCACGTTTTCAAACTAAGATTGTGGAAATATGCGATAACTTTCTAGGAAAAAATTCAATTTTGCTTACGTTTTATGCCCAAAATAGTCGAAATAAACCCGATTTTTGCGATGTCTGTGTGTGGTATGTATGTCTGTCTGTCTGTCAGTCTGTCTGTGAACAAAATTCCGGGAAAACGACACAACAGATTGCGACCAAATTTGGCAAATATCTGCGGACACTATTCAGGACGATCCAGCGAAAATTTGAGCACAATCGGTTCACTAACAGCGAAGGAATCACAATCAACACAACGAGATATTTGATCGCAATCTGTTGTGTCGTTTTCCCGGAATTTTGTTCACATACAGACTGACAGACAGACAGACATACATGCCACACACAGATATCGCAAAAATCGTGTTTATTTTGACTATTTTGGGCATAAAACGTAACGAAAATTGATTATTTTTTTTGCTAAATGATACACGGCAACAATACCTTCCTTCTGGGGTAATTTTTTTCCCGGAAAGTTATCGCATATTTCCACAATCTTAGTTTGAAAACGTGAACACGTTTTCGGTAAAACAATACCTTCCTTTACATCAGTGATGTATTTATTCGGAAAGTAAAAAGTTATGCCCGAAAAACCGGTATTTGGCACCAAAATCACGTCTTTTGATCAGTTTTTTGTATTTTCCGGGAAAACGATAAGAGCTAGTGGAAAACTTCCAATGGCCCGTTTGTCGGGCTTGAAATTCTCTACAACTTTGCAATTTGAATCATCTTTGTAGCGTCTAATATAAAATAGTTATGCCCGAAAAACCGGTATTTGGCACCAAAATCACGTCTTTTGATCAGTTTTTTGTATTTTCCGGTAAAACGATAAGAGCTAGTGGAAAACTTCCAATGGCCCGTATGTCGGGTTTGAAATTCTCTACAACTTTGCAATTTGAATCATCTTTGTAGCATCAAATATAAAAAAGTTATGCCCGAAAAACCGGTATTTGGCACCAAAATCAAGTCTTTTGATCAGTTTTTTGTATTTTCCGGGAAAACGATAAGAGCTAGTGGAAAACTTCCAATGGCCTGTTTGTCGGGCTTGAAATTCTCTACAACTTTGCAATTTGAATCATCGTTGTAGCATCAGATATAAAAAAGTTATGCCCGAAAAACCGGTATTTGGCACCAAAATCACGTCTTTTGATCAGTTTTTTGTATTTTCCGGGAAAACGATAAGAGCTAGTGGAAAACTTCCAATGGCCCGTTTGTCGGGCTTGAAATTCTCTACAACTTTGCAATTTGAATCATCTTTATAGCGTTTAATATAAAAAAGTTATGCCCGAAAAACCGGTATTTGGCACCAAAATCACGTCTTTTGATCAGTTTTTTGTATTTTCCGGGAAAACGATAAGAGCTAGTGGAAAACTTCCAATGGCCCGTTTGTCGTGCTTGAAATTCTCTACAACTTTGCAATTTGAATCATCGTTGTAGCATCAGATATAAAAAAGTTATGCCCGAAAAACCGGTATTTGGCACCAAAATCACGTCTTTTGATCAGTTTTTTGTATTTTCCGGGAAAACGATAAGAGCTAGTGGAAAACTTCCAATGGCCCGTTTGTCGGGTTTGAAATTCTCTACAACTTTGCAATTTGAATCATCTTTGTAGCATCAAATATAAAAAAGTTATGCCCGAAAAACCGGTATTTGGCACCAAAATCACGTCTTTTGATCAGTTTTTTGTATTTTCCGGGAAAACGATAAGAGCTAGTGGAAAACTTCCAATGGCCCGTTTGTCGGGCTTGAAATTCTCTACAACTTTGCAATTTGAATCATCTTTGTAGCGTCTAATATAAAATAGTTATGCCAGAAAAACCGGTATTTGGCACCAAAATCACGTCTTTTGATCAGTTTTTTGTATTTTCCGGTAAAACGATAAGAGCTAGTGGAAAACTTCCAATGGCCCGTTTGTCGGGTTTGAAATTCTCTACAACTTTGCAATTTGAATCATCGTTGTAGCATCAGATATAAAAAAGTTATGCCCGAAAAACCGGTATTTGGCACCAAAATCACGTCTTTTGATCAGTTTTTTGTATTTTCCGGGAAAACGATAAGAGCTAGTGGAAAACTTCCAATGGCCCGTTTGTCGGGCTTGAAATTCTCTACAACTTTGCAATTTGAATCATCGTTGTAGCATCAGATATAAAAAAGTTATGCCCGAAAAACCGGTATTTGGCACCAAAATCACGTCTTTTGATCAGTTTTTTGTATTTTCCGGGAAAACGATAAGAGCTAGTGGAAAACTTCCAATGGCCCGTTTGTCGGGCTTGAAATTCTCTACAACTTTGCAATTTGAATCATCTTTGTAGCATCAAATATAAAAAAGTTATGCCCGAAAAACCGGTATTTGGCACCAAAATCACGTCTTTTGATCAGTTTTTTGTATTTTCCGGTAAAACGATAAGAGCTAGTGGAAAACTTCCAATGGCCCGTTTGTCGGGTTTGAAATTCTCTACAACTTTGCAATTTGAATCATCTTTGTAGCATCAAATATAAAAAAGTTATGCCCGAAAAACCGGTATTTGGCACCAAAATCACGTCTTTTGATCAGTTTTTTGTATTTTCCGGGAAAACGATAAGAGCTAGTGGAAAACTTCCAATGGCCCGTTTGTCGGGTTTGAAATTCTCTACAACTTTGCAATTTGAATCATCTTTGTAGCGTCTAATATAAAAAAGTTATGCCCGAAAAACCGGTATTTGGCACCAAAATCACGTCTTTTGATCAGTTTTTTGTATTTTCCGGGTAAACCATAAGAGCTAGTGGAAAACTTCCAATGGCCCGTTTGTCGGGCTTGAAATTCTCTACAACTTTGCAATTTGAATCATCTTTGTAGCGTCTAATATAAAATAGTTATGCCCGAAAAACCGGTATTTGGCACCAAAATCACGTCTTTTGATCAGTTTTTTGTATTTTCCGGGAAAACGATAAGAGCTAGTGGAAAACTTCCAATGGCCCGTTTGTCGGGCTCGAAATTCTCTACAACTTTGCAATTTGAATCATCTTTGTAGCATCAAATATAAAAAAGTTATGCCCGAAAAACCGGTATTTGGCACCAAAATCACGTCTTTTGATCAGTTTTTTGTATTTTCCGGGAAAACGATAAGAGCTAGTGGAAAACTTCCAATGGCCCGTTTGTCGGGCTCGAAATTCTCTACAACTTTGCAATTTGAATCATCTTTGTAGCATCAAATATAAAAAAGTTATGCCCGAAAAACCGGTATTTGGCACCAAAATCACGTCTTTTGATCAGTTTTTTGTATTTTCCGGGAAAACGATAAGAACTAGTGGAAAACTTCCAATGGCCCGTTTGTCGGGCTTGAAATTCTCTACAACTTTGCAATTTGAATCATCTTTGTAGCGTCTAATATAAAATAGTTATGCCCGAAAAACCGGTATTTGGCACCAAAATCACGTCTTTTGATCAGTTTTTTGTATTTTCCGGTAAAACGATAAGAGCTAGTGGAAAACTTCCAATGGCCCGTTTGTCGGGCTTGAAATTCTCTACAACTTTGCAATTTGAATCATCTTTGTAGCGTCTAATATAAAATAGTTATGCCAGAAAAACCGGTATTTGGCACCAAAATCACGTCTTTTGATCAGTTTTTTGTATTTTCCGGGAAAACGATAAGAGCTAGTGGAAAACTTCCAATGGCCCGTTTGTCGGGCTTGAAATTCTCTACAACTTTGCAATTTGAATCATCTTTGTAGCGTCTAATATAAAATAGTTATGCCCGAAAAACCGGTATTTGGCACCAAAATCACGTCTTTTGATCAGTTTTTTGTATTTTCCGGGAAAACGATAAGAGCTAGTGGAAAACTTCCAATGGCCCGTTTGTCGGGCTTGAAATTCTCTACAACTTTGCAATTTGAATCATCTTTGTAGCATCAAATATAAAAAAGTTATGCCCGAAAAACCGGTATTTGGCACCAAAATCACGTCTTTTGATCAGTTTTTTGTATTTTCGGGATAACGATAAGAGCTAGTGTAAAACTTCCAATGGCCCGTTTGTCGGGCTTGAAATTCTCTACAACTTTGCAATTTGAATCATCTTTGTAGCGTCTAATATAAAATAGTTATGCCCGAAAAACCGGTATTTGGCACCAAAATCACGTCTTTTGATCAGTTTTTTGTATTTTCCGGGAAAACGATAAGAGCTAGTGGAAAACTTCCAATGGCCCGTTTGTCGGGCTTGAAATTCTCTACAACTTTGCAATTTGAATCATCTTTGTAGCATCAAATATAAAAAAGTTATGCCCGAAAAACCGGTATTTGGCACCAAAATCACGTCTTTTGATCAGTTTTTTGTATTTTCCGGGAAAACGATAAGAGCTAGTGGAAAACTTCCAATGGCCCGTTTGTCGGGCTTGAAATTCTCTACAACTTTGCAATTTGAATCATCTTTGTAGCATCAAATATAAAAAAGTTATGCCCGAAAAACCGGTATTTGGCACCAAAATCACGTCTTTTGATCAGTTTTTTGTATTTTCCGGGAAAACGATAAGAGCTAGTGGAAAACTTCCAATGGCCCGTTTGTCGGGCTTGAAATTCTCTACAACTTTGCAATTTGAATCATCTTTGTAGCGTCTAATATAAAATAGTTATGCCCGAAAAACCGGTATTTGGCACCAAAATCACGTCTTTTGATCAGTTTTTTGTATTTTCCGGGAAAACGATAAGAGCTAGTGGAAAACTTCCAATGGCCCGTTTGTCGGGCTTGAAATTCTCTACAACTTTGCAATTTGAATCATCTTTGTAGCATCAAATATAAAAAAGTTATGCCCGAAAAACCGGTATTTGGCACCAAAATCACGTCTTTTGATCAGTTTTTTGTATTTTCCGGGAAAACGATAAGAGCTAGTGGAAAACTTCCAATGGCCCGTTTGTCGGGCTTGAAATTCTCTACAACTTTGCAATTTGAATCATCTTTGTAGCATCAAATATAAAATAGTTATGCCCGAAAAACCGGTATTTGGCACCAAAATCACGTCTTTTGATCAGTTTTTTGTATTTTCCGGGAAAACGATAAGAGATAGTGGAAAACTTCCAATGGCCCGTTTGTCGGGCTTGAAATTCTCTACAACTTTGCAATTTGAATCATCTTTGTAGCATCAAATATAAAAAAGTTATGCCCGAAAAACAGGTAGTTGGCACCAAAATCACGTCTTTTGATCAGTTTTTTGTATTTTCCGGGAAAACGATAAGAGCTAGTGGAAAACTTCGAATGGCCCGTTTGTCGGGCTCGAAATTCTCTACAACTTTGCAATTTGAATCATCTTTGTAGCATCAAATATAAAAAAGTTATGCCCGAAAAACCGGTATTTGGCACCAAAATCACGTCTTTTGATCAGTTTTTTGTATTTTCCGGGAAAACGATAAGAGCTAGTGGAAAACTTCCAATGGCCCGTTTGTCGGGCTTGAAATTCTCTACAACTTTGCAATTTGAATCATCTTTGTAGCGTCTAATATAAAAAAGTTATGCCCGAAAAACCGGTATTTGGCACCAAAATCACGTCTTTTGATCAGTTTTTTGTATTTTCCGGGAAAACGATAAGAGCTAGTGGAAAACTTCCAATGGCCCGTTTGTCGGGCTCGAAATTCTCTACAACTTTGCAATTTGAATCATCTTTGTAGCATCAAATATAAAAAAGTTATGCCCGAAAAACCAGTATTTGGCACCAAAATCACGTCTTTTGATCAGTTTTTTGTATTTTCCGGGAAAACGATAAGAGCTAGTGGAAAACTTCCAATGGCCCGTTTGTCGGGCTTGAAATTCTCTACAACTTTGCAATTTGAATCATCTTTGTAGCGTCTAATATAAAAAAGTTATGCCCGAAAAACCGGTATTTGGCACCAAAATCACGTCTTTTGATCAGTTTTTTGTATTTTCCGGGAAAACGATAAGAGCTAGTGGAAAACTTCCAATGGCCCGTTTGTCGGGCTTGAAATTCTCTACAACTTTGCAATTTGAATCATCTTTGTAGCGTCTAATATAAAAAAGTTATGCCCGAAAAACCGGTATTTGGCACCAAAATCACGTCTTTTGATCAGTTTTTTGTATTTTCCGGGAAAACGATAAGAGCTAGTGGAAAACTTCCAATGGCCCGTTTGTCGGGCTCGAAATTCTCTACAACTTTGCAATTTGAATCATCTTTGTAGCATCAAATATAAAAAAGTTATGCCCGAAAAACCGGTATTTGGCACCAAAATCACGTCTTTTGATCAGTTTTTTGTATTTTCCGGGAAAACGATAAGAGCTAGTGGAAAACTTCCAATGGCCCGTTTGTCGGGCTTGAAATTCTCTACAACTTTGCAATTTGAATCATCTTTGTAGCGTCTAATATAAAATAGTTATGCCCGAAAAACCGGTATTTGGCACCAAAATCACGTCTTTTGATCAGTTTTTTGTATTTTCCGGTAAAACGATAAGAGCTAGTGGAAAACTTCCAATGGCCCGTTTGTCGGGTTTGAAATTCTCTACAACTTTGCAATTTGAATCATCTTTGTAGCATCAAATATAAAAAAGTTATGCCCGAAAAACCGGTATTTGGCACCAAAATCACGTCTTTTGATCAGTTTTTTGTATTTTCCGGGAAAACGATAAGAGCTAGTGGAAAACTTCCAATGGCCCGTTTGTCGGGCTTGAAATTCTCTACAACTTTGCAATTTGAATCATCGTTGTAGCATCAGATATAAAAAAGTTATGCCCGAAAAACCGGTATTTGGCACCAAAATCACGTCTTTTGATCAGTTTTTTGTATTTTCCGGTAAAACGATAAGAGCTAGTGGAAAACTTCCAATGGCCCGTTTGTCGGGTTTGAAATTCTCTACAACTTTGCAATTTGAATCATCTTTGTAGCATCAAATATAAAAAAGTTATGCCCGAAAAACCGGTATTTGGCACCAAAATCACGTCTTTTGATCAGTTTTTTGTATTTTCCGGGAAAACGATAAGAGCTAGTGGAAAACTTCCAATGGCCCGTTTGTCGGGCTTGAAATTCTCTACAACTTTGCAATTTGAATCATCGTTGTAGCATCAGATATAAAAAAGTTATGCCCGAAAAACCGGTATTTGGCACCAAAATCACGTCTTTTGATCAGTTTTTTGTATTTTCCGGGAAAACGATAAGAGCTAGTGGAAAACTTCCAATGGCCCGTTTGTCGGGCTTGAAATTCTCTACAACTTTGCAATTTGAATCATCTTTGTAGCATCAAATATAAAAAAGTTATGCCCGAAAAACCGGTATTTGGCACCAAAATCACGTCTTTTGATCAGTTTTTTGTATTTTCCGGGAAAACGATAAGAGCTAGTGGAAAACTTCCAATGGCCCGTTTGTCGGGTTTGAAATTCTCTACAACTTTGCAATTTGAATCATCTTTGTAGCGTCTAATATAAAATAGTTATGCCCGAAAAACCGGTATTTGGCACCAAAATCACGTCTTTTGATCAGTTTTTTGTATTTTCCGGTAAAACGATAAGAGCTAGTGGAAAACTTCCAATGGCCCGTTTGTCGGGTTTGAAATTCTCTACAACTTTGCAATTTGAATCATCTTTGTAGCATCAAATATAAAAAAGTTATGCCCGAAAAACCGGTATTTGGCACCAAAATCACGTCTTTTGATCAGTTTTTTGTATTTTCCGGGAAAACGATAAGAGCTAGTGGAAAACTTCCAATGGCCCGTTTGTCGGGCTTGAAATTCTCTACAACTTTGCAATTTGAATCATCGTTGTAGCATCAGATATAAAAAAGTTATGCCCGAAAAACCGGTATTTGGCACCAAAATCACGTCTTTTGATCAGTTTTTTGTATTTTCCGGTAAAACGATAAGAGCTAGTGGAAAACTTCCAATGGCCCGTTTGTCGGGTTTGAAATTCTCTACAACTTTGCAATTTGAATCATCTTTGTAGCATCAAATATAAAAAAGTTATGCCCGAAAAACCGGTATTTGGCACCAAAATCACGTCTTTTGATCAGTTTTTTGTATTTTCCGGGAAAACGATAAGAGCTAGTGGAAAACTTCCAATGGCCCGTTTGTCGGGCTTGAAATTCTCTACAACTTTGCAATTTGAATCATCGTTGTAGCATCAGATATAAAAAAGTTATGCCCGAAAAACCGGTATTTGGCACCAAAATCACGTCTTTTGATCAGTTTTTTGTATTTTCCGGGAAAACGATAAGAGCTAGTGGAAAACTTCCAATGGCCCGTTTGTCGGGCTTGAAATTCTCTACAACTTTGCAATTTGAATCATCTTTGTAGCATCAAATATAAAAAAGTTATGCCCGAAAAACCGGTATTTGGCACCAAAATCACGTCTTTTGATCAGTTTTTTGTATTTTCCGGGAAAACGATAAGAGCTAGTGGAAAACTTCCAATGGCCCGTTTGTCGGGTTTGAAATTCTCTACAACTTTGCAATTTGAATCATCTTTGTAGCGTCTAATATAAAAAAGTTATGCCCGAAAAACCGGTATTTGGCACCAAAATCACGTCTTTTGATCAGTTTTTTGTATTTTCCGGGTAAACCATAAGAGCTAGTGGAAAACTTCCAATGGCCCGTTTGTCGGGCTTGAAATTCTCTACAACTTTGCAATTTGAATCATATTTGTAGCGTCTAATATAAAATAGTTATGCCCGAAAAACCGGTATTTGGCACCAAAATCACGTCTTTTGATCAGTTTTTTGTATTTTCCGGGAAAACGATAAGAGCTAGTGGAAAACTTCCAATGGCCCGTTTGTCGGGCTCGAAATTCTCTACAACTTTGCAATTTGAATCATCTTTGTAGCATCAAATATAAAAAAGTTATGCCCGAAAAACCGGTATTTGGCACCAAAATCACGTCTTTTGATCAGTTTTTTGTATTTTCCGGGAAAACGATAAGAGCTAGTGGAAAACTTCCAATGGCCCGTTTGTCGGGCTCGAAATTCTCTACAACTTTGCAATTTGAATCATCTTTGTAGCATCAAATATAAAAAAGTTATGCCCGAAAAACCGGTATTTGGCACCAAAATCACGTCTTTTGATCAGTTTTTTGTATTTTCCGGGAAAACGATAAGAACTAGTGGAAAACTTCCAATGGCCCGTTTGTCGGGCTTGAAATTCTCTACAACTTTGCAATTTGAATCATCTTTGTAGCGTCTAATATAAAATAGTTATGCCCGAAAAACCGGTATTTGGCACCAAAATCACGTCTTTTGATCAGTTTTTTGTATTTTCCGGGAAAACGATAAGAGCTAGTGGAAAACTTCCAATGGCCCGTTTGTCGGGCTCGAAATTCTCTACAACTTTGCAATTTGAATCATCTTTGTAGCATCAAATATAAAAAAGTTATGCCCGAAAAACCGGTATTTGGCACCAAAATCACGTCTTTTGATCAGTTTTTTGTATTTTCCGGGAAAACGATAAGAACTAGTGGAAAACTTCCAATGGCCCGTTTGTCGGGCTTGAAATTCTCTACAACTTTGCAATTTGAATCATCTTTGTAGCGTCTAATATAAAATAGTTATGCCCGAAAAACCGGTATTTGGCACCAAAATCACGTCTTCTGATCAGTTTTTTGTATTTTCCGGTAAAACGATAAGAGCTAGTGGAAAACTTCCAATGGCCCGTTTGTCGGGCTTGAAATTCTCTACAACTTTGCAATTTGAATCATCTTTGTAGCGTCTAATATAAAATAGTTATGCCAGAAAAACCGGTATTTGGCACCAAGATCACGTCTTTTGATCAGTTTTTTGTATTTTCCGGGAAAACGATAAGAGCTAGTGGAAAACTTCCAATGGCCCGTTTGTCGGGCTTGAAATTCTCTACAACTTTGCAATTTGAATCATCTTTGTAGCATCAAATATAAAAAAGTTATGCCCGAAAAACCGGTATTTGGCACCAAAATCACGTCTTTTGATCAGTTTTTTGTATTTTCCGAGAAAACGATAAGAGCTAGTGGAAAACTTCCAATGGCCCGTTTGTCGGGCTCGAAATTCTCTACAACTTTGCAATTTGAATCATCTTTGTAGCGTCTAATATAAAATAGTTATGCCCGAAAAACCGGTATTTGGCACCAAAATCACGTCTTTTGATCAGTTTTTTGTATTTTCCGGGAAAACGATAAGAGCTAGTGGAAAACTTCCAATGGCCCGTTTGTCGGGCTTGAAATTCTCTACAACTTTGCAATTTGAATCATCTTTGTAGCGTCTAATATAAAATAGTTATGCCCGAAAAACCGGTATTTGGCACCAAAATCACGTCTTTTGATCAGTTTTTTGTATTTTCCGAGAAAACGATAAGAGCTAGTGGAAAACTTCCAATGGCCCGTTTGTCGGGCTCGAAATTCTCTACAACTTTGCAATTTGAATCATCTTTGTAGCGTCTAATATAAAATAGTTATGCCCGAAAAACCGGTATTTGGCACCAAAATCACGTCTTTTGATCAGTTTTTTGTATTTTCCGGGAAAACGATAAGAGCTAGTGGAAAACTTCCAATGGCCCGTTTGTCGGGCTTGAAATTCTCTACAACTTTGCAATTTGAATCATCTTTGTAGCATCAAATATAAAAAAGTTATGCCCGAAAAACCGGTATTTGGCACCAAAATCACGTCTTTTGATCAGTTTTTTGTATTTTCCGGGAAAACGATAAGAGCTAGTGGAAAACTTCCAATGGCCCGTATGTCGGGTTTGAAATTCTCTACAACTTTGCAATTTGAATCATCTTTGTAGCATCAAATATAAAAAAGTTATGCCCGAAAAACCGGTATTTGGCACCAAAATCACGTCTTTTGATCAGTTTTTTGTATTTTCCGGGAAAACGATAAGAGCTAGTGGAAAACTTCCAATGGCCCGTTTGTCGGGCTTGAAATTCTCTACAACTTTGCAATTTGAATCATCGTTGTAGCATCAGATATAAAAAAGTTATGCCCGAAAAACCGGTATTTGGCACCAAAATCACGTCTTTTGATCAGTTTTTTGTATTTTCCGGTAAAACGATAAGAGCTAGTGGAAAACTTCCAATGGCCCGTTTGTCGGGTTTGAAATTCTCTACAACTTTGCAATTTGAATCATCTTTGTAGCATCAAATATAAAAAAGTTATGCCCGAAAAACCGGTATTTGGCACCAAAATCACGTCTTTTGATCAGTTTTTTGTATTTTCCGGGAAAACGATAAGAGCTAGTGGAAAACTTCCAATGGCCCGTTTGTCGGGCTTGAAATTCTCTACAACTTTGCAATTTGAATCATCGTTGTAGCATCAGATATAAAAAAGTTATGCCCGAAAAACCGGTATTTGGCACCAAAATCACGTCTTTTGATCAATTTTTTGTATTTTCCGGGAAAACGATAAGAGCTAGTGGAAAACTTCCAATGGCCCGTTTGTCGGGCTTGAAATTCTCTACAACTTTGCAATTTGAATCATCTTTGTAGCATCAAATATAAAAAAGTTATGCCCGAAAAACCGGTATTTGGCACCAAAATCACGTCTTTTGATCAGTTTTTTGTATTTTCCGGGTAAACCATAAGAGCTAGTGGAAAACTTCCAATGGCCCGTTTGTCGGGCTTGAAATTCTCTACAACTTTGCAATTTGAATCATCTTTGTAGCGTCTAATATAAAATAGTTATGCCCGAAAAACCGGTATTTGGCACCAAAATCACGTCTTTTGATCAGTTTTTTGTATTTTCCGGGAAAACGATAAGAGCTAGTGGAAAACTTCCAATGGCCCGTTTGTCGGGCTCGAAATTCTCTACAACTTTGCAATTTGAATCATCTTTGTAGCATCAAATATAAAAAAGTTATGCCCGAAAAACCGGTATTTGGCACCAAAATCACGTCTTTTGATCAGTTTTTTGTATTTTCCGGGAAAACGATAAGAGCTAGTGGAAAACTTCCAATGGCCCGTTTGTCGGGCTCGAAATTCTCTACAACTTTGCAATTTGAATCATCTTTGTAGCATCAAATATAAAAAAGTTATGCCCGAAAAACCGGTATTTGGCACCAAAATCACGTCTTTTGATCAGTTTTTTGTATTTTCCGGGAAAACGATAAGAACTAGTGGAAAACTTCCAATGGCCCGTTTGTCGGGCTTGAAATTCTCTACAACTTTGCAATTTGAATCATCTTTGTAGCGTCTAATATAAAATAGTTATGCCCGAAAAACCGGTATTTGGCACCAAAATCACGTCTTTTGATCAGTTTTTTGTATTTTCCGGTAAAACGATAAGAGCTAGTGGAAAACTTCCAATGGCCCGTTTGTCGGGCTTGAAATTCTCTACAACTTTGCAATTTGAATCATCTTTGTAGCGTCTAATATAAAATAGTTATGCCAGAAAAACCGGTATTTGGCACCAAAATCACGTCTTTTGATCAGTTTTTTGTATTTTCCGGGAAAACGATAAGAGCTAGTGGAAAACTTCCAATGGCCCGTTTGTCGGGCTCGAAATTCTCTACAACTTTGCAATTTGAATCATCTTTGTAGCATCAAATATAAAAAAGTTATGCCCGAAAAACCGGTATTTGGCACCAAAATCACGTCTTTTGATCAGTTTTTTGTATTTTCCGGGAAAACGATAAGAGCTAGTGGAAAACTTCCAATGGCCCGTTTGTCGGGCTTGAAATTCTCTACAACTTTGCAATTTGAATCATCCTTGTAGCATCAAATATAAAAAAGTTATGCCCAAAAAACCGGTATTTGGCACCAAAATCACGTCTTTTGATCAGTTTTTTGTATTTTCCGGGAAAACGATAAGAGCTAGTGGAAAACTTCCAATGGCCCGTTTGTCGGGCTTGAAATTCTCTACAACTTTGCAATTTGAATCATCTTTGTAGCGTCTAATATAAAAAAGTTATGCCCGAAAAACCGGTATTTGGCACCAAAATCACGTCTTTTGATCAGTTTTTTGTATTTTCCGGGAAAACGATAAGAGCTAGTGGAAAACTTCCAATGGCCCGTTTGTCGGGCTTGAAATTCTCTACAACTTTGCAATTTGAATCATGTTTGTAGCATCAAATATAAAAAAGTTATGCCCAAAAAACCGGTATTTGGCACCAAAATCACGTCTTTTGATCAGTTTTTTGTATTTTCCGGGAAAACGATAAGAGCTAGTTGAAAACTTTCAATGGCCCGTTTGTCGGGCTTGAAATTCTCTACAACTTTGCAATTTGAATCATCTTTGTAGCGTCTAATATAAAATAGTTATGTCCGAAAAACCTGGTATTTGGCACCAAAATCACGTCTTTTGATCAGTTTTTTGTATTTTCCGGGAAAACGATAAGAGCTAGTGGAAAACTTCCAATGGCCCGTTTGTCGGGCTTGAAATTCTCTACAACTTTGCAATTTGAATCATCTTTGTAGCGTCTAATATAAAAAAGTTATGCCCGAAAAACCGGTATTTGGCACCAAAATCACGTCTTTTGATCAGTTTTTTGTATTTTCCGGGAAAACGATAAGAGCTAGTGGAAAACTTCCAATGGCCCGTTTGTCGGGCTCGAAATTCTCTACAACTTTGCAATTTGAATCATCTTTGTAGCATCAAATATAAAAAAGTTATGCTCGAAAAACCGGTATTTGGCACCAAAATCACGTCTTTTGATCAGTTTTGTGTATTTTCCGGGAAAACGATAAGAGCTAGTGGAAAACTTCCAATGGCCCGTTTGTCGGGCTTGAAATTCTCTACAACTTTGCAATTTGAATCATCTTTGTAGCATCAAATATAAAAAAGATATGCCCGAAAAACCGGTATTTGGCACCAAAATCATGTCTTTTGATCAGTTTTTTGTATTTTCCAGGAAAACGATAAGAGCTAGTGGAAAACCTCCAATGGCCCGTTTGTCGGGCTTGAAATTCTCTACAACTTTGCAATTTGAATCATCTTTGTAGCGTCTAATATAAAAAAGTTATGCCCGAAAAACCGGTATTTGGCACCAAAATCACGTCTTTTGATCAGTTTTTTGTATTTTTCGCGAAAACGATAAGAGCTAGTGGAAAACTTCCAATGGGCCGTTTGTCGGGCTTGAAATTCTCTACAACTTTGCAATTTGAATCATCTTTGTAGCGTCTAATATAAAAAAGTTATGCCCGAAAAACCGGTATTTGGCACCAAAATCACGTCTTTTGATCAGTTTTTTGTATTTTCCGGGAAAACGATAAGAGCTAGTGGAAAACTTCCAATGGCCCGTTTGTCGGGCTTGAAATTCTCTACAACTTTGCAATTTGAATCATGTTTGTAGCATCAAATATAAAAAAGTTATGCCCAAAAAACCGGTATTTGGCACCAAAATCACGTCTTTTGATCAGTTTTTTGTATTTTCCGGGAAAACGATAAGAGCTAGTTGAAAACTTTCAATGGCCCGTTTGTCGGGCTTGAAATTCTCTACAACTTTGCAATTTGAATCATCTTTGTAGCGTCTAATATAAAATAGTTATGTCCGAAAAACCTGGTATTTGGCACCAAAATCACGTCTTTTGATCAGTTTTTTGTATTTTCCGGGAAAACGATAAGAGCTAGTGGAAAACTTCCAATGGCCCGTTTGTCGGGCTTGAAATTCTCTACAACTTTGCAATTTGAATCATCTTTGTAGCGTCTAATATAAAAAAGTTATGCCCGAAAAACCGGTATTTGGCACCAAAATCACGTCTTTTGATCAGTTTTTTGTATTTTCCGGGAAAACGATAAGAGCTAGTGGAAAACTTCCAATGGCCCGTTTGTCGGGCTCGAAATTCTCTACAACTTTGCAATTTGAATCATCTTTGTAGCATCAAATATAAAAAAGTTATGCTCGAAAAACCGGTATTTGGCACCAAAATCACGTCTTTTGATCAGTTTTGTGTATTTTCCGGGAAAACGATAAGAGCTAGTGGAAAACTTCCAATGGCCCGTTTGTCGGGCTTGAAATTCTCTACAACTTTGCAATTTGAATCATCTTTGTAGCATCAAATATAAAAAAGATATGCCCGAAAAACCGGTATTTGGCACCAAAATCATGTCTTTTGATCAGTTTTTTGTATTTTCCAGGAAAACGATAAGAGCTAGTGGAAAACCTCCAATGGCCCGTTTGTCGGGCTTGAAATTCTCTACAACTTTGCAATTTGAATCATCTTTGTAGCGTCTAATATAAAAAAGTTATGCCCGAAAAACCGGTATTTGGCACCAAAATCACGTCTTTTGATCAGTTTTTTGTATTTTTCGCGAAAACGATAAGAGCTAGTGGAAAACTTCCAATGGGCCGTTTGTCGGGCTTGAAATTCTCTACAACTTTGCAATTTGAATCATCTTTGTAGCGTCTAATATAAAAAAGTTATGCCCGAAAAACCGGTATTTGGCACCAAAATCACGTCTTTTGATCAGTTTTTTGTATTTTCCGGGAAAACGATAAGAGCTAGTGGAAAACTTCCAATGGCCCGTTTGTCGGGCTTGAAATTCTCTACAACTTTGCAATTTGAATCATCTTTGTAGCATCAAATATAAAAAAGATATGCCTGAAAAACCGGTATTTGGCACCAAAATCATGTCTTTTGATCAGTTTTTTGTATTTTCCGGGAAAACGATAAGAGCTAGTGGAAAACTTCCAATGGCCCGTTTGTCGGGCTTGAAATTCTCTACAACTTTGCAATTTGAATCATCTTTGTAGCATCAAATATAAAAAAGATATGCCCGAAAAACCGGTATTTGGCACCAAAATCATGTCTTTTGATCAGTTTTTTGTATTTTCCGGGAAAACGATAAGAGCTAGTGGAAAACCTCCAATGGCCCGTTTGTCGGGCTTGAAATTCTCTACAACTTTGCAATTTGAATCATCTTTGTAGCGTCAAAATGTCAAAAAAAATTAAAAACCCAAAAGTTGAATATGTCGAAAATGTTATACAAAATTAAATAAGTAATTCGGAAAGTCGTGTGGTGCCCACACCAGATATTTTAATTTAATTAAGCGTCAAAAATAATGGTATTATAATTTAGTTTTAATTTCAAAAATTGAATTCATTACGATTTTTTTAAACAAAAATTTTTAATAATTATTATAATTATAATAATGTGGAAATTAGTTACCAAAAATCATATTTTTATTTTATTAATCTTTAAATAGACATTTTTTGTTTTAATAAAATATACAAACACAAAAACATACGACGGTCGATCGATAAATACTCGTATTCGGAATGAAGAGGCAAGTTTTTCACTTTTATTTTTCTGTTATTTTTATAACTTTTGGCTTTTTTTTGTTTTTTTTAACGTTTATTGACTATAAATTTTAACATTTTTGACACTTAACATTTTGAAATTTTGACATTTTGACTTTTTGACATTTTAGCTTTCTGATATTTTAACATTTTGGCATTCTGACATTTGGAATTTTGATATATTTATATTTTTTTGACATTTTCATAATTTTAGACTTTTTTTTGTTATTTCTTGACTGTTGATTTTGTTACTTTTTTGACTTTTAAGTAACTTTAACATTTTCGACAATTTTAACATTTTGACTTTTTGACATTTTGACATTTTGACATTTTGACATTTTTGACATTTTTGACACTTTTGAAATTTTGACATTTTGACATTTTAGCATTCTGATATTTTAACATTTTGGCATTCTGACATTTTGAAATTATAATATGTGTAAATTATTTACCAAAAATTATATTTTTATTTTAATAGTCTTTAAATAGACTTTTGTTTTAATAAAATATACAAACAAAAACATACGAGGGTCAATCGATAAATACTCGTGTTCGGCATCAAGATAAAAAATTTATTGTTTTGCTCAATACAATTAGAGAAGAAAAGATTTAAAGTTGAAATCTATACATATCTAGCTCTTCTAAGTATCTATTTATAAAATAACTTTAGTAAGTTAAGAAATATCTATCCGTCCTGTTATATTATTGTTATTTCTGCAATAACTTCCTCCTGTCTCCTCCCTCACTGCGCGGTTTTCGCTCGGCTGCTGGAGAGCTCTTGTTCACGGGGAGAATTATCGCGGCGGTGCCCCCGGACCGTGAATTATGGTGCCGAATTTCCTGCACACGGGGTCCCTCTCTTCCTCCGTAACTTCGCGCGAGTTATGTTGCTCGCCCCCCCCACACGCGCGCACAGCCATTACAGCCCCGTATTATGCGGCCCCCCCTTCGTTTTTACGAGTCGAAACTTTAGCCCCCAGCACTCGACGATAACGGACAATGAAAGGTGCGAAGGTCGCCAGACCGGTAACAAAAGTTATAGTATGTTTAAAAATGTTGTAATGATAAGAGGAGACTAAATTAATAGCCATTGAGTGCGTGACCAAATTGGTGCGTATATATTAGAGCAGTGATTCTCAAAGTGGGGGTCGCAACCCACAGGGATGCCGTGAAAAGTAGTTGGATACTTAGGGGGTCATATAAAAGTTGTTTTATGGGGAAAACAATCTTTATTTGGTATATTCAGCTCATTACAAAAAAGAACAAACAAAAATTTTCTGTAACTCATACCTCTAACTTCTCTTTCCAGGTAAAAAGGAAAAATGTATGAAAGAATTGGTGTATCTGATGTGTGGATGGATTAAAAACTAATAGGCGGGGCAAGCGTGTGAATTAAGGTCACAGGGAGAATGAAGGATGTTGAGTGGCAAGAGTGACAGAAAAGATTGAATGAGGCCTCGCATAACACTAGGTATGGAGAGTGACAAGTACGGGGGAAACCCATGGGCTACATATGTATTGCTAGATTTTGTGTTTACTGTTTTTGAATGGATAAATTGACGTCATTGTGACAGAATATTCCAAAACAAATGTCAAACACCTTGAATAGCGCTTGTGAATGGAGCTTTCATGACATCTTTTGTTTAATTATTCAGTGTTTCCAATAGAGAGAATCTAATGTAACTAAATTTCCTAGATAATTTATTTATTGTTGCTATAACAACTAATTCTTATGGATTCAATAACTATTGATAGATTTATGGGCATGCGAATGAACATTAATGCCCGTATTCACCAACATCCTATAAACTTTATAAGTCCCATTGCTATTGCTATTGAATGGATAAATTGGCAACGTCATTGTGACAGAATATGCCAAAACAAATGTCACAACACCTTGAATAGCACTTGCGAATGGAGCTTTGATGACACCTTTTGTTTAATTATTCAGTGTTTCCAATAGAAAGAATCTAAAGTAACTACATTCCCTAGATAAGACCAAATTAATTAATACACACACAGACCAGTAATAGTATTTAATTAATATTCGCATGCTTTTAAAAAAAAGCACCCACACTATTTATTCGACGCTGATTTACTCTCCCCCAACTCGGCTGTCAGAATTAACGATTTCCGCGCATTTGCTGTTCAATTTTTAAAAACAGCTGAAATATTCATTTTTTAATGGCGACGGACGCGCGCGCGTTTCATTTGTTTCCCGGCGTGTTCATTTATTATTCATATACGAGGCAGCGACAGAAAAAAAAAATGCGCAGCACCGGCAGCGGGACAATGGATTTTATCGAACAGCACGGGCCTGTCAATATTTTCGAACCTCATTTTTGATGCGCTAGATGTGTGATTGACAACTTAATCAAGCGAATCAGGCTGTTTGTTATCTTGTACGCTGGATGGTCCAAGCGTAGAATATTCATGATTAAATAATAATCAAAAACGTTACTTGAATTTAGTAGGTACTGTATTAGTTACAAGTGGTAACTGGCTATAGACTTTCAGGTCCTACTGCAGACCTCGATTTATTTATGTTGTAACTAGTGTATAATACTAAAATTCAGTTGTTGTTAACATTTTCAAAATCGTCATTCTGCGATGATGATTTGAAATAACACAGGGTTGCTGGGGGGCTCATTACAGCACTCAGTCCACTTGTGTGGGACCTTTGTGCATCCCCCAGTTAACATTTCTCTATCCACCCCACAGTTGTGAAAAAGAGTCATTCTACAATATTGAAATTCATTAATTCTTTGATGCAAATTTAATTTTGCCATTATAACTTAGATCAATTCATTTCTCAGTAATAGCATATACCAAAATAGCATATACCAAAATAGCATTTACCGAAATAGCATATACCAAAATAGCATATACCAAAATAGCATATACCAAAATAGCATATACCGTTTAAATGTGCCTGTAAAATAATGATTTTATGAACAAAACTATCGTGAAACACAAATAAATATTTCTAGCTCTATGTGTTTTATGTCAATGGAATAGTATACTTGGTTGCCTAATGTATGGCCTCACGTAGCGTTCACACAGTCAGTATTTGTATGACTAATTGTTTCTTTATCACTAGATAAAGTATAAATTTTAGAAAAAAAATGCTGATAAAAAACGCGACAACGTATATTTACTGATTTACCACCTGATCATGAGAAGTTGTGAATATAAAATGCTCTAAAGAAACATAAACACAAAATATATATTTCAAATTTCTTAATAGTTTTGTGCTCAAGTGCTGTATAACATCAGTTTTCTTCTTTCGTTGGATATTAATCAATTTGATCGCCCGACCGGCCGATTATATTTTAAAGCCGCACGTCCAAAATTGCCGCCTCCAATAGTAAATTTATCGATTCCCGAGGATTATTATTCCTCCCGTTGCGCTTCCGCCTTTCTCCCCCGGGACGGGATTAAATCGACGTCTTGTAATTTAGGTGAAAGGTCCGCGCGCGCGGTGTGTGCGCTCCCATTGTGCGGCGTCCTGGCGCTGACAGCGTCGCCCATATGACTTCCGCTAATTGACAGAAGTCCCGCTGCGAACACCTAATAACGTGCACGACGTCTCTGGTCTGGTGTGGTGTGGTGTGGAGAAAACTCCACACGCCGGCCAATTTATTAAATGTTATGTCCAAGACGACGGGGCTTGATAGTGAAAGCTAGTTCTATAGAAAATATCAAGAATAATATGTTACGCAAAATTTAAAATTCTCTGAATATATCACATTTACACCCTACAAAGTTGTAACTGTATATAGTCTTTTTGGGTTGTTAAATTCAAAAATTACCATTCTGACTATATTTAAGGGACAAAAAGTACCATAACTTTTCTTGTAGTTTTCAAAATTTTATAAAATTTCGCTGAATATATTTGCAAATAGTTATACTTAACTCCTACAAAATATGAAATGTGTATCTCAACTATTCATAATCTTTCTGGATAGTTAAACTAAAAAATTAGAAATCTGACATTAGTTCGGAGACAAAAAGTACTATAACTCTGATTGTAGTTTTCAAAATTTTATAAAATTACTCTTTATATATTCATAAATAGTTATATTAAGTTACTACGAAGTTTGAAATATTTATCCCAACTATTTGTAATCTTTTTGGGTTGTTGAATTCAAAAATTACGAATGTGCCATAAGTTGAAAACAAAAAATACTATAACTCTGTTTATAATTTTGGAAATTTTATTAAATAACTCTTAATACATTCACAAATGGGCATATTTACATCCTCCAAAGTATGAAATATGTATCTTAACTGTTCGTTTTTTTTTTGGGTTCAATTCAAAAATTACATTTCTGACCTTATTTAAGACACAAAAAGTACCATAATTTGTGTTGTAGTTTTCCAAATTTTATAAAATTACGCTGAATATATTTACAAATAGTTATACTTATCCCCTACAAAATATGAAATGTGTATCTCAATTATTCGTAGTCGTTTTGGGTAGTTAAACTCAAAAATCTAAAAATCTGACATTAGTTTAGGGGACAAAAAGTACTATAACTTTGTTTGTAGTTTTCAAAATTTTATGAAATTATTCTGTATATATTCATAAATAGTCATATTAAGTCACTATGAAGTTTGAAATATTTATGTCAACTATCTGTAGTATTTTTGGGTTGTTAAATTCAAAAATTACAATTCTGATTTTATTTAAGGAACAAAAAGTACCATAACTTTTTTCGTAGTTTTCAAAATTTTATAAATTTTCGCTGAATATATTTACAAATAGTTATACTTAATCCCTACAAAGTATGAAATGTGTATGTTAACTATTCGTAGTCGTTTTTGGTAGTTAAACTAAAAAAATAAATCTGACATTAGTTCGGGGGACAAAAAGTACTATAACTTTGTTTGTAATTTTTATTTTTTTATAAAACTGCTCTGTATATATTCACAAATAGTCATATTAAGTTACTACGAAGTTTGAAATATTTATCTCAACTATTTGTAGTTTTTTGGGGTTGTTAAATTTAAAAAATACAATTCTGACTATATTTAAAGTACAAAAAATACCATAACTTTTTTTGTAGTTTTCAAAATTTTATAAAATTTTACTGAATATATTGACAAATAGTTATACTTAACCTCTACAAAGTATGAAATGTGTATCTCAACTATTCGTAGTCGTTTTAGGTAGTTAAACTCGAAAGTTAAAAATCTGACATTAGTTTGGGGGACAAAAAGTACTATAACTCTGTGTGTATTTTTAATTTTTTTATAAAATTACTCTGTATACATTCACAAATAGTCATATTAAGTCACTACGAAGTTTGAAATATTTATCTCAACTGTTCGTAGTATTTTTGGATAATTAAACTCAAAAATTAGAAATCTGACATTAGTTCGAAGACAAAAAGTACTATAACTCTGTTTGTAGTTTACAAAATTTTATCAAATTACTTTGTGTATATTCACAAATAGTTATATTAAGTCACTACGAAGTTTAAAATATTCATCTCAACTATTCGCAGTCATTTTAGGCTATTAAACTCAAAAATTAGAAATATGACTTTAATTCGCAGAACAATAAGTACTATAACTTTGTTTGTATTTTTTAAAATTTTCTAAAATTACTCTGTATACATTCACAAATAGTCATATTAAGTCACTACGAAGTTTGAAATATTTATCTCAACTGTTCGTAGTATTTTTGAGTAGTTAAACTCAAAAGAAATCTGACATTAGTTCGGGAAACAAAAAGTATTATAACTCTGTTTGTAGTTTTTGAAATTTTATTAAATAGCTCTGAATATATTCACAAATAGACATATTTAGACCCTACAAAGTATGAAATATATATATCTTCATTGTTCGTAGTTTTTTTGGGTTATTAAATTCAAAAATTACAATCTGACTTTATTTTAGGAACAAAAAGTATAATAACTTTTTTTGTACTTTTCAAAATTTTATAAAATTTCGCTAAATATATTTACAAATAGTTATACTTAATCATTACAAAGTATGAAATGTGTATCTCGACTATTCGTAGTCTTTTTGCGTACTCAAAAAATAGAAATTTGACTTTAATTCGCAGATCAATAAGTACTATAACTTTGTTTGAATTTTTCAAAATGTTATTACACTCTATAATACATATTAGAGTGGGGTATTTTGGTATTTTGTGATTGTATATATTTATTGTGCGCAATATATATTCAACTTTAGAAGAATAAAAAAACCTAGTTAAATATAAATACTTTTAAAATAAACCCCAGATATCACCTAAAATGTATGCCACAATATTTCCTCTCTTAATCCTGTATCAATTTTATGGCATCCACGTAGCCACTGCGGGGGCGGCCTGAAATTTATTTTTCATTGCTATCGCCGGGCGTGTTCGGCCGCTTGTCACTTTTATCGGTGCCGATATTCTTTTTATGCGAGCTGCGTTTAAGTGCGCTTTGCGAGTCGGCCGTTCTGCCTGAATGGAGGATGGCGAGAGCACACCAGCAACCCCAACACACATAAAAAAAATCCCGGCGATAAATTCGCAGAGCAACAGCAGCACGGCGCGGAATTATTGTGATACTTTACCAAAAAAAAAGAGATAATGTTACATTTGTAGTAAAATAACGTAAGTTCTGAGGTGTTAAAGTGGTTAATATGGTGATATCTTTTTGTATATTTTTGTTGTGGTTTGTGATGTGGAAGGGCAGTGAGGGAAATGCTAATAAAGGTCCATTTTTTTTGGTGATATCTGTAGTTGAAGTTGTTAATCAGACAAAATTAATTAATCTTGTCAATCGATTTTGTATGATGAAAGGATTAATATTGATTTTGCATAAATAAAACGTATAATACACCCTAGGACACAATTATCCCATATTTGTGATTTACTAAAAAAAAAACTAAATAAATTAAGAGGTTTATATCAAAGAAAAGACTATCAATACTAAATCAATAGTAATTCTTAAAAACACATGTAGTAACACGTGTATAAAGTTACAAAAATATATTTTTTATTTGAATTTTTGACAAAGTTTTAAATAATTACAATGAACTTAATGATTTTAAGTCAATGATATTGTAATTATTTAAAACTTCGTCAAAAATTCAAATAAAAAAATATATTCTTGTAACTTTATACATGTGTTACTACATGTGTTTTTAAGAATTACTATTGATTTAGTATTGATTCAACCTTCACAACCTCAACAATTTAAATTTCTTGTGCGATTTTAGAAATATTATTTCTCCCAAATGGCTATATAAGTTCAATTTTCGTAGCTGCTTGCATTTTTCATGTAATAACATGTTGCTATCAAAGTGAATGTACTGTTGATCTGTAGCTAGTGTTAGCTAAACAGCCCGAAATAATCGCAAAGGGATATCTCCCAACGGCCATTATAATCCGGCCCAAAGTCGATCTGCAAACCGCGCACGGAACTCCCATTACATTGATTATAGAGAAGACACAGTTCCGACGTCCGTGGGGCCTCCGATTAATATTCAAATATTCCGTGCGATATTTAGGCGGGACAACTCCAATATTGCAATTTGCCGGAGTGCTAATGGTGACTATTGATTACCCGAGGTAGCTTGTATTAACAGATGTTCTGTGTCGGCAACAAAGAGCCTGGCAGAAATATTCTAATTATAATAATCATATTAAAGAGCTTTATTTGTCCAACAGAGCAAATTCCAATTACAGCACAACAAACAAATTAGAATATTAATTTAACATACTGTAAACTATTAAAAAAGTGAGTTTTTGGGAAACAGAGAGGGCAGTGAAACTCCTTTTATAATATATGTTTCCCAAAAATAACTTATACATAATTAATTTTCTATAAGATACACATTTCATACTTGTAAAGGTTAAGTATGACTATTTGTAAATATATTCAGCTAAATTTTATAAAATTATGAAAATTTAAAAAAAAGTTATGGTACTTTTTGTCCCTTAAATAAAGTCAGAATTGTAATTTTTTAATTTAACAACCCAAAAAAAACTACAACCAGTTAAGATTTATTTATTTATTTATTTATTTATTTATTTATTTATTTATTTATTTATTTATTTATTTATTTATTTATTTATTTATTTATTTATTTATTTATTTATTTATTTATTTATTTATTTATTTATTTATTTATTTATTTATTTATTTATTTATTTATTTATTTATTTATTTATTTATTTATTTATTTATTTATTTATTTATTTATTTATTTATTTATTTATTTATTTATTTATTTATTTATTTATTTATTTATTTATTTATTTATTTATTTATTTATTTATTTATTTATTTATTTATTTATTTATTTATTTAAGATACATATTTCATACTTTGTAGGGTCTAAATATGCCTATTTGTGAATATATTCAGAGTTATTTAATAAAATTTCGAAAACTACAAACAGAGCTATAGTATTTTATTCCAACTAATGGCACATTCGTATTTAACAACCCAAAAAGACTACAAATAGTTGACATAAATATTTCAAACTTCGTAGTGATTTAATATGACTATTTGTGTATATATAAAGAGTAATTTCATAAAAAAATGTAAACTATAAACAGAGTTATAGTACTTTTTGTCCCCGAGCTAATGTCAGATTTCTAATTTTTGAGTTGAATTACCCAAAAAAGACTATGAATAGTTGAGATACACATTTCATACTTTGTAGGAGTTAAGTATAACTATTTGCAAATATAGTTAGCGAAATTTTGTAAATTTTTATAATCTATAAAAAAAGTTATAGTACTTTCTGTGCCTTAAATAAAGTCAGAATTGTAATTTTTGAATTTAACAACCCAAAAGAACTACAAATAGTTGAGACAAAGATTTCACACTTCGTAGTAATTTTGTGAATATATACAGAGTAATTTTACAAATATTTTAAAACTACAAACAACGTTATAGTACTTTTTGTTCCCGAACTAATGGCAGATTTCTAATTTTTGAGTTTAACTACCCAGAAAGACTACGAATAATTGAGATACATATTTCATACTCTGTAGGAGTTAAGTATAACTATTTGCAAATATAGTTAGCGAAATTTTGTAAATTTTTATAATCTATTAAAAAAGTTATAGTACTTTCTGTGCCTTAAATAAAGTCAGAATTGTAATTTTTGAATTTAACAACCCAAAAGAACTACAAATAGTTGAGACAAAGATTTCACACTTCGTAATAACTTTGTGAATATATACAGAGTAATTTTACAAACATTTTAAAACTACAAACAACATTATAGTACTTTTTGTTTCCGAACTAATGGCAGATTTCTAATTTTTGAGTTTAACTACCCAGAAAGTCTACGAATAATTGAGATACATATTTCATACTTTGTAGAGGTTAAGTATAACTATTTGTAAATATATTCAGTGTAATTTTATAAAATTTTGAAAACTACAAAAAAAGTTATGGTACTTTATTTACAATTGTTCTAAATAGTTGGTTATATGAGCCTGTGAGAATGAAAATGGTGTAAGTCACATTTGAATAGTTTTGAAAAAGATTTTGGTATTTATGTAAATCAACGTTATAGTTTTATTTTTGCTTAAATTTATTTCAATTAGTATGAATGAAATGAAATCACAGTTTACAGGTCTGTATGTAGAGAGAAAAAATCAGAGGGTGGGTTTAACGAATAGAGCAAACAAATAATTTATATTTATTATGAATGAGAATGAAACATTACTTTACATAACATTTCTTTGGTGGGGGGGGGGGACAACCCCCTCCCCTCAAGTACTGCATACGGCCCTGACAGTTTACAATACCTTGAAATAATGAATGGATAAATTTTCCATTAAAATATTATAATTAATACTAAAAATCAATTAAAAAAAATTATTGGCACATTAATATTATTCAGTGTGTTTACACATTCCAAACTCACACAAACATACGTACATTTGGAATGTGAGTGAGTAAGAGAGAGAGATGGAGTGTGATCTGGCAAAACAAACGGCGGCGCGTTGCGTTGGCGGGGCGCGCCGTATCCAGGCAACAGGAAGTCGTCTCCATGGCGACCTCCACCAAAAAACATTCGCAACAAAGGAGACGCGGATTAATAGCCGGGGAGATAATGCGCGCCGGTGTTTCGAATGGGAAAGTAAGTGTGCGTGTGTTAGAAGGTAGGGTGGGGGGGGCGGCGAACCAACCACCCTCCCCAACACGTGAATGCGGGTCAGTGGTGTACGCAATGTGCGAGAGATCGATCGGCCAATTTTTCTCGTTGCAGATCGACGCCGAAGATTGATGCGGCATGGATTTACCGTGCGAGCGATTGATTATCCGAGTTGGGCGGAAATTTAAAACGCGCGATTCTTATCGGTTGTAATTTCGATACGCTCGCTTGGAGCGACTTGTATATTATGACAAAGTTGTACGGGATTTACTATCCAAGTCATATACAGTTTTTACGGATAAATATATCATTATTTATTTGATTTAGGTATATTATTTAATAAACGTGTGGTAGCTACCCACTCTACTTGTGTAAACGATCTGACAATCCATGTCCATATAGGAAAAACATTTATCGAGAAATTAGGAAAAAGTGGCTTGGATTTGTCAGAACTAAAACAAAATACCAGGTTTTTAATAATCACGTTATACTTCAATCAGAAAACAAACAACCTTCACTTAGCGTACTATAATTACTATTATAATTAGTACTAACTATGTGTAAACGGTCCTAAATCAAAATGGGTAGCGTAGCGAGTAAATGGCTTGTTGCTACTCTATTTGCCTGATTATTCTACCCGTCTACACCAAGCTTTAATATTAATATATCTTACAATATAGACTGAAACAGTTGAATATATTTTTCTAATATATTCCTTGCTCTCAATAATTATTTATCGAATTGTTAATCAAGTGTGTGTGTAGGCCCGGTATGCTTGGTGTCAATGAGCAATCGACACAATGGTCGTAATGAATGGGTGGCCGGCACTGCCAGGACCCGCCCGAACCGCGTCCACCGCCACAACCGCCCTCCCCATGGTCCCCATGGCGGGTTTAGCCCGCGCGCCGCGTGATGTATTAACATTGAACTGTCCACCCGAAAGATTAAGTGCAAATACGTTTTGCCAACCCGCCCCCGTAGTCCCTGCAAACGAGGGTGCAGTTACCTGCAAAAATTAATTCACAGATTTATTTAAACAAAAAATATATAGTTAGTTTATAGGCTTGTTTGTATACTAATTGAAGTCACATTTTCTCACTTCTTCTATAAATAATATGGTGAAATTAAAAAATGTGAGAAAATATGGGATAATGTAGGAAAATGTCAGGATATGTGAGACAATGATAAAAATGTGAGAAAATGCTGCAATTTATAAATATTACAGAAAATTTATTTTTGGGAGGACGGGGATTTCACTTAGTAATGTTATATATGGTGTAATCTTCGTTGCCTAATCTTTAGTGTAATATTTACCCACATTTTTCTAATTTTCTCAAAAAAAATTACCTTTTCTCTTTTTTTTCTCTTTTTTTTTCTCTTTTCTCATTATTATCTTCATTTTCATTACTAAATTTAACATGCAACTAGTTACGCTAATTCCCGTAATTTACGTATAGTGCAGTAAACACCGATGATGTCACTTGTTGTTGCTGCGCCTAGCGTTCAGTTTTTGGAGCGACCCCGTCCAATTATACGTAGGAAATCTGTGTTTTCAAGTCTTCTTTGTTTGTAAACCTATATCACTCATGATCGCATTCTTTAGCTGTGCTCTATCGATATTAATACTAATAGAGCACAGCTAAAGAAATTTATTAAGAATATTAATACTGATAGCGTTCTTAATACATTTTTTTGAATATAACATACGTTACAGCAACAAAAAGATTATGATCAGATCCAATATCAGTATATGAATACATATTGACTAATTTTGTTGTTCTTATGAGTTATTAAAATGTAATGTAATGTAGTAGATTTGATTTATGACTAACTTGTTGGCTGTTTTTGCATTTCGATTACATTCACAATAATAGTAAACTTCTCTCGATAGCGGGAAAAAAATTGCACCCTTATACATGATATCAGTTTTTTTTTATCCATTCTATATTATACGATTTATTTGAGATCGATTAAACTTGATATAAACCCTAAATAACTGTAATTATAATATAAATCATTATCCTCAATTATCCCTAATCGCGGCAAATTAGGACGATTAAAGTTATTCATTCAAGGGACTGAAGCCGGCACGGATAAAACGTTCTCTTTTTGTCAAAAAAAAGGGGGGGCATGATTATGCCGGTGGGCCGGTCCGGGCAATTACGCCGTCGTTAGCCGCCCCCGCGGCCAATTGCAGCCGCAGCGCGCGCCCGTCTCTTTTGTGCCCGTTTCAATTATGACGTAATTGCGACGTGGTCGCGGCATTTGAATATGCAAATGTGTGAGTGTGAGTATGTATGTGTGTGTATGTATGTGTGTGTGTATGTATGTGTGTGTGTATGTATGTGTGTGTGTGTATAGAGTGTATGTAGCCGTACCGCTTCATGTTCCCTTGTAATTTTAATTGGAGCTAGAGAGAAGTCAAGCATATTTTTTCATGTTTTTCATTCAAATTAGGTACTTATAAAAAAAATAATTATAGAAATATTTGTCTCTAATAATGATAACTACACTCATCAACTGTTTCTTCAAATTAAAACAATGTTGTATTATTGTGGTATATATTCAGTCAAATGTCACAAACAAGTGAAATCGGTTAGAATTATAACCTATTTTTCTATCTAAACGTCACTTTTGACACACGTGTGACATTTGTCGTAAGTCACTAGCGTTGGCTGATCGTGGGTCTGAAACAATTGTTTATTTGGTTGTCATGGGTAACAGACTGCTCTGATCATTTACCAGACCGTTTGAAATTACAGAATAGACCACTAGGTTTAAATAAATAAAATATAAGCAGTATATTAAAATATGGATAACTTATCAGAGAAAAATAACTCCAATAAACATCTTATAAAGATTATACAACTAACCCCCTAGGAGGAAAGTTAAACGCCATCTGGCGGCACCACATCAATTAGCAATGCACACCCATATGGTAATAACATAGGTAGGTAGTGCCCTCTATGAAACAATATTCCAACAGAGTGCTTGAGACATCAGCACAAGGCTAATCTTATAACACATATATAAATGTGAATCCTCCTCTTAGCAATCTACATATCTAGATTTCGATCTTATTAGACAATTAGATCTAATAGGATCGAACTCGGTTATTACCATATGGGTGTGCATTGCTAATTGATGTGGTGCCGCCAGATGGCGTTTAACTTTCCTCTTAAGGGGTTAGTTGTAAGTTTTTTGTATATAACCACTCGAGATATTGTGTGAATACATCCTCACTAGCTGAGTTACACTGATGAAATCTAATAAGATCCAAATCTAGATATGTAGATTGCTAAGGGGTGGATTCACATTTATATATATTTTATAAAAAAAATTTCTGTCTCTTGACAGGAGTAATATAATTTTATGGTATGTGTAGTGTTGTTACTTAGACTACGATCCGTACTTTGATTAGAAAATAATCCAGATCAAATAAACCTCAATAATCAAGTACTACCTTTGATTAACCGTCAGATATGTCCACAGACGAGGGGTGGGAGTTGCGGTGGAGGTCATGGAACTGTTACAACGCACACAATTAGTATCAATGTTGGATAATCTGGAGATTACTAGTTGTCCAGTGGATTGACGACACCACACGGGGCATACACGTGTTGCGGTCACATCCCTTGTAATTACCCCAGAGCCGTGCGTTCCAACCCCCCCGCGTTGAAACGAATCTCCCGATCGGCCGGAATTCCGCCGATTCATCCGCGAAGATAGTTCATCCTACCCCCCCGTTTATTATTAATAGCACGATAAATTTCGAGAAGGCGAAGTTTCGGCCCCTATCGGACACGCGGGCGGTGGGGGGGGCGACCGACCGTACGGTCAGCGGGTGCCCCGGTAATGGCCGCCATTGTGCCAACTAATTTATGGTCGCAATAATGCCCTAGATCTAGAATTGAACCTGAGGGAGGAGACGCTGGCTGTGCAGAGTTTATATGGCATTGAAAAATAACATTATTGTTATCTAATATTCATTTATTTATAACTCAAGCTACACAAAATAGTGCGAATAAGATAGAATTTTATTTACATTATTGAATGATAATATAATAAAAATATATAAATTTATACCTTTATTGTTACATGTATGTGTATATGTATATGTATATGTATATGTATATGTGTGTGTATGTGTGTGTATGTGTGTGTATGTGTGTGTATGTGTCTGTATGTGTGTGTATGTGTCTGTATGTGTGTATGTGTCTGTATGTGTGTGTATGTGTGTGTATGTGTGTGTTTGTGTGTGTATGTGTGTGTATATGTGTGTGTATATGTGTGTGTATATGTGTATGTATGTGTGTGTGTGTGTATTTGTGTGTATGTGTGTGTGTATGTGTGTGTGTATATGTGTGTATGTGTGTATGTGTATGTGTGTATGTGTGTATGTGTGTATGTGTGTATGTGTGTATGTGTGTATGTGTGTATGTGTGTATGTGTGTATGTGTGTATGTGTGTATGTGTGTATGTGTGTATGTGTGTATGTGTGTATGTGTGTATATGTGTGTATGTGTGTATATGTGTGTATATGTGTGTATATGTGTGTATATGTGTGTATATATGTGTATGTGTGTGTATGTATGTATGTGTATGTGTGTGTATGTGTATGTATGTGCGTGTATGTATATGTGTGTATGTGTATGTATGTGTGTGTGATCGAGAGGGGTGGAATGGAATTGAAATACAGTGTCAGCGTGTGGACGAGTGGCTTCGTTTTGCAGCTCCAATTACGGGCGGGCGCCTGCCGAAAATATGCCGACGCGGCGTGATTTTAATTCCGCCAATTTTTGGTGGCGGCGCCGGGAAATGACCGTGTCACGTTTCAACTCGCTGGGCGTTTTAATTTTCCGCGCTGCGCTAATGGAGTGAGTGGACTGAGTTTTATTCTAGTTACATGTACATATTCTACACACACACAAATTGGTATAATATTATTTCAATTTTTTTTTTTAGCTCGCCAAATTCTTAATTTAATAACATAACATAAAATTTTATCAAAATTAAGACAATATTAATATTAATAAATCTTTAACTTAATAAATAACATGACATTAGGACAATATTACTATTAAACAGGATTACTTGACTTTCTTTAATATTTTTTGACAATTCTGACCTTTTTTTTAAATTGTTTGACTTTTTTTATATTTTTTTTGACAATTTGATTTTTTTAATTCCTTTTTTTTTCATTTTGACTTAATTTTTCTGACTTTTTAAAATCTTTTTCTGACATTTTGACTTTTTTTAAACCGATTTGATATTTTTGATAGTTTTTTTGACATTTTCGACAATTTTGATCTTTTTTTTGTCTCATGACTTTTTTTATACAATGACATTTATTTTTGTCAAAAATGTCAAAAATGTCAAAAATGTCAAAAATGTCAAAAATGTCAAAAATGTCAAAAATGTCAAAAATGTCAAAAATGTCAAAAATGTCAAAAATGTCAAAAATGTCAAAAATGTCAAAAATGTCAAAAATGTCAAAAATGTCAAAAATGTCAAAAATGTCAAAAATGTCAAAAATGTCAAAAATGTCAAAAATGTCAAAAATGTCAAAAATGTCAAAAAAGTCAAAAATGTCAAAAATGTCAAAAATGTCAAAAATGTCAAAAATGTCAAAAATGTCAAAAATGTCAAAAATGTCAAAAATGTCAAAAATGTCAAAAATGTCAAAAATGTCAAAAATGTCAAAAATGTCAAAAATGTCAAAAATGTCAAAAATGTCAAAAATGTCAAAAATGTCAAAAATGTCAAAAATGTCAAAAATGTCAAAAATGTCAAAAATGTCAAAAATGTCAAAAATGTCAAAAATGTCAAAAATGTCAAAAATGTCAAAAATTTCAATAATTTCAATAATTTCAAAAATGTCAAAAATTTCAAAACTTTCAAAAATTTCAAAAATTTCAAAAATTTCAAAAATTTCAAAAATTTCAAAAATTTCAAAAATTTCAAAAATTTCAAAAATGTCAAAAATGTCAAAAATGTCAAAAATGTCAAATTGTAAAAAAGTCAAAAAAAGTAAAAGATTTTTTGATTTTTTTACAATTTGACTTTTTTTTACTTTTTATGATAATTTTGACGTTTTTGATAATTTTGACTTTTTTGACATTTTTGACATTTTAAATTTTTGACACTTTTGACTTATAGTGTTATATGGATCTGTGGGGATTGCCTGAGTGTGATGTAATAGAAAGGGAGCAAGGTTGGTTCCTGAAGAACCTGCTAGGTCTCGAACGATCGACACCAACGGCAGTGCTGTTGCAAGAGATATAAGTTTTGGTAGAAGAGAAATTCAAATATATGCAACTATACTCTAATAAAACCATTCAAGCATAATTACAATCATCGCCCATTTAATTATATGATTAATTAATCTCTGAACCAATACAGTCATATTTGACTGGGGGTGGGGGGGGCCGGGTTGGAGTGTCCCCCGCGGCAATTGATTATCTAGTATTTCGCGTTATTATATTATTCCAGCGGAATATTTCATAATCAAACACGGGCCGAGCGCAAACCCTGCCCGATTGATTTTATGCTAATCCGGAATTAATGTGCCAGCCCCTCCGCCTCCCATTCGACCCGCCCCGCGCGTTATTTGTGATAAATAAATTGTTTTCAAAATATTGGAATGCGTGTAATTGCCCCGATTTATTTTCGAACGCCAATATGCGTTTAGTTTTAATTGAAATTTTTAATTTTCACGATGAGTATTTGATTCATTTATTTATTTAAATAAAGTTTACAACTATGTAGTGTAATCATATCAAATTTGATAAATATTTGTATATTCGAAAAACCAAAACTAAATTCTAGGCATACAGTTAAATCCACTCTCTCTCTCTCGTCCAATATTTTAGGAGGTGGTAATATTGACCATTTTAATTAAAAAAGTTTATATAAACATGTGTCCAATTATTAAGGATTACAGAGACATAGCTGTTGGAATTTTTCTCTTAAAGAGACTAATATAATGTGATGGCTTATTGATTGCACTTATTATTTATTTAAATGATAAAACAAACGATGTAAATATAAAAAAAGGACCTTTATTTGGCATAACCCTTCAAAAAAGCCAACATCAAGAACAACAACAAAAATACATAAAAATCATCAAGTATATCAAATTGAACTTATATTTATATGCTGTTAATTTGTATTTTTACTGATTGCTACTTTTATTTGTATGTATTTTTGTTGTAGTCCTTGATGTTGACTTTTTCCGATTAGTTTTGGTTATTTTAATTTGAATATATATATATATATATATATATATATATATATATATATATACATATAATTCAAAATAACCAAAACGAATCAGAAAAAGTCAACATATATATATATATATATATATAAAAAGTCGAGAGTTATTTGCTTTATATAACCAAGAAAAAGCCGCAGGTACAGTAGTATAGATCAGATAACTCTCGAGTTAATTTTTAATCTGTGATTTAAATATTACTTTTGACCAAGCTTTTAGTAATTTATTTTATACAATCTTTATAATCACTAAAATTGCATCAATTTTTAGAAAATAGTGTATAGTGTCTCGTACTGAGCATTAGGAAGTCTGAGTTCGATCCCCAGCGGGGAGAGAGTATTTCGCGAATCACCTTTCACAATTTTTCAGAGATTTTCCGTAAACTTAAGGTAAATACCGGGCGATTAAACTCTTCTGAGCTTCTCACTTGATCGGTGAACAACCCTCACAGCTGATAGTCCTATAAAGATAGAAGTTTTTTTTAGTATAGTAGAGTATAGTTTCAATAGTTTGAAATAGAGAATGAGCGTGATTATTATTATTAGCGTGTATTATTATTATTATTATGCTGGTTTGTGGTGTTTCATTAAATTCAACTGCACTGTGGTCACACTTGATCTAGTGTGCTCCTTTATTTCTTAGCAAATATTAATGAGCTTTCTATTTTTAACAAATACAGACATACGTATTTTGTAATTTGGTTTAGAAATGTATATGTAATACATGTTTGAAATTGAGACATTTTGTATGTAGAGCAGAATATCGCCGGAGAGTATTGCAACGTCGGTCGACATTTAATTATGGGATATCCGCTGATTAAAACCGCCGGGCGGACGGTTCGGTAATGCAATTAATCAATACTGAATGCGGTTCGGTCCGAGCGTCTGTGACCATCGCGTTATCCATGCGCACTCCCATTTGTTTAAACAATTGCACGCATTCTCTACGCCCTAATGATGTGGCTTGATTATTACTTTATTTAAATAAAATTAGCTACTATTAATATCAAAAATACAAAAGAGTGAGATAAATATATAGAATAATTGGAAAGTAATGTGGAATATGTTACTGCCAATTTATTAATAAACACTTTTTGGCTCGGTTTTATAAAGACTAGATAATTATAACCCATGATTATATTGTTAGATGTTGCATAAATTGTTTTTAATTTTTCATTTCATAGCGTACCTCTGTCTCTATATGGTAACGTCGCATTAGCAAGTTTTCAAATGGTAGGTTAGAATCACGGATGTCAAATTAACTCGAGAGTTATTTATATTTTTAGTTAGAATATTTTTAAGTGTTTTGATATTGAAATATGTTCTAATCTAAATTAATGTAGTTGCTCATAAATTTTTTTAAAAATATCATCTTTCACTATCAAAATGTCTATATAAATTCCAAAACAAAATCTATCCAAGTACTAGCTAGCTTTTCCATCTCCCCTCCCGCATCGGGCTATTTGTTAGCAGCGCTAAGCATACCGCATTATTAATAATACTAATGCAGCCCCCGTAATCCTCTTATGCACTACTCCGGGCCGGGTCGCCGGCGTTTGCGAATCCGCGGAATTATGCAGGGCAGAACGTGTGCGCCGCACCCACCATCCCCCAACCGGCCCCATCCTGTGTTCGACTAATTAAAATGCCGACTTTGCGCTTTTTGCCGCCACCGCCGCCGTTGCCGCGTGCGTAATTAAATTAAAATCGCAAACGTCGGATTGCGGTGTGGCCGGGCGCTGATAAAATAAAATTAAGACGGTTTTATTCTGCTAACAATGCAAGTGATTGCCGATTTTAAATTAGTTTTTAGTCCGCTATTCTGTGGGTTAATAATTATAGATATATAGCTGGATTCTTATGAGATTATTTGTAATATTCAGGGTATTTTTATGATAGAAGCGTCATTGTGACAGATATGCCAAAAAAAATGTCAAACACGTTTATTAGCGCTTGTGATTGTATCTTTGATGACACCTTTTGTTTAATTATTCAGTGTTTCCAATACAGAAAATCTAAAGTAACTATATTCACTAGATATTGTATTTATTGTCGACATAACAACGAATAATTATGGGTTCCATAGCTATTGATAGATTTATGGAACGTCGGTGAATACGGGGGTCGAACCGGTAACAGCATGGATAAAGTGGCTTCAGACCGTCGCCTTCGACCACTGTGTCACGACAGCCCCGATTTCAGGCCTTGTGCCAGTTTTTAGTCCTCCAATGCGCGAATCATTTTCTAGTCTGTCATGACTATGATTAGATTTTGTTATCGATTTAGTCGTAAATTAAGGGACATAACGTATCCTGCATATATTTATGAATTTCTGTTACCCTCCAACCTTTGTTCACAAAATATTTGATAACAGCGATCATTTCAGTTTTAACCATTTTGAAAAAACTCGCATAACTCAAAGGAGCACCAACATTGATACTACTTAATACAAACATGTAAAATTTTATATTTCTGTACAGGACAGTTGGTATCATTTATTGCATATATTTTAAAAATTATACAACTAACCCACTAGGAGTAAAGTTAAACGCCATCTGACGGAACCACATCAATTAACAATACACACCCATATGGTAATAACCGTCAACATGCTCATGCCATCAGGGGTAGTGCCCTCTATGGAATAATATTCCAACAGAGTGCTTTAGATATCAGCACAAGGCTAATCTTATAAAACATATAAAGTGTGAATTCACCTCTTAGCAATCTACATATCTAGATTTCGATATTATTAGACGATTAGATCTAATAAAATCGAAATAGTTAGATCTAATCGTCTAATAAGAAATCGAAATCTAGATATGTAGATTGCTAAGAGATGGATTCACACTTATATATGTTTTGCATATATTTTATCGAACTGATGCCGCTATTAATTCTTCATTTCGTAAACTTTTTAAAAAACCCTTGTATATTAGGGTTGTAATATAATTCATCAAAATTACCACCCAAGTTATATACAATCAAACATTGGTGATGTCTGCTATTATTGTCGTAAAATAATTTAAAAAAATAAACTATTAAAACTCCCTACAAAGTCCATTTGAAATCTGAAGTATGTCTCTCTTTGAAAATGCAATTTCCCCTCCCCCACCCGCAGCGCCAAACAAATTAATCCGCAACTTTTTCCCAACCCGGCGCCTCCACCATCCCACAGCCACCCCACTCTCATTCTATGCCTCTATATAATTACATAAAAATCCGACGCGAATTTCAAACTTAACGAACTCCCCCCGAGATCGTCTGTTTCTCGCGAACTCGATTATGCAAAGCGGCCGCGTCGCGAGCGCAAAGAAATAATGCGAATCGGAACAAGTCCCCGGCAGCACCACCAGCAGCAGTGGCGGCGCCCACCCAACCACCACCACCCGCCAGCCCGTTCGCACCTCCGGGGACGGCACAAAAATGACTTATTAACGCGTTTGTATGCGGCGCGCGTGTCCCCCCATTCCGTATTCACTGCGCGCCCACTTTACGTTAGATGTAAATGATTTCGTGTAGAATAATCAAATTGTGCGGCTATATGTATGTGTGTGTGTATGTGTGAGAGAAGGGGCTGGAGTGGGTTGGTTTAGTGGGTATGCGAAGTAGTGAAGCGGTGGGCAAATAAAGCATGCAGATTTACGTGTAACCGGCCGACCGGTGGGGTCTTTATTTGCGTTTGGGAATTGTTTTACGTTTGAAGAGCCCTACGCAATGAGGCTTTACTCTGTAGGTACATGTTTGTCTTGTTTCTATCGTTATTATCTCTGATGCCTTTAATTTATCTGACTCTTGTAACTTTACACCATAATTGACTAATCTTATATAATATCAATAAAGTGTGTTATGGCTACTGCACATTATTTTAGTATATACTAGGTGAAGTTCATCTAATCAGATGGCCTATAGTGTCTTTCGTTTATCACTCTGGGCTAGACCGGGCTTATTGTCTCTTGTTTTATTTGCCACTTCCGATAAGCACAATTCTTCCTCGGCCCTTACAACCGGCGACGCACGACCGCAAGACCTGAGTGCAGTATCACGCCACGGGGGCGACTAGCAATGATAAACCATGCTAAACGAAAGCGCTTTATGATAAATCAACTGTTTCGTCCGTGTGACTATTTGTATATTTTTCTTCTCAAAGTATTACCAAACGTAATTGCTTCGTTTTCTTTTTCAAATTCTAAGTTAAAAATAAACCATCCTACTGTTGTATTGTTTTTGTCCCCATTTGACGAAAAAAAAACTTTTAATAATAATACAAATATTTACCACGACATGAAGTAAACGTCATAAATGATAACATGAGATGTTGACGGTTATTACCATATGGGTGTGCATTGCTAATTGATGTAGTTCCACCAGATGGCGTTGAACTTTCCTCCTAGGGGGTTAGTTGTATCATATTAGTATATTACACACACAAGATTTTTATTACATTAAGGATTTTATACATACAAATTTGAGAATAAGAAATATTTTTTTAAAACAATCTCGTACATCTTATTGACATTTCATCACAAGTCTCAAAAGACTCCTCAGAGTAACAAATCCTGTTGATCTAATTCATTTTTCGTCCCGCCGCCAGCAGACGAAGACGAGAGAGTAAAGCGCGTGTTGATCTTCGGAACGGCATAAACATCGCCAGGTGGGGTGGGTGGTGGTGCGGCAGCGGCGGTGGCTGAGAGCTGGGCTCGGCGCTGCTCGGTAAATACAGACGGATAAGATAAATATCGTCCGGGCCGCAATTCCCGGATAAATGTTTGCCTCTCGGAGCTCTAAAGGGGCCGTTTTCGGCTGCGGAAGCGAAAACTTGTATCGCAAACGGTTATTGCGACGACGAGAAAAAACAAACAAGTGATGGGTCGAGGAGGGGCTCGGGTGGAAAATAAATTTCGCTAGAAAGTCAACATAAATATCTGGTTGAGAATTTATTTATTTATAAAACTGACTTTCAGTAATATTAGGCATTTAAATAAAACTACGCATTGAGACTAAATTGTAAGTAATTACTTTCATACAATTGAAGCAATATGAAGTTAGTTATAACAATATGTTTTATTTTTTTTACTTACAAATTCTACATTTTTTTATGTCAACGAAATAACTCTAGGCAACCAAATATACGTATTCACAAAAATATAAAAAAGGTAGAAAGCTATACATTTAACTATTGGCCTATTGATGGGGGCACAACTGCGCCGGTAAGAAATGGCGTAAAGGATACTTTTGGAAAAAAAATTTGTTATTGAATCATTTAAACTTTCGTTGATATTATTGAATATTATTTTCTTACAGTGTTGACTTAATATGTAAGAATTCAGCACCATTAAATCTAATGGTTTCTTTACTTCGTTGATAATTTCCGCCGACACATTTTACATGTAATTTTATTCAATTTTAAGTCGTTTTGCACTTTATCGCAATGATGAATTTGTACATATGGTGCCCAACGTGTTCGTCTCACATTTGGCTATACTGATAATCTACAATTCTTATCTAATATTGTCTTTACTAATAGAAAAACATCAATGTTCATACAACACTTTTTGCTAAATTAATGTCGAATCATTTACCAACCCGACTATGAACGTCCACTGTTTAAAACGACTTGAACTATGCATTACATTATTTTTCATGTATATTTTTTTAATTAGTATTCAATTAATAAATGACATTAATTTAATCATAGAAAATTATGGATAAATAGTGTAGTACATAGTTTAAGCCATTTGAAATAGTGGACGGGCATAGTTTGGTTGATGGGGGCCGCCCGCCCACCCCACCTTTGTTCGCATAGTTTATTCCATAGGATAACACTCTCCCTGGTATGGTTTCAATAATATAATACATTTATATCTATTGAAAAAAACTATGCGAGCAAAGGTGGGGTGGGCGGGCGGCCCCTACCAACCGGACTATGCCCGCCCACTATTTCAAACGACTTGAACTATGCACTACACTATTATCCGTTCTCCCTAGTGGGGTAGGCGGGTTCCCCTTACCAACCAAACTATGCCCGTCCATTATTTCAAATGATTTATAAATTTGTTTTCCATTCTCTTCTATTTCTTCTTTTTAATAAAAAAACTTTTATCTTTATACGGCTAATACCCGTGAGGTTTTTCCTCCGGTCAAGAGAGAAGCTCTAAAATTATTTTTATAGTTTTTAAAATAACATTTTAATTAAACACTTAAATTAATTCCCTTTAAACTCAAAATAAAAAATCTACTAATACACAACAACTTAAAATAAAATAGAAGACATGGAACAAACCACAGCACCCCTTGATACCGTTAGCCCAAGATGGGAAATCACCCATAAATCTCGCAGCGAGGACAGAGGGAAAAACATCAATCATATTTAAACAACTTCACATATTTTGTATTTTTTGTATTTATATAGAATATGTAACTATGTTTGAATAAATGCAAATTTAAAAAAATAAATAAATATTAGGGAGTGAACGTTTTAAAAAGTAATGGTGCAGTTCTGCAACAATATGCATTTAAGGGTTAAGGGTTAAACATCTTGAATTATAATTTATACTAAGATGTTATTTAATAAGTAGGATATTAGCGTTTTTTTTTCCTTTAACAAATTATTCAAACTATAAAAAAAAATATTTCCAGTAACACACAAAATTATCCCCTATAATTTCTCAACTTCACGCGCCATCGAGGGGGAGATTCAAATCCCCTTTGTTTTCGCCCCGCTCGCGCTTTGCTGAAAATCGATTCGGCAGCGTTAGAGAGCTCGCGGAAAAACATCCCGAATTCAGCAGGTCAACCCTTCGTTTATTCGGCCGCAGCGTGTTGTTATTTCAGGTGCGCTAGAGCATCCCATCCGCCCCCCCCCCGTCCTCTCGGATTAAATAAATAGACCGGCAGGAGAGTGAGAGCGATGCAAATTCATTTAAGCTGCAGCGCAATGTACGCGCACGCATTCGTCGGTCGATGTTGATGTTTGAATAATTCAAGATCTAATACGTATTAATTATCCGGGGCGGGCCGTCTATCTGCACATGCATGCACGCCACCAGCCCCTCGCAGTGCAGCAAGGGGGTGGCGGCTGGTTAATTAATTAATAACTGCGCATCATCGCGCGATCCAGTGAATAATTGACCGAATCAATCTCCGCTGTGGACACCGCGCTTTCCAATGCAATCTGGACTCGAAATGTAAATTGGCGAAATGTAAATTGTCGAAATGTATAAAAAAAAACAGTTAGTGATCCAAAAAAACCCTCAATTGATCATTTTCTTTAAATTTCTCATGATTTTGATTTTAATATGTTTGTAGTAGTGTAGTTCAGGTCATAGGGAACTACGCTCTTCATTGTTTTATCCATGGATATATCGATGTTATCTGAAATATCCTATGAATCAAGTTAATATCGCATTATTTTGTATTGTAGATTATAACAAATCATCATAGTTATATTGTGATCAAACATTGAAATAGAGACTTAATGTGATTGCAATTATGTCCATTTGTTTTAGAATATGAAACAACGTAGAGCTTACTTTGATTCATAGGTAATGTTATAGAACATTGTTATATCCATGAATAAAACAATGAAGACTGTAGTTCAAGTCATAGGGGACACCCGCCCACCCCACCTTCGTTCGTATATATATATATATATATATATATATATATATATATATAAATATATATATATATATATATATATATATATATATATATATCACAAACATAGTGGTTTTATTCATCTCCTTTATTTAAAATATTTAGTTCTATCGGAGTTACTCAAAATCAAGAATTGGTGATGTCTGCTATTATTATCGTAAAATAATTTTAAAAAATTAAATATTAAAACTCCCACAAAGTCCATTTGAAATATGTATCTCTTAGAAAATGCAATTTCCCCTCCCCAGCGCAACAAATTAACCCGCATTTTTTTATTAACCCGGCGCATTCACCATCCCCGCCACGCCAAAATTAGCTTTATCGGAGTTACCCTCGTATTCACCAACATTCTATAACTTCCGTATTCACCAACGTTCCATAAATGTATCATTAACTATTGCACCAATAAGTATTGGTTGTTATAGAAACAATAAATACATTATCTAGGGAATGTAGTTACTTTAGTTTCTCTCTATTGGAAATACTGAATAATTAAACAAAAGGTGTCATCAGGGCTCCAATCGCAAGCGCTACTAAAAGTGTTTGACATTTGTTTTGGCATATTCTGTCACAATGACGTTTTTTCAATTTATCCATTCAATAGCTTATGGGACCTATAAAATTTATGGGATGTTGGTAAATACGGGCATAAATCTATCAATAGCTATTGAACCCATAAGTATTCGTTATTATAGCAACAATAATTAAATTATCTAGGGAATGTAGTTACTTTAGATTCGCTCTATTGGAAACACTGAATAATTAAAACAAATGTGTCATCAATCATAAGCGCTATTCAAGGTGTTGACATTTATTTTGACCATATCTGTCATAATGACATTTTCAATGCATCCATTTAATAGCTTATGTGACCTATAAATTTTATGAGATGTTAGTGAATACGTGCATTAAACTATAAGTGTAATCATATAATTATTATTTATTAACCAGACTGATTATATAAATATTCGATATTATTTGTATATTCCATGATGAAAACAACATAAACAAAAGATAGATATGCAGTGGATTCCATTTTGAAACAAACTAAGCCTCTTCAATTGTTTACTAAACAAACCAACTACTACCCGTATATGGGTTTTGTATTAATTGTTTTGTTAGCTCTCTTGATATTATAAATGTGTTTCCGAGTATCAATATCTAAATCTATAAGCAGCGCGCGTGTTTTCCGGTAAGAACCTCAGATCGGGGTCAAGTTTCCCCCCCAAATAATCTGCTTAACCGTCCACCCCTCGCGTGCTGCCCGCCCCGCTTCGATAAATAGATTCTATCGCAAATTTGCCCCGGTCCTTTGTTAATCCGAGGGCGAACTCCTTTCCCCGGGCGCGTGTTTATTTACGGGACCCTCCGCAATAATCCCTCCTCGAGAGGAGAAAAGAAAATTGCCTTTTTCAATAATGCTAAAACAGCGATCGCCAACATTGCAAATCCAAATTCAATGTTTAGTAAAATATATCGGACTTGAAACCATAATTAAAATATTGACCCTCGTGTTCACCAACGTTCCATAAATCTATCAATAGCTATTGAACCCATAAGTATTCGTTGTTATAGCAACAATAAATACATTATCTAGGGAATGTAGTTAATTTAGATTCTCTCTATTGGAAACACTGAATAATTAAACAAAAGGTGTCATCAAAGCTCCAATCACAAACGCTAATAAAGATGTTTGACAATTGTTTTGGCATATTCTGTCACAATGACGTTTTCAATTTGTCCATTCAATAGTTTATGGAATGTTGGTGAATACGGGCATTAGTGTGGACGACTTTCCAAATTAATTAACTAATCAAAAAAACTTCTATCTTTATACGACTTTGTATGGTTAACACAATTTATTTGTTTGTAATTTTTAAAAGGACGAAACAAATGCTAAACGATATGTAGGGTTGAAATGTTTTTTATTTCTCTATAGTCACGTCATTTATGCATGTTTTACATTGAGCAACATAGCACGTGTAATACGGAAATAGTTGCACGTGCAATATTAATTTGGCAATGTATTGCAAGTTTGCCATTTCGTGTTGTCGTTGCTCAATGTAAAACGGGCATTATGAGAGTATAATTCAGTTACAATTATTTGAATTTCTCAACCAGTTAATGATGATTTTTAAATCCCACACTCTATTTTATTTTGAAGTACGATATTGATATACACTGTATGACTCTTATAAATAGTGGATACTAATCAATTTTTTTGCAAGTCTCTAGTTAGTTTCCTAAATAACAAAAGAATATCGCATGGACTATAATTAATAGGGCGTCGCAATTGTCAGTAGTGCGCGCGCTCAATTGTTCGGCGTGTGTGCGGCGAAACGAAATAAATCCGCGGATGCCGTGGAAAGAATAAAACAAAAGCGGGATTTGTCGGTTGCGGAATTGTATAAAACTAAATATTTCACGGTAAAAATGGCACGCGGAACGAATTGCCCGCCGGGCATAAATGGAAATGCCGCACACACACACACACACATGCAGAACACAAAAACGTAGTCGGTGGCGGCGAAAATATATGGAAATGTCTTTTCAAATCCCAATTCAGCCGCGTTGTTGTGTTTGTTTCACGTCGACGTGGCAAAATTAAGAAGTATTGATTTCCGGTAAAATCGACTGTGTGAATTTATGTGTATGTCCGGGGTTTTCGTTTAGGTGGGCCAGAACCACCCCACGACCGCCCCCCCTCCGTCCAATAAGCCAAATGAATGGACGATCTAATTGAAAGGCTTCCGTCGGCGCAGTCAAAGAAATAAAACCGTCGGGTTTTCGTAATTAGAGCGGAGTTACTTTGATATTCCCCTGATCTCGCCAAGATCCGGAATTCAATAAGACACGGTAAGGGGTTTGCTCGTAAGCCCGTCTTAGCCTTATCCGTCGTCGACTAATGCAGGAAACAAACTTACCACACGAGAAGAGAGAATGAGGAACATGTGTTTTTCATCAAGCTAACTAACCCCTAACTTGCATCATTATTATTGTCTATATTCGGTTTCAAAATAAAGTTAGTTAAATTTATGATTTCTAAAATAATTATTAAAAACTTCTAATATTAGTATGGCTACAAAAATCAGTTTGGCTACAAATATCTTCTAAACTCTCACAGTAATCGATTTAACAATGCAAATTATCAGGTGATTCATATCTATAGAATAAAAGTTAAATATCGTTGAATTCTAAGCTAAAAATACGTAATTACTTTTGTTAACGTAACAAAATATTATGTTCATCATTTCATATTATTATTTTCACAGTATTGAGAAATCGAATAGGCCATGGATGTTTTTTCAATATTATGAAATTATTAATAATAAAAAAAATAAATGTAATCAACAAATTTGATCAATTACAATTAAAACGTTACAAATAAAATCGAAATTTCGTTTTCATTTTAAATTCAGATGGGAAGTAATCTTACTTCAGCCAACATAACGTGTTTCTGACACACACAAAAAAAAAACCTCTATTGACAGAAACGAGGTCGGTGCTTCGATAGGTCCGGTTCGATCAAAGACTATCCGTTATGGAAACTGACGTCTCAGCACTTGTTCCGTTTCATCTTCCCCGGAAATAGGGGGGTTTGTGGGGGGTGAGGTAGGAGCAGAGGGAAACGGCCGCTCCGCTTTAGGAAAATATATATATAGAGAGAAAATAAAAATCGGTATACGCGTTTCGTTGGCAAAAGTAAAACATTTTTATTGGGCAGGAAAACGTCGATTTTAAACATGACAGCGGATTACAGGATGTGATGTTCTTACAATGCACGCGGGGAAATCGAGAAAAAAAAATGTTTGATCGTTGTTAGTTTTTACAATATTAGACAAATACGATACATTCTTATAATCGTATTTTTTTGCTTTGTTTAAATAGATAATTATGATATTTATATATTTCTATTGTGGACATAACTTTATATTGAATAAAATTACTTCAGAATCTAATTGTACACTGATTATGAAGCCATGCAATTTTCGTCAAAATCAAACAATTACAAAATTTCACACTAAACTATTGTTAAATTGCAAATTCCGTATGGTATGAAACGTTTAATCGTAAAATTACCACTTATATATTTTTCACAATAACTTATACATCACTGCTATATTCGCAAAGTTTTTTTTTTATAAAAATATAACAACATAGATTGGTTGAGTTTATCGTAATACCGTCTGCAGTGTATATCAAGCTCCGCAACAGTAACATCGCACTCTTCTCGCTACTAACGACTATACGCCAAGTGGGTCAGCAGGAATAACACTTACGACAGAGGGGGGATCGCCTTAATCGAGCGTCACTAATTATTTCAGGAGTTTGGGGGAGCTAGGAGGGTGCAGTTCACTTAAAGCGCGCACCTGCTACCCCGGCGGTAAAGTGTGCGTCGTAAACAAGAGAGGCAAAAAAAAATATCTCGCTAGTCCTGCAAGAAATCTAAGCGAAGCGAAACACAAAAAATGTGATTATAAAAGAATTTTATAGTGTAATTAGGTTGGTAGATGGCAAGATAAATTTCAGTTACCAACAAACGTTAAATTAAATTACTCAGGGCCGGCTCTAGGCTAGATGGTGTTCAATTGCATGTTTAGCGCCCTATAAGGAAGATTCAAAAACGCCGTTTTCAAGCTGTATATCAGTTTTTAACCCTTTTGTTCCTAGTGGTTTCACAAAGAAACCATATTGTTAAGAAATTATTTCTAGAGATCCAGTGGTAGCTTTTAGAAACCAAATACTCCAAATTGTAAATATTGTTGCCATTTGTTGGCTCCTAACTGTAAATTACGTTAATTTTTGTCGGTAAAAGATGGTAATATAAGAAATATTCGGAAATTTCAATATTACTATTATTTTTGATAATATTTATTTTGGGCCTGAACGGGTTAATTAATAACAATGGATATCTATATTTTTTATTTCAATGATTAGTATATTTGGTAGCCTAGCACTATTTTTTTGTAATATAGTACAACCATTGCCAACTGCATCAATGACAGCTTCGCTCTTATATAAAAGCAGTTGGCAATAGTAACTAACCCCCTAGAAGAAAATTAAACGCCATCTGGCGGCACCACACCAATTAGCAATGCACCCATATAGTAATAGCCGCAAATGCGTTACGTTATTATGTTATTCATATAAATTTGTTGATAGAAAAATATTTCTAGTTTCCCTCTGTATCTTTTATGCATCTATTCCAATCACGCCGAAGTATGAATAATTTGCATCCGCAATTCTCGAATTCTCTTATTAATTAGTCCGTGCCGACATCCTCCCCCGCAGGTTGTTGGACTATGTTTGAACATTAATCGAATTAATGCGGCGGGCGGGTCGTGTTTACCGCGTCGATTGAATCCGGCCGCGGTGATTCGGGTCGCTCGGTAATTGCAGCCGCCCCCCCGTATTCATTCCAACTCTATATATTTAATTGCCTGCCGCCCCCCACCTACCGTTTTTAGTGCTGATTTTTTTTTGCGCGAGCAGTGCGCGGGGTTTCAAATATAAATCGGTGGCGGCGGGATGCGCGCACAAAGCGAACGGAAAATCGATAGCAATACATAAAAGCTAAATATAATGCGCTGCCCGTTATCGGCGATGGACTCACGCACCATTTGCGCCGCAATATCATCATCGGTATCGTTGATATTTTTTGCGCTCGCGCGCGCTTTCTCTCTCTATGTTTATGGATGTGTTTGCTTCATGGTGAAATTGATAGCCTGAGGAGACACAAAAAAAATAGGCACCTGTTTTTAATTACACACACATAGGCGATGATATATTTTTCCAATCGCTCTTTATATAGGGGATTTGCAAATTTATTATAAACTTTTTAATATTAAATATATTAATTGTTATCATGTTTTAACGTTCAAATGTCGGTGCGCTCGTCATGAATCCTAAGTAGCTTTCGTTTATAGTACAAATAGCGCCTGTATGGCAAAACATTCTGATTACTGTCAAAAATATTAAATTATGCGATGGCGCAGTCGGTTAGCATCTAGTAATACCAGTGTTACCAATTCTTAATACATAAATAAGCAACCCTCGTATAGTACTGCTGTATAAAGAAAGTAAAAATGGTAAATAAAAACCAAACCGCATTTCAAATATACACCAAAATGTAATCATATATGATAAATAGATATCGCTGAGCTGTGCCTAACTCCAAACCGCGCCGCCCCAAACGTGATGTCGTAAAAAGAACGGAGTAATGAGGAAGAGGCGGGTTGGATTTTGATACGGAACGGGAAGAAGATCCCCCTCGCAGCAGCAGCATCCGAGTTTATAACTTCATGTGGTATATATGTATGTGTGAGTGTGTATATATGTGTGTGTGTGTATGTGTATGTGTGTGTGTATGTGCACGGGGAGCAAAGTAATCGTGCCGCTTTAGTCCCGTCGGGTCACGTGCAAAGTATGTTCCGGCCTGGATGAGCGCGCCCCGCAGCAAACCACGTCCGACGTTCAGAACTTTACTATCTATTCCGTCCTTTGTTAACTGCACAATATCCCCCGTAATTAACAACCGAATCCCACTATACACACGGCGCGCATACATGCACGGCCCCCCTTTCCGAACTTCTAAATTACACAATTATACCGCCACCGACAACTTTTACGACCGCTGCGGACTTTGCGCCGCAAGAACACGCGGGACGAGAAAAGTAGTTCATTAAAACACATCACCGGGAATGGATGATTAAAACATTATAGCAGACACTTGCCGATGCTTCGTATCTTTCAATTGAACGCTAGAAACGTAATGCAACAGTTAAAATATAGATAATATTAATATATACTGATTTTTATTAAAAATAAACGCAGAATATAGAAGTTGTTGATCAATTTTAATAAAAATGTTCACAAAATGGTTATTGTGTACAAACAAATGATTAAAATTTGAAAACAAAAGAACATAATTTAAAAAGTTTGTTTAATAATGAGTTTGCTTCACAACGATTTGCTACGTACTCATTTAAACTCCTCCGCAGTACTGTCAATCAAGTAATTTTGTTTTTCCTGCAGTATACCATTCTAAGCTTTCTAAACCCGCAGCAGCCGAAGATGCTGCAAATGGTTTAGTAGGTGTGTTAAATTAGTTAGCCTTCTACCGACCAACAACTTTTGTATATTGCGTTTTTTTTTATGAAACTACTTTGATATCAATTTGCTATAACTTCAGAAATACTTTGAATTTTGAAATGATTAAACATTTAAAATATTCTCAAAACTGTAAAGAATTTATTTAGCTAAAAATAAACGATTTTCTGAAAATATCAGGGTGGTGTAACCCCTTGAGCCTTTATAATATTTGAATATGTATATCGTATATCGAGAAATAGATTTCAACTATAATTGTTCAACTAAAAAAAAGTATCTTATGAGTTGCATTAATTTTAAACGGGCCAATTTACTCTCAAGTAAATTGCGAATTTCCTAATGAATTTATAATTGGAATAATTAGTAGACTTATTTTTTACTTTGGTGGATGCGCCGGGTTAATTACAAAATTGGAGTTATGCGTTAGGCAACCAAATATACAGTCCTAATATATTTTGTATGTTGGCACTTTTGATTAGGCTATGGCAGCACTCGCTTAACGCATCTATTTACCATGTACATTGAGTTGCCTATTCTCGTATCAGTTTGAAAAAGTATATAAAACTTCACTTTTAATATGCTGCAACTTAACACTCAAAAAAGTATTTATTTACACGTTTGTTTAAGCACATATCGAATATATATTTAGATTTATATTGTATATTCTTTATTTCTCTGTTGTTGTTATTGTTAATTTGAATAATTGTAAATTTTGGGTTTATAATTGACATATTTGTAGTACATGTGTCAATTATAAACCCAAAATTTACAATTATTCAAATTAACAATAACAACAACAGAGAAATAAAGAATATACAATATAAATCTAAATATATATTCGATATGTGCTTAAACAAACTACCATCACTCCACCCCAGGTAACAACTGCACTGGGTATTAGATCCCTCGGGGCTGTGTTATCTTATTACCATAAAGCTTAAAAATAGAATTAATCTGTAATTCTTGGTTATCATAGTCACACTGGCATTGGCATGAAACTTCCAAGTCACCTAAATATAGTATAAATTTGCGGAGCGTCCATTAGTAATTAGTTTCATTTTTATTAATAATTATAATAGGTACGGCATAAATTTACTAGCAGAACTTTCGGTAGGTTAGGGCCACAAACGCGTTGGCAGACATTGAACATCTAGGTGATGATTAATCAATGTTTACAAATAGTACAAATATTCAAAAAAAGTTGTATAGATTTCGCGAAGTTACTCACAAAATGTTGTATAATTTCACACCTTATGAATGTGATTGTACTCGCAATTCAAACTAGTCGGTACTCTATCTGGTGGCAGACAATGAATTAAAATCCAGTGAGTAATCTCTACGCTAAAAATGTATTTTCTCAAAAGATCAATCGTTTTCAACTTTCATTAATCGAGTTAATCAAATTACCGCCCCATATTTTTGTAGTTCAACTACTACTCGTATAGTTGTCCGAACTACTATTGAAATTAAACTGTTGGATCTACTACAAAAGAAACTTCAATTGAACTTCTATTGATAAAGTTATTCGAAATACTATTGAAATCAAGCTATTCGAACTATCATTGAAATCAATCTATTCGAACTACTATTAAAATCAATCTATTCGAACTACTATTAAAATCAAGCTATTCGAACTACGATTGAAATCAATCTATTAGAACTACTATTAAAAATCAAGCTATTCGAACTACTATTAAAATCAAGCTATTCGAACTACGATTGAAAACAAGCTATTCGAACTACTTAAACAACTAAACTACTACTAGTAAAGTTATTCAAACTACTATTGGAAACTACTGAAATGATACAGCCAAATTGTCTATGGATACAGCCCATAGTGCCACATAGTGCTCTGTAATACAGCCACCTGCATACAAAGTGAATATATCATATGAGCTTTATTTGATTACAATTTGCGGTTCCAGGCGTATTGTTTCCTGTTTTATTTGACATTCCCAATGCCCGCAATTCTACCTCGTCCCTTACCGGTGCACGACCGCCAAACTTATATAAAATATAACCTATATAGCGATATAGCTAGGCGAAGAGACGATAAAACGTAAGCACCTCTAGACTTGTTAATAGAAACGGCCTAATATCGCCAGTTATAAATTGTAACAAATACCGTAAACTACGAGTTTTATATGCTCAAGTTCAATCATTAACCACTGTGATGTAGTTGTCTATGGATGTATGCTTGTCTATGGATGTATGCTTGTCTATGGATGTATGCTTGTCTATGGATGTATGCTTGTCTATGGATGTGATGTATTTTCTTAGATTCGTCACATTCGCATTGAAACTTTTTCTTTCACGTGTTTCAAGCAGAGCACTGATTCACAAAAGGCGGAATGCTAAGTAGTATTGTTTCATTGTGTACACCAAGTTAGCTTGAGAACTGCAAGTAATAATGATTCTTGACGTCAAACTGGCAAGGCTATTAACTGCTTGATAAAATCTAATTTATCGTATAGGATAATTTATTGCTAATTCGTTGCTCAAAATTTATTAACAAAATACTGCGTTTTTAATGACAAATGTTGTGCACGAGTATAATTGGTTGCCTATGAGCTCGTTGGTACGTATGTAAATAAATTTTCCGGTGTATGTAATGTAATGAAGCCTGTTGGAACACAATAATAATAATGTATTTTATTAATATAACCTCAAATGTAAAATAACACTCAATTGAAAGATTTGCAATACGAACAATAAATCTTCACCCAAACAATTTGCCTGTGTGAACCTGACTTCTCCCATGTTGTTTACATATATGGCAGAATCGAAGCAGGCGAGCGTCTAATGTTGCCGCCATTATCCTATTTACATTTTCATAGTGCAATGTCGCTTACCAAACATTGAGTGAATTACGCGAGTTTGAAGTGCAATCCAGCGCCTGTAAAGTGATTCGCCATGAAGAAGGAAGACAAGAAGATGTTTAAAGTGAAAGACAAAGTGTTCGCCAAAGTTAAAGGTTATCCAGCTTGGCCTGCAAGGGTAAGCGCTGATGTGTAGTCGTCCGCTTGATGTGAAACGCGAATCCGCTCCAGATAAAGTGTAATTCATATTTGTATTGTTGCAGATCGTTGGGATTAAAGGGAAGAAGTATGATGTGGAGTTTTATGGTACTCAAGAAACGTAAGTTTATTTCGATACATTTCATTGTTTTGTTCGATGTGAATCAAACCTGTAGCAAGCTAACCATCTAAAAGAATTATTATTATTTAGTCCTTTAAACACACCCCCCTGTAACCATATCTATTTGGCCTGTTATAGAAAAAGCTTGCCGATGCCTGCTGTAGATGGTTTGACCATGAATTCAATGATTTTTGCTTAGCTTTGTTTATATTATGTGATAGATTGCTTGTTTGTAGATCACTGTTGCATGTGCCTTTACTTATCAGTAGTAGAGAAAACTGTAGATATGTAATGAAGGGGTATCTTCATTACATATCTACACTTTTCTCTAACACTGATAAGTAAAGGCACTAATTCACATTGCTTTACATTCTGAGTATGTTTGTGATGTTTTGATAATCAATTGATATTTATTGTTAGTGTATTAAAATTGAAAGTTGGAAGGGCTGTTTCAATAGTTTTTTAATAAGCAAAATATTTTAAAGCTCCAAAATGGCCCAATATTAATTTAGGTGCTTGCCGACAAATGCATTTTAAGTCTAATGCAATTGTGCGATTGTCCCTAACATAAAATAATATATAATTGCATGTTCATTATTTGCTTGTATATGTCCCTCTCTGTCAATACCTCCCTCACAGGGATATTGCCACCTCCACAATCCTCCATTCCATCCTGTCTACCCTTCCCCAGCTTAATAAATAATATTTGTATGTCAAAACAACCTGTTTTTTTATGTTTACATTATATGTATGTATATGTGTATGTATTGGATATTTTGGGGACAACCAGTTCCCAAAATTCTACTTGTGTATAATTAGTTTTTGGCAAAAACGACTCTATGTATTAAAAGTAGTTATGTGTTTGTTTCATGGTTCAGTCAATGTTGCATTTTATGTTGTCTAAAAGTTATTTATTGCATACTTATCTGTGTTGTTGTTCTACTGTTATATGTTACTGTTTGGTGTTATGTTGACATTTTGGTTGGTTTTTATAGAAGCCGGGTAACTATAACTACTGATTATAAAATATCCTCTCTTGGATTTTGCTTAAATTATTGTAAAATTTTCATTTTGTAACACTATTTAACATAACATTATCTGTGAAACTCTCCAGCTCAGTTATATAAGGGCAAGTTTGTGATTATATTGTTAAGTGTTGTATAAATTGTTGTTAACTTTACTTTCAGTATTTGCTTTAATCCTTCTTTTATATTTATTAAGTAATCAATTATCCGGATAATCATCAGTATTCTCTTCATTCCATCATTACCATACCTTACACAATAAGTAATTCTGTCAATATTTTAGAATAATAAACATTTTAAACATATTATTATACAGTAATGCTGTCATTACTATAAAATATTGACAGTAATATTGGTTGTGTAAGGTGCCTTATAGCCTCATGTGACTGTGTTTATATATAGCAATATCACATTTTGTGTCTGATGTTAAAATTAAATTGAGAGTTGTCTGCTTGAGAGTCTCAGAGTAATAAATAAATGTAATAATCTTTAATTATTAATCTGAGATGAAAGTCATACAAAATAATATTTCAAACACAGATTACTTATTGTCTCAAAGTTATGAAGGTAAAAGCTTTTATAAAATCCAACCAAAGTGTCCTAATTAAAAATTATTCTAAAGAATTTGATGTTTTTTCAAGTCATTTCTTTAATCTTAATTTTTCATTATTAACATGCACATACCAGGATGGACACAACTTCAGAATCTTACCGGTATACTAATTTTAAACTATTGTTGTTGGCCCCAACCTCAATTGACTTTTTTAAATCACAAAATGTTACCATTTCACTTATATTATACATAGTGTTTAAAGCATAATTATTTGAGTTGTAATATAAATCTAAAAAAACAACATAATATCCACTCCAGCTAGAAATAATTAGTCCCATCCATACTTTCCTTCCTCTGTTACTTCTAATCCTCACCTCGCTTTTTCTAAGAGCTTGTACAACCCTGGCTAGAGTTAGAGTGGCAAGTGTGGGGGAAACTCCCGAGCTACTCAGTCAGGGGTGGGTGGAGTAGAATCATGCTCTTGTTTACTAAAAATTTACAAAACAAACCTATATTTTTTAAAAACCAAACAATCGAAATTGAATTTTTAAAATGCAAATAAAATAACAATTTTATTACAATATAATGCTTAATTAATTCATATATATGATTAAATTTGACAAATGTTTTTAAATATCTTTTATAGCGGCACTATTGTTCCTGAAAACATCTTTTACTATCTCCGCCACAAAAGTAATTACATTAAAGGCCCCTCCAGAAGGCTCCATTTCGATGAAGCTGTCAAGCAAATTGAGGCTGATATTGAAGCAGCTGGAGGATTTGATGGAGACAGCAATGAGGCCTCTGCAGATGACTCTAGTGTATCTGAGACTGAGAGCAAGAAGAGCTTCAAACGTAAACGCTCATCTACTGGAGTGGACAGCCAAACGAGAAAGATAAGCAGAAAGAGCTCCAGTTCAAGTGTAAAAGCTGAAGCGAGTGAGGAGGAGGAAGAAGTTGAGGATATTAAAGAGATGGAAAATGATGAGAATGATGATGACGTAAAAGATAATACAAAAAATAAGATAAAAGGTGAAGATTTAAAGCTTCAGAATGGTGTTGATAATAATGAAGCACATGAGATTCGTATTCTGGGAGAGGGAATGCAATTGATTCCTGAACTTTATATTTCTATTCTGAAACTTTATGTAAGTATAATGTTAGATAATTATCGATTTAAATTTCTATCAAATAATAATTTTTAAATTTATTTGTTTGTAGGCAAAAAAAGTCAAAGCAAATGAGAAAATTTTCAAAGGTGATTTTTGAAATGGTAAAACATTAATGTGTACTAATATAAAAACTGCTTTTAGACAAAAAACCTGATGCAATAACTGTTGATTCAAGTTCTGAAAAGTTGATGGTACTGCCAGTGAAATTGCCTTCTGAGAAATATGTGGGCATTCGTTATATACCCCCAGAACTTTCAAATTACAAATCAGAGTATGATAGAGCATTGCAGGATGAACTGATAGCCAATCAAATTTTAGGTAATTCATGCAGCTGTACCAATGTTATTTTCAACAAGTGGTTTCAACAATCGTACCTCTAGTCCCTTGTCTCCTATCGCCTCTGTTCTCCCATTCTGCATGGTTTTCTTGCTGACATGTACTTTATAATCCCGTCTATCCACGTTGTTTTCATCTTTCTTTCTGTTTTCTATTACCAATATTATTTTATTTCACTATATTCTGGGATCATAACAGATTATACCCACCAGACCTACACCTAATTTCGATTTCATCCAACTTTTTACTAATTGTCTACAAATAAATTATGAAATCATGTTAGAAACCCATCCTATAATTTAGATTAAAATAATTTCTTTACTGAAAGCTAGTTAGTAAGCTACTAATTAGTTTTCAGCAACAATAAAACTATTCTGATCTAATAGTAACTTTTAGATTTAAAAACTGAGTTATCCTCCGGTGCTATTGAACCCGACCCCAGCAATGAGCTCCTCATTCTTGACCTACAATGTGTGGAGAACAAGGTGCACCATTTGACCAATGAGCGTCTGTTGGAGTACAAGAAGAACAAAATGGAGTGGCTGTTAAACGAGTCCATGCTCTTTGATTGCACATTGGGCATTAAAAAGAGTCTAGCCCTGGATATAGCCAAACCAAAGGATGCAATTCAAAATTTGAAATGTATTTTACAGATGCAATTAGATCCATTGATGTTGAAAAAGTTTCCGCAATTTGTGGACACTGTGCGTCGCCTGCGCCGGTACGTGGGCAATATCAAACTGTGGAAATTGAATGATGTGGAGTTGAAGGAGTTTAAGGAAGATGCTCAGATAATTCGGGATCTTGGGGAGAGTGTTTATTATAAATTTAAAGTAAGTTGCTAATTTCCTCTGTTAGCATGATTATTTAATCGATCTATGAACATTTTTCAGGCATTATTTCCCTATGCAAATGATGGAAAATTCAATGACGCCTTTCGTGAAGATGTTGCCAAACTTAAAGCAGCAACATTGGCATTTTCTGAAGCACAAAGCGTTACATTGTGGGCAGAGCCTAGTAAGTATACTACTAATAATAAATTTTACTGCATTAATATTTCCAATCATATACATTTAGGCTTGTTTGTATAGGGGGCAAGTAATTTTTCTTAGTAAATTAGTTGTGGGCCAGAGAACAACTGTTTTTCTGACACCTTTCTGTTGAATAACTGCACCAACGAAAAGTAATACTTCCACTTTCTAGCAGACAATAATTGAATTAAACCAAAATTGACTTTAGAATAATAAAAACACCATCCTAGTGATCTCATTTTCAGTTTTTTCGAATTTGTGTCACTTTTCTATTGAAAGTGCAATATAGCAACATTGCTTTGTTTAAGGTGAATCTGCTTTGTGGAAAGGACATGACTGATAAACATAGAGACTAAATAAACATGACATTTAATAATTATTTTTAATTCTAGATACACGTAAATTCCTGCTTGATGAAATCTATGACAATATCAGTTCTGAAGAGGACATTAAAAACATTTTAAAAGGTGGTGAAATAATGAATTCAATTTAAAACCATACCTACTTTAAAGGTTACTTGTAAATATAGATTTCAAAAATATTGTGATTGAATAAACATAGTAGTTAGCATTGGTAATCATGCAATCAATTAATTATAATTTTATAACTTGAACTAGATAGAATATATACAATAAATTTTACTAATTTTAATACAATTTTACATGTTCAACAAAGCAATTACAACTGTATTTATTAGATATAGCAACCAAAAATATGCTAATGTTATTATTTACACCATTGTCTTTTTTCCTTGATTTCCAGCTGAATAGGTTTCTTGAAAGGCCTATCACGTCCCCCAAATCGAATTTGCCCTGATTCCTTCTTTCCCCCAAAACCACCACCCAATCGCCTGGGTTTCCAGCCTTTTAACAGCCTCTCACACTCAAAATCAACAAATATTACATTACCATCTAGCTCAGTTTTGTAAGCATGTCTGTATGCCTCTTCAGCATCTGTTTCTCGTTCAAATTCCACAAAAGCATAACCTTTTGGGAAGCCTGTTACTATATCCCTTACCAGTCTGAATCTTTTCAGTCTGCCATACTTTGCAAAATGGTCTTTCAAACTGTCCTTTGTAGTTTTCTGGCTGAGATTACTTACAAATATGGTGCACTCAGGTAGTCCTTTGACAAAACGATTTGGTCTATAGTTGGAGTTGGCAGCACGAATAATTGCTTTGTCATGAGGATCTGTATCAGTACCATCTATTGATCCAATTTTAATGGGGTCATATGATTTCGCAAAACGAGACCACTCTTCATTGTTTCTCTAAATATAATAACACAATTAAAATTAGATAATACCAATGTGTGTTTATGAAAAATATTGAATAATTAATTTTCAACATCAAGGAAAGAGATAATTAATGATAATATGTCTGGCACATATATATATAGATATATCAAATTCGCAGCCCTATACATACCTCCTCAGACATTATCAGATATGTTAGTAAACATAACCTTAAAAAAACTAACTTAAAAATAACAGTAGTTTGAATAGTAGTAGTTCCAATAGCTTGAGAGTAGTAGTTCGAATGATAAAGTGGGCAGATACAATTATATGTATATATTCACACCGGATCCATGCGTTTGTATATCTTCACATTATAGCAGTAGTTCAAATGAACTACAACTAACAAAGCGATCCGAACTACTAAAATATTGTAGTGTGTATCCGGCTTAAAGTTGCACAACATCATACATCCAACTTCAATACAGCCGTATGCAACTGACGTGAATTTGTTAGATATTTCATAACTTAACAATGTTAAAATTTAAAAAAGTTGTTGTTGGCATGTCAGGTGGTGTGGACAGCGCGGTAACAGCGCTTCTTTTAAAAGATAAAGGTATCAATAGTTACAATGATACCCCAAATAGCAATAATATACAAAAATACTTTAGGTTATGATGTACAGGGTGTTTTCATGAAAAACTGGGATATAGCTGATGAAAAGGGCACTTGTTCAGCTGATAGGGATTACAATGATGCCGCTGAAATATGTGACAAGTTGCATGTTCCACTGAAGGAGGTCAATTTTGTTAAACAATATTGGAATGAAGTCTTTATGTAAGTAATAGTTACTGGAACAAACTACACAAACAATTCCATGCCAAATTCATTGAATTTTAGGAATTTAATTAATGAGTATGAAAGTGGTTCAACACCAAACCCTGATATTTTATGTAATCGCCATGTCAAATTCAATTATTTCTATAAGTATGCTATGGAAATATTAGAGGCTGATGCTATTGCAACAGGACACTATGCTCGCAGCAGTTTTGGAGATTATTTGCAAAATTATAACAAGGATGAAGGTATTATTTTTTTATTAAACTTTTTATACCCATACCTTTATACCACTAACAAGGTATAAAGGTGTTTGATTAAATAAATAAAATATACCTACTACACACATCAATAGGTTTATAGAAATAGCTTTTCAATATCAATAGTTGAATTAACACAGGCCCCAGGCAGTTGTCACTTAAACTCCTTAGTACCATAAAATAAGTTGGGACAATAAATTTTGATTTATGCTATTTGAATTTATATTAGACAAATAGAAATTCCAATGTTTCAATAATAAGTTTATTATGATGGAATTGGTAAGGGCCAGTAGTTCAACAGTTAACTAGCATAAACTGACTATTGAACAATTGGCTCTAAGTAATTATTTAAAATATTAATATTTTTAGTTGTTAAACTTTTACGTGCCAAAGACACTTTTAAAGATCAAACATTTTTCTTGTGTCAAATCAACCAGAATGCTCTTAGGAGGACAATGTTTCCATTGGGCAGTTTGAATAAAAGTGAGGTGAAAGAAATAGCACGCAATGCTGGTTTGGATCATGTTGTTGAAAAGAAAGAGAGTATGGGAATTTGTTTTATAGGCAGCAGGAATTTTCAGGATTTTATAGGTGAGGTATATTCTGGCATGTTTTAAATTAAAATTATCTGATTAACGAAAGGTGATGATTTACAGTACATTGATGACAAACCTGGTGTTTTTGTGGATTTTGATACTGGCAAGATTGTGGGGCAACACCGAGGAGTGCATCAGTGGACAGTTGGGCAACGATCTAGGGTGCCGGGGAATGCCAAACCATATTTTATTGCTAGAAAGGATGTGGATGCTAATGTGATTTATGTGGTATTTATACAGACCTTTTGTTAATTTAGATATATAAAGTATCAGATGAAATGCAAAGTTTTAAATTTATCAGGTTCCTGTATTATCAGGCCACAGTTAACACGCATTTATACAACCCAATCTTAATATACCAATGACAGTTAGTTTGATTGTATAGCCATTTCAAAATTATTCTTATTTTAAATCCACCATATGTTTCTATTTGTTATACAGGCAGCTGGTACAGACCACCCAATTCTCTACTCAGCCCTCTTTTTTACTGACCATCCACACTGGATCAGCGAACAACCACCAACATCTGTACAAATTGGTGATGAATTTTGCTGTGACTTTACATTCCAACACACACATGATTTGGTCCCATGTCGACTGTACCAATGTAGCACAGGTTTGGGAGTGCTACTGGAAAAGTCAAAACGTGCCATCACAAAAGGCCAGTACGCGGTTTTCTATAAGGATAATGAGTGTTTGGGTGGCGCAGTAATCACACACCCCGGTATTTCCAATTTCAGCCTGAAATGGCTGGAGAGAAATCAAAATGGTGATGATGTTAACTTAACACTTGAAAGGGCTTAATGTATGTTATTTATATTAAAAGTATTTTCTATTATGTTTTCCCCATATTTCAATTCCATTCTCTTCATTAACTGCTTGGATTATTTAGCGGATATGTCCATATGTCCCCGTTTGAATTCTATAGCGTTTTTATCTCAAATGCTAGGAGATGATTTATGTATCAAAATGTAGAGTATTTTAGGGCCTACAAATTGAGGCTTAGGCACTTTTCTCTAGCTCTTACCGTTTTCCCGCTACAGCGACCAGCAAATGTGAAAATCATGAAATTTCACCAATTTTTCCGGTTTAAACTCGGTAGCGTTTTTATTTGAAAAGCTAGAGAGATGATTTATGTATCAAAATGTAGAGTATTTTAGGGCCTACAAATTGAGGCTTAGGCACTTTTCTCTAGCTCTTACCGTTTTCCCGCTACAGCGACCAGCAAATGTGAAAATAATGAAATTTCATCAATTTTTCCGGTTTAAACTCGGTAGCGTTGTTATTTGAAAAGCTAGAGAGATGATTTATATATCAAAATGTAGAGTATTTTAGGGCCTACAAATTGAGGCTTAGGCACTTTTCTCTAGCTCTTACCGTTTTCCCGCTACAGCGACCAGCAAATGTGAAAATGATGAAATTTCACCAATTTTTCCGGTTTAAACTCGGTAGCGTTTTTATTTGAAAAGCTAGAGAGATGATTTATGTATCAAAATGTAGAGTATTTTAGGGCCTACAAATTGAGGCTTAGGCACTTTTCTCTAGCTCTTACCGTTTTCCCGCTACAGCGACCAGCAAATGTGAAAATGATGAAATTTCACCAATTTTTCCGGTTTAAACTCGGTAGCGTTTTTATTTGAAAAGCTAGAGAGATGATTTATGTATCAAAATGTAGAGTATTTTAGGGCCTACAAATTGAGGCTTAGGCACTTTTCTCTAGCTCTTACCGTTTTCTCGCTACAGCGACCAGCAAATGTGAAAATCATAAAATTTCATCCATTTTTCCGCTTTAAACTCGGTAGCGTTTTTATTTGAAAAGCTAGAGAGATGATTTATGTATCAAAATGTAGAGTATTTTAGGGCCTACAAATTGAGGCTTAGGTACTTTTCTCTAGCTCTTACCGTTTTCCCGCTACAGCGACCAGCAAATGTGAAAATGATGAAATTTCATCAATTTTTCCGGTTTAAACTCGGTAGCGTTTTTATTTGAAAAGCTAGAGAAATGATTTATGTATCAAAATGTAGAGTATTTTAGGGCCTACAAATTGAGGCTTAGGCACTTTTCTCTAGCTCTTACCGTTTTCCCGCTACAGCGACCAGCAAATGTGAAAATGATGAAATTTCACCAATTTTTCCGGTTTAAACTCGGTAGCGTTTTTATTTGAAAAGATAGAGAGATGATTTATGTATCAAAATGTAGAGTATTTTAGGGCCTACAAATTGAGGCTTAGGCACTTTTCTCTAGCTCTTACCGTTTTCCCGCTACAGCGACCAGCAAATGTGAAAATGATGAAATTTCACCAATTTTTCCGGTTTAAACTCGGTAGCGTTTTTATTTGAAAAGCTAGAGAGATGATTTATATATCAAAATGTAGAGTATTTTAGGGCCTACAAATTGAGGCTTAGGCACTTTTCTCTAGCTCGTACCGTTTTCTCGCTACAGCGACCAGCAAATGTGAAAATGATGAAATTTCATCAATTTTTCCGGTTTAAACTCGGTAGCGTTTTTATTTGAAAAGCTAGAGAGATGATTTATATATCAAAATGTAGAGTATTTTAGGGCCTACAAATTGAGGCTTAGGCACTTTTCTCTAGCTCGTACCGTTTTCCCGCTACAGCGACCAGCAAATGTGAAAATGATGAAATTTCATCAATTTTTCCGGTTTAAACTCGGTAGCGTTTTTATTTGAAAAGCTAGAGAGATGATTTATGTATCAAAATGTAGAATATTTTAGGGCCTACAAATTGAGGCTTAGGCACTATTCTCTAGCTCTTACCGTTTTCCCGCTACAGCGACCAGCAAATGTGAAAATCATGAAATTTCATCCATTTTTCCGCTTTAAACTCGGTAGCGTTTTTATTTGAAAAGCTAGAGAGATGATTTATGTATCAAAATGTAGAGTATTTTAGGGCCTACAAATTGAGGCTTAGGCACTTTTCTCTAGCTCTTACCGCTTTCCCGCTACAGCGACCAGCAAATGTGAAAATCATGAAATTTCATCCATTTTTCCGGTTTAAACTCGGTAGCGTTTTTATTTGAAAAGCTAGTGAGATAATTTATATACCAAAATGTAGAGTATTTTAGGGCCTACAAATTGAGGCTTAGGCACTTTTCTCTAGCTCGTACCGTTTTCCCGCTACAGCGACCAGCAAATGTGAAAATCATGAAATTTCATCCATTTTTCCGGTTTAAACTCGGTAGCGTTTTTATTTCAAAAGCTAGAGAGATGATTTATGTATCAAAATGTAGAGTATTTTAGGGCCTACAAATTGAGGCTTAGGCACTTTTCTCTAGCTCTTACCGTTTTCCCGCTACAGCGACCAGCAAATGTGAAAATGATGAAATTTCATCAATTTTTCCGGTTTAAACTCGGTAGCGTTTTTATTTGAAAAGCTAGAGAGATGATTTATGTATCAAAATGTAGAGTATTTTAGGGCCTACAAATTGAGGCTTAGGCACTTTTCTCTAGCTCTTACCGTTTTCCCGCTACAGCGACCAGCAAATGTGAAAATCATGTAATTTCATCCATTTTTCCGATTTAAACTCGGTAGCGTTTTTATTTGAAAAGCTAGAGAGATGATTTATGTATCAAAATGTAGAGTATTTTAGGGCCTACAAATTGAGGCTTAGGCACTTTTCTCTAGCTCTTACCGCTTTCCCGCTACAGCGACCAGCAAATGTGAAAATCATGAAATTTCATCCATTTTTCCGGTTTAAACTCGGTAGCGTTTTTATTTGAAAAGCTAGTGAGATAATTTATATACCAAAATGTAGAGTATTTTAGGGCCTACAAATTGAGGCTTAGGCACTTTTCTCTAGCTCGTACCGTTTTCCCGCTACAGCGACCAGCAAATGTGAAAATCATGAAATTTCATCCATTTTTCCGGTTTAAACTCGGTAGCGTTTTTATTTGAAAAGCTAGAGAGATGATTTATGTATCAAAATGTAGAGTATTTTAGGGCCTACAAATTGAGGCTTAGGCACTTTTCTCTAGCTCTTACCGTTTTCCCGCTACAGCGACCAGCAAATGTGAAAATCATGAAATTTCATCCATTTTTCCGGTTTAAACTCGGTAGCGTTTTTATTTGAAAAGCTAGAGAGATGATTTATGTATCAAAATGTAGAGTATTTTAGGGCCTACAAATTGAGGCTTAGGCACTTTTCTCTAGCTCTTACCGTTTTCCCGCTACAGCGACCAGCAAATGTGAAAATCATGAAATTTCATCCATTTTTCCGGTTTAAACTCGGTAGCGTTTTTATTTGAAAAGCTACAGAGATGATTTATGTATCAAAATGTAGAGTATTTTAGGGCCTACAAATTGAGGCTTAGGCACTTTTCTCTAGCTCTTACCGTTTTCCCGCTACAGAGACCAGCAAATGTGAAAATGATGAAATTTCATCAATTTTTCCGGTTTAAACTCGGTAGCGTTTTTATTTGAAAAGCTAGAGAGATGATTTATATATCAAAATGTAGAGTATTTTAGGGCCTACAAATTGAGGCTTAGGCACTTTTCTCTAGCTCGTACCGTTTTCCCGCTACAGCGACCAGCAAATGTGAAAATGATGAAATTTCATCAATTTTTCCGGTTTAAACTCGGTAGCGTTTTTATTTGAAAAGCTAGAGAGATGATTTATATATCAAAATGTAGAGTATTTTAGGGCCTACAAATTGAGGCTTAGGCACTTTTCTCTAGCTCGTACCGTTTTCTCGCTACAGCGACCAGCAAATGTGAAAATGATGAAATTTCATCAATTTTTCCGGTTTAAACTCGGTAGCGTTTTTATTTGAAAAGCTAGAGAGATGATTTATGTATCAAAATGTAGAGTATTTTAGGGCCTACAAATTGAGGCTTAGGCACTTTTCTCTAGCTCTTACCGTTTTCCCGCTACAGCGACCAGCAAATGTGAAGATGATGAAATTTCATCAATTTTTCCGCTTTAAACTCGGTAGCGTTTTTATTTGAAAAGCTAGAGAGATGATTTATCTATCAAAATGTAGAGTATTTTAGGGCCTACAAATTGAGGCTTAGGCACTTTTCTCTAGCTCTTACCGTTTTCCCGCTACAGCGACCAGCAAATGTGAAAATCATGTAATTTCATCCATTTTTCCGATTTAAACTCGGTAGCGTTTTTATTTGAAAAGCTAGAGAGATGATTTATATATCAAAATGTAGAGTATTTTAGGGCCTACAAATTGAGGCTTAGGCACTTTTCTCTAGCCCGTACCGTTTTCTCGCTACAGCGACCAGCAAATGTGAAAATCATGAAATTTCATCCATTTTTCCGGTTTAAACTCGGTAGCGTTTTTATTTGAAAAGCTAGAGAGATGATTTATGTATCAAAATGTAGAGTATTTTAGGACCTACAAATTGAGGCTTAGGCACTTTTCTCTAGCTCGTACCGTTTTCCCGCTACAGCGACCAGCAAATGTGAAAATCATGAAATTTCATCCATTTTTCCGGTTTAAACTCGGTAGCGTTTTTATTTCAAAAGCTAGAGAGATGATTTATGTATCAAAATGTAGAGTATTTTAGGGCCTACAAATTGAGGCCTAGGCACTTTTCTCTAGCTCTTACCGTTTTCCCGCTACAGCGACCAGCAAATGTGAAAATGATGAAATTTCATCAATTTTTCCGGTTTAAACTCGGTAGCGTTTTTATTTGAAAAGCTAGAGAGATGATTTATCTATCAAAATGTAGAGTATTTTAGGGCCTACAAATTGAGGCTTAGGCACTTTTCTCTAGCTCCTACCGTTTTCCCGCTACAGCGACCAGCAAATGTGAAAATCATGAAATTTCATCCATTTTTCCGATTTAAACTCGGTAGCGTTTTTATTTGAAAAGCTAGAGAGATGATTTATGTATCAAAATGTAGAGTATTTTAGGGCCTACAAATTGAGGCTTAGGCACTTTTCTCTAGCCCGTACCGTTTTCTCGCTACAGCGACCAGCAAATGTGAAAATGATGAAATTTCATCAATTTTTCCGGTTTAAACTCGGTAGCGTTTTTATTTGAAAAGCTAGAGAGATGATTTATGTATCAAAATGTAGAGTATTTTAGGGCCTACAAATTGAGGCTTAGGCACTTTTCTCTAGCTCTTACCGTTTTCCCGCTACAGCGACCAGCAAATGTGAAAATGATGAAATTTCATCAATTTTTCCGGTTTAAACTCGGTAGCGTTTTTATTTGAAAAGCTAGAGAAATGATTTATGTATCAAAATGTAGAGTATTTTAGGGCCTACAAATTGAGGCTTAGGCACTTTTCTCTAGTTCTTACCGTTTTCCCGCTACAGCGACCAGCAAATGTGAAAATGATGAAATTTCACCAATTTTTCCGGTTTAAACTCGGTAGCGTTTTTATTTGAAAAGCTAGAGAGATGATTTATGTATCAAAATGTAGAGTATTTTAGGGCCTACAAATTGAGGCTTAGGCACTTTTCTCTAGCTCTTACCGTTTTCCCGCTACAGCGACCAGCAAATGTGAAAATCATGAAATTTCATCAATTTTTCCGCTTTAAACTCGGTAGCGTTTTTATTTGAAAAGCTAGAGAGATGATTTATATATCAAAATGTAGAGTATTTTAGGGCCTACAAATTGAGGCTTAGGCACTTTTCTCTAGCTCTAACCGTTTTCACGCTATAACCAGCAGCAAATGTGAAAAAAGTGAAAAGTGAAAATTCATAGAATTTTCCACTTTAAACTCGTTAGCGTTTTTATTTCAAACGCTAAAAGATGATTTATGTATCAAATTTTTTTACTCCATATTCCAACGTTTTGACGTTCTGCGGAGACTTTACACGCATTTGATGATTTTTTAAAATTTCATGATTCATGTACTCCCCCCTTCTGGTTCCAAAGAATGCATGAGGCTGTTTATTTACTTCATTGGTTAAAAAATCTGGATGGAACAGTTTTTTTTAGGTCAACACATCTCGTGTCTTGTCAGCACGCTTGAACTTTGACTTTCCTGTTATTCTAACTAGGCGAGCAATGATTCAAGTGTATTGACGGACTGAAATCAACAAAGCCTGACCAATTCTCGTATTCTACTATAATCGTGAGGTATTTCTACTTTAATCGTGATATGAAGAAAAAACCTGTACACGTCTGGTCACCGTACTCCTAAATTGAGGCACTTTTCTCTAGCTGTTACTCAAATGTGAAAATTATGAAAATTATGGCATTTTTCGTTATCTCGCGTGAAGATTTACAGCCCCGTGTATCCGGTGTGTTTTATACATTGGAATGCTACCGATTTTATACGAAAAATGCCTTGAAAAGTTCAATTTCAGTGAAAGTGCAAAATCGTGGAATTTTCCGTTCACACATATATATATACATAAATATATTATTTATGTATATATATAAATTTTTATATAAAAAATGTATATATATACATAAATAAAATATTTATGTATATATATATATATGTGTGTATGTGTGTGTGTGAACGGAAAATTCCACGATTTTGCACTTTCACGCAAATTTGATTCGGATGCCGTGACGTCACGTATTTTTCACCGAAATCGGTCAAAAATTTAAGGATTTTTAAGATTTATGGTCACCGTACTCCCCCCTTCTTACCATAAATCTTAAAAATCCTTAAATTTTTGACCGATTTCGGTGAAAAATACGTGACGTCACGGCATCCGAATCAAATTTGCGTGAAAGTGCAAAATCGTGGAATTTTCCGTTCACACACACACATACACACATATATATATACATAAATATATTATTTATGTATATATATACATTTTTTATATAAAAATTTATATATATACATAAATAATATATTTATGTATATATATATGTGTGAACGGAAAATTCCACGATTTTGCACTTTCACTCAAATTTCATTCGGATGCCGTGACGTCACGTATTTTTCACGGATTTCGGCCAAAAATTTAAGAATTTTTAAGATTCATGGTCACCGTACTCCCCCCTTCTGTCCATAAATCTTAAAAATTCTTTAATTTTTGGCAGAAATCGCTTAAAAATACGTGACGACATGGCATCTTTGATTAAAACATTTATGCCGTTTGAACCAAATTTGTGTGTTTTCAGGTGCACGATACATAAGATATTAAAACGATGATTCCTTCTTGTAGAATTCCGTCTTTCAATATACCTGAATCATTGCTCGCCCAATATTAAACAAAGGTAAGACAACGTTCAAGTTTACTGACAAAACAGGAATTAAGGGATGAAATTGTTGAGATGCAATCTATAAAAATAAGAACATACATAAATTGTACAGAGTATTAAAAGCCCGGCAAATGAAATTAAAAAAAAAACGCCGTATTAACTTAAGGCTGGATGCATGTGGCAGTATAACTTCACATGGTTGATTAGTTCAAATGAACTACCACTAATGGCGTGATTCGAACTACTAGTAGTAGTTCGCCTCGCTCATGGTTCAAATGAACTGCTACTGATTAGGCGATTCGAACTACTACCCGTAGTAGTTCATTTGAACTACGCAACGACCAAAAGGCGTGAAATTCTTGGATTTTTACCACATATTCCATCGTTTTGACGTTCTGCGGAGACTTTACACGCATTTTCGACCAGATTTGACGATTTTTATTAAAAATTCTTTAATTTTTGACCGATTTTTTAGTCTGTTTTCTCTAGCTCTTACCATATGCACCATAATAAAATCAACCTGTATGGAATATTAATTATTTAAATAAAAGACCAACATTTATTTATTTTTTCTATATTTATAACATAAGTTTTTTCTTGTATATCGTGGAGTACTTGTTAAGAAAAAAAAGACAAGAACACGGTCGCTCGCCGGTGATCGGCGCTGCTCCCAATTACTTTTACATGTAAGGAATAAAATTAAAAAGTCGAAATACAGTTCGTTCTTAAATCACTGTTCGCATTACTAAACCCACCCGGACTCTCCTACCACACGCCATACACCCATTTTTAACCAACACAGTGCTCGACTAAATAATTGATAGAAAACTGCTGTAGCGACTAATGGTGTGTTTAGATATAAAATGACCGCCCAAACTGTTGTTGGTTATAAATGGGATGCTGTTTTTAAGTTACTGTCACGTTTAATTGCCGAAGGCCGCGAGGAACTCGGATACGAGTTTCTTCAGAGCAGCGTCAGACGATTCGGAAATTGAACCTTCCTTGGCGATGGTTGCCAAAAGACTCTGGTGGCTGGTCCTGAAGAAACAAATTCATTAGAATGTTATTCAAACTAAATATACATTAGAAAATATAAATAGCTGCATCAAAAGTGGAGTCATATTCAAATAATAAACAAGCTCTGTTTAAATTTTTTCATCCTTGAGTGACTTGCAGAAATAATTTATTATAGTCTCCACCAGAAAGTTATGACAGGGAAATTTTTTTTAGCTTCTGCTGTTTGTCTATATTTTTATTTTTGCTATTACCTCAGATACACAAGGAAATAATTTTACTTCAATGATTGCATATTAAGTTTGAATTATGCAGAAACTTTTTAAAAGAATCAAATTTTCAAACTTTCTGGCGATATCCATCGAGGGATTAACTTTGTCATTAAATAGCAACACGCCAATTTTTTATTATATCTTGAATGGATGGACAAGTGCATTGCTAATGCATTAGCAAACTTGTGTCGCAAAATCCTACTTTCTATATAAATTTCAGTTAGTTCATTTAACCCTTTGATAGAACTTACACAATGTGTTGAGAGAACTCCTTCTCGAACTTGGTGATCTTCGCGGGGTCAAGTTTGTCCAAGTGACCGCGGACACCACAGTAGATGATGGCAACCTGTTCTTCAATTGCCATTGGCACATACTGTCCTTGCTTGAGGAGTTCGGTAAGACGGACACCTCTGTTCAACAGCTGCTGGGTGGCGGCATCAAGATCGGAACCGAACTGGGCGAAGGCGGCTACCTCACGGTACTGGGCCAACTCCAATTTCATGGAACCAGCAACCTACAACAACAGGACAAATGTTAACGATATGAAGGTTTATATAATTTGATGTATGTTCAACCTGTTTCATGGCCTTGGTCTGAGCGGCGGAACCGACACGGGATACAGAGAGACCGACGTTGATGGCGGGACGGATACCCTTGTAGAACAATTCAGTTTCCAAGAAGATTTGTCCGTCAGTGATGGAAATTACATTGGTTGGAATGTAGGCGGATACGTCTCCAGCTTGGGTCTCAATGACGGGGAGGGCAGTGAGGGAACCACCACCCATGGCGTCGGACATCTTAGCGGCACGCTCCAACAAACGGGAGTGAAGGTAGAATACGTCACCGGGGTAGGCCTCACGACCTGGGGGACGACGCAACAACAGAGACATCTGTAAAATGTATGTGTTAAAAAATATCTAATGAAGTTTTTATAGGATCATACTTGACGGTAAGCCACAGCCTGCTTGGACAAATCGTCGTAGATGATCAAAGCGTGCTTGCCGTTGTCACGGAAGAATTCTCCCATGGCGCAACCGGAATACGGGGCCAAGTATTGCAGAGGGGCAGCATCGGAAGCGGTGGCAGATACAATAATAGTGTATTTCATGGCTCCAGAGTCGGTAAGACGCTTCAAAATTTGAGCGACAGTGGACCGCTTCTGGCCGATAGCGACGTAAATGCAGTACAACTTCTTCTTCTCCTCATCAGCATCGTTGAAACGCTTCTGGTTGATGATGGTGTCAATAGCCAAAGCGGTCTTTCCAGTTTGACGATCTCCAATGATCAACTCACGCTGACCACGACCGATTGGCACGAGAGAGTCGACGGCCTTAATACCGGTCTGCATGGGCTCCCTGACGGACACACGGGGAATGATGCCGGGGGCCTTGGTACCAATACGGAAACGGAGCTTGGTGTTGATGGGGCCTTTGCCATCAATGGGGATACCCAAAGCATCTACGACACGTCCCAAGAGCTCGTTACCGACTGGCACGTCGACGATGGCTCCGGTACGCTTGACGATGTCACCCTCCTTGATCAATTTATCGTTACCGAATACTACCACACCAACGTTGTCGGGTTCCAAATTCAACGCCATACCCTGAAGAAATACATTTATAACTATTATTATAGGATACTATGTATCATGTCCAAAATATTACAATGTCTACAATTATTGCAATACATTATTGAATAAAACAATTTTAAACAACAAAAATCTGGTTTTTCATTAACTGCACCATGTGTTCCTTTTTTTGGAGTGGCCCCGTGCTATATAAGCAATAGGAAATGGTTTTATCATTTTTTTCACAAACAAATTGTACCAAATCAAACTAAATCAAATAAATTTTTGAGAAATATCTTTAATTTTAATTAAATATGAATTAAATTAATTCAGCTTTGCATACAACACCCTTTAAGAAGTAGCTTGAAAGGTACAAAAATGTTAATCCATTATTCTAGAAAATCAATTTTTTTTGAAAAATGTTCATTAAACCAACCTTGAGGCCAGATGAGAACTCCACCATCTCATCAGCCTGGATGTTCTTGAGGCCATACACACGGGCGATACCATCACCAATGCTGAGTACACGACCAGTCTCATCAAGATCAGCCTTGGGAGCAGAGCCCAAGATGCGCTCCTCTAGGATGGCACTGATCTCAGTACCCCGGTTGGCTGGGGTAGTGTGCAATTTGCGCACTGCAACAGTAACAGCTGGGATAGATGCAGCAGCTACCTACAAACATGAAAAAAAATACATTTTTCACAAATTCAAAAAATTTAACATATGAATAGGTGAAATGATCGCCACTCAACATCTTTACTTTTAATATAATGAATAAATGGTGTAAAAAACAAAACTTCTGTTAAATAATCAATAAAAAATAATAAAAAATGCCTGAAATGAAAGATACTTAAGAAAAAATTTTATGATAGTTATTATTATTATTGTTTTCATGACTAGGTGAATAAGGCACCTTAAATGGTCAATAATACTGTCAATATTTTAGAATAATGACAGTATTACTGTACGATAACATGTTTAAAATATTAATTATTCTAAAATATTGACAGTATTAATGATTGTGTAAGGTATAGTAATGATGTAATGAAGAGAATACTGATGTTGATCCAGATAATTGATTATTTGATATATATTGAAGCAGGATTCAAGCAAATACTGACAGTGCTAGAATTGACAGTATTATTGACCATCTAAGGTGCCTTAATAACATTAAAAAAAAACTCCCTTCATATTATAGGTGTTTGTAAACTGAACATAGTATTTGATTTTTAATTATCTATTAAATATTTAGGATAAAATCAGTTTCTTACAATTTATCGAGAGTTCTACAGATGTGTACCTATAATATATAGGAAAGGAATTAATATATAGGAATAAATTATAGTCGCCCCATATAGACTACATAATGAAGTACATTTAAATTAATACATCAATGTGATCTTTCACTGTTAAAACAAAATACACAGCAAATAAAAACAAATAGCAATGAATAAAACAATATCCAATCAGATGAAATTGAACAAAATTGATCCACTTTGGCTTCCAGACATTTTATCACTGATTACATAACACACATAACTCACACATAACACCCTCCCATATTAATATAACCAATTTTCACCGCGAGTTCAGTAAATAAAACAATTACGCGACCACCCCCCAATCGATAATACTTTACCCGGAGAAGATATTAATTTTTTTCAGCCTTGTCTGCACCCGCAACTGATTATGTCACTAGCCCCAACTACTCGGTATTTCGGCGGTGTTTCCGCAACGGGCGTTCCAATGCGCCGATTAATGGTTTGCAGGTACTCACCTTGGAGGCGGTGGATGGCAAGTTCCTCGCCACGGAGGCGGCCAGACGTGCCGACAGCAGAGACATTTTGCGAGCGATTCAGCGGCCGAAAAAAGATGGAGTAGAATGGAACGTCGGCACGGATTCGAGGCGACTGCGCAACTGCGCTGATCAATCCCCCGACCACCTCCAGAAAATATTATATAATTCAAATCTAAATTATAACACATATATTAATATCATAAATGGTATTAATTAAATCGTTTTAGAATTATACACATTTGACATTTGTAGTGGATTTATGTTAAAACGATTTTTGGATGATAATCGTGTTGCTGATTTGACTAGTTTCCGGAAAATATTTTTTAAAAACATATGTTTTATGTTAAGAAAATACTGTATTACTTTTATGAGTAATATATCTCGTCTAATACATGGTTAATTGTTTATTTATTTTTATATTTCATAAAATGTTCATGTTTATAATTATAAAATATATAGTAGATCATATGCACTAAAACTGTAGTTCATATAATCCCGTAGGTATGGTTGCAGACAATTAAAAGTATTTTAAGTTAAGAAAATACTATATTACTTTTATATGTAAAATAGTTAAATACACGGTTAATTATTTATTTATTTTAATAATCATTATATATATTATTTATTATAATAAAACGTCCATATTTATGAATATAAAATATTTAATAGTTCATATGCACTAAATTTGTAGTTCAAATGTTTCTACTTGTAGCCCTAGACAACAAGGTTGCCAGACAATTTAAAAAGATAAGTTAAGAAAATACTGTATTCATAATAATTCATAATTCATTGTATTACTTTTATGTGTAAAATAGTTCGTTTAATAAAATTTAAAAAAAGGACCTTTATTGGCATTTTTCTCACAAAAAAAACTTTTCAATATCCCCAACCACAATAACAATACATAAAAATAAAAATACAAATAGAAATAAAAATAACACTCCGCAAAAATTACAAATGAACATTATACATAACCACTCGTTTAATATACGGTTAAGTTTTTATTTATTTTTAATAATAATAAAAATATTTATTATTATAACATTTACATTAAATACCTATCTGCCCGCGTCAAAGTTTTTAGTTGCATATTATATATTTAATTCTGTATTTCATAAAATGTTCAAATATTTAGTAGTTCATATGCTTTAAATATGTAGTTCAAATGATTCAATGAAATATGGTTTGTGTCTGAGCTATTAGCTCAGATGCGAACCAGTAGTTGCGTCCGCTGATCAAAGAGGCGCAAGCGTCACTTATCTTGTCAACTGTAGGTATGGTTGCCAGACAATTTTTACTTGTATAAATTCACATTAAACAAAGCCTGCCATATGTAAAAGCGAACTATTGAGTATAAATTTTGACCGGTAGATTAATTGACATTAATAAATAAATAAAATTAACAGTAATAAAGAACGCATAAAGTAAATACAAAAAATGGAACCTAAACCCATGCATCCCTCCCTGGAGCCAGTAAAATTCCTGATTGGTAAATGGCGTTCGAAGACAGCAAAGGGTAAATACCCCCCTCGCGTGGAACCCTTTAGCTACTGCGAGGAAATTGAGTTTGAGTCATTAGGCCAGCCCATGTTGAACTACAAATCCACTTCATGGAATCCCAACCACAAAAACCCAATGCACTTGGAATCAGGCTTCTTGAAAATCAACTCATCAGCTCCTACAGTTACACTGATTGCTGCCCATAACTTTGGAGTGGCCACTATAGAGGAAGGGCTAGTTGAAAATGGTGTACTACATCTTACAAGTGCTCATATTACTAGGGCTACACATCACAAGGAACCTGCAGTAACTGAGATTGAGAGGCACATTGAGTTGAAGGACACTGGGGAGTTGGAGATTAAAACAGCTATGGCAACAACTAAGTCTGAATTATCAGATCATTTGGTTGTGGTGTATGAAAGAATTAATTGAATACTGTATTGAAATATGCCAAAAAAATATACTTACTTTATTTATGAATCATAGTCTACTGTGATCTTCTTATGGTAATATTTTCTTTCCAAGGATCTTGTATAATATGAGCTTGTGAGAATGAAAGTGATGTAAGTTATATTTGCATTGTTTCTCCTTTTCAAAACGATTCAAATGTGACTTATGCCACACATTTGAATTGTTTTGAAATTGGTTTGTAAATCAAGTTTTTCCTATAAAAATCCTGTTTCATGTCTAAAAATTGTGATGCAGCTTTACCATTATTTATGTATTATTATTCAGGTCATCCTGTATCAGCTTTTGTTCGTAATTTGAATTTTTTCGGTATTCATCTTCTTTTTTGTTGGCAGCTAACTGAAATTTCTATAAAACTGCTTTAAAATCCAATTCCCTATATAAAACACATGAGAATATCTACATAAAACAAAATCTAAAATGATTAATTTTTATTTGTTTTAAAACAAATGAAAACCTAAACAACATACAGTTCTCCTCTATAAAGCCTAAAATATATTTTGGTCATCCCATTATCTTGATAAATAATGCTGAGATTGATTTTTGGTGCCAGTGGTGGCGCGCACAAGTGTGTTCAATTTGTTTCATATTTCATTTTATTAATATATATATATTTATGTATAGAATTCATCTCTAATATATTGCGAACAGTTTTTTTTGGCTTATTTTTACAGCACTAACTACCTACTTATTCCCATACATCATTTTTAGTTATAATCAAAATCAAACAATATCAACACTATAATAATGAGAAAATAAAATACAGTGTTTTTATTGTAGCGTAGCATTTTTAATAATTTAAATCAAATTATATGTTTGTAGTGGATTTGTTTCAAACAAATTGATATAAATATAGTAACATTACAAGTGAATCGGTGAGTGGAAAAATCATATAACTCCAAAATTGTGTACATCTAATTGTTGTAACATCTAAAAGGCACCTTAGATGTTCAATATTACTGTCAATATTTTAGAATAATGACAGTGTTACTGAACGATACAATATTTAATATGTTCATTATTCTAAAATATTGCCTGTATTACTGATCATGTAAGCTATAGTAATGATAGAATGAAGAGAATACTGATCTTTATCCGGATAATTGATTACTTCATAAATATAAAAAGAGGATTGAAGCAAATATTGACAGTATTATTGACCATGTAAGGTGCCTTTTAGAGGATCAATATTACTGTCAATATTTTGAAATAATGACATTATTAATGTTCAATAATATGTTTAAAATGTTCTAAAATATTGCCAGTATTACTTATTGTGTAAGGTACAGTAATGATGTAATGAAGACAAATACTGATGTTTATACAGATAATTGATTACTTGATAAATATAAAAGGGGTATTGAAGCAAATACTGACAGTATTATTGACCATGTAAGGTGCCTTTATATTTTTCCCACAAAACAGATTTTATTTAAACTACGATTTTGGAGTTATATGGTTGGAAAAACCATAGTAGTTTAAATAAAATCTGTTTTGTGAGAAAAATATAGATGTCAGAACAAGTGAGTGAGTGGAAAACTCACCGATTCAAGTGCTTTACATAATAAATTTTATGTATAAGCCTTGTAATATTGTGTTAATTATTTTTATGTATGCAAGTTTTTATTTTATTGTTCTACAGCATTGTTTATTAATTAACAAGTGCTTGTAATATGCCTACTGCAGCTTTTAGTTTTCATTATGAGTTATATCTTATAACAGTATAAATTCTAATGAGGTTCATCATTTAACGCTGATGATTGTGTTAAAGTTGCTAACAATATAGTCATTATATCAAACATTCCTCCTCTCAAGTACACTGTTTAAAAGTATTCAATAACAATTGTGATATATTTGGAGATTATCTCTCTTTTGTTAAGAAACAAATATTTGTCAATTTATTTTTTGAATACAGTACTGCTGTGTAACGACTTGAACATTTTCATAGAAATTATTAGTTATTTTTAATTTCATTAATTATCAGAAAGGATGAATGACATTTGATTACACTTAAGAGGAGAAATGTGCAATAAAATGACTGAGGATGCCCCCTGAGTGTTTTTGTTAATTTTCTTGCTAACTTGTCAATTTTATAACTTATTGGCAAAATTAGTAAGAATCAATAAACATGCACTACTATCACTGGAATTTTTGTTTGTTAGAACACATGAAATATTTTAAATGACTTTATACAAATGATTTTTGGTTAATGCTAAAAATGATAATAATTATGATTTGTAAAATGTATAACATGTGATCAATAATGACCGATGGTAGTGCTTTTTAACGCATTTTATAGCGTCTGGTAGCTGGGTGACTAATTGGTATGTGTGTGTGTGTGTGTGGTGTAAAGCCCTCCATTCTAATAATGCAGAAATCAAATCTCTAGCAAAATAGATTAACAGTAATTTGATTATTAGAAATGAGGGTTTAACTAGTTACGTCACTCATTATTACTAGTAGTCATTTATTCGGTGGCCTCTCTGATACTGCACACATTTGGTGTGATAAAGTCAATGGTGTAAACAGAAAAAAAATTAATCAGTCAATCACTGTATTATAGTAATAATAATAATAACATATAATTTAATAAATAAAGACACAAATAAATATTAAATGCAATAATAATTATTAGTGCAGACTGAATTTGCAGCATCTATAAAATCTACAGAAACATTCAGTCTGCTGAATAAATAAAATACTGTGAATATAAATGCTGAATTATTTGCACATAAGCCTCTCAAATAATAAAAACAGATATACAAGCTGTTTCAAATTTGTTTGAATAACAAAGTAAGCAATTTTCAAACAAAAACAAAAAATACTACTGGAGTGTTTTTCTGATTTTTAACCTATAAACTGGTGACTGTTTTAAAAGTATTCAATAACAATTGTGATATATTTGGAGATTCTCTCTCTTTTGTCAAGAAACAAATATTTGTCGATTTACTTTTTGAATACAGTACTGCTGTATAACGACTTGAACTACATACAGTTTCATAGATATTATTAATTAATAATTCATTTAATTTCATTAATTATCAGGAGGGATGAATGACATTTAATAACACTTAAGTGAAGAAATGTGCAAAAAAATTAACAAACAACTTTCCCTCCTAGGGGTAAAGTTGTATCATTTTTGTATATAACCACTTGAGATACTGTGTGAATTCATCATAAAGATATGTTATTGTATTGTGAATGTATTTTAAAGGTATAAAATACAAAGCTTTGGGTATATAGTCATATATGATGAAATAACAAAAGTTATGCAAAAATATTCCCTACTTACTAAATATAATTCATTTTCTGCCACCAGATAGAGTATCAGTCGGCTTTAGTCACCTATATAAGACAAGTCTTTGAGGCTCACTATGTTTGTAAATAAATTGTCACCAGTTACAGGTTAAAAATACCCACTCCAGATAAAAACATTTTTGAAAATCACCTTCTTTCAATCAAACTTAGTTAATATTAGTGAGATTCATCACTGATTTGATTTTGTATGCAATGATCACAAAATAAAAACAAATAAATAATTAAAAAGTTAATAACATACACATATAATAATGAATTATATATAGATTATATAGCGAGTATAACCTGTGCCATTTATATGTCTCGCAATAAACTTTACTTTATTTTTGTTTAGTTTATACCTACTATGTAAAGTGTGCTGCTGCTCTCCACCTCGCGAAATAAAATTGCTGCGTAGTCTCGAATAATATGTAAACATAAAAAAGTAAAAATTCGGGGGGGCGAATTCAGCACTTTGCGCTTGCTTATTGTGAGTATGTGTGTGTTTAATTTTTTTTGTTTTTGTTCAAACATACGAGGCATACCAGTTGCTGTGGAACGGGCCTCACGTCTGCAGCGCCACGGTTATCTCGTGGTGTATGGCGGCCAGGTCTTGGACGCGCGTGGCCAGCTGCTGATTGAGCGTTTGCAAGACCTGGCGCTGGGAGTCGTGCGTTCCCATCGCCACATCGAGCTCGGTCTGCGCTAGTTTTACGGTGGCTTGCAACTCTTGGTTTTCTTTCTGCTTAACATAATAATAAAATATTATAATTAGATGTACACTGCAGGATAATTATTATAAAAACAACCCCCGTATTCACCAACATTAATATAAATATATCAATAGCTATTGAACTCATAAGTATTCATTGTTATAGCAACAATAAATAAATTATCTAGAAAATGTAGTTACTTTAGATTCGCTCTATTGGAAACACTGAATAATTAAACAATAGGTGTCCAATCACAAGGCGTTTGACATTTGTTTTGGCAATTTCTGTCACAATGACGTTTTCAATCTGTCCATTTAATAGCTTACGGGACCTATAAAGTTTATGGGATGTTGGTGAAGTCATTTTGCTTACCATTATATCAGAATATTTATATTCGGCTTGTTTGGCATCCAGTTCAGTCTCTAGTTGCTCGACGCGCAATCTTAGCGATTGTATTTCCTTTCGTAACTCATCGGCAATATCACCGCCACCTAAAATAATTTCTAATAAGGACCAGTTGCTCAAAGTCAGTTAAGGACCGGTTCTACAATTGACATTTAACCGGAGAATAAGGCTATTCGTGGAATAAGTTTGAAATATTATTTATATATATATATATATATATATATATATATATATATATATATATAAACTTATTCCACGAATAGCCTTATTCTCCAGTTAAATGTCAACTGTAGAAGTAAATTTAAACAAATAGAAATTGTAATTACCCTTGCTATTTTCCAAGTCTGATTGGTATTTAGCTTTCATTCGCATATTCTCCTCTTTGTACGTGTGCAGTTGTCGTTTCCACTCCTCCACGTTGGCGGTGCTCTCCTGCAGGGCACTCGTTAGACGCGCATTGTTAGTTTTCAGCGTGGACAACTCGATTTCCCACTTTTTGGCGTTCGCTGAACTGCAGAACAAAATATGAATTATTATTATACTGTCGAAAAAAATAAACGGGCACCATGCATACATTTTACATCACACATTGTCATAAATATTTTTCTTAGAATAATTAGTTAACACTTTTAACAAGAGTAGTATCTTTTAATCTATTCTATAATGCACTTTTTATAATCAATTTATAAATTTTTATTATTTAAATGTGACTTGTGTAAATAACAATTGTTTAGCACCAATAAATTATAAATTATGAATTATATGTTGAATGATATGCTTTGTAAGTTGAAAAACTTAGGCTGGATTGTATAAAAGCTCTAATTAATTTGATTCACTCCAATTAATGTCTAATTTTAGAAACCACTTTTAATCGTACATATCTATTAGTTGCATAATACAACACAACGGCGAGTAATGTTATTTAGTTACGCCAGGTGCGATAAATCCGCGCGTCTTTCATCGTGTAATTTCGCAGTCCTTCCATGAGACCGGCAACATTTTTTATACAGTCTCGCAAACTTGAGCGCATTAATAAGCCGTTATTATACTTCATTAAGTCATCAGCATTTGATATGTAATAGAAGAAGAAAAAGAACTGTACCGTATAACTAAAGTGAAATCGCTCGCAATATTAATTGTCACAGAATGAATTTTTATAAAAAATATTTGGTGCGGGCACATCACATAACTTTACTCACACAGAAATATCGCAGAAATAGACGTTTTTCGAATATATTAGTCATAAAACGTAAAGAAAATTGATTTTTTTCTACTAATAAAATGTTGCATACTTATTGTTTACTGCGAAATTTTGAAGGGGCGGGCAAACTAGCGAGTACTTGTACGAGTTACTGGCTAAAATTAAGTTTATTTGCATTTAATTATGCGTAGGAAATTAATTTGATCGATTAACTTCTCAGTTAAGGCTCGGTTGTTTTTTTTAATTAACTTCTCTGTTAAGGCTCGGTTGTATAGTAGATAACTTTCGAGTTAATATCCAATCCGTGATCTAAACGTCACTTTCGAGCACTTTGACATATAATGCGACGTTGCCATAAATTAACAGACGTACAAGAAGCTATGAAGTCTAAAGTTAACAACAATTTATGCAACATCTAATAATATAATCACAGAGTATAGTATAGTATAAAAATTGAAACGTTTTTTCGAATGTTAAATCCGAATTTAAAATCTTCCTCCTCTTAAGGTCGATTGTATAAATGACCTTAAGAGGAGGAAGATTTTAAATTTTAAATTCAGATTTAACATTCGACAAATCGTTTCAATTTTTATACAGCTATTGATATTTGTATGTATGCTTGCAATTATTGAATTGTATTACATAACATTTCAACCAACTGTTGTGTATCGATTGATCCACCAACCCCGGAAGCGGAAGACGTTTTTTTTTATGGCTTTTCGTCCGTTTTCCAGGCGCTCGCATGATGAAAATTAATGCGCGAAGAAATTAAAAAGTAAAACTAGAATGCACGCATCGGTGCGCGCGGATCTTCTTATGCAACGATTTCATTTTTGCAAACTAGCATCGGATTGTAAACAACGAAAATCACTAAAACTTTTCTATTGTATTGCACTTGGTTTTTCACAACAAAAATAGTATTCATAAATAATAAATTGTATTTCTTTAGGATATAAGATATTAAAATCATCAATTATTTGTTGCGTATTAAAGAAATGTATGGCACTGTTTTTATAAACGATTATTGATCGCGGAAACGCTTATTGGGAGCGCTTATTAATTATTGTTATTGCAGAAATTGAGTGCGTTGCATTGCATAATAATTATTGCAGCATATAGTACGATTCCGGTGTATTCTTACGATATACTTTTTTTATATATATATATATATATATATATATATATATATATATATATATATATATATATCATATTAAGTGAATATATTTTTATCACATATTTGTCATCCCTATCCATATCTCTATAATATAAATAAATAAATAAATATGTGGTGTGGGTATACTACACGACTTTCCGTATTATCAGATATTTATATTATAGGGATATGAATAGGGATGACAAATACGTGGTAAAAATATATTCACGATATTTTTTATATCAAAACTAGAAAAAGTTGAAAATGTTAAAAAAGCAAATAATATCAAAAGTAAAAAAAATTTAAAAAAGCGAATAATGTCAACGTAATACGGAAAGTCGTGTGATGTGCATGAATTTGTTTGTGAACAAAATTCCGGGAAAACGACTGAATGGTTCACGAACATTTGAGCAAAATCGGTTCACAAACAGAGAAAATATCTTGATAAAACCGTTTCCCAGAAAAAGTCACTTTCCCGCCAATGGATTCCACTAATACCAACACAAATATACACGAAAAAAATTAACAGCTGGTGTAACTTGGGTTGCGTAATAGTATATAGTTTAAAATTTAATTACGTACAAACGAATGAAAATGAAAATAAAACAAAAAGACATATATTGGTAAATATCGTCAAATATTGTCAATTATATTTGACAATATTTGACGATATTTAACAATATTTGTCTTTTTCATTCGTTTATTATACCGTCAAATTTGATCAAATATCGTAAAATATTGTTAAATATGTCAATACAATTCGAAAAGTCGTGTGATGCCCACACCAGATATTTTTTATTCAATATTTAATTGGAATATTCAGTAATTTAAATTTGGGTTTATTTTTTACATATTAATTAGTTATCCCTCGTGCAATTAGCCTTTTACCCTTTGCCAATTGATTTATGAAACCCCATCGAATGACAGGAATCTCGCCTAGTAACTTTATTTTATAGATCGGTCTATGTATAACGCGTTATATACATAAAGCGACGACACCTGGTATTGATTTTTAGAATCCAAATGAATAAACTTATAGCCAATTGGAAGAAAGTAATAACTATACGCATGTATATTGTTTAGTGGAGTAGGTTAAGGCTTTTAATTTCGAAAGATTGATGTGATAAGAGGATGATCAGTTAATTACGAGTGAATCGGGGAGAAAATCGTTCAGACGTTAAGCATGGTTTTCACTTTTATGGAAATCACGTGGGCGAAATTACGATGGAAATCTATTCTTCTGCTTTATTTTCACATGCATTATCTTTAAATTTTGATTTGCACGATTACAAACACAATCTAAAAACGATGTGTCTATAAATGAAAATAATATAATAAATAATGAAAATAACAAAATAAATTATGAATTATCGATGTAGATGCCGTAAACAATCCAATATTTATAACCAAAATATCTGGTGTGGACCTGCACCACACGACTTTCTGAATTTAATTTAATTAATGTTGTATCAAAATTTCACACAAAAATTGATTTATGAAATCAAATCCATTCGGTTTCGGATTCTCTTTTCATTTCACTTCATTTCATTTCATATTTCATTTCATATTTCATTTCATATTTCATTTCATATTTCATTTCATATTTCATTTCATATTTCATTTCATATTTCATTTCATATTTCATTTCATATTTCATTTCATATTTCATTTCATATTTCATTTCATATTTCATTTCATATTTCATTTCATATTTCATTTCATATTTCATTTCATATTTCATTTCATATTTCATTTCATATTTCATTTCATATTTCATTTCATATTTCATTTCATATTTCATTTCATATTTCATTTCATATTTCATTTCATATTTCATTTCATATTTCATTTCACATTTCATTTCACATTTCATTTCATATTTCATTTCATATTTCATTTCATATTTCATTTCATATTTCATTTCATATTTCATATTTCTTATATCTTATATCTTATATCTTATATCTTATATCTTATATCTTATATCTTATATCTTATATCTTATATCTTATATCTTATATCTTATATCTTATATCTTATATCTTATATCTTATATCTTATATCTTATATCTTATATCTTATATCTTATATCTTATATCTTATATCTTATTTCTTATTTCTTATTTCTTATTTCTTATTTCTTATTTCTTATTTCTTATTTCTTATTTCTTATTTCTTATTTCTTATTTCTTATTTCTTATTTCTTATTTCTTATTTCTTATTTCTTATTTCTTATTTCTTATTTCTTATTTCTTATTTCTTATTTCATTTCATATTTCATTTCATATTTCATTTCATATTTCATTTCATATTTCATTTCATATTTCATTTCATATTTCATTTCATATTTCATTTCATATTTCATTTCATATTTCATATTTCATATTTCATATTTCATATTTCATATTTCATATTTCATATTTCATATTTCATATTTCTTATTTCTTATTTCATATTTCTTATTTCTTAATATTTCGTATTTCTTATTTCTTAATATTTCATATTTCATATTTCATATTACATATTTCATATTTCATATTTCTTATTTCTTATTTCATATTTCATATTTCATATTTCATATTTCATATTTCATATTTCTTATTTATTATTTCATATTTCTTATTTATTATTTCATATTTCTTATTTATTATTTCTGATTTCATATTTCTGATTTCATATTTCTGATTTCATATTTCCGATTTCATATTTCCGATTTCATATTTCCAATTTCATATTTCCGATTCTTATTCTTATTCTTTTGGGCTTGAAAGGGTATACATGTAGTATCGGTATTCGTCAGATATTTGTATTATATCTTTTTGTTTTCATTTGCGTCTCTTTGCATGTTGTAAATTACAGGAGCGCGCGCGCGGCGCATAATTAATTACGCGCATCGGCGAAATATCGCAATGCGTTAATAGGAAAATCGCCAACATCTGGGCGAGTAGCGGGGAGGGTGAAGAGAGAAAGCCCTCTTGTTGTTAATAAACAACACTGTGGCGGCGGTGGTATAAAAAACAAGTGCAGGGTTTCGAAGAGCATCAGTCAGAAACGCGCTGCTTTGAACATCTAGCACAGAAATACACACTAGCAAGGAAACCAAGCAACCCAGTAGCATCATGAACGCATATACAGTAAGTGTAAAATTAGAATATATATATATATATATATATATATATATATATATATATATATATATTGCATAAATTGTTAATTATAATAGTATAATTAGTATCATAAAAAATATTAAGGCTCAATTGCATAAAGGTGAGGTAATTATATTGTTGGATGTTGCATAAATTATTATTAACTTTCCATTTCATAGCATCACGTATCTCCGTTTATAAATGGCAACGTCGCATTATGTGCCAAAGTTGTCTAAAGTAATATTTGAATCACTGATTAGAAATTAATTCGAGAATTATCTGTGTCTTAGGCTCAGTGGTATAAAACTCTTGAATTAAATTCCAATTCATGATTCAAATGTCACTTTAGACAACATTGACACATAATGCGACGTTGCCATATATAAACAGATACATGATGCTATAAAATGGAAAGTTAATAGCAATTTATGCAACATCCAACAATATAATTACCTCACCTTTATACAATCGAGCCTTAATCTTTTTTATGATACTAATTATACTATTATATTTATACTAATTATATAAATCAAAGTTATTTAATTAAATAAATAATAATAATTATGTTTTATTTAGATCTTATTCTGCATATTCGCTCTAACCACATATGTGAATGCTGGTTACTCTCATGAAGGCCATGAGGGTGGTTTTGAAGGTGGTCACATTGAATTAGAAGGGGCTTATGGTGGTGAACATGGTGGCCACGAGGAACATGGACATGAGGACTATTATGTAAGATAAAGTAAAAACTAGAAAATTACTAACGAAGCTGTAGCCTGTGATTACAGTATCTGATAAATATTGTATAACTTATTATTAACTTTACATTTCTAATAGTATACACTACTTGTGCACTTCTAAAATTCAAGTGAACCTCACGCGTTTTTACTACTCAATTTCTATGTTGCACGGTACCGTAAAAACAACCGTTTTTTATTTTGCGTTGTCAACACAGCGTAAATAGTTGCACATACTAACTTATGAGTCAAGAAATTGTCTTGTCTATAACGTCCTTAAAGCCTTGCCAACTTAAGGTCGTTTTAGACAAGACAATTTCTTGACTCAAAAGTTAGTCAAGATGCGACACAATCTAAATTGTCTCGTATCATACAGCAAATTATTTGAAATATTGAATTGGATGGTATATCGAATGGAAAAATATAACGTGTTCTATTTGTCAAGAACAAATTGTATGGGAGGAGGCTATATGAATTAATTTCTTGAACAACTTTTGAGCTAAGAAATTGTCTTGTCTAAAACGACCTTTAGTTGAATTACTGAAAATTAATTCTTTAGGCTCACCCAAAATACCACTTCAACTATGCCGTCCATGACCCTCACACCGGCGACGAGAAACAACACCACGAGGAACGTGATGGCGATGAAGTCAAGGGTTCCTATCAGCTGAAAGAAGCCGATGGCACCACCCGTATTGTCGAATACAAAGCCGATAAACATAACGGTTTCAATGCGGTTGTACACAAAATCGGGACACCCCATCACGGGCATGAGGGTGGTGGAAGTTATGGAGGACACTATTAAGAAACTGCTGAGTTCCTAACACGAAATTCCGATAAACTAAAATTACTGACTGATACAGTTCATAGCTTTTTGATGTAGTTACACAAAACTATTATGACTAAATTTTTACCTTCGAACTTTTTTTAGCCATTGAGGATTCACACTCATAAATTCCAATAATACGTATTAAATAAAAACTCATAAATCACATTTCTTGAATGAACGCATTGGTACTAATAATAGGCGTTGTTGTAGTATGCTAATGTGTCATAACTTACATACCATTTTGAAATATATCAAAGAGTTTGTGATAATACAACTACCAATATTTGTTTTTTGTTCTGTTAAATGTTCTTCTTTGTTGTATGTATGTTTTATGTTATTGAAATAAATTATCAGTATTAACAAGTTGTTAAAGTTTGATGAAGAATACTACAATTTATTCATACCTTTGTGCTAACGCTAATTTGAGTCGATCGTTCTCGTACTTCAACTGCATGTCGCTGGCGTTATTCGAATTCCCGGATGACATTGAATACGGACTCTTGTCACCTTTGGGTTGATGGCTAGGGCTCTCATTACTCTGCATGGCAGATACTGAGTGACTCCTTGGATGTCCAATACTCTCCTCTTCTGTTTTGATAGAGTTTGGAGTAACAGGCATTAACGCACTTCCTGAAATTAAAACTATGCCGTATAAAAAAAAAACTATCGATAGTCCCAAAGATCAATCAAAAATACAAACAAAGATTAGTTGCGTTTTTACTCCAAATACATTTGTACTATTTATAAAGCAAGTACATTCGGATAAATTATTATAAACAAATTGTTTATTAGTGTGAATTCACTATTTTACTGCCTTTTTAGAGGAAACAAAATAGTGATTTCACTTCAAGTAAGCAACAAATATTCATATACCTGGTGGTTCAAGTAGATTGTCAATATTGTCAGGTGCACCAGCGGCGGCGCGGGCCGTTATTGGACTGGCATTGGCACTGGTCACGGGGGTGACGGCTGAACCTCCGTTTGAGGTCACTTTTGTAATGGCACTGCGGGTGGCTTCCTTCACCTCATTGAACTTATCTATAAACTAAAAAGAAAACAACCACATAAATATCAAGCACATTAATAGCAAGATTCACGTGAATTGAAATCATATTTTAACATAACAAGCCCAAGATGTTTCCATTATTAACATTAATGCCTGGGAGTCTATTTTGCAAATTTCAACACAAATATATAATTTTATCAAGTAAACTGGGGAGGTTTCACAATGGGCCCATTTTGAGGCCTAAGTGTCTGTAGCTACACTACCCTCCAGCCAACTATCCAGAACTATCCAGAAGTCAACTGGATGGGTTGTTTATTAGTCCATATAGATGGCGTTTGTTTAAAATAAAACATAACTACCCCCTTATATATTTTGTTTGTCACCTACAATGTCATAATCATCACTAATGATGGAAGAGAGCACACCAAGAAAATCAAAGAGGTGCAGCACAAAAAGGGCAGTAGCTTCATAATTTATATGCCTTAAAACTGGGATGTCCATTAATTGGCTTCATCACAATTAAGGCCTGAAAATATCAGTTACTCATGTGTGAGATTCCTGACAACACTCATTCCAAATGTACTCATTTAGCAGCCTTGGTGTTTTTTTAAAACTAGTAAACAAACATTCCATCATTTTGTGAAACTCGCATCATGAAATGTCAGAATTTTGTGGAGCTAGTTGATAGTTAAATGAATTCTTTTGGAAAGAGTGCAGACAGGAATTGCACGACCCATACATTTTCTTTGAAAGACTCACCACCTCACCACTGTAACTAATGAGTAAAAAAAAACACAGTTACTACTGAACACTTCATTTTCATACTTTTTGCCATTCTAGAAAACTACTATAGTTTATATTTAAGTGTGAATCCACCTCTTAGCTATCTACATATATAGATTTCAATATTATTAGATTTCATCAGTGTAGTATAGCTAGCAAGAATGAATTCACACAATATCTCAAGTGGTTATATAAAGTTATTACCATATGGGTGTGCATTGCTAATTGATGTGGTGTCGCCAGATAGCGTTTAACATTCCTCCTAGGGGGTTTGTTGTAACATTCTTACTATAGATTAGTTCTAGGATATACCTTTTGTAGTTCTGCTTCAGATGAGAAGCCCAAACCGTAAACGGTATTCGCCCGGATATCAGACCACTGGCCGAACTTCTGCGAGGTTTTAGTGAACGTCATGTTGGGCGTCACAGTGCTGTTGATGACGGCCTTCGAGCCCTCCACACTGATAATCCTGTACAGGCTGCGTGACGAGTCGTAGAAGAACGAGACGCTCACCGCCATACTCGACGCCGGCATCCATGACCGCTTTGTCTTGGGGTCGATGTGGAAAACGTGCGCCTTGCATGTGAATATAGGCTGCTCACTAAGAAAAACAAAAAACAAACATTAGTTAAAATTATTATCAGGCAGTGAAATGATCAGGAAATAAAGCCTGAAGATGTTAATTATTACAATACCCTACTCTACATGCACTTTGATAAGTAAATGATGAACAATGGTGTATACAGCAGTACTGTATAAGGCACCTTACATGGTCAATAATACTGTCAGTCCTAGTACTGCCTGTAATAATACTGTCAGTCCTAGTATTTGCTTCAGTCCTCCTTTTATATTCATCAAGTAATCAATTATCCGAATAAACATCAATATTCTCTTCATTCCATCGGTAATATACCTTACACGATAAATAATACTGTCAATATTTTAGAATAATGAACATTTTAAACATGTTATCGTACTTCTCAAATATTGACAGTAATATTGATCGTGTAAGGTGCCTTTATAGAGAGTACTGAATTATCTTATACAATATAGATAATTAACAATTTTAGTTTGTTGATGCCCATATTCATCTACAGCCCATAAACTAAACTAGGTCCCATAAGCTATTGAATGGATAAATTAAAAAAGTCATTGTGACAGAATATGCTAAAACAAATGACCACAACACCTTGAATAGCACTTGTGACTGGAGTTTTGATGACACCTTTTGTTTAATTATTCAGTGTTTCCAATAGAGAGAATCTAAAGTAACTACATTCACTAGATAATGTATTATTGTTGCTATAACAATGAATATTTATGGGTTCAATAGCTATTGATACATTTATGGAACGTCAGTGAATATGGGGGTCATTGATGTAATTTTAGTTTATTAATGGTTTATTAGAAGTTTTTTTTTGAAATTTCATAGTTTTACAAGCTCACATTGTTAATTATCTATATATTGCCTTGGGATTTTGACAGTAAAATGAATATTTTCGAAATGAGTGGTTACCAGAATCACACAACAGGAGTTGGATGCAAATGAAGGAGTTTTGCAAAATCACATATGGTAAAAGGCAGAAAGGCCAATAGCCTAATAAAGATTGTTTTCTCTCTCTCACATATAGTAAATGAGTACTGAAGGCCCTATGCTCCTAAGCAGGAGTTACAGAACACAAGAGTGTTTTTCAATAATAAAACCATTAATTGAATGTGTAATAATCAGGGATTGCAAGTAGTCTGATTCTGATATCTTAGGTCAAAACAAAGACACTTTTTTTAATGTGTCGGAAATTGCAAATGGAACAGCAGGGTTATAATAGAAATAAATGTATTACAAATTTATCAAGCTGCTAATGACATGAGATTACTTTAAAAAAGTATAACATAGTTAATTTGATCAATTAAATGTACTCAAGGTTAATTAGCAATCAACATGTACAGTTATGATTGGTCATAAAATTCCCTATGCATATTACAACTGAAAAATTGGTGTGCCATGACCTTACGACTAAATAATACTACTTGGAATATTAAATCACAAATTTCTACAGCCAATAAACCACTACATAAGCATAACAATCTAAATAACCCCTCACCACTATTTACATTATTAAAAACTCACAACTGTTACCTTCAACAATATGCAACCACCCAAGCTGCACAAACACAAACCATGCACTGTTTGTTTAAAACATGCGAACGCACCGTTTGTTTTTCTTTTTCAGAGAGACAAACAAAAATTAATTAGCAAGGGTGTAGTGATGTAAAGTGTAAAATCAAAATGCGTGATGTGCGCGCTAGCCGCAGCTTTTTCATGAATTAGACTAGGTGGTGGTGTGTTGGATGAATTGGCTTTACCCCATTGTATCCTTTCCAGACGTCATTTAGACCGCATACAGTTGCAAAATTAATAATATCCTATAATTTATAAATAAAACTGTCAGTGTCAGGAAGGAAGTGTCAAGAAGCCGTCAATTGCCATACTACCAACTGTGAAGAAATATAATACCCTAAACAAACAAACTTTAAAAAAATTAACTCTAGAGTAATAAATATAAATTTAATTGGGCAGAAAGACCACGGCTAGTGAATTTTATGTAAAATAAATAATTTTAAATAACATAATATATACTTATTTGAGTGTTAAATTGCGGCATATTAAAACTGTAATTTTATTTAATTTTCATACCAGTTGTCACGTTGACAGATAACAAGTATGTTTTGTGGATAGTAGCCAACGAACTAGAATGAATTCTATTTCGTTGATAGTAGCCCGTTACAAAAATTACATAATACAAACATTAATTGTACTACTAATCAAATAAAAAAATAATCCTATTAACGTTTGATGGATTTCATTAGCGTATGCAGCAACGGAATAACGGAGAGCAGGGCTTACTTCCCTAGACAGCCGTGATATATGATACATAATATTGTAAAATGTGAAATATAGTGATATATGAAACATTGCACAATAATATTGTAAGATGTGAAATATTACACAATCATATTGATTGTTTAGAAGTATAATACGCGTTTTACATTGAGCAAAATTACACGTGCAAATAGTATTATAATCTAGGCGTGGAATCGTTGCAATCAATCAATTTTGACATGAAGTTGCTCAGCGTAATATATTAATTGCTCGAGCAAGCAAGTAGTTGCGTCGAATAGAAGATATCACACAGCACTATAAGAAGATGGAAGATGTTCAGTGAAGAAAATAGAAAATTACTATATCATAAAGTAGGCAACCCAACGAATGCAAGTGTAATGCATGATTGCCTACTTATAAATATAATAATTTTAATTATAAAATGTCTTCTAAAGAATAATAGTTTTTGATTATTCTTATAATATTCATTAAAATCTCAATGGCTGTAAGTAAATTTAGAATATGGTAGTGCACATGTGTTTTGTAGTGTGTATAATCTGGTTTGTAAATAATCAGTTGGTAGTAAATTCTAGGGGATTTAATTCTCCAAGCGGGCGCCCCTGACGGTGACAACGGAAAACAACCTCTTTCTGTCTAAACTCCCGACGACCACGTTTCTCGTGCGCTTGCAAAAGGATAAACAAGTAAGTCAAAACCCGCCATCAATCGCCCCATTTCGCTCTAATCACACCCCCGAACCCTCCCCCGCAGACATGGGTCGCGTACGTACCAAGACCGTAAAGAAGGCCTCGCGGGTCATCATCGAGAAGTACTACACACGCCTAACGTTGGACTTCCACACCAACAAGCGCATCTGCGAGGAGATCGCCATCATCCCCACGAAGCCTCTGCGCAACAAGATCGCCGGCTTCGTCACCCACTTGATGAAGCGGCTGCGTCACTCCCAAGTGCGCGGCATCTCCATCAAGCTGCAGGAGGAGGAGCGCGAGCGTCGCGACAACTACGTGCCCGAGGTGTCTGCGCTGGAGCACGACATCATCGAGGTGGACCCCGAGACCAGGGAGATGTTGCGTATGCTGGACTTCAACAACATCAGTGGGCTACAGCTGACACAGCCCACCACAAACACCTTCAACAGGAGGTCTTAAAAATATTTTGTAAACATACGTTTAAAATAAAAATCATTTATTTGTAAAAAATAAGTTTATTCGTGGTTATTGTGGGTTGAAGTAGTTCCATATAGTTGTTGGGTTTTCCTCTTGTGTACTAAACACAGCGTTTCTCTGTAGGTGGAAAAATATTTTATATTGGAGATTTCGTCAACAATCTTGAAAGTTTATGTAACTATTTTATTATTGAATTTAGTTGTTGATTGTTCAAATAAGGGTAACTATTTTGTAGGTATTTTGTTTATATATATTTTCAGGTTATAAAGACACGTTACAAGATCAATAATACTGTCAATATTTTAGAATAATGACAGTATTACTGTACAATAATATGTTTAAAATGTTCATTATTCTAAAATATTAATAGTATTACTGACCGTGTAAGGTATAGTAATGATGAAATGAAGAGAATACTGATGTTTATCCAGGTAATTGATTAGTTGATAAATATAAAAAGAGGATTGAAGCAAATACTGACTGGTTTGATAGTATTATTGACAATAATTTCAGATTGGCTAATGCATAAACATTGAAACGAAAAACAGGAATACGAGTTTTAAAAACTATTTGAATACGCACCGGTAGTGTTATGACGTTCAAAAAGGAGGACAGTATAAAATTCACCGTGTATAGCACCACTTTGCTGCAAAGTGCTGCTGATGTGGCAAGCCAGCCTAGGGATGACTTGGGCTGCTCGCGCCTGGTGTTCACCCATGACCAGATGAGCTCGTTCGAGAGCACCCAGGCTACTAATGCTACTATGAATAGACCACACACGCAGCCAATTGCATAAAAAACCGCCAAATGATACGAAGTTAAATCTGAAAATTATTGCAATTTCAATAATCATTGGTTTTCTAAATAATCTAAAGACATGCTATATTCCCGCTCTGTGCTAGTGTGTCTGCCAATCAGTGACCAGATTTGGATATGATTCTTTTAGTACATAAAAAGTCATTTTTTCGAATAGCAATTTTTTTAAATTTCAGGTCTAGTGGTTATCTGTCTCGTACTGAGCATTGGAGAGCCTGAGTTCAAATCCTATCAGGGCCACTGATTTTTTTTGAGATGCTTACGGTAGACAAACGGGGACCCTGTATAGACTCACGTTTTCTCAGGAATGCCTCTCTGTTAACAAAGACATTCGTCGACACCTCGGTGGCATTATCGAAGGTGTAACTCGTCAGCGGCGGCACTTTGGTGTCGGTGGGCTGAGTGCTCTCATACATCGAGTTGGAGATGATACGAGTCGAGATGGGCAGCGACATGGTGCTATTCGACTTCTTCACAGTTACAGACTGCAAATAATCCGCGTACTCCTCCCAGTACGGATCCTTGTTCGAGGTGTTGTTCAAACAGTTCAACTGTATAAAGCTCCTCTTCGGAATGATATCAACCTTTCTACGAAGTTTAATCATTAATTTTATTGTAATTGAGTAGTGTTTAGGGTTCTGTAGATTGAAGTTTACTGTTCAGGGGATACCCCAGAACCGGTAACGGACTGGGGTCTCCTAGTGAACAGCCAACAGACAAACCTAATAAAACAAGAATTGAAGTTTGAAAAAAGACAAACCTAATAAAACAAGAATTGAAGTTTGAAGAAAGACAAACCTAATAAAACAAGAATTGAAGTTTGAAGAAAGACAAACCTAATAAAACAAGAATTGAAGTTTGAAGAAAGACAAACCTAATAAAACAAGAATTGAAGTTTGAAGAAAGACAAACCTAATAAAACAAGAATTGAAATTTGAAGAAAGACCCCCCGACTCAAAACAAGTGATAGATATAACTGCGCGGGAGGCAGACGGTAAGAAGAGGGAAGAGAAGGAATGGGGACCCTAAATCTCCTTCACTCCGAGATAAGACGAAAGAGGCAGAGGGTAAGACGAGCAGTCACCAGAGCTACAGACAGAAATTCTACCAGCCCACCGGGAATTCATCAGTTTCCTCACAGCCCTATCCATCCCAGTTTGTATTTCCATCTACACATTACCTTTTTAATTCGGGTGGTATTGCCAGAACACCAACATTCTTCAGCTTGTTACTAAACAAATAATAAAAAATAAACACAAAATCTAAAACCCATCGCCTATCAGTTTACCTAATCTCTATATTTTTATCACCATCCTCGTTTGGGGCGCTGGCATTAACAGGCACCGCTAGTTCCGTGGCGGTTTCGTAAAAATCCATAACATTTTTCTTCGGCTCCTTAAACCCCACCATTGAAGTGGCGCGATCGTTTTTCTCCGCTTCCCGCAACCGGTCCGTTTCGATTTTCGCGTCTCTTCGCGGGATGGCCTCCGGTCGTCTTTTCTCACTGCTCACAGCGAATTATTGTTAAGTTACGCTATTTGCACACGACCGGCTGTTCTGCCTGATTTACATTGGGTCATCACAGAGAATTGGCAATTGAACAGCAACAATTATACAAGAAATTAAGGGATTAGTCTTCGTGCCGGCTGAGGTGAAACGTAAAACCCTGGTAAAACTATTAATATCTCGTATATTTTCTGCTATCCGGTGCTCAGCTCGGTGCAGTTCCAAATGTAAATCAAATAGCAACAGATTTTACATCGGCCGGTAAAACCGGTCGTGTGAACTAAAATTTAGTAAAACTTACAGTGTGACATCGTGTTCTCTGACCTCGATCTTGTTCACTGTTGGCGCCGAGTTGTTTTTCGGCTTGGGCTTATCTTTGTTGAGGTCCGTTTCTATTTCTTTGGATTGGAACTGTGATTCGGATTGCGAGTGATTCGGACGTTTTGGCGATTTTGTCCGTTCTCTATGGATTCAAAACATCAAAACAAATTTTATATTAATTATAATATAAAATTTTATTTAAATAAATTTGTTCCTTGCCCCCCCCCCCCTCGCTACGCCACTGCATTTGACATAAGACAGTATTACACTAGCGTTTCCAAAGCGTGGGGCATACCAACGCTGAAACAATTGCTTGTTACAGGTAACGGACCAAAGACTGGTTTGATATTACAGAAAATACCCTCACACCTTTCCAGAAAAATGTAAATATAAAGTGTATGTCAATACTGTTGTGTAGTCTATTTCTTGTGAGGGCCCTGCTGGAACTCTAGACTGTAGGACTCTAAAATAGCTCCTGTATATAGATATCAATTTATGAAACCGTAAACCCACTTTTTTCTATGTATAAATTGTGAAAATTGCCTAAGTATTAAGAATATAAAAGATCTTAAATTACCTTCTAAATCTAGAATCTATAACGGTGCGCTTATCCTTAAAAACTCCGCGGTACTTTTCTAAATCAAGCTTGTTAGTCTTCACAGAGTTCCTAAAGTTCGTGGCAAGCTTCTTCAGTCCATCGGGCGGTTTACTGATGAAATAAATAGACAAAGATAGAACAAAGAAAATGATTTAGTATGTAATTTCCTTACACTTTTAATTCCTTCAATAGTGCATGCTGCGAAATGCTTCTCATGGACGTGTTACTCCTAAAAGCAATTAATTTGCAAATACATTTTATGTTGGCTAGCGTGTGAGATATACCTTCTGTGCTCCATTAGAGCAATATCTCTTGCATTCATAGTAGAATCTACAAAACAAAACAAAAAGGAAATGGACAAATTCATTCAATGATTAAATCTAGGCGCGCAATTTGTTTTTTTGCATACAAGTAATGATAAACTATAATATAAATATTTATAGTGCTCTGTTATAAGAAAACACTTTTATATAGCTTAGAGCCTGAGGGGTTTCATGCTGGTAAAGGGATTTTATTGTTTTGCTATTGTAATATAACTGTAGCAACTCTTCGCCGGTACATAATTGATGCATCCCTCAACATCTTTGTTATTTTAAGGATATATAGATACTTTTAAATATTTTCACTAATTTGTTTATAAATGAATTGTAATAGATCTAATAAAAACGAAATGTATATTGTTATTACAAATTGCGAAATTGGGGAGGGAGGAAGTTGGGAATTACTACTAATATTCATCAAATAAAGCTACTCTAATCTAAATTGTGATAATCACAGCTATCTGAAAAGATCGGCATATCAAATAGAAGATTACTTACACTTTTTATCTACGAGTTGGTTATTTACAAGTGATTTCTTAATTTCCATATGACACAATCAATTTATAATCCTCACAGTATCTCCATCCACGATATGTACAATCATCTAATGTAATCTTGTTGCACAAAAAAAGTAACAAGAGTGGTAAAATAAATGGAAGATAATATAAACTGAAAAGAAACGTCTGACATCTGTCTTGTTTTCCATAGACAGATTGATTGTTTGGACCATTGACATTAGAATATCATAAAATCATAAAGCTGTCTGATGACCTTTTGATCATTCTGCAAAATATATGTTTATGAAAAATATGCATGTTTTGTTCGTCAAATGGGGACAAGAACAACGTGATTCGATTCGACATTGCAACGTCTTAGGAGCCTAAATTAACAAATTTACATATTGCGTACAAAACAACAACAAAATTAAGCAAATCAACAACTAAGAAAGAGACACCTGAGAACTCTCAACCCCAAGTATCACAACCATACAAGAAATGGCCACCGAAAGCAGGGAGAAATGTTTAAGGTTTTTTTCTTAAATTTGAGTTTTGTTGTATATATTCATACATAAAAAAAGGAATTATGATAAATAAATATTCATCATACGCCGTCGTTCGACGTTAAAGGCACCGTACACGATCAATAATACTGTCAATATTTTAGAATAATGTCTATTACTGTACGATAGCATGTTTAAAATGTTCATTATTTTAAAATATTTATTGTATTAACTATGGCATAAGATATAGTAATGATGGAATGAAGAGAATACTGATGTTTATCCGGATAATTGATTACATATAAATATAAAAGGAGGATTGAAGAAAATACTGACAGTACTAGGACTGACAGTATTATTGACTGTGTAAGGTGCCTTTTAGTTTCACCTAGCATTTCATCAAAAGTTTAAATTCCGCGCCATTATTATTTACTATTGATAGGTTATAAAACCAACATGGCGTCCATTACAGCGGCCATTATTATTTCCCAGCCTATCAACGACGAGTCGTTTGGCGGGAGTTTTAAATGATTGTGTGACAGTTTAGTTCGTCAAATGATGACCAAAACAACTCGATAGTAGCATAGTTGTGTCTATTTTTATAATAGAAAAATTGCAACTGCATAGTTTGAAGAACAAGCAATATTTCGATTGGTAATATTTTGAGAGAAAACGTATGCAAATCATCACACGGGCTGACAGGTGTAAGTGCAAGATAATTGATTCATCAAACGACGGGAATTTCAGCTAGTAGAGATATAAAAACATACAATATGTTTCTTGCCAACAACCCTCTTAACAAACTATAAACTCACTCAGTTGCCTATATTCCATCTGTCAAGCCGCCGTTGTCATTTGTTTTTATCTTGCGGTGTCAATAGCGATAAGGGGGTTCCATTCGATTGAACACAATGCATTTCGGACTGGTTGTTATCAGGTGGCACCGTTACGACAATCGCTAGTCGCCACGTGCGGCGTATTTGCAGTTCAAACGACCGTGCGCGCCTCCGAATCGATACGCTCCCGATGTTCTGGTGGCGGTGCACCACCACCATCACCACCACCACCACCGTACGCAGCACCCCCCGATCTGTTTGATCAATGTAGATCGGAACAACGATAATGGATGGTGAGAGTATCGGTGCGGTGCTGTCCAAGGCACAGCGATTGGTACTTGGTGGGTTTGTGCTGCTGCTGGTTGATGTGATCTGGGTATCATCATCGGAGCTGACTAAAGTTTGTAGTGGTTTGTTTATCAAGTATTTTTAATTTGAACTGTTTTTCTTTTGTTATAGTATATTTACCACCATGAGCAGTTTGAGAAGCCCTTCTTCTGCACCTATGTCAAGACATCCATGTTTACTTTGTATTTGTTGTTTTGTTTCTGGCCACCTTGGAGGGATCACTGCAACAAACCCAATAATTATATGGTATGCCGTTATTTACTGGTATCACTGATTGTTGTGTGGTAATTTTTTTTTTGAATTAGTTTTTAGATCCTGAACAAGAGGATGAAAATTTTTATTCTGAGGCAAACACTAGTTTGGTAAGCGAGTTTAAGTTTAAGACTTTTTATGATCTATAGCATTTGTTTTTCACTTTTGTTACCAATAGTCTTTCGAATCAATATGATTTATTATCATATTGTTAATTCTCAAAGGACATTTGAATCACATAAGTTATATTATTAAAAATTAGAAAAAACTGACATTCTGAATTAAAAATTGGAAATGTATAGATTTGCATGAAAATCACATACATAAATAAATACAAACATTATAGAAAATTAAATAGATAAATCTTTTATATGGGATAAATATGCAAGATGAGTTTTTATAGGCTCTAGCTATTATTTTTATATGAAATTTTCACAAATCCATCAAATGTTGACAACTATTGTTTATATATATATATATATATATATATATATATATATATATATATTAAGGTGATTCAAATGTCTTGTCAACTTTGATGATTTGATGACAATTTATGAAAAATACCTCCAATTAAAATCGGAATACTTTTTGATTACTTTAAATTGAAGCTATTGCTACATAAGGCCAATGATTACTAAAGACTTTTCTTACAGAGCAATCCTGTGTATATCCCTGTGAAGACCCCAGAGCGAGAAACGGTGGACCGTAGTTCCGGTACTGAAAGCGACGATTCCTCAATTCGTTCAGTCCGTTTCAATAAGCTCGCAGAAGTTAGACATATGTCCGAAATGGAAGCTACAGAGGCATTGTTGTCTCGGCTCTCCTACCAGGCGAGTCTACGTGCTGGGGAGATGGCCAAACGCGCCGCCACCAAACTTCCTATATTCAACGTGGCGAAAATCGCACTGATTTTCTGTTTACTGGTATGAAAAGAGAAAAACAAATATTATTAACTCGCCTTTATGTAACCAAATTTAGTAAGTAGTTATTACTTGATATATTTGTTTGATTCAAAACTCCTAGATTTAATAACTATTCAAAACAAATAATGGTAACCAAATCGTAGTTGTTCATAAAGGCACCTTACATGATCAATATTGTAGAATAATGGCAGTATTACTTAACGATAACATGTTGAAAATATTCATAATTCTAAAATATTGCTAGTATTACTTATTGTGTAAGGTGTAGTAATGATGGAATGAAGAGAATACTGATGTTTATCCAGATAATTGATTGCTTGATAAATATAAAAGGAGGATTAAAGCAAATATTGACAGTACTAGGATTGACAGTATTATTGGCCATGTAAGTTGCCTTATAGAAAAACAAATTACTAATAAAATTTGTTTGTTGTTTTAGTGGTTCGTTGCCAACTATACATTCCAAGTGGCCCTTGCGCAGACTGAAGCCGCGATGGTCACCGTTCTCTCTTCCACGTCCAGTTTCTTTACACTGGTCCTTGCCGCGTTCTTTCCATCCGGCCAAAGCGATAAGTTCACCTACTCGAAACTGGTGACAGTGATATTAAGTATTGTTGGAGTTGTAAGTATTTGTTATATTAAAAGTGTTCCATTAGCTGGTTTTTATCAAAAGTTCAATATAATTTCACAGTTTGCACCATAAGAATAATAAAAACAATACCTTATACAACAGTAGCTGTATTCGGATAATAAAAACCACCCTTAAGCAAAAGCATTCTTATTGTACAAGAACATACACATTTCAGATACTTGTTAGTTTGTCGGAGATTTCCAAAGAGCCCGACGTGCCGTTCGGAATTGCTCTGTCGCTTTCGAGCGCATTTTTCTACGCCACCTACATAGTATTCTTAAAGAGAAAAGTGGATCATGAAGATAAAATGGATATACCGTTGTTTTTCGGTATGTACACGCAGGTCTGAATTTAAATTTAATCATCCCATACTTTTGTATGTGTGCAGGTTTCGTGGGATTTTTTAATTTGATACTACTGTGGCCACTGTTTTTCTTCCTCCATTATAGTCAATGGGAGCGATTTGAGTGGCCCACCAAGCACCAACTCATGTTTCTGCTACTGAATGGCCTACTCGGCACCGTGATTTCTGAAGCATTATGGCTGTGGTGAGTAATGAAACAATTATAATCAGAAGATTATACAACTTTCCCTCTAAAGAGAAGTTTTTATTGCACATCAATTAACCATGCACACCCATATAGTATCATATACTGAATGGGTGTGCATTATCAATTGATGGCACCACCTTATTCTTACACACAAATACAATAGTTTATCTATATTTGCAACTTAATAAAGTAAGCAAATAACTTGTGTTTGAGTCATCCATTAAATAATAATATAAATTTTCAGGGGTTGTTTCCTAACTTCATCTCTAATGGGCTCTCTGGCGATCAGTCTGACCATACCGATGACAATGCTTGCCGACACCATTCTCAAAACAGTCTCCTACCCCTGTATGTTCTACCTAGGTATAGTGCCTATGCTGGTGGCCTTTGTCGCCATCAGTGTTCTCAACCACTTTGACAATTGGGACCCAGTTCTCGACTCACTTAGATGTGCCTACCATTCCACTTTCAGGCGAAACAGATTCCGGTAAGTAAAATATTTAAAATTAATAATTGAAACTAGTCGAATCTAGTACAAAGTAATTCATGTTCAAGTAAACCGCAAATTTTTTAAATTATGATAAGTGAACGGTGATGAAAAATAGTCTCTCCTATAAACAGTACACAAAATAATTCTCTGGTTGTTATTTTTGAATATCCTCTAGATCAGGGGTGAGCAAACTTTTGATCACATGTAAAAATACATTTTTACTTGTGATCAAAAGTTTGGCCACCCCTGATCTAGAGGGTATTCAAATATAACAACCATAGAGCTTTTGCGTTAGGTATTTATGTAAATTGACATACGCTATTACAACTGCGTATGTCAATTTACATAAATATCTACGCAAAAGCTTCTCCTTTTCACAAAAAATCAAAAGTAACTCACACCACTTTCATTCTCACAGGCTCATATGCTATTGAAGGTTATAGTGTTATAAAATAGTATAAAATAACTTACATATAAGACAGAAACCCCACTATATATATTCATATTCCATTATTTCTAATCCACTCTACACATATTGCAACATTATACCGCAGCAATTTATTACTTATGTACATTTACAACACATTTATGAGTTACAGGTGTAAATGCATGCACCGAAAGCCATTTTGTATAATAAATGCGTTTAAAACAAAAATTGGCTTTTTTCCGCAAACGCACGCTTCATTACCGACTTTTTGTTTTCGCATCATCGTCGGCCATTATGAATTATTTGAGACAGAAATAGCGTTATCTTAATGTACGACAAAGATAGCAATATCATTTAATATTCCTATAAACAACTCTAGCCACAATAATAGCGATATGTTCATTAGAGGGTACCCCTAAAAAATTGAAAATGTATAAAATGGCATTCAATGCAAAGTGATGAAAACACCGAATAATCAATATATTTGATCATAAAGTATAGTAATTTAAAGTCAAACTTAAGTTTAAGTTTAAATTTAAAATAAACATAGATAATTCTATTAGATAGTTAATATCAAGTTATTTTAATAAGGGAAAATAATTATATCTTCTTACACACTAATTAGTTTATATTCAGAGTAATAAAAAAATATTATATTTTGTAGTGTGTAGCAATTATTTATTAATATTTAATAATTACTACTCCTCAACCCTATAGATTCTAAAATTATGATTACAGTTTTAGATTCCCTGAGATGCAGTCGGAACAAACGGAAGCACTGATTGGAATCAACAGCAGTGAGCACGAGGCATAAATCTACTAAACCTCTACATTATTTTTATGTTGTGATATGCTGCTTCTACACACATTCTTTTTACACACATATATACAAGAGAATATTAAAAACCTACTGCTTTCGGTTGTGACCTTAAACACACACATGTATACACATAAAATTGCACAAAAGTAAGTTGTGACTTGTACAATAAAACTTTTCGACAGTTCCCCCAACAACAAACAATTTCAACAAACTCAAGTGGTGGAGACAACTCTATATTTTTAATAATGATGTTCGATAATTCCATCATGAATGTATTTTCCTATAAATATATATATAAATTATATTGTATATGACATATATTTTAATGTTATACAGATTTAGCGTATAGATGAGAGAAAACACACACACACAAACAGAAAGAATGAAGATCCCCCCTCACTCATTTGAGAGACAAAATAATGCATGAAAGACATGATACTAGTGACAGAGAAAAAAAAAATAGTGAGAGAGGAAAGAAATAATTAATAAGAGTGTGAAGAATAGTTGTGTTGTGGTGGATGACTGTTGATGATAATGAAGAGTATCGCCGTACTTAATTGTTTTGTATATCGTAAAATGTTTATTAGAGAATTATAAGACATCAGTTGTATGTTTCAAAAATTGAGGAATTGTAAAACCAAGTAAATCTCAATCAAATTGTATTTTACATTGCGAATTTAATGTGATTATTATAGTGTTCAATATTGATTTATTTGTGTTTTTATTTATTTAACACCTAAAAGCATTTGTTTAGGACAGGCAAGTGGTGCCCAGGATGTCTTATCACTGCTACCAAACAAACCTTAGTTCATTAATAAACTGGAGAAAAAATTAATTAAATGGTTTAAGAAATACAAATGTATAAACAACAACCACACATTGTAAAATATAAAGTAAAGTAATGTAAGTGCAATAGCCTACACCGAAAGGGAAAGGCAAATAGATAATATATATAAGAAATACTTTAGGAAGCGAAGGTTGGATGTAAATGTGAATCGAACCAAATGAATGTTGTTTATAAATGGCAGATTGAGAACGAAGAGTTTTAAGTGGGAAGGACAGGTAGTGGAACAAGTAAAAAAGTCAAATATCTCTAGTTTAATGTGGGAGTATTAATAGCCTACTAAAAAAAAACCTTTATTTGGCATAACCTATACATAAAAATCAACTCAGAATATAACAACTAGAAATATAACCCTCATCCCTTGTACTATTTCTTCCCTTCCCTCACCCACATCAACGTTTTACGGATTTCCATGCCCTTTCCATCCTTTCTTCAATCCTCCAGCCACTCTGCTTTCACACTCTTACATTTAGGGGCGGTTCTACAATTAACATTTAACCGGAGAATAAGGCTATCCGTCTATCCGTGGAATAAGTTTGAGATATTGGCGCCAATATCACACTTATTCCACGAATAGCGTTAATCTCCAGTTAAATATTAATTGTAGAACCGGCCCTAAGTTGCTTAAATGCCACTCCCCTTACTACATAGCACATATCGACTGCGTAGCGCAATAAGGGCCAATCTGTTTTTTTAACAAAAGGCCAAAGTTAAGCCTAGGCAATAATCTATTCCTAACCCCTCGGATACCTATAATCTATACACCGCCCGCATGTAAACATAATTCGATAGCAGACATAATTGCCGCGGCCGCCACTACTAACTTTGTCCCACTACTACCAGCCCTGATTATCCGGCATTTGTTTCTATCACGATAACAACTATAAAACATACACACTAACCTGTTCTAATCAGATAAGTATCTTCGTCTGCCATCGCGGCAACACATTTCCGTGCTAACAGCATTCGTTCTCGATGCACAAATCACAAAACACTTCACTACATCAACATAATTACGCGCCAAAACACTGCGATGATATATAAAAATACTCTTGCGCGAACCCCGACAAATTCTAACCAATAAGACGCGAACAGCACGGCATACCAACCGTAAGAAAATAAAAACAAATTGCAATACCAACTGTCTTGTGTTTTAAAAACCGTTGATGTAATGTTTGCGTGTGATTGGTCAGATATATTCGGGGTTCACAGATCGACGCGCAAGGCAACTTTTGTATTCAGCGCAGTGTTTTCGCGCGTACTAGTTGGTGTTGCAAAGTGTTTTGTGGTTTGTGCAAAGAAAACGAGTGCTGTTACCACGAATATGTGTTGCTGCGATGCTAGATTCTTCATCTAACCTCTTCGGCGGATTGCTTATCAGGTTAGTGCTCAATTTTACAGTACTGGCGATAGAAACTAACGCTGGACACCTATTGTTTTTACATGTCAAGTAAATAGCAAAATGTATCTGGCATGTTCTATAGCCGTTTTCGTTTAGAGTGAGCTGTTGCTGGCTGTTCTAACGCGAGAAAGTACTGCCCGGAACAGCTCCCAAGCAATAAGCGAAAGCGTCTTATGCAGGAGTGTAAGAAATAATCTTATAACCTTCAATATTATACACCACAGTGGTGAGCAAAGATACTTATTTATTTGGTTAGTGCTAGATGTTACTGTATTTGCGGACACACATTTCGCTTGTGTGTTTTTGTGACTGACTAATGATTAATGACGAGTAGGTCGACTATACCTAACGGGAAGATAGATGATAGATGACAACAATAAGTAACAAGTGTTGTCACAGTACAATATATATAACAACGACAGTTGTCGCAAATAACGGGTGTGACAAGATCGGAAATGAATTGAAGCCCTTTTATAGTCATTTGAGAATTGTGAAGCTTGAAGCCTTTCGAGAATGATAGAATTCAGATTTGACTAATTACTTTCCCCCAGAGTTGACAAAGACAAATGACAATTGTCGATGACAATGACATGATAATGACAATGGCAGATGACAATGACAATGGCAAATGGCAATGACAGAAGACAAATGATAAAGACAAATGACATATGATAAAGACTAAAAGACATATGATAAAGACTAAAAGACAAACGACTAAAAGACAAAAGACTAAAAGACTAAAAGACTAAAAGACTAAAAGACTAAAAGACTAAAAGACTAAAAGACTAAAAGACTAAAAGACTAAAAGACTAAAAGACTAAAAGACTAAAAGACTAAAAGACTAAAAGACTAAAAGACTAAAAGACTAAAAGACTAAAAGACTAAAAGACTAAAAGACTAAAAGACTAAAAGACTAAAAGACTAAAAGACTAAAAGACTAAAAGACTAAAAGACTAAAAGACTAAAAGACTAAAAGACTAAAAGACTAAAAGACTAAAAGACTAAAAGACTAAAAGACTAAAAGACTAAAAGACTAAAAGACTAAAAGACTAAAAGACTAAAAGACTAAAAGACTAAAAGACTAAAAGACTAAAAGACTAAAAGACTAAAAGACTAAAAGACTAAAAGACAAAAAGACTAAAAGACTAAAAGACTAAAAGACTAAAAGACTAAAAGACTAAAAGACAAAAGACAAAAGACAAAAGACAAAAGACAAAAGACAAAAGACAAAAGACAAAAGACAAAAGACAAAAGACAAAAGACAAAAGACAAAAGACAAAAGACAAAAGACAAAAGACAAAAGACAAAAGACAAAAGACAAAAGACAAAAGACAAAAGACAAAAGACAAAAGACAAAAGACAAAAGACAAAAGACAAAAGACAAAAGACCAAAGACAAAAGACAAAGGACAAAAGACAAAAGACAAAAGACAAAAGATGAAAGACAAAGACAAAGACAAAGACAAAGACAAAGACAAAGACAAAGACAAAGACAAAGACAAAGACAAAGACAAAGACAAAGACAAAGACAAAGACAAAGACAAAGACAAAGACAAAGACAAAGACAAAGACAAAGACAAAGACAAAGACAAAGACAAAGACAAAGACAAAGACCAAGACTTAAGACTAAGACGTAAGACTAAAGACTAAAGACTAAGACTTAAGACTAAGACTAAGACTAAGACTAAGAATAAGAATAAGAATAAGACTAAGACTTAAGACTAATACTTAAGACTAAGACTTAAGACTAAGACTTAAGACTAAGACTTAAGACTAAGACTTAAGACTAAGACTTAAGACTAAGACTTAAGACTAAGACTTAAGACTAAGACTTAAGACTAAGACTTAAGACTAAGACTTAAGACTTAAGACTTAAGACTTAAGACTTAAGACTTAAGACTTAAGACTTAAGACTTAAGACTTAAGACTTAAGACTTAAGACTTAAGACTTAAGACTTAAGACTAAGACTTAAGACTTAAGACTAAGACTTAAGACTAAGGCTTAAGACTAAGTCTTAAGGCCAAGACTCAAGGCTCAAGACTTAATACTGATACAGACCAAGACTAAAACAAAAAGACAAAGGTAAAGACAAGACTAAGACGGACTAAGACAAGACAAAGACGGACTAAGACTGAGACCGACTAAGACGGCTTAAGACTAAGACGGCTTAAGACTAAGACAAAAGACTAAGACAAAAGACTAAGACAAAAGACTAAGACAAAAGACTAAGACAAAAGACTAAGACAAAAGACTAAGACAAAAGACTAAGACAAAAGACTAAGACAAAAGACTAAGACAAAAGACTAAGACAAAAGACTAAGACAAAAGACTAAGACAAAAGACTAAGACAAAAGACTAAGACAAAAGACTAAGACAAAAGACTAAGACAAAAGACTAAGACAAAAGACTAAGACAAAAGACTAAGACAAAAGACTAAGACAAAAGACTAAGACAAAAGACTAAGACAAAAGACTAAGACAAAAGACTAAGACAAAAGACTAAGACAAAAGACTAAGACAAAAGACTAAGACAAAAGACTAAGACAAAAGACTAAGACAAAAGACTAAGACAAAAGACTAAGACAAAAGACTAAGACAAAAGACTAAGACAAAAGACTAAGACAAAAGACTAAGACAAAAGACTAAGACAAAAGACTAAGACAAAAGACTAAGACAAAAGACTAAGACAAAAGACTAAGACAAAAGACTAAGACAAAAGACTAAGACAAAAGACTAAGACAAAAGACTAAGACAAAAGACTAAGACAAAAGACTAAGACAAAAGACTAAGACAAAAGACTAAGACAAAAGACTAAGACAAAAGACTAAGACAAAAGACTAAGACAAAAGACTAAGACAAAAGACTAAGACAAAAGACTAAGACAAAAGACTAAGACAAAAGACTAAGACAAAAGACTAAGACAAAAGACTAAGACAAAAGACTAAGACAAAAGACTAAGACAAAAGACTAAGACAAAAGACTTAGTCTAAGACGGACTAAGACGGCCTAAGTCTAAGACGGACTAAGACAAAGACAAAAAGACAAAGACCAAGACGGACTTGGACTGAGACGGCCTAAGACTTTGACAGGCAAAGACAAAGACAAGACTAAGACGGACTAAGACTAAGACAAAAGACAAAGACGAACTATGACTAAAAGACTAAGACGGATAAAGATAAAGACAAGACTAAGACGCTAATACTAAGACAAAAAGACAAAGACAAAAAAATACAAAATGACTAATGACTAATGCCCAATGACTAATGACCAAAGACTAATGACTAATGACTAACGACTAATGACTACTGACATTAATCATTACACTAATGACTAATGACTAATGAAAAAAACGCATATATCAAGAAACCTGTAGGTGGGGGTACGCCCTCCCTCTCTATGAAAACAAGAAATTTTTAATTTCAAAATTGTTCGTAGAAGTCTGTGGAAACATAGCACCTATCTAAAATTTGTTCTCCTTCTGGTATTAGTTTTACTGATTGTGTACGAGTATTATAATAATAATGATTCAATTCCTATCAAGTAGATACAATTGGCGTAGCAGTTCACTTATTAATAATTTTAATATAAAAAAAAAACTCATAAAATTGGAAATTCTGAATTTTAAATTTATTTACAGGATTTCAACACCACTAGCGCCATCTAGCGGCGTACCGCCGAACTAATTGCTGCAGCGTCCGTTTCATTTGTGTATGCAATGTCATTCGTTCGCGCGCATTTGTCATTGCCGTCGGTTCGTAGCATTTAATCGGTGTGTAAAGTGTTTTCAACTACTTCAAAGTGATTGGAATCTACTAAATATAGTGCTAGTGCTACAGTCGAACTTATTCAGTGTTGTTGGTTGTTCAAATCAAACAGAAATCAAGTGTGCCCAAAGAAACAATTGACGCAAGCGGTAAGTGTTTTTTTTTTCACTCAACCTAAAAATTATTTCTTTGTGGCGTACAATATTTTTTGTCGTGCTACACAAGGAAACTGATGTTATTGAATGTTGGAGGTATTATGTAAGTCATGTTTATTAAATATGGTTATTGATGTCTGTAGTCGGACATATTTTGTTGGTGCACTAATGTTACTCTATGAATGTTGTGCTGCATTTCCTTGTGTAACAAGTAGAAACTGATTAATATACACACATCTAATACTGATGTTTGTCCAGATAATTGATTGGTTGATGAATATTAAAGGAGGATTGAAGCAAATATTGACAGTATTATTGACCATGTAAGGTTCCTTATAGACTCGAGTTCAATATCCATTGGTAGTCCAGGGTTATGTCGATCTTCAATTCACTAAAATATTAACTGATTTGTTTATATTGATCTACTTCATATTGAATTTGCTTTTGTATTATTTGTTTGCATAAATATACAATTATAAATCATCATTTCTATAAATATGTAAAAGGCACCTTATACGATCAATAATACTGTCAATATTGTAGAATAATGATAGTATTGCTGTCTGATAACATGATTGAAATGTTAATTTTTCTAAAATATTGACAGTATTACTTATTGTATAAGTTATAGTAATGATGGAATGAAGAGAATACTGATTGTTACCCAGATAATTGATTACTTAAAAAATATAAAAGGAGGATTGAAGCATATACTGATAGCACTAGGACTGACAGTATTATATACCATGTAAGGTGTCTTAAAGCCACCTTACACGATCAATAATACTGTCAATATTTTAGAATAATGACAGTATTACTGTTTGATAATATGTTTAAAATATGCCTTCTTCTCAAATATTGACAGTATTACTTATCATGTAAGGTATAGTAATGATGGAATGAAGAGAATACTGATGTTTATTTGGATAATTGATTACTTGATAAATATAAAAGGAGGATTCAAGCAAATACTGACATTACTAGGACTGACAGTATTATTGACTGTATAAGTGCCTTATACACAAAATCAAACTTATATGAATTCAGGCCAGTAATTGTTATGTATATCATCACCTAAGCAACAATAGCATACATCTAAAATTTTATTTGAGGTTGACAGGAGAGTGAAAAACTGATTATAAAATGTTTATTGGAGTTATTTTACTTGGATAAGTTATTCATGTTTTATTTTATTGCTTATATCTAATTTAGTTGAATCAGGAGCAATTTAATTGCTCCAATAAGCATTTTATAATCAGTTTGTCTTCCTCCTGTCAACCTCAAACAAAATTTTAGATGTCGGGTGTTGCTGCTTAGGCGATGATATACATAAAAGTTACTGGTCTTAATTTATATGTACTAACAGCACAAAAGCTATAACTGGCTTTAAAATTAAAACATTCACTTCATTTTTATATAATAGGGATATCAAATTAATTAAATAGCAGAGGGTATATATACAGTTTTTTTTTTTAAACAAACCTGAAGGTATACAACATACACCTTCTAATACAGCTCTGCCTGTAATCAATAATAAAACAGAACAACATTTATATTATTAGTTAATTATATATATTTATATTTAAATTGAGGGACCATTACAAGTTCTGAAATAAGCTACATTTGTTTGAAGGAAAGAAACACCTGGAATGAAAATCTTACATAGTGTTTTGCACATCAAAAAGAGTCAAGTCGGGCGACTTACATTAAAAGTACAGTAAAAACAATGATTAACACAAAACAAAACCCGAATAATTTGCACCGTCCAATCACAAACTCCTCACATGTTTTTTATTATTATTACTATAACTATGATACAACACTAAGAATAAAAAATATCTGTTTTTAATAAACTAAATTATGTAATACATATTTTTATTTTTTTTTGGGGGGGAGATTTTCTGAGAACATTTTATATATTTTTTTGTGATTTTTAAATATTTTTTATGGGCATATCGCTATCCGCACAAGTACTACAGCTTGAATAATATATGTTTGTTGGACATCCGTGGTGCCCCTCAAACGCAAACGCCCGCCAAAAACGAAGAAAATTAACACTTACTAATGCTACAATATTTAAACCACTATGTTTATATAATATATATGAGTACAATTTGCCTACATTGATTTTACAAAAGTTTTAAGAGCAGTACAGATTGAAGGTATGAGTGTATACACTGTTAACATTTATTGGCATAAATTACATGAGCTGTAGCTTAGCTGATTTAAGCTATTTTCAAACCATAAATCTAGTTACAGAGTGAGTGTAAATCAGTATACTGCAATATACAATTTGTATCGCACTCTGTACTTTTGTACACACACACAATAAGTTTTATTTCAATTGTGCATGTTGTTAGATATTTTGAAACTACTTATATACATAATATTTTATAGTTTTAAATAGGAGTAATCTCATGAAATGCGTTTAAATACAGCCACAAGTAGATGGTAAGTGGTTTATAATGAATGGCTATACTTTCAGATACATGAATCATCCCTAATTATTACAATTACTCTTGTTGGTCAAGTAAAGGATATTAATGGAAATCACATACATGTTTAACAGATGGTAAATTAACAGTTTTATACAACTGTTGCTACACATGTTTGTTTTTTTCCATTAGAAACATTGCACATCATCAAAACTAACCTCTCGAAGTAGCCTTTTAGCCTACAACACATTGCATTAAATAATAATTATGCCTTAGATGTTATATTAGCAAGCGTTGTAGTGCATTAAAGTTACTTCTTTTTATTGATAACATACAATGCCTCCATCAGGGATTTCACAACAATTAAATGCTGCTTTAGCTCCATAATAATATGAATAATAAATACAACACATACTGTTTGTTGGAAACACCCTGGTTTTTCAATATAAAATATTAAGCAAACAAGATTTCACAATAAACACCGGTCTACACAATTAAATTGGTGTATTAAAACCTGTATGAGTGTATGTAGCTGCGATTCAATCGCTTTATGAACCAATAAAACAAACCCAACAATGTGATATTACATACCAGTACCACACCAGTCCACACTGCTCTTAACAAATGGTAACTTCATGTATTAAGGCGCGCTACTATACAACTATTACACCACCTATAATTTTAGAGTGCACATGTTGTGATGTTATTAGATTGCTTGTTTTTTTTTAAGTACATCAATTAGGGGATGGGGGAGTTAAGCGGGTTTCAATTGCGATGGCGCGTACATATACATATATATATATATATGATTAGGGGGTTGGGGGGGCGGTGTAGCGCGTGAGGGGGCCCGAGGCTTCGTTGGGGGTCGACTACTCGATGTTGTAGAGCATGCAGATGTTGCCGGCCGCCTGCTGGGGTGGAACTATCGGCGACGTCGGCGATAACACCGCGAAGCCGAGGAACATGAATGTTCTGATCAGCATGGAGCGGTCAGCTCGATCACTCGAGAATACCTAAATGGTTGATATCACATTCAATAGCTATTTTATTATGAATAGCAGGTATAAGATTTAAACTACTCAAATCCAATAAATTACAATATTTTACCGGATGGGTTTTTTTAATCTGAAATTTTCAAATGTTTCCAAAAATACGCACTATATGAAAAAAAGTCAGTAATGAATATATTATTCTGAGTGGGAATCACATAGTTTTAAAATTGGTCCCCCAGCTTCTAAAGGATGGGGGTGGGAGATACAGATTGGGCTTTCATTTAAAATTATTTTTGGAGATAAAAAGGAGTTGGGTATTAGTTGTTACTTACAACGACCACATGCTGACAGTTCAACTTTTCCTCGGCTGCCTCCAATAGTGAAACGAACGCCTCACGGGAACCCTCGGGCAGCATGCATGGCGGCAGGGCTATATAGAGTGTCCTGCCGCACAGCACGGCGTCCCATGGCTGTCGACCTGTGCGGAAAGTGAGCCGCAACGGCGGCGGTGCGCCCCTGGGGTGCCCAGGGGCATCAGGACCACCACAGAGGCCCTGCACCCAGAGACATGGAACTGCTGAGGCTCGCGGCCTCGCTATCGGCGGAGCGCTTACTACTCAACATGAAGTCTTCTCTAAAAAAAAAACAATAAAATTAAAACATTAATTACATGTCACAAATATTAAATGGTAAACTCTATAAGACATCTTATACCGTCAATACTAGTACTGTCAATATTTGCTTCAATTCTCCTTTTATATTTATCAAGTAATTAATTATCCAGATAAAGATCAGTATTCTCTTCATTACATCATTAATATACCTTACAGGATGAGTAATGCTGACAATATTTTAGAATAATGAACATTTTAAACAATTATTGTACAGTAATACTGTCATTATTCTAAAATATAGACAGTAATATTGATCGTGTAAGGTGCCTTTATAATATAAAAACTTTATAGTTACTATAGATTCTCTCTATTGGGAACACTGATTAATTAAACAAAAGGTGTCTTTAAAGCTCCAATTACAAACGCCATTGAAGCTCTTGACATTTGTTTTGAGTATTTCTGTCACAATGACGTTTTCAATTTGTCCATTCAATAGGTTATGGGGCATATAACTTTGTAAAACAACTTCAACGGAAACACGAAGAATTCCCATACAAAAATTCACACTTAAAAAACACAGAATTATGCCAGTATTCATCAACATCCCATAAACTTTTATGGGATGTTGGTGAATACGGGTGTAACTGTAAAAGTATATAATTTGTATTTTCGTAACAGTAAACATTAATTATTTATAAATTAAAATCGTCCAATATAACATGCGACTGACAAGCAAGCAAGCAAGCAACACGTGTGAAGATATTTTCAGTGGAAACGTGGCCAAGTATTATTGGCACCCGTGGTGTAAACGCGACAATTTCCCACGTTCCTTAATTGTTTACATAAAAATAATGTATGTAATAATGCCAAAATGACTGGTGTATTTGTGAATGTTACAATATAGAAACCACGAGTGGAATATTTGTGGCATCAAAACATCAAAATGTTAGTTTATTTTAATGATTTGGGCATTATAAAATTATCAACAGTGGAACCAAGAAACCACCTATTGGAATATCAATAGTTACAATGTGTTTGAAAGAATGTTCACGATTTAGTAAGTGGGTAAAGATGTGGAATTTCCAAAATCGCTACCAACTGTGCTGAATCTTATCTGAAAAAATAGTAGTAGCGAATTTTGTCGGTAAAATCGATTTTTAATCTAGATATCTAATTATCCAAATTTTCTTGTCTATTTTTATTATTATACAAGGTGAAATGCCCACCGTTAAACATAGCACTGCCATCACAATTATATAATTAATTAAATATCTGGTGTGGACACCATACGATTTTACGAATTACATTACCTATTTCATTTTGTATAACATTTTCAACTTTTCGTCCTTTTTTATGTTGATATTTTGTACTTTTTGTTAACTTTTTTAGCATTCAATTTTTTTGACATTTCAACTTTTTTTGACTTTTTTTTAAACATTTTTGACTTTTCATAGACTTCATGAACTTTGTTTTTACTTTTTCTGTCTTTTTTTACAACTTTTTTTGATTTTTTTTTGACATTTCAACTTTCTTTGACTTTTTTTTTAAGACACTTTTGGTTTTGATATTTACACGTTTTGACATCTTTGATATTTCAACTTTTTTTGACTTTTTTTTTAAACATTTTTGACTTTTCATGGACTTTTTTTTACTTCTTCTGTCTTTTTAAAAACTTTTTTGACATTTCAACTTTTTTTTACTTTTTTTAAAGACACTTTTGAGATTTTGACATTTTCACGTTTTGACTTTTTTGACATTTCAACTTTTTTTGGGCATTTTTTTGACTTTTAAATTTTTGTTTTCATGGACTTTTTTTTTACATTTTCTGTCTTTTTTAAAAACTTTTTTGATTTTTTTTAAGACACTTTTGAGATTTTGACATTTTCACGTTTTGACTTTTTTGATATTTCAACTTTTTTTGAATTTTTTTAAAACATTTTTGACTTTTCATAGACTTCATAGACTTCATGAACTTTATTTTTTATTTTTTCTGTCTTTCTTTAAAACTTATTTTGACATTTTTGACCTTTCAACAATTGTTTACTTTTTTTAAGACACTTTTGAAATTTTGACATTTTCACGTTTTGACTTTTTTGACATTTCAACTTTTTTTGACTTTTCATTATACATTTTTGACTTTTCATGGACTTTTTTTTTTACTTTGGCTGTCTTTTTTTAAAACTTTTTTGACATTTTTGACTTTTTGACCTTTTTTGACATTTCAACTTTTTTTAAGACACTTGAGACTTTGACATTTTCACGTTTTGACTTTTTTGACTTTTTTTTTAAACATTTTTGACTTTTCATAGACTTCATGGACTTCTCTTTTTTACTTTTTCTGTCTTTTTTTAAAACTTATTTTGACATTTTTGACCTTTCAACTTTTTTTTACTTTTTTTAAGACACTTTTGAGATTTTGACATTTTCACGTTTTGACTTTTTTTATATTTCAACTTTTTTTTGACTTTTCATTAAACATTTTTGACTTTTCATGGACTTTTTTTTTACTTTTTCTGTCTTTTTTTAAAAACTTTTTTGACATTTTTTACTTTTTAACCTTTTTTTGACATTTCAACTTTTTTAAGACACTTTGACATTTTCACGTTTTGACTTTTTTGATATTTCAACTTTTTTTGACTTTTTTTTAAAAACATTTTTGACTTTTCATAGACTTCATGGACTTCTTTTTTACTTTTTCTGTCTTTTTTTAAAACTTTTTTGACATTTTTGACTTTTTGAACTTTTCTTTACTTTTTTTTAAGACACCTGAGATTTTGACTTTTTTGATAATTAAACTTTTTTTTAAACATTTTTGACTTTCCATAGCCTTCAAAGACTTTTTTTTACTTATTGTTTTTTTTTTAACTTTTTTTAAAACTCCTTTTTTGACGTTTTGACTTTTTTGACATTTCAACTTTTTTTGGGCATTTTTTGACTTTTAAATTTTTGTTTTCATGGACTTTTTTTAACTTTTTCTGTCTTTTTTAAAAACTTTTTTTGATTTTTTTTAAGACACTTTTTGAGTATTTGACATTTTCACGTTTTAAATAAAGACCATCTTCTTCCAAATGTTATGGTGCCAGTCTGTAGCAACATTAAAATTCAAGACCAAAACTCACTGGCATCCTGCAACGGCAAAGCGGCACGTCGCGCCTGGCATTTTCGCAATTTCAATCTGATACTTTGTTAGCACACGCAACTACAATTTCCCGACAAACACTAACCGCTCTCCCACTAGCGCGAAAAATTGCCAATTTCCCGATAGTGCCAAGACGTGGCGGGAGATAACGACGACGCAGTTTGCATTTTATAAATAGGCCTCTCCCCAACACACACGCTCGCAGCTGATGCGCAATTCGCGCCAGACCCAACTTATTGTTTTGCCTCTTTCGTCATTCAAAGTTCAATGTCTGAGCAATTATTTACTTTGCACACTGCCGAACATCAACATCCAGTCGCGATAACCCTCCCGAGTTCTTATCGAAACGAAACAAAACAAAACAAAAAGAACTAGTCATATCAGCGTTTCAATTGCTAAAGGCGAGCGAAATGTGCACAGAATTTATGAGCCCAGTTAGCAAAACAAATATAATATAGTGTGTTATCAATTCTTAGAAAATATCAAGATTAGTTAAATTTATTCACCAGTGGCGTACTGAGGGTATATAATACGAGGAAACGTGTGCACTCTAATATATCATAATACTGATAAATATACTGTTTTTCATAAAAAAATAACAATAGGAGGAAACGTGCACAACCTAATATAGTAGTCAACGAATCAAATGTTACCAAGCTTTTATAAAACCGAGCCTTAGTAGAATTAAATAAATAATAAAAGCAACAGCTCGATGGGAATCGAACCCGTGACACTTACTTTTTAACGGGCAGCACAAAAAATAACAGAAATAACAGGTCAGTCGGTTTCAAAACATCGTCTCCGTTTTTACATTATACGAATATCAATTTAATTCTATTAAAAAAAAAGAAAACATGAACAGACACTGCAGAACTAAAAGGATAATGCAGATCATCCAAAAGAAGATCCTAGAGTGGGTGCCTACGATCTTCTTTTCGATGGTCTGCATTATCCTTTTGAGTTCTGCAGTGTCTGTTCGTGTTTTCTTTGTTATATATAAATATATAAATAATAATAAAAGAAACAGCTATTGTTTATATATGGCAACGTCGCATTATGTGTCAAAGTTGACAAAAGTGTGGTTAAAATCACGAATGTCAAATTAAGTTATATGCTTTATACAACCGTGCTTAAGTGTTTTGAAGTAATAGCAATGTTTTAAGTAAAGTTTTTCCTTTTTACAATTAAAAATGTTGATTTATTTATTTGCATTGACTAAAATAAATAAAAAGCGTTCTCCTAGAATTTTGTTCACAGACAGACATGCAGACAGACAAACAAACATACATACATACATACATACCTACATACATATATACATACACATACATATATACATACACATACATATATACATACACATACATACATACATACCTATATACATACATACATACATACATACATACATAGAATTTTGTTCACAGACAGACATCCAGACAGACGAACATACATACATACATACATACATACCTACATACATATATACATACACATACATATATACATACATACATACATACATACATACATACTGTGAAATTCATTATATTAAAAGTAAGGTCTAGGTAGGGAAGTTTGTCAATTTTTGTAATAAAAAATCATCCCCGTCCAATGGTAGGCATTTCACCTAGTTGTATCTTAATAGGGAATACAAATAATTTATGTAACATTTGTAAACATATACCGGATGAGGGCGCCACAAGAAAATGCGTTGTTACCTCCCTATAAGCCATTTTGAAAATCGATATTTATATGCATCCGCTAAAATTCATTATAAACGTATGAAATGAAAAAACATGCCAATTAACTTCAATTAGATGTATTAAACTCCATAAAACATTTTAATAAATAACTAATACATCAAACTAACTACACCAATTAAACATCTAAAGTATCTAGAGTATTGATTTTCCACCATAACGCAACAACTACTACTACTATTGCTACTATATTACTACGGATATTACCGTCTGTCTTACAACGTAGCGGCGAAACGCGTTTATTTCATCAGTCGCAGTCGGCAGGGCATCGCGCAGCGACACCAAAACATTCCACTATAATATATTTATTTACAACCCGCCGCTGCTGCCGCCGCCGCCTTGCAGCGCAGCAGCAGCGGCGATAACAAAGAGCGGCGGCGGTGTTGCTAACGCTGTTGCTGCACCACCGCCCCAGCAACGGAGCACGCGCGACGGAAATTTCCACTCGCCGATAAAATTCCGTACACGACAAATAAACCGAATTTACGCTTCAACTATAGTCCACGAGTCTTCTATTAGAGAGAATTAGCCCATATAATAATAATTGTTTCGAAAGATAACATTATTGTCCGAGATTATTGCGTTAGATAAGACGTATATCACGTGAAAGTGGTACGTTTATTTTAGTTCAATCGGAGGTCAATTGGGTATTTCGTAAATACAATTGTAGCTGATTTGAGTCACACTATTTGTATTATCAAAAAAAAAAACTATATATGAGTAATTATAAGCGTTATTTATATGCACAAATTCGCTAATTGGTTCCAATTAACTTGATTGCTAGAATTTATGTGTGACGACTACGTTTGAAATGTATTATTAATGTTTTTCAATTGGAAATTCATGTAGTTAATTTTGAAGGAATTATTTTCTAATAGTCATATTTATTTCTTTATACAAATATACTTCTTCAGATGTAGTAATAATACATGTTTAAGTATCGAGTGTGGGCACCATACGACTTTCCGAATTACATGTCTTATTTAATTTTGTATAACATTTTCGACGTTTTCACAATATATGGGCTTTTTATTTTTTTTTGACAATTTGACTTTTATGGCATTTGTTTTTTTTTTTACTTTGACATTTTGACTTTTATGGCATTTGTTTTTTTTTACTTTGACATTTTTGACATGTCAGATTTTGACTTTTTATCTTTTTGGCATTCTGACATTTTGACCTTTATGGTATTTTTTACTTTTTTGACATTTTTTAACATATTTAATAGTTTGAAATTTTTTGGCGTTTTATTGTTGACATTTTTGGCTTTTTTCACATATTTGACACTTTTTACTTTTTTAACATTTTTGACATGTGAGATTTTGACATTTTCACGTTGTTAACATATTGACTTTTTATCTTTTTGGCATTTTGACATTTTTACTTTTATGGCATTTTTTACATATTTAATATTTTTGACATTTTTTGACGTTTTTTTTTACATATTTGACATTTTTGACATGTGAGATTTTGACATTTTCACGTTTTGACATTTTGACTTTTTATCTTTTTGGCATTCTGACATTATGACTTTTATGTTTTATGTTTATTTTTTACTTTTTTGGCATTTTTTTACATATTTATTATTTTTGAATTTTTTTGGCGTTTTTTTGTTGACATATTTGACTTTTTTTACATATTTAACATTTTTTACTTTTTTGACATGTGAGATTTTGACATTTTCAAGTTTTGACATATTGACTTTTTATCTTTCTGCATGACATTTTGACTTTTATGGCATTTTTTACTTTTTGACATTTTTTTTTAAATTTTTTGTCATATTTGACATTTTTTACTTTTTTGACATTTTGATTTTTTATCTTTTTGGCATTCTGACATTTTGACTTTTAACTTTTTGGCATTTTGACATTTTGACTTTTAACTTTTTCGCATTCTGACATTTTGACTTTTATGTTTTATGTTTATTTTTTACTTTTTTGACATATTAAAAATTTTTGAAATTTTTAGGCGTTTTTTTGTTAACATATTTGACTTTTTTTTACATATTTGACATTTTTTACTTTTTTGACATGTGAGATTTTGACATTTTGACTTTTTATCTTTTTGACATATTGACTTTTTATCTTTTTTGACATTTTGACTTTTATGGCATTTTTTTTTACTTTTTCTGACGATTTAGACATTTTCTCGTTTTGACATTTTGACTTTTTATTTTTTTGGCATTCTGGCATTTTGACTTTTATGTTTTATGTTTATTTTTTACTTTTTTGACATTTTTTTACATATTTAATATTTTTTTAATTTGTTGGCTTTTTTTGTTGACATATTTGACTTTTTTTACATATTTGACATTTTTTACTTTTTTAACATGTGAGATTTTTTTTTCACGTTTTGACATATTGACTTTTTATCTTTTTGGCATTCTGACATTTTGACTTTTATGGCATTTTTACTTTTTGACATATTTAATATTTTTGACATTTTTTGACGTTTTTGTTGATTTTTTTTACATATTTGACATTTTTTACTTTTTTGACATTTTTGTTTTTTTTTACTTTCTTTGAAATTTTTGACATGTAAGATTTTGACATTTTTACGTTTTGACAATTTGACTTTTTATCTTTTTGGCATTCTGACATTATGACTTTTATGTTTTATGTTTATTTTTTACTTTTTTGGCATTTTTTGACATATTTATTATTTTTGAAATTTTTTGGCGTTTTTTTGGTGACATATTTGACTTTTTTTACATATTTGACATTTTTTACTTTTTTGACATGTGAGATTTTGACATTTTCACGTTTTGACATATTGACTTTATATCTTTCTGCATGACATTTTGACTTATGGCATTTTTTACTTTTTTGACATTTTTTTTAAACATTTTTTTGACATATTTGACATTTTTTACTTTTTTGATATTTTGATTTTTTATCTTTTTGGCATTCTGACATTTTGACTTTTAACTTTTTGGCATTCTGACATTTTGACTTTTATGTTTTATGTTTATTTTTTACTTTTTTGACATATTTAAAATTTTTGAAATTTTTAGGCGTTTTTTTGTTGACATATTTAACTTTTTTTTTTACATATTTGACATTTTTTACTTCTTTGACATGTGAGATTTTGACATTTTGACTTTTTATCTTTTTGACATATTGACTTTTTATCTTTTTGACTTTATGACATTTTGACTTTTATGGCATTTTTTACTTTTTTTGACATGTGAGATTTAGACATTTTCTCGTTTTGACATTTTGACTTTTTATTTTTTTGGCATTCTGACATTTTGACTTTTATGTTTTATGTTTATTTTTTACTTTTTTGACATTTTTTTACATATTTAATATTTTTTTAATTTGTTGGCTTTTTTTGTTGACTTTTTTTACATATTTGACATTTTTTACTTTTTTAACATGTGAGATTTTGACATTTTTCACGTTTTGACATATTGACTTTTTATCTTTTTGGCATTCTGACATTTTGACTTTTATGGCATTTTTTACTTTTTGACATATTTAATATTTTTGACATTTTTTGACGTTTTTTGTTGTTTTTTTTTACATATTTGACATTTTTTACTTTTTTGACATTTTTGTTTTTTTTTACTTTCTTTGAAATTTTTGACATGTGAGATTTTGACATTTTCAAGTTTGACATTTTCACTTTTTATCTTTTTGGCATTCTGGCATTATGACTTTTATGTTTTATGTTTATTTTTTACTTTTTTGGCATTTTTTTACATATTTATTATTTTTGAAATTTTCTGGCGTTTTTTTGTTGACATATTTGACATTTTGTACTTTTTTGACATTTTCACGTTTTGACATATAGACTTTTTATTTTTCTGCATGACATTTTGACTTATGGCATTTTTTACTTTTTTGACATTTTTTTTTTTAACATTTTTTGACATATTTGACATTTTTTACTTTTTTGACATTTTGATTTTTTATCTTTTTGGCATTCTGACATTTTGACTTTTAACTTTTTGGCATTCTGACATTTTGACTTTTATGTTTTATGTTTATTTTTTACTTTTTTGACATATTTAAAATTTTTGAAATTTTTAGGCGTTTTTTTGTTGACATATTTGACTTTTTTTTACATATTTGACATTTTTTACTTTTTTGACATGTGAGATTTTGACATTTTGACTTTTTATCTTTTTGACATATTGACTTTTTATCTCTTTGACTTTATGACATTTTGACTTTATGACATTTTGACTTTATGACATTTTGACTTTATGACATTTTGACTTTTATGGCATTTTTTTTACTTTTTTTGACATGTGAGATTTAGACGTTTTCTCGTTTTGACATTTTGACTTTTTATTTTTTTGGCATTCTGACATTTTGACTTTTATGTTTTATATTTATTTTTTACTTTTTTGACATTTTTTTACATATTTAATATTATTTAAATTTGTTGGCTTTTATTGTTGACACATTTGACTTTTTTTACATATTTGACATTTTTTACTTTTTTTAACATGTAAGATTTTGACATTTTCACGTTTTGACATATTGACTTTTTATCTTTCTGCATGACATTTTGACTTTTATGGCATTTTTTACTTTTTTGACATTTTTTTTAAAAAAATGTTGACATATTTAATATTTTTGAATTTTTTTGACGTTTGTTGACTTTTTTGACATATTTGACATTTTTTATTTTTTTGACGTTTTTGTTTTTTTTACTTTCTTTGACATTTTTGTTGAATTGAATGTGAGATTTTGAAATTTTCACGTTTTGACATTTTGACTTTATCTTTTTGAAATATATGTCTGTTTATCTTTTTGGTATTATGACATTTTGACTTTTATGGCATTTTTGTTCTTTTTTTACTTTCTTTGACATTTTTGACATTTTCACGTTTTGACATTTTTTATCTTTTTTGCATTTTGACTTTTATGGCATTTTTTTTACTTAATTGACATTTTTTGAAATATTTTTGAAATTTGTTGACGCTTTTTTTTTACTTTTTTGACATATTTGTTTTTTTTACTTTCTTTAAAAAAAATTGACACGTGAGATTTCGAAATTTTCTTTTTGCCATTTGGACATTTTGACATTTTAACATTATAACATTTTGGCATTCTGATATTTTCACATTTTGGAATTTTGACAGTGACATAAGCTATTGAATGGATACATTTAAAATGTCATTGTGACAGAATATACCAAAACAAATGTCAAAAACCTTGAATAGCGCTTGTGATTGGACACCTTTTGTTTAATTATTCAGTGTTTCCAATAGAGCGAATCTAAAGTAACTACATTCCCTAAATAATGTATTTATTGTGGCTATAACATCGAATACTTATGGGTTCAATTATTATTGATAGATTTATAGAACGTCTGCGAATACGGGTTAGTCTGTAGGGCTAGAAATATTTAACATTTTCACATATAAACCATCTCTCTAGCATTTGAAATACATATACAAATATATTCAATTTTTGTTCTCTTAAATTGTTCACGAAATAATACCTTATACAGCAGTTGTTTTTTTTTCTCGTAAACTTATAGCATATTTCGACAATCTTAAGCCCGTATGACATTATCTAGTTTCCTATATCGTTTTATATATATATAAGAATTGATATATTAAACTGTACAACTATTTCTAAATGGAAAATGAACATTGTGTAGTACGGTATTGTTATTATTAAATGAATTTACTATTATTCCGCCTTTATATTACACAACAACCTTAAATAAAATAAAATACAGGGAACAAACCACAGCACCCCTCGATACCGTTAGCCCGAGATGGGAAATCTCCCATAAATCCCGCGGCGAGGACAGAGGGAAAAAACATCAAATCATATCCAAACAACTTCACATATTTTGCATTTTTATATTTATATAGAATATGTAACTTGGTTGTTTAAATAAATGCAAATATTATATCAATTTCTACATGTGTGTATGACACTATATAGTTTGTCTGCATCGAAAACGATATAAGAAACTAGAGAATGTCATACAGACTTTAGAAACTGCGAAGACGTTTTCGCTAATTATTATATTTATACACACATTTATTTCGTTACTAATTAATACTAAGTTGTATGTAAAAACGATTTCTGTATACTCTTTACCTGCAAAATTTTGCTGAAATTAATAACATTTATTTGTGTATTCATAATCAATAATAATTTACAAACAAAAATGACCCTGAAAGTCTACTTATTTTTATAATCAATAATTTGCAATGAAAGGATGGATGTAAATAGTGAAAGTATATAAATAAACATGGCTTCAAGTTAATTGTAACAGATAGCGCCATTCTTGTCCCCGAGTAGAGGTCGTTTTTTGTTGCATCAAAATAAATTCGAACATTCCACCAATTCTACTGATTCCAACGCGATGACGCAAGTAGTACGTGTAATTTCAAGGTGGTATGTGTGTGAGTGTGCATGCGCCCGTCTGCACGTACGCACAAAGGAAGTGCAAACGAAAGAAAACTAGCCAGATAAATAATAATAATAATAATATAGGTGGTAGGGGTACTTACAAATGGGACGTCTTTATCAACGCTGGCATGGCTTCAGAAAAATTACTACTTGATAAATTACTCTCCGTACTGTCAGAATTCAATGCCTCACTGGCACTAATAAACATAATTAACGGAAACGGAACGGAATGAAAAAACGGTACGCGTACTCGACGGCGACAGCGCTTCTCTATCAATGGCGATTTTTAGCACGGCTCGTTCTCATAATCTCCCACTGGTCGGGCTCGGGACACGAGATAACGGGACTCGGAGACGGCGGCCCCGCTGGGTGAGTGACGTCACGTAAAACGATGATGGCCGACGACTGTCATCCGTTAAAGGCACGCCTACTTTATAGAACGCGCCAAATTTAAAACCAACAAACAATACAATAATACTAGTTTAAATTACAAACAAATCTAACATAATTATACATATTAAAACAACTTTTTTATGATATGAATGAGTAGAAATAGTTAGCTAGGGAAGTGAGATATTGAATAAAGATAATCAAGTTACAAAAAGTATGTAAATCGCTTGAAAAGTAATAGTTTTGGTTAGGATTTCTATTCGAAGAGGGCGCTGGATTAAAATAGGAAAGTTAACTGGCGTCTTAGTGCTCGCACCGATCATTTGAAATATATGAGCCTGTCGCCAGTATTCACCGACGTTCTATAAATCTACCAATAACTATTGAACCCATAAATATTCGTTGTTATAGCAACAATAAATACATTATCTAGGGAATGTAGTTACTTTAGAGTCTCTCTATTGGAAACACTGAATAATTAAACAAAAGGTGTCATTAAAGCTCCAATTGCAAGCACTATTCGAGGTGTTTGACATTTGTTTTGGCATATTCTGTCATAATGACATTGTTAATTTATCCATTCAATAGCTTATGGGACCTATAAAGTTTATGGGATACTGGTGAATACGGGCATGTGAGAATTAAAGTTCTAATATGCCGCAGTTTAATTCTAAAATAAGTATATATTATGTTGCTTCAAATTATTTCTTTTACGTAAATGAATATACTGGTGGAATCGCCTCACGACTGATAGCCCTACATATAAATAGAAGAAGATAGAAGTTTTTTTAAATATTAATTTACTGAAAGTTCAAAGTTGACAGCACAGGAACCTGTAATCAAAGTCTGGATCACACAACTGAAAATTTAGTGTATGTTTGGTCACATACAGTATATATGACTTTTTATTGAGCTTATTAGTACATCGATTTTTGGTCCGAGAATCGTTCTCATTATTCTTCTTTCGGAAATTCTACCTAATCTTTTTTTCTCATGCATCTTGTTTCCAGCGCGTATGTTACCATTGGTTTTACCACTATCTTGTATATTTTTACTTAGGTTTTTTGGAAAAAACCTAAGTAAGGTGTATATTTTTATTGTTTTCTTTTATTTTAATGTATTTAGGATTATAATATTAGCTGGACATGTGGTACATGTGCAATGCAGAAGAAGCTATTTAAATAGCTTCTTCTGCATTGCATATGTGCTACATGTCCAGCCAATATTATAATCTTAGATAAATTAGAATAAAATGAAACCTACAAAAATGTATACCTTAATCCAGATCAGTGGCCAACCACTCGGCCGTTGTCCGTCTCGTACTGAGCATTGAGTTCGATCCCCAGCGGGGAACCTTACACAGTATTTTCAGAGGTTTTCTGTGAATTTAAGGTAAATACCGTGTGATTAAACTGCTCTGAACTTCTCACTTGACCAGCGGAAAAGCCTCACGGCCAATAGCCCTATAAAGATAGAATTTTTTTTATATACCTTGTTTTTGGAAAATAATAATCATCATTGTACTTGAAAAATGTATTTCCAAACCAATAAAATATAAAATTGCACGCACTGTACATAACAATTAAAAAATAAAACATTTAAAAACATACAATATCTAAAGAAGGGGTAGGTGTGTTGTGTGTATCTGCTTGGTGTGTATTGGTGTACTCGTAAATTAAAATTAAGACATATCGCTAAATTCCACAATCAAAAAAAAAGAAAAGACATTTAAAATCGTCGCGGCCTGGTCATCTTCCGCATGATATACCCGGCGACGAAAGGCCACACGATGATGAACGCTAGTAGTTTTCGGGACACGACCCGCGGCTTCCGCACAGCCAGCGCCGCTTTGCTCTTCTCCAGTGCGGTCACTTTGGCTGATAGCCGCTCGATGTCTGTGCGGAGGCTCTGCACCGCCTTGGTGATTTCCTGAGTGATATCCGCACCGCTGGTCTGCGGTGCCGGCTGTGGGTTGCTAGTAGTGGTGAGGCGCGCTTTCGTGCGGCTGCGGTGGCTGCTGTAGCCGTTCGTCATCGCTTGCTGACCGGGCACATCGCCGTTTGGAATGTACTTTTTCGGTTCCATACTCTGAGAAAAATGAACAATAATAATTATAACACTAGTCACAGAAAGTTTTTTTTATCAAATTTTTACGTACAAATTCATATAATGAATGCACAATAGAAATACTAATTATAATAATAATAATAATTATAACACTAGTCACAGAAAGTTTTTTATCAAACTTTTACGTAAAAATTATAATGAATGCACAATAGAAATACATGATTTTTATCCGATATGTCTATTGCAGCATTTGTGTATAAAATTTCAAAAATCTCGATTATTTTTCGTTTCAAGTGATATTATCTCAAAAACTATTGCAATTAGACCCATAATTTCTTTCATTTAGTACTATTGTTTTATGTACTTTCGGAATTTGTAAGAAAAACTATGTCTTCGTTTCCAAACAAAAGTTTGATGCATCATCCTGTATATGCCAATGCTATTTTCAAGAAAATAATTTTCGAAGATGCTCCTTATTAGTCTACATATATACCTCAAAAGAATTGTAGCATTCCAAATGATAGTTAAAACATAATCCGTTGGAGACACCCTCTATATCTTCTACAACTCGCATTCTATCTCTCAAAACTGCCGACTTCCCCTTCCTTCGCTGCTACTACTTGTAAGTTTTATAACATCCTTCTTTCTATTTTCTTTTTTCCGTAAATAATCATTCATAGACAGAACAAAAAATAAGAGGGCCCTATTAATTTTTGTTCTGTCTATGGGTGATTATTTACGAAGAAAAGAAAATAGAAAAAAGGATGTTATGAAACTTACAAATAGTTCGGGGAAGAAAGGGGAAGTAGGCAATTTTAAGAGAGGCAGGTATTTTGGCAGTTTTGAGAGATAGAATGTGAACTGTGGAAGATATAGAGGATATCTTCCACAACTCGCATTCTATCTCTCAAAACTGCCAAACTACCTCCCTCCACTTTTTTTATAAACTACGTTTTTGCAAGTTCCATAACATCCTTCTTTCCATTTCCTTTTCTCTGTTAATAGCCCCCTCTCCCTATTAATTTTTTTATGAGTGATTATTTATATTATGTTTGACTCACCTCGATTGTATCCACATATTCACCATCGCTATGATCCGATTCTTCATCGCGTGCCGGTGATATTGAACGGCTCGAGCCTAAACTTGAGATCAACCTACTCGGTGACGCTTCACGTGATGCTAGAACAAAACAATAATTGTATCAAATAATTTATGCTATGGTATTATTACCTAGTAACCAACAATTACTATCTAATACATCTAACAACAAAAATTATATATACAGCGTCTTCTAAAAAATTTAGGTATAAAATTTAATTCTAAAACGAAACTAAAGAATATCTTTTTCTCCTTTGTTTTTGAGATTTCAAACAAAAATTGGAGAAGAATTACTTTGAATGATAATCATAGTACAAAAATAACAGTAAATAAGCTCTAAGGCTGTATAAAGGTCACAAAGGGCACTTATAGCCTGTAATTATATTATTGGATGTTGCATAAATTGTTTTTAACTTTCCATTTTATATGCCCATATTCACTAACATCCTATAAACTTTATAGGTCCCATAAGCTATTGAATGGAAAAATTGATAACATCATTGTGACAGAATATGCCAAAACAAATGTCAAACACCTTGAATAGCGCTTGCAATTGGAGCATTGATGACACCTTTTGTTTAATTATTCAGTGTCTCCAATAGAAAGAATCTAAAGTAACTACATAAAGCTTAAAAGTTGCACAACAAAACATTATTTACAACTCGTATTCAAATCTGGTGTGGGCACTACACGACATTTCCGAATTTTGATAATTAAACATTTTTTCACATATTTCCATTTCATAGGAAGTGTGGCAGTTATAAATTTCATCATTGCTGATTTTGGATTTGAATAGCAGTCTTCCCTCTATCTTAACCTGAAAAAAGCTGACAGTCTTCTTCCTTCCATTCTTGTATGTAGTATTTATTTTGGAGGTTCTACTGTTCACTATACTTGACCAAGCCATTTTTTTCTCATGACTTTAATTTCCTACTATTGTCTGAAGTTTGATTAGGTTTTCTAGCTCAAGGTTTATTATCACTCTAGCCCCTCAAGATCCACTAATTACGCGTCTTCTAGTTTTAATAGCTATACTTAACTAAATATATTGTATGAAATATGTCTTACCTAATGGGGAATTTGGTTGCGAACGTACTCGCTCTATCACATCCCCAATGACCAGCTCTAAATCTTCAATCTTAAGACTATCCAATTCGGTAGAAGGCGCGTCCAAGAAACTGGCGACGTTATCGGAATAACTCATCGTTTCCACAATGCTATAAAATGATTTTAGGGTGACATTTGAAATTCGAATTAATCTCATTTTATACAATCAGCCTTAAATGTTATTCTATAGATAATGCCGGATTTACACGTGCATAGTAGCTAAAGCAAGTTGTTGAAACAATACACTAAACAAAACAAATATTTAGTCAAGCTACTTGCCTCAGTAACTTGTTTTATTACAATACACGTGTAAACCCGGCATTACTAGTCAATATAAAATATCATAAGTATCATATAATTACGATATTGATTTCCTTACGTGTGCAGCTCGTCCACGTATTTCGCCATCGCGTCGGTCTTCGGCATGCTCCCCAGCTTCTTCCAGGCGTCATATTTCGCCCTGCCGATGGGCTCCCAGAACGGCGGTCGGGAGCCCGTGCACTGGCCTTGTGTTGCCTGCTTGAAGAAGCCATAGAACTTGAGCATCATCTCATTGCTCGGCTGATAAGAACCTAAAACCAAAATTATATATTGTTTTTTAACAAACATCCAAATTGTTAAAAAGACATGACAATGAGAAGAATAACTATTTTGTCTAGATGTAATGGTATATAGTATTATATATGTGTATATATGTATATATATATATATATATATATATATATATATATATATATATATGCATTATCTTACATACAAGACAGAAACTGCACCACTATATATATATTCATATTCCATTATTTATAATCCACTCTACACATATTGCACTATTATATCGCAGCAATTTATTACTAAAGGTCGTTTTAGACAAGACAATTTCTTAGCTAAAAAGGTGTACAAGAAATAAATTCATATATCCTCCTCCCATACAATGTGTCCTTGACAAATAGAACGCGTTATATTTTTCCATTCGATCTATCATCCAATTAAATATTTCAAATAATTTGCTGTATTATACGAGATAATTTAAATTATGTCGCATCTTAACTAACTTTTGAGTCAAGAAATTGTCTTGTTTAAAACGACCTTTATGTACAATTACAATACATTTATGAGTTATAAGTGTAAATGCATGCATCGAAAGCCATTTTGTGTAATAAATGCGTTTAAAACAAAAATTGGCTTTTTCCGCAAACGCACGCTTCCTTACCGACTTTTTGTTTTCGCATCATCGTCGGCCATTATGAATTATTTGAGACAGAAATAGCATTATCTTAATGCACGACAAAGATAGCAATATTATTTGATATTTCTATAAACAACTCTAGTAACATTAATAGCGATATGTTCATTAGAGGGTACCCCTATTATATTATTGTATATCAATGTAGTATATATATATATATATATATATATATATATATATATATATATATATATATATATATATATATATTTCTTTAATTATTCAGTGTTTCCAATAGAGAAAATCTAAAGTAACTATATTATATATTATGTATTTATTGTTGCTATAGTAGGCTAAAATTATTCATAATATAGTTAAATAATAATTCCGGCTTGAAGGAGATTGTATGTAAAAACAAACAGACAGTAGGTCATCGTTGTCACAATATTTCTTAGCCTAATTATTATTATTAGGCTGTGCACTTCGTATTCCATAGCTGCTGTACATTTAATTGTTTGTTTAAGAATCGTCCCGTATCTATTTATTGACCAAAGCATTTACAATAACAATACTGATAACGATTAATTAAAGTAGCCTGTTATCAGTAACTTTTGACCATACCAATTATAATTACTTTTTAAATGCAAAGAGCAAGAGAGACAGTTTATGAATTGTCATTGTCGTCGCGGCTATAATTAAAATAATACATGCCGATTTCGTTCCTGTTAAAACATCACAATTCAGTGTATGACTTGCACAACGGCGAGCAAAACATAATACACAACACAAAGTGAAAAGATAATCGTTTCTATGCGTTCGCAACAAGGTCGAATGTAATTGAGTGTGTGTACTTTTACAAATAATTGTTATCAGACATATATTAATACCAAATAATTAAAATTATGGTGTGAATTGAATTTATTGCTGCCATGTCAAATCGGATGATATTATATGTATGATGCCCGTATTCACCAATTATTCCAAAAATTTTATAGGTATTTTTAAAGGTATAAGCTATTGAATGGATAAATTGAAAACGTCATTGTGACAGAAATTGCTAATACAAATCTCAAACACCTTGATTAGAGCTTGTGATTAGAGCTTTGAAGACACCTTTTGTTTAATTATTCAGTGTTTCCAATAGAGAAAATCTAAAGTAACTATATTATATATCATGTATTTATTGTTGCTATAACAACGAATACTTATGGGTTCAATAGCTATTGATACATTTATAGAACGTTGGTGAATACGGGGGTCAATATTCGTTTATATACACGTAAAATTATTTTTGTGACGTAAAAATGACTTCAAAGGTGTCCGCTCTTACGGGACTGCTCTTCTAGCTAACCCGGGTTTAAAATAAAATCAATAAAATTGTAAGTTTGTACGTCGATTTACATAAATACCAAACGCGAAATCTCCTGTTCACAATAATTCAAAAGTGACTTACACCACTTTCATTCTCACAGGCTCATATACTATTGAAGGTTATAATGTTATAAAATAGTATAAAAAACTTACATATAAAACCCCACTATATATATTTTCATATTCCATAATTTCTAATCCACTCTACACATATCGCACTATTATACCGCAACAACTTATTACTGATATACATTTACAACACATTTATGAGTTATAAGTGTAAATACACGCATCGAAAGCCATTTTGTGTAATAAATGTGTTTAAAACAAAAATTGGCTTTTTTCCGCAAACGCACGCTTCATTACCGACTTTTTGTTTTCGCATCATCGTCGGCCATTATGAATTATTTGAGACAGCAACAGCGGTTTCTTAATGTACGACAAAGATAGCAATATCATTTGATATTCCTATAAACAACTCTAGCAACGATAATAGCGAATATGTTCATTAGAAGGTACCCCTATTATAAACGAAAATGTATAAAATGGCTTTCAATGTAAAGTAATGAAAAGACTGAAGAAAAATAGTAATTTAAAGTCAAACTTTAGTTTGAATTTATTATAAAAATAGATAGTCCTAATTTTAATCTGTTGGGTAATAAACAATATTATTATTATTATTAAATAATTGATTAGTTTGTGAGAAGATGTCATTATGTTCTCTTATTAAAATAATTAGATATTGAATTATTTAATAATAATAATATTATTTATATGTTATATGTTGGGCAATAAACAATATTATTATTAAATAATTAATTTGTTTGTGAGAAGAACTCATTATGTTCTCTTATTAAAATAATTAGATATTGAACATATTCAATATCTAATTATTTTAATAAGAGAACATAATGATATCTTCTCACAAACTAATTAATTATTTAATAATAATAATAATAATATTGTTTATTGCCCAACATATAACATATAAACAATATTATTATTATTATTAAATAATTGATTAGTTTGTGAGAAGAAATCATTATGTTCTCTTATTAAAATAATTAGATATTGAATATGTTCAATATCTAATATTTTAATAAGAGAACATAATGAGTTCCTCTCACAAACAAATTAATTATTTAATAATAATAATAATAATAATATTGTTTATTGCCCAACATATAACATATAAATAATATTATTATTATTAAATAATTCAATATCTAATTATTTTATTAAGAGAACATAATGATTACTTCTCACAAACTAATTAATTATTTAATAATAATAATAATATTGTTTATTGCCCAACAGATTAAAATCCAATTACAGGACAACAATTTAAATATAAATATAAAAGAACACATGAAAGAAAATTTGTCTAAAATATAATTTGGCAAACTCGGTTATTCTGATAGTAATTTATTATTAATTAACGAACTGTTACAATTAAAAATATTTATTTAAAGATTTAAGAATCTGATTCATTAAATAATTAGTATATAAATAATTAAGGATTATTATACGATACTTCTATTACATCCTGTATATCTGTTTTAAGATTTGGTTTGTGAAACAGATACAAACAACTTTCCAAATAAAAAAAATCTGTTGAAATCTAGTTTAATATGTTGAAATTCTGAACGTCACAACAAATATACTTTTCACATAAAAAAAAATGAAAACAACAATTAATTCTCCATTAAACAGTCATTATAAGAAAAAGAAAACAATTACCATTATAAATTACATGTGTTATTATTTATATATATATATATATATATATATATATATAATATATATATATATATATATATATATATATATATATATATATATATATATATATATATATATATATATATATATATAAATAATCGTATGCATCACACTTTTCAATCGCGTTTGTAATTATACGTTTCCCGCATGTGAGAGCCGGCTCGTTGGCGTGTTCCCATTTGGCGGTGCTGCAAATGCGGGAAGCAGTGAGCGCCTAGCAAAACTGAAGCTTCCTACTTCCGGTCTTATATAAGACACCCGGGCTCTGTGTTACCGCACTTTGTTACTTTCACTGGACATTGAACTCGCGCGGCGTCTGCACATTTTAGACACGTTTGGTATTGAATAGAGGGAAAGTGAGTGTTTAGTGAGAGATGTTGCAGTGCATAAAGTATGTCGCCACAACTTAAAAAAAAAGAAAAAGAAAGAGATTGATGATTGGAATAGTTTACTACGAATGTTACGCAATTGGTTGCATGAGTTTGTTTATTACTTTCCGAATACATTACTGATGTAAAGGAAAGTATTATTTTTAGTTACAAGCATTTTTGGTAGTTTTAAATTGTACCCTATCACTAGATCAAATTCAGGACATTTTTAGAGATTAATATTTTCTTTCATCTTCTTGCGGATGTCTATTAGTGAAAAAGCGTTTTTCCAATCAATTTTCCAGTTTATTTATCTACGAGATTAGCCCCTTTTGTATTATTTCTTCTTTATTGTTAGAAGAATGGGTGACTGGTCTAACTTCATATCAAAACTAGGAAACAATTTTCTGAAATAGTAAATTCTAATCCCCGTATTCACCAACGTTCTATAAATCTATCAATAACTATTGAACCCATAAGTATTCGTTGTTATAACAACAATAAATAAATTATCTAGGGAATGTAGTTACTTCAGATTTTTTCTATTGCAAACACAGAATAATTAAACAAAAATCATTAAATACATTATATAGGTAATATAGTTACTTTAGATTCTCTCTATTGGAAACACTGAAAAACAAAAGGTGTTCAATCGCAAGCGCTATTCAATGTGTTTGACATTTGTTTTGTTATATTCTGTCACAATGACATTTTAAATTAATCCATTCAATAGCTTATGGGACCTATAAAGTTTATGGGATGTTGGTGAATACGGACATCACCTACATACACACTAACATACGGCAGAAGAACCCTGTCGATAGCCAATTACAAATTGTAATAAATATAGCAGGAGTGGCAAAACGTAAACCGCGGTCGACCAGGAGTGCGATTTTTGGCTATTAGCATACGCTATAATGAGATTATGTTTCATAGTACTGAACTAATAGAATTAACTCAAAAATTAGATTTTTAAATCTGATTCATTAAATAATTAGTTTGTGAGAAGATATCATTATGTTCTCTTAGGGCCGGTTCTACAATTGATATTTAACTGGAGAATAATCTCAAACTTATTCCAGGAATAGCCTTATTTTCCGGTTAAATGTCAATTGTAGAACAGGCCCTTAATAAAATAATTAGATATTGAATACGTAATAGCATTATCTATGTTTATTTTAAATTTAAACTTACGTTTAGCTTGCAATTACTATTTTTCTTCGATGTTTTCATCACTTAAATTGACAGCCATTTTATACACTTTCGTTTTTTTTAGGGGTACCCTCTAATGAACATATCGCTATTATTGTGGCTAGAGTTGTTTATAGGAATATCAAATGATATTGCTATCTTTGTCGTGCATTAAGAAAACGCTATTTCTGTCTCAAATAATTCATAATGGCCGACAATGATGCGAAAACAAAAAGTCGGTAATGAAGCGTGCGTTTGCGGAAAAAAGCCAATTTTTGTTTTAATCGCATTTATTACACAAAATGGCTTTCGATGCATGCATTTATACTTATAAATGTGTTGTAAACGTATACAAATAATTAATTGTTGCGGTATAATAGTGCGATATGTGTAGAGTGGATTATAAATAATAGAATATGAATATATACATTGCGGGGTTTCTGTATTACATGTAAGTTTTTTTATACTATTTTATAACATTATAACCTTCAATAGTATTACTCAATTTCTTATGATCACTTAATACATACGATGTTTGTAGACCGCCGCCTATAATTTATAAAACAGGTCGCTGAAAGCCATCAACAGTTCAGCCACCCCTAAAATATAGTAACTACTACTGTTATGCTTCACCTAGCTGAAAACCAATTACTGCTAATGACAATTAACATTTTAATAATTTTCATAATAAGAAAACAACTTAATACTCATTACAACTACAATTAATTATATTTTTATTTTGTTTGCATTAATATATATGTAAAATCCTTCAAGGTGATGCGTTGCTAGTTTGGTAATTAAACTCGCACGCAAGCCAATAAAAATCAAAAGTCGTAAATGAAAACTATAAATAACAGAAATTAACATTGCCTCATGATGACGCGGGTAGATAGTCGAGGGAAACAATGCAACATTCGTTTTGCATAAGTAAATGTGGCCTTTGGCCACTCGCTAATCAGGAAATTATCGAACTGTGAAACCTTGATTGGCTACGATCAATAAAATATGTAATAAATTTGCCGTTCGATATATTGAAACGTTATGTTTGTTATGCACATAAGTATCCAACAAAGAATTGTTAATTAATACAAAACTTCCGCATTAAATATTTGTGTTAACTTAAATTTACCTAAATGTATTAAATACTAGCCCCTTTTATCAATTGCTGCAATAATGCAATTCTATACTTAAACTTGTAGATGTCTATACTAAATAAAAAAATACGTTTCGTTTCAAATACAATTTCCAAATTTGGTGTCTATGCATGTCTATGCATTTTTGTTTACGAATATATACAGAAAATAATCTAATTGTTGTTTAAACAAAAATAGAATAAAAATTATCATTGTTCAATACTAAACTAACATTAAAATCTTAATATAAACCTGTTTTTCAACGAGTATTGTCTTCCAAAAAGGAGGATTGTCCTCCGAAAAGGAGTTTTGTCTTCCAAAAAGGAGGATTGTCTTCCAAAAAGGGAAGTATTGTTTTCCAAAAAGGAAGATTGTCCTCTGAAAAGGAGTATTCTTCTCCAAAAAGAAGTATTGTCTTCCAAAAAGGAGGATTGTCTTCCAAAATGGGGAGTATTGTTTTCCAAAAAGGAGTATTGTTCTCCAAAAAGGAGTATTGTCTTCCAAAAAGGAGGATTGTCTTCCAAAAAGGAGGATTGTCTTCCAAAATGGGGAGTATTGTTTTCCAAAAAGGAATATTGTCTTCCAAAAAGGGGAGTATTGTTTTCCAAAAAGGAAGATTGTCCTCTGAAAAGAAGTATTGTTCTCCAAAAAGGAGTATTGTCTTCCAAAAAAGAAGATTGTCTTCCAAAAAGGAGGATTGTCCTCCAGAAAGGAGTATTGTTTTCCAAAAAGGAGGATTGTCTTCCAAAAAGGGGAGTATTGTTTTCCAAAAAGGAGTATTGTTCTCCAAAAAGGAGTATTGTCTTCCAAAAAGGAGGATTGTCCTCCGAAAAGGAGTATTGTCTTCCAAAAAGAAGGATTGTCCTCTGAAAAGGAGTATTGTCGTCCAAAAAGGAGGATTGTCTTCCAAAAAGGAGAATTGTCCTCCAAAAAGGAGGATGGTTGGCAACCTTAACTTTTGTTTACAGTTATATACAGAAAGTTAACTAATTGGACAGTTTTCTGCAGAAATTCACCTAATTTTAAAATTGAAAAAAACAGGTTTATATAAAGATTTCTACAATGATTTATATAAATTAAAATTTTTCTTTTCATCTCAGGTTAATTTTGAGCTTCTAGATCTTTAGAGCTATATGTTTTTTATTTCGTTAAGTTAAATTGTTTACCTTGAGTATAAAGGTCGTTTTAGACAAGACAATTTCTTAGCTCAAAAATTGTTCAAGAAATTAATTCATAATCATCCTCCCATACAATTTGTCCTTGACAAATAGAACGCGTTATATTTTTCCATTCGATCTACCATCCAATGGATTGTCTCGCATCTTGAAAAACTTTTGAGTCAAGAAATTGTCTTGTCTAAAACGACCTTAAAGATAAGACAAACAAATATATTTTGTGGGTTGGTTCCATTCTGCGTCCAATTGTTGTTTAAAAAAAATTAATAAAAATTGTCATTGTTCAATACTAACATTGTTCTATTTTTTTGTTGTTGTTAAACAAAGCCAATAGTTCATGATCGTTACTAAAACAACAACAAATAATAGCCTTCACACATACTTTTGAACAATCACCCCACAACAACCTTACATTACACCATTTCAATCACGTTTTCATTATCATAACAATTTTGGGCTTGGTTCTCGGTTCCGTTTGCGCGCTCTCACCATTTTTCGGCAGACTCCGAATGACGTTCACCGCCGCATTGAACTTCTCCTCGGTGGTCATCTCGCGTGGCGAACTTGTGCTGGGCCTCTCAATCACACAATCACACGCGCGCACACACACAAAAATAATAATAAAACCGAATCACTCTCCTATCACCTCAGCCGACCCGTTTATCGTAAATACATTATCAATCAGCTGCGTCCAATGGTGATCGACGTCGTCGTCGTCGTCGTCGTCGCGCACACACACACCAACCACCAAGCAGACATCGACCGATGCTCGGCCTTTTCTGTCATTTCATGACACTTTCGTTAGCGCACACACAGACACGGCGAGAACGCACGCGTCTAACGCCCCCTCCCGTTTATACTGAAAACCGGTTTAACAGTGCCGCACTAATTCTTCGTCTAACCAAACTAGCTGACCTATATCAGAACCGAATTAATCAATTCTAAAGCCCTAGATAGAAATAGACAAAACTAAAAATATTTAACTAAGGCTCGGTTGTATAGAAGCGTGATAACTATAACCACTGATTATTATTATTAACTTTCCATTTCATAGCATAATATGTTATCAACACCAATAAAAAGGGTACACACTGTATGTGACCAAATATACACATTCAAATTTTCAGTTGTGTGATTCAGACTTTCGTTACAGATTACTGTGCTATCAACTTTCGTCATTGCCAACTGCATCAATGAATTCAAGATAAAAAAAACTTCTATCTGTATAGGGCTATCAGTCGTGAGGCTTTTTCGGCAAGGAATTCATTTACATAAAAGAAATAATTTGTAATAACATAATATATACTTATTTGAGTGTTAAACCGCGGCATATTAAAACTGATGTTTTATTTACTTTTCAAACTGACATCAGTTGTCACGTTGACAGTTAACAGCCCGCTAGAAAAATTATACAATGCAAACTTTGTTTATACGACCTTTTTGTGATTTTGACAGCACAGTAACCTGTAACAAAAGAGTGGATCACACAACTGAAAATTTTAATGTATGTATATTTGGTCACATACAGTATGACCCCTTTTATGCATTAGCAATGTTTGAAAAATATCTATTGAAGGATTTTTTAAATATTTCTAAATTTGTGGTTAAAACATACAAATTCACATTTTTTAAATTAAATTCTGACTTAAATCACATGAAAATTAGTAGTACTGTAATGTTTTATTATGACTGATATGGATAGACCTATATATTGCTAATGCAATAGCAAAGTTTAAAAAATATCCATTGAGGGATTCTTGAAATATTTCTAAATTTGTGGTTATAACATACAAAATCATATGTTTTTAAATCAAATTCTGTTTTTTTTTACATGAAAACTAGCAGTACCATAATTTTTGATTATGACTGATATTGGTAACAAAACAAAAAATACCTCACACATCAATTCATCAATATATATATTTCTTGTTTTATTTTAAATTACAACACAATAAAAACAGTTATATATGTACATAAAAGAGCAGCCCACTCAGTTACACAAATAAATACACAGAATATATAATATAAATGACTCAATTAAATGTATTTGCTAATCATCATCCTGTCCGAGCATAACATCATCATAGTTATTGTTATATCTTTGGTTTATTTTATAGCGCAACCAGCCCACAACCTGGTGCTTCCATCCATAGTAAATGCCTGCAATCACAGCCGCTACTAAAACTAAAGGAACCAGCACACCCACAACTCTCGAGTGCCCACCACTTGCAGCCTCATCCGTTTTTGTTGGTACATCTTCCTTGGGTGGTTCTATGGACACACACTTGGACCCCACACGTTTGTATTCCTTTTTACAATGACATTCACCAATATCTTCCCCTTTTGTCGTTTCTTGACAATGCTCATTATCACCACATTGTGTGGTGCTAAGACTACTTAAACTACACTTGTTGGTTGCAGCTGCAAATAAAATGCAGTTTAATAATTATCACAAATCAATAATAATAACACTACTCACCTGCAGCAAACACAATGAGATTAATAATAACAACAAGCACTAATTTTAATCTAATCAGCTCCATCATTCACAGCCAGTTACATTTTAACAATGGACAATTACAGGGTGATACATTATCATTTTGCGCAGTATACCGCGGTGGGGGAACGAGAACGATTAGATAATTATGTCCATTCGGCGTTTATCCAATTTATTTTCATAGACTAATTTGAATCGCTCGATGGGGAACAAGAACATTGACGTTTCGCGTGTGTTTTGTGTTGTGACAAGCTTATGGATGCGTTCCGCTGGCGCAACGAGACTAAAATTACATTGTCATTGTTTTCATCAATTATTCAAGATGTATGACTTTCATTTGTAGGATACTATAATGAAAGGGCGTAGCTTTGAACGCCCCTACCTATACAAATAAAAAAAATGTTTTGTGCCATACGAACGGAATGATTCAAAATGTGCATTCAGAACGTTTTGAATAATTTGCGATTCAAACGTTGACGATTTTCTTCGAGTTCGTAGGTAAACAGCTGATCTTTGTTATGGTTTGATCTGTTGATTGCATTAAAATTACTCAATTTCAGTCACTACGAGAACAATGTGTGCTTATTAATGTACTTTTAAGGAATAAATTGCAAAGCTTTTGGTATATAGTCATATATATGATGAAAAAACAAAGGTTATGCAAACCAATTCCCTACTAAATATAGTTCATTTACTGCCACCAGATAGAGTATCAGCCGGCATGAATCGCTTATAGCAAATAGAGTATAGTTGGCAACGAACAATTCATATCTATCTTCACGTTAAGGTTGGCGTCTTCAAATATAGGCAACTTGTGATGCATGTAATAGCATAGGCGAAATTGCGTATAAGAAATACGCACCGTTTTCTTTAACTAGAACATAAATTGAGTTGCAAAAATACGTTTGCTAAAGAATAATGTTGCACGTATTCCGTAGTCTAGTTGAGAATGTCCATAGTCGCTTAGTAATCGTGAAATTAAATTTATTATTTTCTGTTCACAATTGCCGAAGGACTATGGACATTCTCACCTAGACTACGGAATACGTATATTATTATTTGGAAAAGTATTTTTGCAACTCAATTTATGTTCTAGTTATAGAAAACGGTGCGTATTTCGTCTATGCTATTGCATGTGCATCACAAGTTGCCTACATTTGAAAATAATCTTAAACCGAGGTGATACATTAAAATCTTTACTACTAGGAGGGGGGGGGGGGCAATGCTACTGTCCCCCCAAGACTTATTTATTTAATATTATTTTCTTTGTGTCCCCCATATCATATTGGCCCTGTCCGTTTGGCTACTACTAGTGATTAGTAGTGACACATGCTGACGTCACGCTCATACTAATAGTATAACGTAACGTCAGTATTTCTCACCACTAGTCACTAGTAGTAACCAAACGGACATAGACTGTTATTTTGGGATTAGCTACTAATCATTAGCTACTATAATTTGACATATATCAGCCGCTGAGTTGTGCGGAACGCACCCATTCCCAAAAAGCCGCAATCACACAGCCACAAACACCCCCCGTGTTAAAGCAGCGCCCTGCAATAATCAGTTCGTTGTCATGCTGCAGTTAACATTTGTTGTCAACAAGGTTATAAAATTTCGTCATATTTTGATCCGCTAATAATAAAATCCGCAGTTGTTTTCATCCGTGCGTCCCCCTTGTGTTATATTTATGTGAGTCGCCATGTTCTCGCTACAAAACCAGAATCAGGTGAGTGATACCGCGCGCGGCGCGCTCGCATTTAGGTTACTCAGGTTTTCTTTTTGTCGCGAAGGCCCTGTTGTCGCTGTCGCAAGTGTCTGCGATCCTGAGCCCCCGCCAGAGCGCCTACTTGAAGGTGAAAAGCGCCCACAAGTCGGTGGAACCAAAGTTTCTGTGTCTTGAAAGCTTCTTGGAGGCAGTGAGGAACTGTGATTATGCATTTGCAAAACACTTGAACATCAACCAATTGTTTGAGAATCATTTTATGAACAAACTGAGGGTGTCATATGTGTCCAGTGAGACTTTTAATGAGAACAAGTGTGGGCCCAGTATTCCGGTGCTGACCGTTAAACATAATCGGCCAGTGGAGTTCTCACAAGGGTTTTATACGAAACTTGTAGACAGTATACAGTATCAGAATCCATTTAGTTTTGATGTGCAGGTGCGTGGGTTTAAAACAGACCGAACTGTACGTGCAGAGCTCAATAGAAACCCAACACTGTTGTCACGGGTTAAAGAATCATTGGGGCTAGCTGAGCCTGCAAATCAGGTTAAGCCTACTAATCAAGGAGTGGATTCTGTGCCTAATGAACGTTTGGGCAAACTGCTCACTACAGATGATCCTAATTTAACAGATAAGGAGAAGAAAAGGATTAAAATTGCTTTTGCTGAGGGATATTTGCTAGGGAACACTCCTAATGGAAAGACTGGGAAGGCTGCTAAATATTTTAAGGTGGTGCAGCAGGTGCTGACTGTTGCCATTTTCCTAGCCATTGTGATCAGTTTGATTGCAAGCACAAGTGGATCTGTTTTCAGGTAAATTAAATTCATTTTTCTTCTAAAACAATCAACATGTGTGCAAGCAAGCCCTGAAAAAAAATTAATTCTAGAAGTATATATTGTTCTACTAGAATTGATTTTTTTTTTCAGGGCTTGCTTGCATATATGTCGATTGTTTTGGAAGAAAAATGACACAACTCAAAATATCTGTGTCTTCAGGCACTTGTGTCAATCTTCTTGAGAATTGGAAAGACAATTAGCTCCAATGGAAAAATTACATTGAACACACAGGTGACATTCACCTGAATTACACTTTTCAAATAAAAATGGCATACAATTTTACCATATATGGTGCAATAAGATCAAAACAGGTTTTTTGAGTTGTCATTTTTCTTCTCAATGGCAATCTGTAAGTTTTGTATGCACTCATTCTTCAGAAGTAGTATATTAAAGAACAAGTTTCACAAGGCAATTTTAAGCATACAAGTCGTAAGTTTACAATACAAGCAGGGTTGAGGGGAAATTGCTTGTATTTTAAACTTGGACCTATATGATAAAAACTGTTTACTTTCTTCATGTCTCCCGATGGTTTAACATTAATCCTCAATTGACTGATTATTTAACAACATTGGCAACATTGTAACTTCATATAGCTACTAGATTTCCACTCCCTGATTTATACCTATTTTGTTTTTAAACAATTGCAGAATTCAACTTGGCAATCAGGTGGAGGTGGATCCAGAAGATATTCATGTCACATTTGATGATGTGAAAGGTGCAGATGAGGCAAAGCAGGAGCTCAAGGATGTGGTTGAATTTCTAAAGAATCCTGATAAGTTCTCCACTCTGGGTGGGAAACTGCCCAAAGGTGTTTTACTTGTTGGACCGCCAGGTAAGTCACATGCAAACCATGGCCTCCATTTTGTTTTGTTTTGTTTTTAAAACCATTACAGGGTCTATTCTGTAAAAGGCACCTTACACGATCAATAATACTATCAATATTTTAGAATAATGACAGTATTACTGTATGATAATATGTTTAAAATGTTCATAATTCTAAAATATTGACAGCATTACTGATCGTATAAGGAATATTAATGATGGAATGAATATAATACTGATATTTATCCCAATAATTGATTACTTGATAAATATTGAAGGTGGATTCAAGCAAATACTGACAGTACTAGGATTGGCAGTAATATTGACTGTGTAAGGTGCCTTTTAGTTCAGAGTTGTCTGTTACCTATGGTGACCAATTAGGTAATGTTGATATGTGTTGGTATGCCTCATGATCTATGAATGCTAGTGTAATACTATTGCAAATATATCTCAAAATCTCCCACAAAGGGTTGTGGGAGATTTTGAAAAATGTTCTTCAGCTCTATCCAGTTTTGCCCACATTTCGCTCAACTTTTTTTTCCAGACCAGCTATGTTCCTACTAATTATATCTGAATTTAGTTAGTTAGAAGAGTTGGTGTACTTAGTTTTATTATTTTTAGGTACTGGTAAAACACTGTTGGCACGTGCTGTTGCCGGAGAGGCCGGTGTGCCGTTCTTCCATGCTGCTGGTCCAGAATTTGATGAAGTCTTAGTTGGACAGGGTGCCAGGAGAGTTAGAGACTTGTTCAGTAAGTGCAACCATTTGTTTTAATACTTTTTGAAATTTATAAATGAAATTATATTATTATTGCTTTGCGGAAGTAGATCTTGAACAGAGAATACAGTGTTTGCTTTTATCTGTTTGTTTAGAGGCTGCCAAGGAGCGCGCGCCATGTGTAATATTTATCGACGAGATCGATTCAGTGGGAGCGAAACGCACCAACAGTGTGTTGCATCCATATGCCAACCAGACCATCAATCAGTTGTTGAGTGAAATGGATGGATTCCATCAGAACGAGGGTGTGATTGTGCTGGGGGCGACGAATCGACGTGATGATCTGGATCAGGCGCTTCTGAGGCCTGGACGTTTTGATGTTGAGGTGAGTACTAGGTGAATTAAAATGCTTTATAAATTTATAAAGATAATTACAATTTTCGGCGTAAAAATGATTGGAAATCATACTACAGGTTAAAACTATTCTACAAGTTGATAACTAAACTGCATGCTAAAATTGCTAAATATGTTTTCCTACAATTACCTACAAAGTGACACATTTCACATGATTCATAGCAGTTGGTTGAGTATATCGTGCATTGTTGTTATAAGGGCATTCCCTGATATTGGGGTGCAAACATATGGGACACTATCATATTAGTTATATAACTTTTAGGGCCGGTTCTACAATTGACATTTAACCGGAGAATAAGGCTATTCGTGGAATAAGTTCAAGATATTAACTCCAATATGTCAAACTTATTCCAGGAATAACCGTATTCTCCAGTTAAATGTCAATTGTAGAACCGGCCCTTGAAAACATATGAAAAATAGTTTACATAACTTGCTATAAAAAGCACTTTTGTTTATCATTTGGGAACTGGGTAGGTCTTAGCTGGCTTAGAACAGCCTGAAACAGCTCCTGAACAATAATCGAAATTGGCTACAGTATTCTTTCTTGCATTTGCAAGATTAATTAACAACCTTGTTACATAGTTGCATTGCTTTGCATTGTTTTCTATAATAGAATATTATATAACTAGGAGGAAAAATGATGATGAATTCCTATCAGCATCCACACTTATCTAAATCATCACTTGCATATCGTTAAATAAATCACTATTTTGTGATGTGATTGATTTTCATTAGTTAACTACATTTGACATGTGACACAAAACAATTACCCCATAAATCGTTCGTGTCACATAACATCAAACATCTAATTTCACAATTCAATCATGGGCAAGAGCAAAGACACCGCGCCCCAAGGCGGCAAACGCAAATCAGCAGCAGCCGGACCATTCGGCGCCAACGTACAAACCTCCGACGTCCTAACAGTCATCCACCTGTTAGCAAGCCACGACATCGAGGTAGTTCGCAACGCAATCACAACCACCCATTCATATTGCGAGAGCAACCCACAAGTTCTAACCATGTTCTGCGAACACGGCATTTGGTGCAAACTCTACAAACTGCTCACCATAAAAGACTACCCGATTTTGGACCTTGTCATCGAATTGGTTTCCAAAATACTATCATTAACCACTTTCCCACTGTTTCTACTAGACGAAGCCCGTGATGTCTTCACCCTAATAACGAACACGTTTATAAACAACGACATGTTGGAGGTGCTCCTAAACAGTTGTTTGATTATGATCAAAATCATTGAAAACTTTAGCGAAATACAGGAGTTGGTTTTTAATAAACTTTTAGTGAATCGTGCCCTGTTGGTTGTAAAAACTAAACCTGGGGAGGATCTAAAAGTCACTACTATATTACTAATCGAGAAACTGTTGTGCACTAAAGAACAAACTAAAGAGTTAATAAGTTTGCCCAATTACCAACCTGCAGTGTTGTTGTGTTTCATTAAGGATCTTAGTGCTCCAGGATTGCAGCAGTCGGCGATAGGGTTGTTGATCAAAATTTGCGGTTTTAAAGAGGCTGATGTTTTGGGTAATCTGTATAACAATGGTGTCGTGCAGGTTCTATTTCAATTGATGTTGGATGAACAGTATTTAAGTATTTATTTTGATATTTTTTATATATGTTCGTTAATTCTGGACAATTATGATAACTGTTTGAGTTTTGTGGACACTGAGGAGTTTCCAGTTGTGCTAGCTTATTACAAACGGTGCACACCAGAGTTTCAGCTGAGATACGTGCAACTGCTCGCAGTGTTAGCTCAGTTTCAAGAGGATGAGTACCGACAGAAGTTGCACACGTATGGATTTGAGATAGTTATTATGTATTTGCTGCAGTGGACCAATTGGGTGGTGCAGAAGGAGTTGTTTTGTATTATGATTAATTTAAGCACACATACATTTGGTTTGGATTATATGGTGAATGATACATGTGTGGATGCTATAACTAAGATGCTTGGCATGGTTTCTCAACTGGATTTGGTAGCGCTGGCTGTTGATGTGTTGCACTGTTTTATGAAGAAGAATAATCGCATGATTGGGCTGTTTTTTGAGAGAGGTGGGGTTGATAAATTACAAGAGCTGCTGATTGGATATTTTGAACAATTAGATTCAGTTGTTTATGATAAGGTAATGGTATTGATTAATCATACCCTAGATGTTCAGTTTTATGTAAGTTTCCTACAATCAAATCAGAGGTCTACAGATAACTGTAAAATTCAAAAGTATTATATCACATAATCCTGAACTTCTAGGGTATACCCAATAATTTGAAATTGGTTCCAGAATCTAAATGATTATTTTGTAGATATTAGAAATCATCCAGCAATACCTCCTGCACTCAAAATATAAAGATATTATCATGAATCGTGACCTCTTCGCACAACTACTAATGGTATTCAAAAATGCAACCAATGCAGAGTTATCAATAAAAGCAGCACATATCCTAAATGACCATTTTAAAACATCTGAATGCCGAACGGTGTTTAATGAACTACAAGGTCCTAATATTTTCATGGATAAAATTACCGCGACCACGGATGAAGCCTTATTAAAAACCACCTTGGTGTGCATAAAAACTCTTATGATCTACAAACAACTCTCAATGGTGTTTATGATGACCGGTGTGATCCCGCGATTGCGGCAGTTTGAAAAAGAGTACAATTGCGCTAGGTTGATTATAAAATCAGCTTTGGCTCTGTTCCTGCCGTTAAAATTCTATGAAGACAACCGTCTGGACATATCGGATCGTATTACGGATAATTTTTATTTGATAAACGGGGAGTGGAATGCGCAGTTTGCATTCCCCGAGCAGTTGGCCCGACTGGGGAAATGCCCGCGTGTTACATTTTATCTGGTGGACTACAGTTATACCATGCGGGTGCGAGATAATCCATTGGAACTAAGCAATGCCAGTACAGTAGCTCCGGTTAATTTTGGTGGGCTAACTGAGGATCCGTATTTGTATGATTATTTCATTGAGCTCGAACGAATCCTTGCGGGTTCCAATTGTGTAACTTTGAGGGACAAAGTGCGTGCTGTTGCTAAGTACGTTGCTGACCAAATGTCGGGTTTTGTGGATATGTCCTGTCGCAACCCAGCGCATGTTTTTCGGTTTCACATCAATCATCTCAAGCAGCGTTTAGGGACTAGTTTGATTCCTATAGGGTTTCTTCGTATGGGATTTAGTTGTGAGCGTGCGCTGCTTTTTAAGGTGCTTGCGGATTATTTTAATATTTTTACTGCGTTGCAACGTGTTGAGAAGACTTACTGGAACGAAGTGGCATTGCTTAGGGACGATAAGGATGGTGCTCGTAAACAAATGGTTTATTATGTGGTGGATCTGTTTAAGGATGTGGGTGAACTGTATGTGATGCATGATTTGCAAGCCAATGAGTATTTAGATTATTTAAATGAGATCATGTTGTGAAACTTAAAGTGGTTTGAATATTAAAATACATTACTATATTATTGCCTTTTCAAATTCATGATTTTTAGATATTCTAGTTCAAAATTCAATCATTTTAACTCGTTACAGACTGTCTTGTATTCACCGATGTTCCATAAATCTATCTATTACTATATGTGGAATTTCACAAATTTGTCAAAAGTGACGCTAACATAGTCAAATAGGTTATTATCCTGAAACTCTTGACAAATTTGTGAGATTGAAGATAAATATATCAATGGCTATTGAACCCATAAGTATTTGTTGTTATAGCAACAATAAATACATTATCTAGGGCATGTAGTTACTTTAGATTCTTTCTATTGGAAACACTGAATAATTAAACAAAAGGTGTCATCAAAGCTCCAATCGCAAGGGCTATTCAAGGTGTTGTGACATTTGTTTTGACATATTCTGTCACAATGATGTTATCAATTTTTCCATTCAATAGCTTATGGGACCTATAAAGTTTATGGGATGTGGGTAAATAGGGGCATAAGGCAGTTAACTTTGATCCCGTTGAAAATAAAGTAGCAAAAGTCTATGTAAAATAAAATTAATGCTATAAACTTTGTCTTTGTCTGACAATTTTTTTGAGAAACGGTCGTGGGATGCACTAGTAACAAATGTTTTACAAAAAGTGAGCTAAAGATAATTTTGTTAGTAAATTATCAATTTTCGTATACAGCGTATATCTAGAAAACCGATTAAGTTAGAGAAATGTGTATAGAAACAACTTCATATGAAATTTAATTAGCTTTCTTTTTTATTTAGAATATATTTTACTAGAGTCCGCCGTTTTCGAGATATAATCGAAAAACCCAAAAATGGTATCTCAATTGATTTAAAAAAAAAATCATAGTAATTTAATTTCAGGTGATTGTTCCTACACCAGACTACACGGGTCGCAAAGAAATCCTTGGATTGTACTTAGGAAAAATTTTAGCTAGAGAAATTAATATCGAATTACTAGCGCGCGGCACAACTGGTTTCACTGGTGCTGATTTAGAGAACATGGTCAATCAAGCCGCTTTACGAGCAGCTATTGATGGCGCCGACTGCGTCAGTATGAAATATCTAGAGTCGGCTCGTGATAAAGTCCTAATGGGACCGGAGCGTAAGTCGCGTATCCCAGACGAAGAAGCTAACCAAATCACTGCGTACCACGAAGGCGGGCATGCGATAGTTGCCTATTTCACTAAAGACAGTCATCCACTGCATAAGGTCACTATAATACCCCGTGGGCCCAGTTTGGGGCACACTGCTTACATTCCTGAGAAGGAGCGGTACCACATCACTAAGAGCCAGTTGTTGGCGATGATGGATACTATGATGGGTGGTAGGGCGGCGGAGGAGTTGATTTTTGGACCAGATAAAATTACCTCAGGTAAAACTATCATATAATCTATCATCACAGTGCTATCAATATTTAAACAGCTTTTAACATACAAAACTTCTAACTTATTTGGTTGGCAGGGGTAACAGATCGGTCTACTTTTTTACAAGACCGGTCCGAACTTACAGAACAGACTTCCAGTGCTCAGTACACAATGGATGGCGCCTCTAACTACTAAGTCACTTGGGTTTTTATCAAACATATTTTGAATATTGTCAGCAATTTATAACAACAGCACCTTAATTTATGACCCTTTAAAGTACTAAAATCATTAATGAATATGCTATTACAAAGCAGATTCGTATAATAACTTTTCATGTAACGGCTGTGACAATTAAGTTTTTTCTTCAGGAGCTAGCTCTGATTTAAAACAGGCCACCTCCATAGCGATACACATGGTGAAGGATTGGGGCATGTCTGAACGTGTGGGACTACGAACGCATACAGAAAGCAAACCGTATTCTGGTGACCTTTTAGGGCCATCAACTAGTGAAATGGTAATACAAAACATTTTAAACAGTTTATTTTATCCAACAGGTGTCGCTACTGTTAGTATCGGCCAGGGATTCCCCTATTTCCACATTTTTAAATGCATCAATACACAAAATTGCACATACATTTGAATGAAAACTATTTGACACGGTGTGATATTATATACACATATGTTTATTGGACTTCTGCGCCGTTGGATTTGCTATTTCGACCGATCTTCTGGGCCGACACCGTTTACCACTATATTATTCACAACCCTCGTATAAATAAAAACAATATGTTCATCGCGTCTGTACAAAATAACCAAATTTGTCTGTTTAGATTGATATGGAGATCAAGAAAATCCTGTCAGAGAGCTACGACCGAGCCAAGCACATACTGAAATCACACGCCAAGGAGCATAAAGCACTAGCCGAGGCTCTAATAAAATACGAAACACTCGATGCAGATGATATTAAGGCCATAATGGCGGACAAATCGCCCAATATTGAACTAAAATCGTAGGCCCTACCCAAAAAAAAACTACCTTTCCCTTCATTGTATATTACTTAGTGAAATCATTACCCCTGGGGCAGAACGTGACTTATTTAAGTTATTTTTACTATTTTGTGTGTTAGAAACGCACTTTTTTTCTCTCCTCTTTACGATATGTATATGGTAACCAATTTCGCTTCTGCTCAGCCGAGCGACAGCCCGACATGCCGAATCAATTTGATTTATTGTTGACGTATATTTAATAATAACAATAAAACATTATGATGAAAATAAAATCAGGCTCCGTACGATTCGCGATAGTGTAGTTGTGTTGTTTTATCGTATATACTTTACAACGCAGACAACAACATTGAAAACAAGCTAGTGAAACAAATTTATCAAATAAACAAAAAGTTGATATGATATAAATATATTGATAGTTTAAAAAAAAAATTGATGCAAATATTTGTTGGGGTGTTTACTTATGTCCTGCTATGAACTCCTGTACACGAATTTACCTTTGTTGCCGCGTTATTTTGAAATTTGACCGTTATATAATGATAATGGATACAAACTACAGTGCTTTTTAGTTGCACTATTTCTTTTTGTTGCTAATGAATATTTGCTTTGAAAAATTGTATTGTGACCATTGGGTCTATTTTTAGTTCAGACAAGTTTTGTATAAAAAAAGCAACCAAATAAACAACTGTTTTATAGTTGGTATGCCTCAGGCTCTGAGAACGCTAGTGTAATACTGCCTTATGTCATGTTACAAATTTGTCGAGAATGACAGCTCCAGATAAACGTGCAAGGAAAGATAGTGAGCAGATGTAACATAATTTTATCAAGACTGACAGGATAATAACCTATTTCACTATTTTAACGTCACTTTTGACAAATTTGTAACATTTGATATAAGGCAGTATTACACTAGCATGCACAGGGCCTGGGGCTTACCAACTATAAAACATATGCTTATTTGGTTGCCAGCGGTAACAGACCAGCTTTTTTTACAAATCCAGTCTGGACTTTCAGAATAAATCCCCAGTGCCTACTATTATGTCATCAAAATACCAAACCGTCTAATCGGATTCAGATACTTCTCTACATCATCAGACTTCTTTTGTAGTTCCATATCAAATTTAGGTACATCACTCAATGTCTTACCGTTATTAAATTGTAACCAGTGCCTCAAACTCATTGCTTTCTTCAGTGGGTAATAGCAGTCTTAAGACAGTGTTTTACTCCATAATGTATCTAATATACAAAACACATTTTTAATCGAATTATAATTTATTATCAATTAAACAAATAAAGTCAAAATAATATTCTTCATAATATATAAATAAATTAATAATTCTGGACGTAATTATATTTAAAATTAGCCGCCTTAGTCGCTAGATATTAAAAAGTTTTAACAATACTTTTATTGTTATTGTATATACAAATTGCATTTTCATTTAATGTACAATTAAATGTTCAATAGAATTTTCAATGGAAATTCTGTTGAACGTTCTCTATATTAATTTTTAAATATATGTAGGTGAATTATCCAAACTGGCACCACACACCACACAAATCTTCTCCTGTTTGGAATTCACAAAAGTGCACTTCACACACTCAGCTCCGCCCGCCTTTAAATCATCAACCAATTTCACTCGACTCTTCCCACACATCTCGCAAATATCGTGCGAGGTGGGGTTTAGGAAGGTGCAGGTGCCGCAGTGCCATTTGTTAGGGTCGGCAGCGACTTTTTTTGAAGGGCCTTGTATGTTATCATATACCTGTTCGGGTTGTTTCTGTTTAGATTTCCGTTTATCGGAGGGTTGTACTAGCAAATCGCCGCGCTCACCGAGGTCCTTCGAGTATCCCTGGCTTTCTAAATTGCGGTAGACGTAGTCCCATGACTCGAATGTTCCAGAGCCTTCCTCACGGTCGGATGTGTTTAACTGTCGCATTTTGCCATCGATTTCGTCGTAGCTGGGTGGTTTGGATGCACTGGTTGAGTAGCGTTTGTAGTTTGAGGTAGAGCCAGTGTCAGGGCAGTCGTATGTGTGTGGATCAAGTTCAATTAGTTGGGCTGTGGGTACTGCATTGTATTTGTTGTAGGTGGGTTGCATGTAGGTTTTGGGGGTATAGTTTATGGGCGGTATATACTGTGGGGGGCATTGGTGACCATTACAACAACCATTGTACATGAAAGGAGGTGGGTAGTGGGACATGTGCATTTGGGGTGAAGGGTATGCAGGATAGGAGAGGTTGTGATGTAGTAGTTTTGGGTCCATCAATGGTGGGAAGCTTTGCATTTTCTCTTGGTACTGCTGTTGGTGGTACATGTAGATTAATGCACTGACTGATTGTTTGGGGCTGCAAAGGTGCCTCTCACGGAATTTTAACACCTCCAACCAGCTAATGTTGTATACTGTTGATACTTCTTCCCAAATAGCTTTCAGAATCTAATGGCATGGAAATAATAAATATCATTAGTTTCATAATTTGACCAGAGGATTTTGTTCAAACTTTCATGAGATCACCCCAATTTGGTTTCTCAGCTGATTAGCAAATATCGAGACACATGCCATTTGAATTTTGTGCAAAGCCAAATTCATATCCACACAGACAGACATTTTCCAAAAATTGTCTATTTTGACTAGAAAAGTCATGAAACATGGAGAAAAATCAAAATTATACAGCAGTGCTGTATTTGGAAAATAAAAAGTATACCCAAAAACTGTATAAAGGCACAAACAATCAAATTTTTCATACAGTTACTTGAATTTTGCACAATATGATGTGTTAGTAATTATTTTAATTTAACTTATTTTCTACTAGAGAATCTTATCTAGAATATACAATTGGATTTTTTTTACTAAGAATAAGAATTAACTTACTTGACATTCCACATATGCAATCAAAGAATCCAATGAAACACTGGTTACTTTATCTGGACAAATTGGTCCATCAAGACACATAATTTCCTTATCCACCTTCCTGTATCCCATCAATTCAAACATCATCTCAGCTCCAACAAGATTGGATTCAATTTCATGTTTATAGAATCCAGAGTACATCTGTTGGGACATACCAATAATAAAAGTAAATTAATTAAAATCATTATCTGTTGATTTTTAAACCTTTATCTGTCTGTACTCTCGCCTCCAAGGTTTTGTAATGATATTGGCAGCATACCTTCCAATTGCATCCCATCCAACTGCTGCTCGGTAACCACTGAAGTCCCTTTTACCACTTGCTGACATGTAGAGCACCTTGGCACTTTGTTGAAAGTCAAACTTTTGGCTATGTGGCACATTACATAAGTACCGATTAATATACTCTACAAATATAACAATAAAAATGAAATCACCTTGTGTAGAAGATAAGGAGTTAGTATTTGGTGCAGCCGAAATAAAGGGGATTGAAAAAGTATAGTAGGGTATCACCAATAACTTTTTATTTCTCAAATGTAGATATAATTTTTTTTTAATTTAAGGTTTAATTATACTGTCCAAATGGCAGCCTTGAAGTCCAATATACATTTTATTACCTAGTATATATTTTATAATTGCACAAACATTTTTTTCAATTATATACTATACTTTCCTTATGGCACAATGTGTGAAATTGAATTGAGGTTTTAGCAAAAACTATGTATCGGAATGTCATACAATTTTTACTAGATAAGTAAAACATGTTTTTGTTGGCCATGAAACTTATTTGGAAAAAAAATGTTTATGGGATGTTGCTGAATATGGGCATAAATCTTACAAAATAAGTTTGAGAACCTACAATAAAATATTTTAATGAACTACAAACAAATATATGACATTCCTCTGCATAATTTTTGTTAAAACCTCAATAGTATTTCATACTTTGTGCCATAAAAAGTAAATACATGTCATCACATCCTTAATATAATGTTTGTATTTTGATGTGACCTGAGAATTGCAGTTCATTGTACTGTCACTAGATAGTAAACAACCAATTCCTATATCAATGACTCATACTTTACACTCATCATCAGCCAGTTACAGATGGTAATGAATACAACTACTACTATTTTCATGTAAGCCCATGTAAGCCCCAGCTAGTTACCTTCTAGCTTATTCCGATGCTCCAACTTCTGTGGACTCTCCTCCATCTCCAAATAGCTGAGATGCAGCTGGTAGATCTTTTGCCATACCTCCCCCATATTCTCTTCTGGATAGCACTTATCCATGACCATTCTTTTTGGCGCGGCGCGCAGAACCCAGTGCACTGTCGAATTTATTTTTAGCACCAAAACGCCCGGGTATTTCTATAAAAACCGTATGTGGTGTGGCCAGCACGCATACGCGGACAACAGCCCGCGACACGCACGGCTAATTGCGTTTAAGGCAGCTGAAGGTAACATAATAACAGCGTTATTACAGGTGCCATCATAACTGTCGTGAAGTTATGTAAGGGATTTTTCTATACGGGTGGAAAACAGTGTTTTTTTTTTTCATTAAACTCCGCCCACATTTAACATTTGGACACGTTCAGCTGGTACAGCTAGAATTCAGGTTTACCAACTTAGTTGTAATCTAATACATTTGATTGGATATCGCATGAACGCTGAAAAAGCAACGAAATGCAGGGAATCAAATGAACTACTAGCTGTTTCAAGTTTTTATATTTTCTTTGGTTTTAGTTGTCTATGGTTTGAACGTTGATATGCCCCACGCATGTAAGATTCGCCAATCAATTATTTGATTGTCAATGCCGCGAACATTTAATATCATGGACAAGAATTAATTAATATCTTTAATATTTCTCTCTTTGTAACAGGCTATTATCTGTCAATATGACAACTGATGTCAGTCTTAAAAGTAAATAAAACTTCAGTCTTAAGGATTATATTTTCTTTGGTTTTAATATGCTGCCGGTTAACATACGAATAAATATGTTATATCAAATTATTTCTTTTACGTATACGAACTCACTGGCGGATAAACCTCTCTCGAATTGACTGATATAGAGTTGTTTTTTTAATTCTTAATTCACTGAAATTCTAAAGGATTATATTTTCATTGTTCTAAAGTTGACAGCGCAGTTACCTGTAACAAAAGTCTGGATCACATAACTGAAAATTTTAATTTGTGTATATTTGGTCACATACAGTATGTACCGCTTTAGTTTTGGTAGTACACAAGGCTATGAAATAAAGAATTAACAACTTATACAATACTAATAATAAAATTGCGAGGTATAGTTAACTCACCTTTATACAACTGAGGCTTAATGTTTCTAGGAGTGAATAACAAACAAATTTACAAAATACTTGAAACGTTTATTAATTGCGATACATTAATCAAGAAAATTATCTTATAAATTAAGCTGTATATTGTGTATTTTTTTACTTCTGCTGCTTCTCCTTTTTGGCAGCCTCTGCTGCAGCTTCACTCTTCTCAAAGTTAGAAATCAGTTCCTCAACCTCCTTGCTGGATAGGACATGAATGACAGTTTTGTTGCCAACCCTGGACAGTGTTGCCATTTCAACTAAAACAGAATTGATAGAATATTAAGCAATTCAATTCGTATGGATTATACAAATAATACCTTTCTCAGAAGTGAGTTTAGTCATATCCAAAGTCTTGCTAAGAACTTTAACAGCTAGTGTTTTCGCATCCTCTAAAGTGGTTTCATTTTCCTTGTATTCTTGTTTCAAACTGGAAACGGCAGCCTAGAAAGTGAATAATATACATATAATATTGTAATATTTGCTTCTGTTAATAGATACGAACAGTCTTGAAGGGATAGAACATTAATTTGTGATTATTTAAGTCATCAGTCCCAAGTTACATATAACCAGGGTGGCCAACAAGTCAATCATGAAGCCATCTTTGAGATGTCTTAAGGCAGATATGTGTATTTAAACATTTATTATGCTTATCTAGCCATAGTTTACAACAGTGCACACCTCTTACTGAAAAACAGTGTAAAAACGTAATATTTTCCCACCTCCTCCTCCCCACTTAAACTATGCTTCTAATAACAAGTCAACTGAGACACATTTTTATGATATAAAGTAGATCTTATAATCATTGTAGAACTATCTAGTTCTATTAATCATAATAGAACTACATAGTTCTACAATGATTATGATTAATATTGATTTAAAGCTTATTAAAGCTTTAAATCAATATTCCTCATATTCTCTGTCATTCGTAATAATTTAGAGGTAATTAACCATTACAGTTGAAAATATTTACTTGTTTTATACTTACTGCACTGTTGTTTCCAATACAAGTTGCTTTCCATCCACTGTAATTTCCACTGGGGTCAGACTGGTACAATTGGTAGCCATAATGTTTGTCCCAGCCCATATACAAAATTGATACACCAAATGGTCGCTTGCCACCATATTGTGTGTAAGCCTGTTTCACATCACACAGCCAAGAAACCAACTGTTCACAAGGAATTGATTCACCATATTGTAGCAAATAGCGCTGTCCAATCAAACGAAGCTCATTTGTTAAAACATTAGCATCTGATGTTATGCCAGCAACACTGCACATCATATCTCTAAAAATAAAAACATAATGAATATGATATTGAGAGGATAATAGAATCAAATATTGATACTGATATTAATCATTTATGAAACTTACACCTACACCTTACAGTAGAAGGCATATGGTTAAATAATAATTTCTAAAACTTACTCGTTAAGTTTGTAAATCTTCTCAGAGGTAAAGACCTCATCCAACAACTTATTTGTATTACGCCGTTCTGCAGCCAATAGGATGCCATCACTAGCCAAGATACCCAAACAAGTGCCTGCATGACTGATGGCTTCCATTGCATATTCAACCTGATACAACCTTCCTGTAACAAAACAAGAGAATTTTTACAATATTTCAAAATGTTATTTGTTTTATTGAAACCTTGAAACTTCAAATTATTGAAACACATTGTATAGTTGCAAATTATTCATAATTCAAATGCTAACAGTTTTCTACAAGTTAGTAGGTTAATAGCTGATCTTGGAATCAAATCAAATCAATTTATTGATGTCAGTATTGATTGATATTGTTCAATAAGCTGATTGCATTAATATTAAACAATTTGACCCCCATATTCACAGACATTCCATAAATGTATCAATAACTATTGAACCCATAAGTATTCATTGTTATAGCAACAATAAATACATTATCTAGGGAATGTAGTTACTTTAGAGTCTCTCTATTGGAAACACTGAATAATTAAACAAAAGGTGTCATCAAAGTTCCAATTGCAAGCACTATTCAGGGTGTTTGACATTTGGTTTGGCATATTATGTCACAGTAATGTTTCATAATTTATCCATTCAATAGCTTATTGGACCTATAAAGTTTATGGGATGTTGGGCATCAGTAACTCTTATAGCACATACAATAATGTGTGATTGTTAATGTACTTTAAGGTATAAATAGCCTTGCATATATTGTCATCATTTATGATTAAACATCTTGAACAGCTATATACATATATAAATATTATTCAATTTCTGCCAGCGAGTATTCACTAACTTGAATCACTCATAGCTTCTATAATATACATATAGTACAATTATTACAAATTATCAGGCTAATGAGATGAAGAAAAACATTCAAACTCACCCTCTGGGGAGAAAATCGTCGTTCTGGTATCATAACGGCGGGCCTAAAACAAAAATATTAGCTAAAAAAGATGACAGTGCAAATCATAGACAAGAAAATGGACAACAAACATAACCACAAAGTGATTTGTAAAACAACAAATTCAGTCTAACTTTGCATTATAAGAGGTGTACTTTATAAATAAAGGGTTCCAAACCAATAAACATACCATTTTGAAACTGTAATCACAAATACAACAAGTCTAATAGCAAATAATTCAAAGAATGATTTGTAGAAAACACCGGATTGCTTACAACGTGAAGTTAACGCCGTTTTACAATAATGGCGCCTAAATATTTGCAACCAACACTGCGTTATTTAATAATTTAATTTATTTTAAATTTTATTACTCCAAAATACAACACAAAATTCAGAATCCTCACACAATCACACTTAAAAATTATCAGCATTAAATTCAAACAGTATTTCAATAAAAAAAAATTAGTGATAACACATTTCATATTTGGTATCAATGCTGTCAAAGGTATATTCTGGAACTTTCTAAAAATACCCTGTTTTTTTCTGTCTATATCTCAATCTCGATCCGGTTTTGTGATTAAAGTTATTCCAGCCAGCAGAGCATACAGGACTATAAGCAGTATTATTAATTTTAATTAGAACTTCTGAGATATAAGATGCCTCTAGATCGCCACGAAATATTAGCTGTACTGCGGCAGGTATCTGAGCTGAAAGATTTGCAGACGACTGTTATAGAAACTGTAAAGGGTGCAGGCACGGTGGGCATCTGTGCACTCGGTGGGGGTCTTCTAGGCGGGCCTGTAGGACTCGGAATAGGTAATTATATATTATAACCTCACAAATTGTTGATAATATAATATTCTATTAAATCTGTTTAAGGTGGTATAATTGGCTCAGTGTTCTCTATGATAAATTCTCGTGGAAAATATAAATCGGTAGTTGAGGTCATCTTAAGTATGACAACTCAACAACAAATAATGCTTGCAAAATCAGTAGAAAAAATTATATTGGGCATTGATGCAAATGATGTGATGTCTGTGGTTGGTATAATTATGGCCAGTAACAGTTTGCAAGCTTTGGTTGTGGCAGAAATGGCAAAATGTTTGAGACAAGAAATGGGACTGTGTTTGCGCTAGCATCTTATAATATATATAATATTTATTTTATATTTGTTTATTAGTTGTAATCAAAGTGATGTGATTGTAATGAGATTTTTTATATAAATGTACTTGTGTTTTTAGAGATTATTCAATGAAATTGTGCCTTATTTGTACTAAATTAAAAATAAATATATAATATTATCAAATAATATATTTTGAGTTTATAATTTACATTAGTAAACTGCTTTCAGTGAAAAATTTAAAATAAACTAAATGAGAAACATGATTTTTGGATAATTTTAGTTCTGTTTTCTCTATAATGTTGCAATATGAATCACCATATTGTAACATTATAAAGAATTTCAAGCCCTACAATGGGCCCATTGGATTTTCCACTATTTATAACGAGTAAAAAACAAAAAACTTTGTTTCCGAAAAACCTAATAAACCCAACGCAAATTTCAATGTTTAGACACATTCTAATGCATAATGGTCAATACCAAATGGGCCCATTGTAGGGCTTGAAATTCTTTATAATGTTACAATATGGTGATTCATATTGCAACATTATAGATAATTTCAAGCCATACAATTAGTCCATTGGATTTTCCGCTATTTTTTCCATTCACCAGCTATATGCCATCGTTCCAACATTTATAATAAAAATATAAAACGAATATTTTATTTATTACGTTGAATTATCTTATGCAACTTCTTATACTCCTAATGACAGCAGTGCCGTCCGTTACAGCAGTCGTAGATTGCATCGCAATTCTGTTATCAGGCTGTTACAACATATTTTTTTCGTAACCAATTAACAACTAATTCTTCAATAATTATTATTTGATACTTCTAGAATAACCATATGTACATCAAGTAAATAATTTATTTCAATTTCCCAATTGCATGTTACGCCAATGGCTGTTTAGTACAATGAAGTTGCCGCGCGCTGTCAAATTGCGCCGCTGTCAGTTGAAAATTTCGGGCGGCGTGAGCGTTGCAAAACAAACGTTTTAAATCGACAAGTGAAGTTTTTGTTTGTTGTATGTTTGTATGAAGTGACGCTGTGATGTCTGCAGCAGTGGTCGCGACGCCGAAGGTGGTGGCGCCCACAGTGGAGCAAATCAACGCCGACCACATTACGCAGGCGAGTCAAACATAAATTTAACCTAAAGTTTGTTGGGGGGGTGATATCAACATAAGTTGTTGTAGGGTGAAATATCGTTTGCAATAATGAAGCCATTTTGCTATCATTTGTTTTGTTGTAATTGTTTGTTATCATACTTGTTGTATGGCACTAAATGGCTATACCATGTAACTATGTTCTACACAAGTATATTTAATACTTGTCAGTAGATGGGCTAGAGACGGGCAGTGATAGCTACTGTGTTAATCAACACAGCATCTAACCCTGAAAGAATTGAAATATATGTTGGAAGTTCTGTTGTGGAAACATTTATAATACAACCTAAATTGTAGTCCTATGTTTTAGTTATCTTCAATTGTTTTTAATTTAATTTTATAATTTTTGTTTTACAGTTGGCTGAAAAGTATTGGTCACCTCACACTAAAGATGCCCATTCTCAATTTAGTGTCAATGTTATTGATGATATTTATCTACAGGATATTCGTGGCAGCAAGTAAGTACTCATTTTTTCAAATATACATATTGAGACTGCTTATAAATAAGGGTTTACATATGAGCTTGTGAGAATGAAAGTGATGTAAGTCATATTTGAATTGTTTTGAAAATGAGAAGATTTTGCTTTAGGTATTTATGTAAATCAACGTCAGCCTTTTGCAGATTTTCATGCCCTTTCCAATTCACTTTTTATTAGAATATACTGTTCCCACCTACACAGTCCTACCCATTTCTACTTTTCTTAATACCAACAACTTTGTTCCATTCTTCCACTATCTTCCTCATTCCCATCACAATTCTTCCTTTGGCCCTGTCCATCTTAGCTTCTTTCCTCATCTCTTGCATCACCCAGTCGCATCCTGTTAGCATATTGCTTCTGTCACTGAGCTGAACACTTGAGTGCTGTCACTCAAGTGTTCAGCTTACAATAGCTTACAATATGCTAACAGGGTGGGACTGGGTGATGTAAGTGATGAGGAAAGAAATCAAACCTACTAAGTTTTATGTAAGGATTATGTCAAATAAAGGTTGTTTTTTTTATGAATATTATTTTATTAGTAATGTTAAATTTCAGTTTCGCCATAAGACGTATAATGGTGCTTGAATTCAGCCAGTATTTGGAAAACTACCTCTGGCCAAACTACCGCCCTGGAGCCTCACATGCGCATGTCATCTCAATAGTTATAATGCTCAACGAAAAGTTCAGAGAGCGAGTACAAGTGTGGGAGGTAAATAAAATTTAATTTACATGTAGTAAATAAACTAATATTGCTTTTTGTTTATGTAGGCATTTAAGAAAAACAGCGAATACTTCCCTGATTTCTTCCAACAAGTCCTCGAAATGTGCCTTACCGATGACGAGCTGTTGATTTCCATACGCGAGCAAACATCCCTGCTGGTGTTCATAAATCGTTGTTTTAACAGTATGGAGGAGGCGATTTGTAGGGATCAAGTTAAGCGACTAGTGTCCCTCTCGATGTGGGCCTCGTTGCAAACGCAAAGGCGCGAGTACGAGTTTAAAAGGTGTCCTCGCTGGAAAAAGTATTGGAGGGCTATACAGAAAAAAGATAAGCCAGAAATGCTGGAGAGGTTGAATTGGGAGCGATTGTTTTTGCACAATTTGATGCTGAAGTTTATGAAGATTTTGGAGAGTATACCTGAGGAGGGGATTTTGATAAAAGATAAAGTAAGTGTTTTTATTTATATAGAGTTCTCCTAAAGTTTGAGAGTATACACTTGTCATTTTTTCTATTTAGGTATTATATTTTTCTATTCTATTTCAGGTGCACTACTGTGAAAGATTTCTGGAGTTGGTCACAGATTTGGAGGCATTGCTGCCCACTCGTAGGTTTTTCAACACTGTATTGGATGACTGTCACCTGGTTGTACGCTGTCAACTATCTAATTTGGTTAAACGTTCAGAAGGACATCTCTTCAGACAGGTAGGAACACTTTATTTATTGATATAAATTTAGTTCTGTTTTCTATTTACCATTATGCACTAAAATGTGTCTAAAAATTGAAGTCCTGAATTGGTGTAAAATTGAAATTTACATTGATTTTATATGGTCTTTCGGAATTGATCACAATTCACTCGATGGATACAACCAAGCGATAGTTTATTATTATTATAATAATAATAATAATAATTTATTAAACGGGAAACCCCTTTAGAAACATAAATACATTTGGCAACTTATAAAATATAAATATAAATAAATAAATTTCGATAATATATAAATTCTGCTCTAATAATAAATTAAAAGATGCGACAGGTCAATAGATATTATTATATTAAAGGCGAGTAAACTAGATCTTGTGATTATAGGTTTTTCACTGATAGATATTGCATTAATTGTTGTTAACTTTGTTTTTCATGCCTATATTTTACTCGATATCTTTGCAAATAAATGCAGTAGTAGATACTCTATTTGTTACAATTTGTAACTTCTGGGATCCTTCTGTCATGTAAATATATATCTAATAATCCCAATAGGAAATAAAAAACAAAGCCCTTTTAAAAATATAAAAATAATTTATTGGTATAAATAAATTTGTAACAAACATTCAAAAATATAAATAAGTGCTATTTTAAGTTTCATTGAAATGCACACATATTTTATAAGTACATCGGCTAGAGTATACATAGCTGCTAAATTGAGAATTAATCACATTTCTGTTAGTCATTATTTAAAATTTAATTGACATTTTATGTTACAAGTCGAGATTCAAATTATGCTGCAGTAAAGACACAATGTTATTAATATACATTTCCATCCTTATAATTTTCACTTGTGTAATAAACATACACTTACAAATTTGTATACATAAATTAACAAGTTAGTAAATTCCTGTATTCATGGCGGTCATCTCATCGCCCCACTCGATTTCGGGCTCGGGTCTGCAGCACGGGCATATGCAGTTGATATAGCAGCATGTTTTGCGTAGCAAATAAGATACGTGTTTTTGGTTTATAAGGCACACGTAGAGGAATAGTGGTGCTTGGAATGCGTTGACTATGATGTAACAGTAGACGAGACCGTCGTATTTCGAAAATGACATCAGAAAGAATATCCATGTTAGTGTCATTATGAAGAATAATAACACAAACATACGAAAACTGAAATTTTATGAAACTAGTAAAAATACTTTATTCTTGGCTGAATTTTATAAGAATTTGTGTCTTTTTACACTCTACGAACTACGAGTTATGGTCATAAATTCTTACAAAATAAGACAAGCCAACAATTAAATGTCTGCATAAATTGTATACTATTCAGGTACATAGTTTTTGCTAAAAGCTAAATATAATTACACAATTCACGCCTTAAGAAATGTATCCCACCCTTAACATTTTATGAGTGAACTTAATGACAAATGAAAACGTTTAATTTAAACTTAAAAAATAAATTATATGTAATATTAAATTTTTTTGAAAGTAATATAAAATGTACAGGGTGCTACATCTTTATGGTGAACTACTATTTTGGTGACAAAATTTGACGAAAGAAAGATAAATCGTGATTTTAGTATTTTTTCCACACCGGTTTTTTAAAACATGATTACAATACAAGTAATATTATGGTAACTCTATGCTTACCTATGCTTCAGTTTGTGGTGTATTCTCCCATACGTGTTCATATGGCGTAGTACTTTTAATGTCGTAGCAAAAAAGAAGATGTTGACCAGTACTGTGAATGCAACTGGCATGAAGAAAATTATAATACCTAAAGATCCTGCAAAAGAAATGGTTTCAGTCATGGTACTTAATATAACTTTGCTTATTTTAAGACTAAGGTACATTTATATAATTGCAAACTAAGATATAAACTTACCAATTTGTTCCTGCTCTTCATCGAATTTTGCTACTTTTTCTGCATCATAGTCCATTGTATAATGGGCAAAAATTGCTAGAAACCCCATCACAGCAGTACAGCTCCAAGCATATGCCGAATAATAGCAGTACTTTTTGCTGTCTGTAATACGAAGATAGACATTGCGAGATCTACAAAAAAATATTGATGTATTATTTATTATTATTATTTCGGTGTAGACTACTAAAAAATATATTAATAAATAAATTAAATACTTACTTAAAAGTTTTGCAGATATAGTAAGCAAGACTATTCAGCCAAAAGAAGGCCCCCAACAGACTTATGTAGCAAACAGTTTCTAAAACAAACATAAAATAAGAATATTATCTATGATTTAAATGTTTGTGTTATAAACAAACATGTGTTAACTTAAAAACACCTGTTTCTAATATTTATGAATCACACTGTACTTATAAATTTAAATATCAATATTTACCTAATAAATAAATAATAAATATCAATATTTACCTATAATAATCAAACTGATATGATTGTTGAAAACGGTCAGCAGTCGTATCAGATCGGCAGTTTGACTGACTACAAAACAAACTGAAATAGTCGTGATGATGTTGCCCACTAGGTCGCGCAGTGTTGGCATTACAAAATAAACTATGGCTATCGTTAAAAAACAGATGATAGAAATTAAATGCGTAATGGGGTTGATGATGTTGCGCATTAGATATCTAGTTTCCGCCCAGTCTGTTTCGTGCTTAATACCGCACACTAGAGCGTATTCCATTCTTCTATTATCATCAACAAGCTAGAAAAATAATAGTTATAAAGTTAAACTTAAAATATGTGGAAATAAACTAAAATTTATTATTTGATGTATTAATACAGTGTACCCCAAATATGCATATAGCCATAATTTAACCCTATGCAACCAATCATATACTATGACACAATAAATAGAATGATACAGACACTAGGCAACCTATTGAACATTTGGTTCCCAGGCCTAGAGCCTGGCCGGGGCTACGATTCCTGTCGCCACCCGTTCTAAACATTCGTATATCCAGCTTTTGTTAGTGCCAGGTGTATGGTGTATATATACCTTGTCTAAACAATATTGTCCCAATTCATAGTCTTGAAAAATCGCTTTCTTCTCCTTAATCATTTCCAGCAGCGGCTCATTCTCCCGCGTGAGTCTTATATAATGCCTCAACTTCCCACTAGGGAGCAATCGTAATACATCTTGTTCATGGTTATAGATTGTCCATTGTTGTTGTGAGCCACAATCAGGAGAACCTGTTGCAAATCTAAAATTGAATAATTCTATTATTACTATTATATTATAACATATAAAATAACGTTCAGATAACACAATATTATGTAGGTGAAATTGCTTGTACAGTATAATACGGCTGCATAAGCATGGGCAGGACTATTGGGAGCGTGCACGTGTGTTCACGTGATCACTCAATTGCTTCGGCGATCCTCATAGTCATAGTTTTGCCATCCCTGATGTAGGGAATGTAATTAGATTTTAGATTCTTTCTATTGGAAACATTGAATAATTAAACAAAAGGTGTCATCAAAGCTTCAATTACAAGCGCTAATCAATTTGTTGGGCATTTGTTTTTTCAATTTCTGTCACAATGACGTTTTCAATTTGTCTATTTAGCTTATCCCCCGTATTCACCAACGTTCAATAAATGTATCAATAGCTATTGAACCCAAAAATATTCGTTGTTATAGCAAATAAATACATTATCTAGGGAATGTATTTAATTTAGATTCTCTCTATTGGAAACACTGAATATTTAAACAAAAGATGTCATTTACGCTCCAATCACAAGCGCTATATCAGCTGTTTGAGATTTGTTTTGACAATTCTGTCACAATGACGTTTTTTCAATTTATCGATTCAATAGCTTATGGGACCTATAAAGTTATGGGATGTTGGTGAATACGGGCATATGGGACCTATAGTAAGATTATGGGATGTTGGTGTTTACGGCTATACTGTTGTCAAATGTCATATTATTGTTTTGATCAGCAAATAGAGAGGGCGCTGCCAATTTCTATATAATAGTACTAAATTACTTAAGTCTATTTCAGTAATAATTTTATAGATATTATAAGTTGTAGTACCTGTAGGGTATTTGTAAGTTAGTATTTTCAATCTCATCCGTGAATATCGGCTCCCATCTCGTTTCGTTTACGTCCACACGATTCTTACAATGATCCCGCGAGAAAAACTCTTCCGTCTCGCAGCACTTGTTCACGCGAACCTTCTCTTCGGATGACTCAGTCCGCGCGGTCACTTGACTCACCAGCAGCGCACTTAACAGCGATAGAACAATAATAGCACGTTTTGGGGTTATGCCGTGCGCGGCCATCCTTCTTTCAGTCTGCATATGTTGGTTTTCGGCGACATTTGTTGTTTACCCCTCCGCCGCGGTGCAACTGTTTTGCGCCAGTTCACGGAATGCAGACGGTAGCGTAATCAGCGGCCGCCGTTTCCTGTTATTCGGTGACTGGTTTTTGTTCGACTGGCAGCGTGTGTGCGGCGGGAGAGACGCGGCGAACCCCCCTCTTGTTTGTGTTTATGTATGTTGTAAACCGTTGACGGTCGATCAAGGTGTGCGGAGGTAAAGAATGATGTATGCCAGCTGCGTTGTTTAGGAATAGGGTTGGGTGCGGTTTGAAAATCCCGCCAATTATCGATGTTGCCATCTGTCTTTACTAACTATTACTAAATTAATTTTGAAATCAAATTTCAATAAATCCTTAATAAATACATTTGTTATTTAATATTAATTATTTAATAAATAAATAATAATTTTGTTTATTTACTATTAATTATTTAATAAATAAATAATAATTTTGTTTATTTAATATTAATTATTTAATAAATAAATAATAATTTTGTTTTTTTATTTATTCGTCTGAGTAAAAATTCAAAAACTATCTTTTATTTCTCTCGCCTATAAAGTTTTTTCTGTATGTGAAGGATGAAGCCCAGAGGAGTTAATATCAATATTAACTTTAAATTACATAATACATCTGAAAATCTGTGCTGATTTGCGAAAATTCGCTTGCGGTGGGCGTTAAACCTCCGCACCCTCAATAAACCACTAGGCCATGGTGCTAGTTAGAAAGAAACAAATATTCAAGGACTTTTTTAAAATTTTAAATAACAATATTTGACGATATTTAACGGTATTTGACTATATTCTTAGAATATTTGACAGTTTTTCACAATATTTGACGATATTTGAGTATATTTAAGTATATATTTGGGTATATTTGAGTATATTTAAGTATATTTGAGTATATTTGAGTATATATTTGAGTATATTTGGGTATATTTGAGTATATTTGAGTATATTTGAGTATATATTTGAGTATATTTGAGTATATATTTGAGTATATTTGAGTATATTTGAGTATATTTGAGTATATTTGGGTATATTTGAGTATATTTGAGTATATTTGAGTATATATTTGAGTATATTTGAGTATATTTGAGTATATTTGAGTATATTTGAGTGTATATTTGAGTATATTTGGGTATATTTGAGTATATTTGACAATATTTGACTACGTTTGACGATATTTGACGGTACTGGACAGACAATATTTGGCGATTTTGGACAATATTTGACGATATTTGATAACATTTGACTAATATTTAACAATATTAGTTTTTTTGTTTGATTTTAATTTTCAGTGCGTAATTAAATTTTAAAACTATATACAATTAAACTATTAGGCAACTCAAGTTACACCGGCTGCGCTGATTTTTTGCGCGCATATTTATGTTGGCGTCATCGGCACTCAAATTGGCGGGAAAGTGACTTTTCTAGGAAACGGTTTTATTAAGATTTTTTCTCTGTTCGTCGACCGATTTTGCTAATATTTTCACGGAATCGCCCTAACTTGGTTTCCCAGTTAATTTCGACTAAAAAAATCGTTGAATCAAATAACAATGCATCCAAAATGAAATAGAATTAATCATATCTATACATACCATACTTTTTTTTATAAATAAAGACATTTAATATTAAAAACTGAGTATACATATTTTAAAAACACATTTTAATTTTAACAAACATATATATTAAATATTAAACCTACAGTTAATATAAGATAAAGCTTTTTAAGTACTTAAAAAAATAATCGAGAATTTTAAACAAATATTTATGGCACATATGATAATTTTTTGTCACTAGTGAAATCACTTAAGGGTTTCCATTGGGCAACTGTCGTTCTTCCTCCTCCTCTTCTAGCACCTCGTGGTCCTCTAAAGTTTTCCATGAGCCAGGAAATGTTATACAACATAGGCCTTTGTTGGCTAAACCTCTTAGGGCACGTTTTCTTAGCACCACGAGTAATAGGAATATAAGAACTCCCTGTAGTATGTTTATATAATCCGTAACCGACCTGAAAATTATGGGGTTTATGTAGTTAACAGTATACAGTCAGAAGTTTTCTAACAAAGATTGTGGAAATATGCGATAAGTTTTCAGGAAAAAAAATACACTAGAAGGAAGGTACAATATTTGACGATTTTGGACAATATTTGACGATATTTGATAAAATTTGACAATATTTGACAATATTAGTTTTTTTGGTTGTTTTTAATTTTCAGTCGTTGTCGCCAACAATTTAAAAAATAATAAATTTTCATTACCTTTTATGCCTAAAATATTCCAAATCGAAAATGTCAAAAATTTCAAAAATGTCACAAATGTCAAAATTTCAAAAATGTCACAAATGTCAAAAATTTCAAAAATGTCATAAATGTTAAAAAAGTAGAAAATGTTGAAAATGTAAAAAAGTCGTGTGAGCCCACACTAGATATTTTATATATGATATAAATTAAAAATAGTTTCCTTACCAAAAAAATGATTGTGTTTATACAACACAACCTCACGAAAACTTACCAAATAACATCCAGAATGTCATGTACTCTTGCTGTAGCTGCTGATATTACCTCAAAGAGCCAGTTGATGCCCATTACGAGGAACAAACTGGCATATAAACGGATTCTGTAACATCAAAATATTATTTATTAATTACCTAATGGTTTGAGCATTTGATATGAAACATTTTTAAAATTCCCGTAATTATTAAATCATGAGAAAAACATGCCGAACAAATCGTATACTTTGTTAAGGTTTTATTTCCAAATCTTTAATATTGTTGTTGGATATTTTGCTTGGAAAGTCTTTGAAATTTCAACACATTCCACATAAATACATATGATTATATATTATATAATATATATATATATATATATATATATATATATATATATAAAATTATATATATTATATAATATATATTATTCAGTTTTGTTTTGTTCTTCTGTTTTGCATTTAGTAAATTCTAAATTGAAAATAATGCGCTTCAACTGGGGAATTTATATATATATATATATATATATATATATATATATATATATATATATATATATATTATCAATTGCCTTTTACCTTTCGGTGTAGGCTGGGGAATTTAACAAAATAAAATGCTAATTTAAGGCAGTCGTATTTTTTGTGTTAATTCTTAATATCCGCAGGGATGTGCTTTAGGCAAAGAAAAATTATATACAAGCCCTAACAAAGAATATGAGATTTACGCTGTTAAACGTTTTTTAAAATCGATGAACAGAAAGGTGGAGTGGAAAATTCCATACACTTAATTTTTCAACTACAATTATACTTACTTGTACTTGAGTGATCTCATTTTGCGCTCATCGCAGTGTTTACTCTCCCACCAAATACTGTAGATTGACCATATGAATAATATAAGATTGATAGTCAATAGAACTGATATAGGTGCATAGAAATACGCCCAGGTTGAAGTCATATCTAAAATATAAAGGGTGTTAATAGTTAACATAAGTAATTAGCTAGAAATTGTGTTAAATACTTCCAAACCAGCACTTGGAAATTCCTATATCAGGGGCTATATGATCTCCTGGTATGTGGTGTGCGCAAAGTAGCACCACCAAGAAGAATGTAGGCATACCGTAACCGTAGGATAAGTAGGCGTTGTACCATTGATTTTCTGTACCTGAGATGTTTGGCATACTGAAAAAAAAGTTGATTTATCTTTTTTTAATGGTAAATATATGGAATTAACATTGCAATTAGTGATGGATATTATCTAAAATTTAGTTGTATAAATATCTATAGCAATCGACTAAATAATCTGTTGTTCGTCGAATTAAAAGTGTTGATAACACAAGTATACATGGTTTTGGACCCCCGCAACCAAAGGTTGTTTTGTATATCACTTTTAATTGAATACAATGGCTATTAATTGTCAATAAGTGTGAAAAAAAAAAATGTATTGAATATCACGACAACTGGATCTAGATTCAGCGCCCCAAATTATCTTATTTACTTACACCATTCTCATTCTCACAGGCTCAATTAATGAAGCTTTTAAAAGAAAATTTGATTCCAATCAATAAAGCATTATTTCATTATTGCCCATCTTAATCACAATCCATTCATTTGTACTTACACCGATGTCTTCCAAATATGAAATGACGTGATATTAAGCCAAAAGAACGTGGCCATAAATGTAAAGTAGGTGAGGAATGAGTAGAAGAGACATGCCGGCTGTGAAAATGACGTGAGTTGCAAAATACCCAAATTAAGTAGTGATACACTCAGTAGAGCCAGCGCGTGCATGATACACTTCCCCTGCAAACAGAGTTATTTTAGATAATGTTGTAATTGATATTTTTGCGGTGATGACTTACTTGCAAATCGCGCAAATTCGGTACGAGAATATACACCAGTAGAGTCATTAATAAAAACACTACAGATAGCAGCGAGCAGATGGCTCGCAATTCAAACCATTTTTGCTCGAAATCACCGTCCATTCGCTCATCGAAACAGACTATGGCGACTTGCGGCTCGGTTTCATTTGCAATATGTGTTATACAATAGCTAGAATAAAAAATTAAATTATAACACTAATGCATTGTCTATAAAATAATTTAGATGTTGAGTATAATTTATGTCGTTTGAAATAGCGAACGGATATAGTTATATCAACTAATCATTACCTCTCATCATAGTTATTGTTGCTATGTATTTGTATTGGAATATTTTTGTAATGAATGTTCCAATAATAAATAATAAATAATAAATAATAAATAATAAATAATAAATAATAAATAATAAATAATAAATAATAAATAATAAATAATAAATAATAAATAATAAATAATAAATAATAAATAATAAATAATAAATAATAAATAATAAATAATAAATAATAAATAATAAATAATAAATAATAAATAATAAATAATAAATAATAAATAATAAATAATAAATAATAAATAATAAATAATAAATAATAAATAATAAATAATAAATAATAAATAATAAATAATAAATAATAAATAATAAATAATAAATAATAAATAATAAATAATAAATAATAAATAATAAATAATAAATAATAAATAATAAATAATAAATAATAAATAATAAATAATAAATAATAAATAATAAATAATAAATAATAAATAATAAATAATAAATAATAAATAATAAATAATAAATAATAAATAATAAATAATAAATAATTAATAATTAATAATTAATAATTAATAATTAATAATTAATAATTAATAATTAATAATTAATAATTAATAATTAATAATTAATAATTAATAATTAATAATTAATAATTAATAATTAATAATTAATAATTAATAATTAATAATTAATAATTAATAATTAATAATTAATAATTAATAATTAATAATTAATAATTAATAATTAATAATTAATAATTAATAATTAATAATTAATAATTAATAATTAATAATTAATAATTAATAATTAATAATTAATAATTAATAATTAATAATTAATAATTAATAATTAATAATTAATAATTAATAATTAATAATTAATAATTAATAAATAATAAATAATAAATAATAAATAATAAATAATTAATAATTAATAATTAATAATTAATAATTAATAATTAATAATTAATAATTAATAAATAATAAATAATAAATAATTAATAATTAATAATTAATAATTAATAATTAATAATTAATAATTAATAATTAATAATTAATAATTAATAAATAATAAATAATAAATAATAAATAATAAATAATAAATAATAAATAATAAATAATAAATAATAAATAATAAATAATAAATAATAAATAATAAATAATAAATAATAAATAATAAATAATAAATAATAAATAATTGAAATTTTTGGAATTGTGTCTGTAATCAATTATGTTTGTTTTCGCAGTTTGTCCACTTGCAATTAATTAAATTACGTTGTCTAGATTTGTGTTAAAAAATACAAGTCTATATATAATATAAATTCAATACATGCACGATGTTGATCAACAAAACTATTTCTGGAACGTTGCAATAAATAATAACGTACTTGCAATATATATTTTTTAAATGCTAATGTTCTTACCGGTCGGGTGCGAAGGGCATTTTTTTGATGTCACTATCCAGTGGCGTGGAGTACAGCAAGTATCCGTTTTCGTCTATTTCGAATGATTCACCGTCGTACATATCTTGGTCCAGTATATATTTCTTGGTGCAATTTATATTTACACGCTCGCCATTGGCGCAGAATCTCTCTTTTACCACATTGACTCCTTCGCAACATTCCTTCGCTGCTGTTGTTAACAAAGCAAGAGTTGATACAACAAGTATTGTCCGTATAATCATTTTCAGAACTGTAACAAAAACAAAATAATTATTGACGTAAAATGTGTGTTAACTTTTCATATTAACCGTCCACTATCTTTTTTCACGTAGTAGATTTTGTATGCAAATATAATAAATATAATCCATTTAACCCTGCAGTACCCGCAGTATTTTTGCACATTATTTTTCACATTTTTTTTTAGTAGATTTGTATGCAACTATAATACAGGGTGTTAAAGTATGGAATAAATTTGATAAAACCTTTATTAAGGAATTTTGCAAAAATTACTTGGACACGTCGATTTTTGTTTTTAAATTGAGAACTTTTAATGTAAGTGTCAATTTTTTCGATATTTTTTGAATGACTAATGACATCATCATCGACAATTTTCTCAAATAATCCACTTTGTTTGCTGTATTCTTTGATAATACTATTTATAGTATAAATAATAATAATAATGCTTTATTACGGAAAACTCCTGTTCAATATCAATTACAAAAGAGTTTTAAAACTAAAACTAAAAATGTAATTTTATAAAAAATTCAAATATATATATATATATGTATATATATATATATATATATATATATATATATATATATATATATATATATATGTATATATATATATATATATATATATATATATATATATATATATATATATATATATATATATATATATATATATGTATACTTACATAAATGAAGGAGCAAGAGCTCATTTTGGTAATTAAGCAAACAATTTTAAAATTATTTCAAATTTCAAATAAAACTGCAATCTACGCAAAACTGTTAAACGTGAATAAAGGTTATTGTTATGAGTGAATATAATTTATATTTTATTACTTGACTAATGACGTAATTTTTTTCAAATAATCCAATTTTTTATTGCTAATTCTAAAAGGGGTTATTTTTCTGCTACTTGAGTTATAAGAGAAAAAACTTGGTTTGCGCCTTAGGGCTAGCCCTTTGAGGGTTTTTGTTATATTTATTCAAAATCTTTTCATGACAAAAAGTACTAAATAATCTGTTCTAAATATTATGTTTATCTTTATTTTCTTATGAAGAGGGGCGCATTATTTTTAGTAGCCCACGGCGCCGAAAATCTTCAAACGACCCTGAACGCAACACATTTTGATTGAAACCTTGTAAACCAGCAAAAAATATGTATATTAAACGGAAATTGCTAGTAATTATTTGTAAAATTCTTGCAGCAGAATAACATTTAATTAGTGGGGAAAGATAACTTCTCACCGGTATTTCCCGATGCGGCGGTGCGAGCAACAAATAATTCTTTACTTCAAGCTCCACTGCACATTTATAAGTAAATATTGATTTTGTCTTCTTCTGCTAAAACCACTGTTGACAATCGTACTTGAAAATAAAAATAATTAGGAAAAAAAGTTATGGCAAAACATCTCTCGCATGTGGGAAATGAGTTCAAGGCGCACATATATTTATATTTAATGATTTCATATCTCGCTCAAACGATTATCCTAATGGACTGGACTGAACCGAAATTACAATCATACACTTGAAACCGATTTTTTATTTATGCCGCGTTATTAAAACAACACATTGCGAATTGCGGAAATTTTATATTCCTCACTATGAATTTAGATGTAATAAATAGTGTTTTATGAGACAAAATAGAACAAAATAATACAAAATGAGACCGAATAAGATGAAACGAAATTCCAGCTCGGGTTTTTAGTTGATTTCAAAATTTTGGTCGCGACCCTTTGGGCCGATTTCTTGCCAGCAGATCGACACATGCACATACATTTTTCAAAAATAGTCTTATTTCCACTATATTAAGCTCTGATTTCATTCGCAAAAAAAATAATTTTGAATTTTATTGACGTTTATAACTAAAGCCCTGGTTTCCTAGGAATTGTTCTAGATAAAAGCGGCTGTTTTTGACGTAATTTTGACGTAACAAATCAAGTTTTTCGTGTATTTATATAAATATGGTAACCCAGAGAGCGAAATACCTAAATGTAATGGGAAAAAAGCATGAATTACAGTGAATTATAGTGCTATATTCATTTACATATACTTAAAACGTTTCCTGTAATGTGTAAATGACGTCAAAAACACCGATTTTATCGACACCGCTTCCTAGGAAACCAGGGCTTTAGTCATGAAAATTCAAAATTAGTAATTTTTTTTTTTTGCCAAAACAATACCTTCCTCATGCAGCAGTTCTGTATTAGGAAAGCATTTTATTTTTATTTAATCATATGCCTTCTAGCGTAAGGGCTTTAGTTATGAAACGTCAAGAAAATTCAAAATTAGTAATTAATTTTTTTTGCAAAAACAATACCTTCTTCATGCAGCAGTTCTGTATTTGGAAAGCATTTTATTTTTATTTAATCATATGCATTCTACCGTAAGCTATAGCCGTTCGAAAGCATTAATTAAATTAATAATAGGTAACAATAAATTATTTGTTATAAAAACCCAGATAAGTGACGGGAAATATACATTAATTTAGATTGGAAAATGCAAAAACGTATAATTTCAAGTTACCTAATTGTAGTACTAAGGTGACGATATTGCTTTATGTTTTAATAAAACATTCAATCCTAAAAATGTTGACACAGCAGACTTATGCGTACGTGTTATATAAATATCTATTAACTGATTAGCTATCTTACATGAAACTATAATTAAATCAACGACTAAAGTTACATGTAAAAGATATTAGCAATTATGACAAATCTACTATATTCTTTGATAATACTAATTATATATATATATATATATATATATATATATATATATATAATGACTGTTATTATTGCCAAATGTGAGGCTATAAATATGTAATTGCAAATTCTCTAAAATTAAAAAATAAATAAATAAAATAAATTCGATTCCCACCGGAGGGTGAAATTTTTAGAGAATTTGCAATTATATATATATATATATATTTATATATATTTAAATATATATAAATAGTATTTATAGTATAAAACTGCAATCTACGCAAAACTGATAAACGCGAATAAAGGTTATTGTTATGATTGAATATAATTTATATTTTATTACATGTATGTTTCGTGAATTTAAAACATTGTTGTGCGAAATGCAATCAATCAACATTAAACAAATATATGCATAAAAGACTTACCCTGTTTATTAACGCGCTAGTTACACACTTCTAATATCAAATAACACATAATTAATCATCTGCCATTTTATTAATAAAATGCCGAGTGAGTAGTTTCATTGCTTATTATTGGAAACCCATTAAGGATATTGCAATCATAATAAAAGTGCAAGACTATAATAATAGTCCTGCACTTTTATTGTTCGCCTACACCACTACAAGGCGGTGGCGCTCTTATTATGCTATTATTGTCTCGAGCCAATTAGAGTACGTCACTGCCATTTTGCTAATTGTGGCATTGAAATTTTAATATGCTAATACAAATACTATTAATAAAAAAACTAATTAGTAATGTTAATGAATATTTAAATTTACTAGACTAGAATATACAACAGAAGAATATTAAAGGATAAATAAAACGATTTTTTATCACAGTTCAGTTACACTTTGCAACTAGTTTCGGCTAAGTTATTTAGCCATTTTCGAGCTCCTACGATGACTAAAAAACAAAATAAAAAATCGTTTTATTTATCTTTTAAAATGAATTATCACAAAGTAGACGCCTTAACAATATTTAGAATAATATTGATAGTATTTATAGTTTCATGTAGATAGTTTTTATTATAATCATTATTTATATTTCTGCACAAATAAAACTAATAGAAAAGATATTGTTCGAAAATATTAAAAATTTATACTTCTATAAAAAATCCAAAACTCGTTTCAAACGTATTTAATTGTCAAAGTTGTTAGACAAAATACAGACAATTTACGATATGAGCTCGTAAAAATATAGATTTTCGAGAAGGCATTTGATTATGATTCAACTAATTTCATTTACTAATTACGGCTAATTTCTAAAAAAAAAAACAACAACCTAGAAACAATATGGTGCAAAGTTCAAATCATTTGAAATAGTGAACGAGTATAGTCAAGTTTAATTTGATTTAAATATTACTCACTTAATAGCGTTAATTTCACTCAGTGTTTCAAGTACATATGATAATTAAATTAATTTATTTTGTAGGAATATTTTTGCGTTTTATTCCAAAACTTTGTTCAAATATTATATATCGTACGGGATTGATTAGCGTTATATTAATTAAAAAATTATATATTAGAACATCCTGTTTGAATACTATAATCAACAAATTTTGAGGACATTTTGAAAATTTCATAATCTATAAATATATTTTTTTATCCATGACCTATTCGATTTTTCAATGCCATGAAGAAGATATTCGTAAACGAAGCGTGTTGCTGAAAAATACTTAGTTATTCTAATGTTGTTGAATTGGTGGAAATGAATTAAGTGGATACACTGTATATAAGTTTCTATTGCAGATTTATAAAAAATACACATAAAAGTTCTGTAAATTAAATTCGACACAATAACATATAAATTAATATTAATTTTTCAATCGTGATCTAAATATTAGTACGGCGCGCTCCCATTGTGTGAAGTGAAATATTTAAAAAATACACTTATTAATATTAACATGTGCGCTTCGGGAACGTGTAAACATTCGGATGAATAATGCTAAAAAAACAAGGCATGTTTATAATGAAATGTGAAATCACACATCTTGCGGCTGCCGCTATTAATATTGATATGATAGCCTCTTATGCGGAATGCGTAGTTACTACCAAGAAAGTCGGTGTTTCAACATACAAGTTTGCAGCTAAATATAGAGTATTCTATACACACACATACACACACACACACACACACACACACACACACACACACACACACACACATACACACATACATACACACATACATACACACACACACACACACACACACACACACACACACACACACACACACACACATCCATTCATTTTGTGTGCCGGAATGTATTAAATAAAATGTACAATAATCATTAGATAACTAGATGAAATTCCAGTTATTCGACGAAATATGATTTTTATCAATTGTCATCTGTCATTTGTCATCTGCCATCTGTCATTTCAATTGTCATTTGTCATCTCTCATTTGTCATCTGTTATTTGTCATGTGTCATGTGTCATTTGTCATGTGTCATTTGTCATGTGTCATTTGTCATTTGTCATCTGTCATCTGTCATCTATCATCTGTCATCTATCATCTAACATCTATCAACTGTTAACTGTCATTTGTTATTTATCATCTGTCATCTGTTATCTGTCATCTGTCATTTGTTATTTGTTATTTGTCATCTGTCATTTTTCATCTGTCATTTGCCATTTGTCATCTGTCATTTGTCATATGTCATTTCAATTGTCATTTCAATTGTCATTTCAATTGTCATTTGTCATGTGTCATTTGTCATGTGTCATTTGTCATGTATCATTTGTTATTTGTCATCTGTCATCTGTTATTTGTCATGTGTCATTTGTCATCTGTCATTTGTCATCTGTCATTTGTCATCGTGTCATTTGTTATTTGACATCTATCATCTATTATCTATCATCTGTCATTTGTCATCTGTCATTGTCATCTGTCATTGTCATCTGTCATTGTCATCTGTCATTGTCATCTGTCATTTGTTATTTATCATCTGTCATCTGTCATTTGTCATCTGCCATCTATCATTTCAATTGTCATTTGTCATCTCTCATTTGTCATCTGTTATTTGTCATGTGTCATGTGTCTTGTGTCATGTGTCATGTGTCATGTGTCATGTGTCATGTGTCATGTGTCATGTGTCATTTGTCATGTGTCTTTTGTCATCTGTCATCTATCATCTAACATCTATCAACTATCAACTGTTAACTGTCATTTGTCATCTGTCATTTGTTATTTATCATCTGTCATCTGTCATTTGTCATCTGTTATTTGTTATTTGTCATTTGTTATTTATCATCTGTCATCTGTCATTTGTCATCTGCCATCTATCATTTCAATTGTCATTTGTCATCTCTCATTTGTCATCTGTTATTTGTCATGTGTCATGTGTCATGTGTCATGTGTCATGTGTCATGTGTCATGTGTCATTTGTCATGTGTCTTTTGTCATCTGTCATCTATCATCTAACATCTATCAACTATCAACTGTTAACTGTCATTTGTCATCTGTCATTTGTTATTTATCATCTGTCATCTGTCATTTGTCATCTGTTATTTGTTATTTGTTATTTGTCATTTGTCATCTGTCATTTTTCATCTGTCATTTGCCATTTGTCATCTGTCATTTGTCATATGTCATTTCAATTGTCATTTGTCATTTGTCATGTGTCATGTGTCATTTGTCATTTGTCATTTGTCATTTGTCATTTGTCATGTGTCATTTGTCATGTGTCATTTGTCATTTGTCATTTGTCATTTGTCATTTGTCATGTGTCATTTGTCATTTGTTATTTGTTATCTGTCATCTGTTATTTGTCATGTGTCATTTGTCATGTGTCATTTGTCATCGTGTCATTTGTTATTTGACATCTATCATCTATTATCTATCATTTGTCATCGTGTCATCTGTCATTGTCATCTGTCATTTGTTATTTATCATCTGTCATCTGTCATTTGTCATCTGTCATTTGTCATTTATCACCTGTCATTTGTGATATGTCATTTCAATTGTCAATTGTCATGTGTCATTTGTCATGTGTCATTTGTCATTTGTCATTTGTCATTTGTCATTTGTCATTTGTCATCTGTCATCTGTTATTTGTCATGTGTCATTTGTCATCTATCATCTATTATTTATCATCTGTCATTTGTCATCTGTCATTGTCATCTATCATTGTCATCTGTCATTGTCATATATTGTCAATATAAAATGTGTAATATAATCTTTATTTACATTGATACCTATTCTAGTTTATTCCTTATTTTATGTCAGCTTAGTCTACTAGTTATAATGCCAGACAGTAGGTGTGGTAATGCTTGTTAAGAACATTAATATAATTTGTATATTATCCTGATTGATTTATAAGATGAGCAACATTTAAAATTAGTCATTACAAATGTGTGTTGTTGTTCTTGGCAGTAATATTCAATAAATTTACACCAATTTTATCGCTTTTTTAATGTAAAACACAGGGGCATGACACTAAGCAGTAATTAAGTGCAATAATCGTTAAATTAATAGCGTTTGCTGCATAAACGAACTGTGTCTTTTGAATGTTTATCTGGCCGCGATTAAAACATCGCTGTTTTGAAACTAATTTTGCGAAAATAGTTTTTGTAAACATAACTGATAAGATTATTATCACTTTTATGGCAACAATTTTTTCGCACTGTCGCACAAGTGCTGTAACTTCCAAAATTAATTTTCGGGTTTTGATTTTTGTTTTTGTATATTTTAACGCTCCTTTAATGCTTATTTTGTGCTTAGAATAAACCAAATTATTATTTTTTTAAATTAGATAATATTTTACTCAATGGTAAACCTACTGCAATCTTTAAAATGTATTTATCTTAAAAACTGTTTTTGGAAGTTACGACATTTGTCATTTCATAGTGCGATACACTCTTAGATAGCTAAATATAATTATATCCCTATAGTACAAAAATGAAGACAATGTTTTGAAGCTCACTGATCTGTCTATTATGACTTTTTTGCTGCCAGTATTATTATAAATATTTTTATTACTTTATTTATCAGAACATACAAAAGCTAATAACATATAACATAAGGACTATATAATATTGGTTATCCTCTTAACTACTTAACTTAAACTACTCTTAATTACTGACAATTTTGTTCCTCAAATGGGAACAAAAACAACGCATAAGTAGGATTTAGTAGTAGAACAAGAAGAAGATAAGAAGATATTACGTTTGATAATGTTTTCAGAGGAAAAGTATTAAATAGTCACACTCGCTAAGAGGAGTTGGCGAGATAATTTATTCATCATACGCCGTCGAATGACGAAAATTTCATCTAGTATAAAACAAAATTCTATAAACTAAACTAAATATATAAACTATAAACAAATTGAATAAATTTTTTCCTAAATCTAGACTAAACATGTATTTTCAATAAAATACGAAAATACGTGTTTAATCTAGATTTGGGAATAAATGTATTCAATTTGTTTCCTGTTTTTGTAAAATTTTCGTATTACTTTCCGAATACATCACTGATGTAAGGGAAGGTATTGTTTTTATTTTGTATTAAACTAGTATCTGGTGAATAAGTAATTTAATAATCATCCCTATAATATAAAAACGAAGACAATTTTTTGAAGCATTCATGACGTTTGTATTGTCAGCGTATGTCGTAAATAATAATACGTAAAATAAAACGTAAACGTGAAATAAAAAAATTATAAAATCTATATTTACAGTTCAACTACAATCCTGCAGCTGTTTTAAATAAAAAGTATATTATATGATATTCAAATATTTACAACTCTAGTACAATAAATAAAGTTACAAATTTATACTTTGAAATCATTGAAGAATAACTTATAAACTAATAAATAATCAACGATACTGGTAACTATAATTACTTTTAGAAGTAAATCCGATGTACTCCTTCCTAAACTGTTCCTAGTATTAAACTGATATTTAACTTACTATTAATATATATATTCTTGTACGTTCTGCGCTGCGAACAATAACAGCACAATCCGGTTGTGCGAGTCCAACTAACTGCGAAACTTTCAAACCGTACCACAACCACAACAGTCGGTTTCGCGAGATGGGGCGATACTGTGGGTGACTGTTGTGCGTTCGCGAGGTGTCCCACTCGACGTCCACTCGACACTTTTATTTACTCATATCGAATTATTAATTAGCTAATAATCAGCTCCCCTTTTACTAGGCCGCCGAGCAAACCACAACACTTGCGGTTCGTTTCCAATGCACGCGCGCGCAAAGACCGATTGTTATCGCAAAAGGAATTTTAATGAAAGTGGGATTTTGTCGGTCCCCCCAACTATCAGTAGTATCCGAAAACTAGTAGCCTAATGGTCAGAAAACGACCACTGTTTTACATGGAATTGATACCTCGGTTTACAGATTTAATTACAAACTAACAAACCAAATGGTTAGACATACACATATTATTTACATTGGTTCAAAATTATCACATGACTATAATTGCTTCCAAAATATGCTAGTGTTGATTGAATTGAAAATAATTAATTTTATAAATTACAATCAATAAAGGGCGGCCCAATTAGTCAGGTATCATTTTTAATTGTAATACAATTAACAACACTTTAGAAAACTCAATTTTCTGAAATTGCAAGTACTAATACCCACATACACGCACAATAACACACGACAGAAGAACTCAAAGGTCGATAGCCGAGTACGGAATTGTAATAAATACAATAACTACAAGTTACTACTGGAAATCAATTAAATTTCAAAAAAAACTGATGTGAGCACCATACGACTCCGAAATAAATAGGTCATGTACTATTTAATTTTGTATAACATTTTCGACATTTACAACTTTGTATAATATTTTCGACATTTTAAATCTTTAAACATTTTAAACCTTTTTTGTACTTCAACATCAAATTTGGTATTCTATAAAAAAAAAATTCATCCCCCAGTTAACAAACTAAAATAATTGTAGAGGATCTATTTGAATTAACAAACGAGTATTAGTTATAAATACATTTACAATTTGTTCATCCATAAATAATAAATAATCTTTTAGTCTTTTAAAACGATTAATTCTTGTTTGACCAATGTTTTTGAGGCAATTATAATTTTTTTAATGACGGCAGGCGTCACGGATAAATATACACCGGAATATTGTAACATCCGCAGATATATATTCGTTGCAATCGAATTCGGTAATGAATGGCCTTGTGTGCACAAGATTAGATTTCATAATTTATTTGATATAAAAATTATTTGGTAAACGCTCCAAACAACTTATTGCACGCAATTTGTAGTAATTTAACACCATCTATAATATGATTAATATTAATTGAATGTAGTAGAGAAAAGCTTATTCAGCTAAAAAAATATATATTGATGATTATTGACGTAACAAACCAATAATAACGCGCAAGCTATATTTATTTGATAATATACTTGTGCGTATAGATAATTAAAGCTAGTTTTAGACAAGACAATTTCTGAATCTAATGGTCAAGATATGAGCCCATCTAAATTTTTTAGTATCATACAGCTATGCTTAGTGGTTACTGTTTGCGATAGTTCTATAATTCTATAGACTTATTATGTATATTTTTTGTCTGTATGTACATGTATAAATGGGGTTTCCCGTATATTAATAAATAAATAAATTAATTAATTAAATAAATAAATACAGCAAATTGTTTGATGTATTGAATTGGATTGTAAATTTAATGGCAAATTAAAATACGTTCTATTATTCTTCTAGGACACATTTTAAGCAGAGCTGCGTGATCGCGGACCCATTCTTGTTTGTCCGAAATTGTTTCGTTTCATACAGATTAAAAAACTAAACAATTGAACAATTTTTTTGATTGACGAAATTGTCTTGTCTAAACCGAGCTTAACTAATAAATTATAATCAAAAATTAATATATTCTGCTTTGATATATTAAATAAAATGTTCATATATCGCTTGTTAATTAGTTTGTTTTTTTACGAAATAAAAAATGTCTGATGTCTAAGACAGTTTTTTTAGTTCGTAAAAAACAAACAAATTAACTAGGTATATATGAACATTTTATTTAATATAAACCATAATACAGTAAATAGTATTATTATCTGGTATTCCTTATAAACATAAGATAAATATTACATATTTGTTTAAATTTGTCAGCTAATAGTTCACCCTATATAAGTATAATACATTCATAATTTGATTTTACATTTCGGATAAATTGTGTATTTCTTGACGTGCTCAATTTAGTTGGCATTTGTCTATTTCATAATTAACTGCGTCAAACTTATTGCCGCTAGTCATTAGTGTATCCATATCAGAATTTATATGTGATTTAAAAAAACACATGGTGACAAGACGCATGCGTTTTTGCACATCCTGGCTACACCAATATCGGCCGGAAACAAATGTATTTTCCACGATACCGTGTACAACTTTCCGGATCAACTAGCACGTCATTAGAATTACATAACAAATTAGTCATAAAATTATCGACAATAAAAAGTAGCTCATATTGTGTAATGTACGTTAGCCATCATTTTTTATGCGAAAAAATAAACAGAAAATTAATTTGCATAATTGTAAATGCAGCGTTGGGTCATAAATTGCTATTTGAAACTACACGTGGATGAGTTATAACTAGAAGGACGAAAGTAAAATAAATCTACATAAGAGTGTAGCACCCTGCGACTATAAGACATGAAAAACGAAGCTACTAATGTTATAAACAATTATTAGGTAGATGCTATTACATTAATTACTAGACAACTAATATTACACCAAATTCTAGGCAACTAATACTTCATGAATTACTATGCAATTAGTTATACATTACATTCTAGGTAATTTTTGTATCAAATACTAGGAAACTAGTATTACATCAAAATATTAGACAACTAATGTTACACCAAATACTAGGCAACCAATGTTACACCAAATACTAGGCAACCAATGGTTCATGAATTACTGTACAATTAGTGATACATTACATACTAGGCAATTTTCGTATCAAATACTAAGCAACCAATAGTTCATCAATTACTATGCAATTAGTGATACATTACATACTAGGCAATGTTCGTATCAAATACTAGGCAACCAATAGTTCATAAATTACTATGCAATTAGTGATACATTACATACTAGGTAATGTTTGTATCAAATACTAGGCAACTAGTATTACATCAAATATTAGACAACTAATGTTACATCAAATACTAAGCAACTAATAGTTCATCAATTACTATGCAATTAGTGATATATTACATACTAGGCAATTTTTGTATCCAATACTAGGCAACTAATATTACATCAAATATTAGACAACTAATGTTACACCAAATACTAAGCAACTAATAGTTCATCAATTACTATGCAATTAGTGATATATTACATACTAGGCAATTTTTGTATCAAATACTAGACAACTAGTAGTGCATCAAATGTTAGACAACTAATATTACACCAAATACTAGGCAATCAATAGTTCATCAATTACTATGCAATTAGTGATACATTATATACTAGGCAATTTTCGTATCAAATACTAGGCAACTAATATTACATCAAATGTTAGACAACTAATGTTACACCAAATACTGGGCAACTATCAAATATTAGACAACTAATGCTACACCGTATATCAGGCAACTAATGTCACACCAAATACTACACAACTAATATTATTCGCGATTCAAATGTCAACGTTTTTCGTCGAACTAGTGGGTAAACAGCTGATCATTGTTATTGTTTGATCAACTGATTAGATACAAATATATTTTGATCAGTTGGATGTATCTTCCATAGTTGGCTCATATACTTCTATATAAAATAAATATAGTCTTTTAAGAGTCAATTAAGGCATTACAATGCATAATCTGATTTGTATATATACATGTATGTTGTAAATGCTAACAATAGCGTTAATAAATAAATAAATAATAGTAAATTTAAAAAACTGATTTATTTTCAGTTGCTGGACATGTTGAAATTCTACGCCCGATTCGAAATCAGCGACGAAACAGGCGATCCTCTGACAGATCATGATATGACCGAGTTCCATTACAGTCGAATAACATCTCTTCAGGTAAGCACAATAATTTGAATTGGCTGTGTTATTAATTTTATATGTTGATGATACGTTATTGATGTTCTAGAAAGCAGCTTTCGCTAAATTTCCGGAACTGAGGGATTTTGCTCTAGCTAATGTGGCGAGCGTTGATTCGCGGGACGCTTTAAAGAAACATTTTAGTGCGCTCAGGTAATTTGATTAAATTATTGGTTTATTAAACACACATAATTTTTATGATGTTGTGATTGCAGCACGAATAATCTTAGGGCTATTGGTACCTATTTACATCTAATACCGGCGAATGAAAATGAGGCGGAAGCGTCTTGGTGTCGACTGGATGATGAATTTTTACGAGAGTTATTGGTGAGTAGACTAGTTCTATATAATTCTGGACTTTTTTTAAAACTTAATTTTGTGTTATTAAATATTGCAGCATGCAAAAATGAAAACGCCTCCAATTGTAAGCAATCTAAAATCATATGAACATGTAACCAAAAACATCTAGTTATCGAATAATAATAATAATAGGCTTTATTGTCCTACGGAAAGAAAAAAACAATTACAGGACAACAACAATAATATGCAAAATGTATAAATATATATTGGTAAAAATATAAAATATCTACATTAGTCAATTGTTGACAAAACTGTTGATTTAGAAAGCTATGACCAATTGAGAATTTCAAAACATATCCAAAAATGCCACAAACGATTTAATAATTTAATTCATTTGAGTATGTAAATAATATAAAATCAATAGCATTCATCTAGGCATATATTTAGTAAAAACATATATTTGTTTGCTACCCTTTACATATCTAAGGCTAGCCGCGCTTCACCCCCTGTATCCAAAAACACAAACTACGGTCGGTACAAAGTCGGTACGACAAATACTTACTGTAATACAGCTCGAAAATGCTGTTTTTTGAAATGGCAATTTTTATGAATTTTGAAGGGTTGTGACTCGAAAACGGAAAGAAATATCCACAAACGGTTTTCAATTTTAATTAGCATCCTAAGCAGTATTGATTGGTAGCATAAAATGAATTTTAATTTTTATGATTTTAATTTTTAATTTTTGGTAAGGCCTATGGTAAAAGCGCGATAGATTCCCTCCTTAAGATCGAATAAATGTATACAAATAATGTGCATTTGTATTTATCTATTTTTCATAGACAAGTCTTTTATTATAAATAAATATTACTCCAATTCTCAACATTATCAAATTTGTATTTTCTGTTCTCTAGATTTCCCGACATGAAAAACGTACTTCCCAACTAGAATCTCTCAATGAAATGCCACTTTATCCCACAGAAGATGTTATTTGGGATGAAAATATCGTGCCAACAGCATATTTTTCAGGGGACGGCTGTCTCGCTTTGCCAAAACTCAACTTGCAGTTTTTAACGTTACATGACTACCTGTTACGGAATTTCAATCTTTTTAGATTGGAATCTACCTGTAAGTATAGATATATTACTATATCTATCTATATATTACTATATCTATTATATATTACTATATCTATTATATATAATTACCTTAAGTCAATGTGCTGTCAACACTTAACGTAATTAACTTCAATAACAATAAATTTTAATTTTATTAACTTTTATTATACGTTTGTATTTTCTCTACCTATTAATATTTAAATCGGTTTTTCTATTTCCAGATGAAATTAGACAAGATATAGAGGATGCAGTAAGCAGACTATGTCCTTGGTAGGAATATATGATTTATGTAATACACATAAAGGATTAATTGTTTTTTTTTGTGTCAAATTATAGGAAATCAGAGGATGGCAGTATTTATTGGGGTGGTTGGGCTCGCATGGCGCAACCGGTAGTTAATTTTGCAGTCGTTGAAGTCTCGAAACCGAATATAGGTAACTAAAACAGATTAATTTTCATTAATTACTATAATGTATAGTCATATTTATTTCTTCATACAAATAATCTTCTTGGTATAAAAACTATATCTATCTTCCAGGCGAAAAAAGACCTAGCCGTGTGCGTGCAGATGTTACTGTAAATTTATCGGTGCGTTCGGAAATTAAATCAGAATGGGAGAACCTACGCAAACACGACGTTTGCTTTTTGGTTAGCATACAGCCTGTTAATCCAATAGGTAATAGTTATTATAGTTATAATATGTATGTAAATGCTAATATTTTTTTGTTGTAGGTACAAAGTATGATTATAAACAGGCATTTATCCCGCAAGTAGGCTTGAATACGGTACGTGGATGTGAAGTTGAAGGTATGCTTGATAGCAACGGTCGGGTAATAGAAGACGGTCCAGAACCCAAACCAGTAATCCCAGGCGATAAGAGGACTTACCGAGTTTGGCTTGACTGTAATCAGTATAGGGATGATATGAATAATACCAATGACGGAGGAGATGATGTTTATGAAGGTAATTTTATAAACCAGTGCCTTGATTCAGTACTGTGTGGATATACTATATAATTTTTCTTAAAGCCTGTATGACATTATCTAGTTTCCTATATCATTTTATATATAAGAATTGATATATTAAATTGTAAAACTATTTATTAATGGAAAATTTACATTTTTGTATTATGGTGTTGTTACTGTTAAGTTAATTTATGATTATTTCGCCGCTATATCCTTTTCTACATGTATGTATGACACTATGTAGTTTGTGTCTGCATCGAAAACGATATAAGAAACTAGATAATGTCATACGGGCTTAAGCCTTGGTTTTCTAAGAAGCGGTGTCAACAAAATACTGGTTTCCTAGCAAGCGGTATCAACAAAAGCGGCCGTATTTCACGTCATTTTGATGTCATACATTTTTTTTACGTATATTTAAATAAATCTGGCAATCCAGAGAGCGGTATACTTAGTATTGAGAACATATCATAAATTATACTAGAATCTGGTGAGTTATTCAATTACATGTACTTAAAACGTATCTTATAATGTATAAATGACGTCCAAAAACAGCCGTTTTTTATCGACATATATTACTCGATCAATATTACTGTCAATATTTTAGAATAATGACATTATTACTGTATGATAATATGTTTAAAATGTTCCTTATTCTAAAATGTTGCCAGTATTACTCATCATGTAAGGTATAGTAATGATGTAATGAAGAGAATACTGATCTTTATCTTTATAATTGATTATTTGATAAATATAAAACGAGGATTGAAGCAAATATTGACAGTACTAGGACTGACAGTATTATTGATCGTGTAAGGTGCCTTTTACAGACTGAAATAAATTAATAAAGTGGTAGTGATTATATTTAACAGAGATTTTATTTCTGTACAGGTTTCAACATACTGATGCGTCGCAAACCAAAAGAAAACAATTTCAAAGCAGTCCTGGAAACGATCAGAGAATTAATGAATACTGAATGTGTTGTGCCTGATTGGCTGCATGACATTATTCTGGGTTATGGTGACCCTAGTGCTGCCCACTACGCACATATGCCGAATAAAATTGAAACCATGGATTTTAACGACACTTTTATCGATATGGACCATTTGCGGGATTGTTTCCCCACATATGAAGTACGCGTGAAGACGGATGATCCCAAAAAACTAGTACGACCATTTAAGTAAGATTAAATACTTAACTTTTTAAAATCAATTTAATAATTATTGAATATTTCAGACTTACATTTCACGATTTTGCTCCTAATGACGATCAGAAGGATGAAAAGAAAATTTTAACAGTGGAGCCACACAAAATTCCACGGCGCGGACCATACACTTTCAACGAACCTAAAAAGTATGTTTATATTTTTCTACATTACTATTAACCAATATTGGACATTTTAGATATTTTTGACTATTTGAAATTATAGACAATATTTGACATTTTTTACGATATTTGAAAATACTTTATTTTATTTGCGTCTGTGAACAAAATTGCAGGAAAACAATTGCGTTTGCGAGACCAAATTTGAAAATTCGGTTTGTTATTACTACCACACGAACCCACGGCGATTCGAGCAAAATTTGACGGCTAAAACTGATCTAAAAATGACATATATGTTATAATGGTCCATTTATACGAACATTTTATAGAGACATCAATCCGTCTATAGATGATAACAACTTTTATTAACATCATTTTTATGAAAAATCAAAATATATAATTTTTGATTTTTCATAAACTTAATGTTAATAAAAGTTGTTATGATGATATATGTTAGAAAATGAAGTTATTGACGTATAAACCATTGAGAATTTAATTTATTTTTCAAGGAACACTATTCCATTTACGCCCACCCAAGTGGAGGCGATTAGAGCAGGCATGCAGCCGGGCCTTACGCTGGTCGTAGGGCCTCCAGGTACAGGCAAAACAGACGTGGCTGTCCAAATAATTTCCAATCTATATCATAATTTCCCCAATCAACGCACGTTAATTGTGACACATTCCAATCAGGCTTTGAATCAATTATTTGAAAAAATCGCTGCACTGGATATTGATGAGCGGCATTTACTACGTTTGGGTCACGGAGAAGAAGCTTTGGAAACCGAAAAAGATTTTAGCAGGTATTAAAAATTTGGTATAATTTAAGACAAATTAAAAAATAAACATTTATATTTCAGATATGGCCGAGTAAACTATGTCTTAGCGAAACGTCTTGACCTGCTAACCGACGTACAACGCCTGCAAGAATCCTTGGATGTACAAGGTGATGTAGCCTATACTTGTGAAACAGCAGGCCACTTCTACCTGTATCAAGTACTCTCGCGGTGGGAGCAATTCCAAAACGCTATACGCCCCATAAATGACAAACCTGTAGATATAGCGGTGGTTGCTAAAGAATTTCCATTCACACGATTCTTTAAAGAAGCCCCACAGCCCCTATTCAAAAGCAAACGATTAGAGGAAGATATTGAGATTGCGCACAGCTGTTTTAGATATATCGAGCATATTTTCAAGGAGCTAGAGGAGTTCAGGGCGTTCGAGTTGTTGCGATCCGGGTTGGATCGGTCCAAGTATTTGTTGGTGAAGGAGGCAAAGATTATTGCGATGACGTGTACGCATGCAGCGTTGAAACGGAAGGAGCTGGTAGATATGGGTAAATAATTCAATTGTTACTATAATAATCGCGACATAAAAATCCACTGAAGATAGTCAGTTTTTGAAAATTATATACCTAGTTACCCATAAACAGAATAAAGTTTATGACTAACTAGCCATTCAATTTTTGTTTGGTAATATGCCCATATTAGTCATGAAGGTCGCTATAAGAATGTTCAATATTTAAATAGCTATATTGTTTCAGGTTTCAAATATGATAATATTCTGATGGAAGAGTCCGCGCAAATTTTGGAAATTGAGACGTTTATACCATTGCTGTTGCAAAATCCACAGGATGGCTATAATAGATTGAAAAGATGGATTATGATTGGGGATCATCACCAATTACCGCCTGTTATTAAGAATATGGCGTTTCAGAAATATTCCAATATGGAGCAGAGTTTGTTTACGCGATTGGTCCGATTGGGGGTGCCTACAGTGGATTTGGATGGGCAGGGTCGTGCTAGGCCAAGGTAAAGATACAATTTTTAGTCATAATGTCGTTTTAACTACATATTGGGCATTGGTAACTAATATAGATTTCTTTCCCTCTAACAATTATCGTACTTGTTTGATTTCAGTATATGTAATTTGTACAAGTGGCGCTACAAAAATTTGGGAAACCTATCACACGTCAGCAACTGGCACGAATATAAAGTGGCCAATGCGGGCTTGGAATTTGATTTTCAATTGGTGGACGTACAGGACTTCAATGGCGTCGGCGAGTCGGAACCTAGTCCTTATTTTTACCAGGTAATAATAGTGAATGTTAATTTTTGTTTTGTTTTTCCATTTGTTCTTGAACTGCTATTACACTGCTATTACACTGTAGTAAATGCTACAGTGTAATAGCAACGGCGGGTAGGGCTATAGGAAGCATTGTTCTCCTAATTATGTGTGAACCATTGTCTAAAATAAAAATTTGTTTTTATTTGCAATTCATATATTAACTTTTTTCATCAAAGTAATTGGTGAACTACTTGGTTTTTTTTGTTTGATTCACAGGTTGTTTAAATAACTTTTAATATTTAAATTAAATTGTAGTTAATTTTCTGCCACCAGATAGAATATTTGCCTGATTGAATGGCGATTTCATTGCAAGTTTAATATTATAGAACATACAAAAATCCGCCCATTACTGAAGAGTTTAATGTAACGAAATCTATATTTATATCCATCAACTAAATTATGTTTTTCGGTCTTTTACAGAATTTAGCGGAAGCTGAATATTGCGTAGCCCTTTTTATGTATATGAGACTTATTGGTTATCCGGCTCATAAAATCTCTATTTTGACTACATACAATGGGCAGAAACATTTGATTAGAGATGTTGTGAACACGCGATGTGCAGATAATCCTTTGATTGGTAGGCCACATAAGGTATGTACAGTTGATTTAGTTAGAATTGGGCGAGTGTAGATATGCTAATTCCTAGTTGTAGTCATATGCCTAATCATATATGACCGAAACAGATGCCCAATAGTTTTATTCTATATACTTTCGTAGGTAACTACAGTGGATAAATATCAAGGCCAACAGAACGATTACATTATTCTATCGTTAGTACGAACGCGTGCGGTTGGTCATTTGCGGGACGTTCGTAGATTGGTGGTAGCCATGTCACGTGCTAGATTAGGGCTATATGTTTTTGCACGAGTTTCGCTATTCCAAAACTGCTTCGAGCTCACACCAGCGTTCCAACAGGTATGTGGAAGTTTTAATACTGAATTTATAATTTTTTTATGTTACAAATTTTGCAGCTTATGCAACGCCCAACCAAACTACATTTGGTGCCAAACGAAACGTATCCAACCAAGAGACCGCAGGCTCTATCCGTAAAAAATCAGATTGTTATTGAAGATATGACTCAACTGGCTAATTTTGTGTATTCGTATTATATGGAGCGGGTTAAAGCTATGAAAAATTATCAAGTAAGTATTTATTGATTTACAATTCCATTTAACAGAAGTTACAATAGATGGTCATTCACACTAATTTTTCCAAACTATTATGCCAAACTCGTTTTTATGAATTGATCTAAAATATAACTTTGAGTGAGTTATTCATATAAATCGAAAAGCCTTTACTTGATTATGTTATGTGAGTTTCACACGAAAACCCATAGAATATGCCTGAAATAATATATTTGGTACATGATTACAGTGTTTTAAAACTATTTTCAAAAATAATTATATTTGCTTTTGACCATCTGATCATTAGTGGTTTTCTTTTTTTGATAAGTTTTAAAGAAAGCAGAGGAGATTATAGCTTTTAATAGAACATTTAATGATAATTATGTTATGTATTCACAATTTTTTGAGTGGAATCAATGGCTCGCGATAAAAATCAATTAAATAAGAAATTGGAATAATAACGTGCATACATTGTATGTCCGGTTTTTATTAAAAACCTCAATATAATTTCATAATTCGCACAAAACTAAACTGAATTCCTAAATATTTTTAAAAACTTTATTATCAATAATTATATTCTTGTGACAAATTGTCAAACGTGACATATATCTGTGCACATGACAAACTAGTATTGATAAAATCATTAATTTTTCGCTTTACGCCTTTATACATCAATTAGATTAATGTTTAATTGTAATGTATGGTATTATCGTAGCAGTCCCAGAAGAAATGGGATAAACCAGGCGACTGCGAGGTTAAATCGCACGACTATTTCGTATCATCGCATCCTGGTGAGGATCGCGATACGGATAGTGAGGATGAAGAGGAAACACCAAGTACCCAACAACGACAACAGCAACAAGCTCCAGTCCCAATCGAGGACGAGCCTTTAGAAGATCAACCGATTGAACGAATGGAGGAAGACGATGACAATGATGATGATGAGACGCCCACGATGGACACTGGTGAGGTCGAAAATGAGGCGTAATGTATTTGTAAATGAATAAAAACCGTACATATATATCGTGCTCAACTCGAAAATATCTAGAACGCGCACGACGTTTGTTTTATACTTCGTGTCATTTTATCTGTCTAAAAGATCAAAAAATTCTTGGTTGCATTAAAATTTTTGTACGGAAATTTTACATCGTAGCTTTTATTAGTATAATTTACGGGGGCGGCCTTCTGGTAATTTTCATGGAGCATAACATCGCGGCCTCGATATATAATGGTAATTGAGACCCAAAGACCCGAAGACAGACACAAGTGATGGCTAACTCGAAGCTGAGTCCACGCAACTCGGAGGTGAATGCGCTGGAGCAGCGGGGATACCTGATCGGTAAAAAGATTGGCCAAGGCTCCTATGCGACCGTCCATCTGGCCGAATATGTGGACGGGACGGGCGGTAAGAAGATGAAGCTCGCGTGCAAGATCTTCGATAAGGAGCGCGCCCCCAAAGATTTTTTAGAGAAATTCTTCCCGCGCGAGCTTGATATTCTGACGAAGATCGAGAACGCGCACCTGATTCAGGTGCACAGCATACTGCAGCGGGGACCTAGAGTTTTTATTTTTATGAGGTACATTTATTATCAACTATATATCATTTTTATAGAACTAGTAGCTGTTTCTTGTTATTATTTGATCATCTAATTGTGTATCTCTTCTGATATAATAACAGCCTTCTTATATATTTTCATCAACCAATTTCATTTATAATTAAGGCATACAAGTGCAAGGCTTACGTTGCTTGAATAGGCATATTTAAGTTAATCTGTCCACTTCATCACAACTCAGTAACTAACGAAACTATACCCATCCAATATTTTAATCGACTTGATCTTTACACGAAACTTTCTTCGCAATTTCCTATTATTCAAGCCTTCAAATTGATAATTAACAGTCCTAATCCATAGGAAAAATGGTTGGTCTTGTTATCACAGCAATAGGAAATCCATTATTTTCCTGAATCTTGAGTTTCCTATATAGTTTTAATAAATTATCTAATTATATTCTTTTGATAATTATATTTAAGATATGCTGACAACGGCGACTTGTTAGATTTTATCAAACGCAACGGCGTGGTGCCGGAACAGCAGGCGAAATTATGGTTTAGGCAGATGGCGAGCGGGCTTCAATATCTGCACAACAAGAACATAGCCCATCGCGATTTGAAATGCGAGAACATCCTGCTGTCGCGCCGTTTCAACGTAAAGTTAGCAGATTTCGGTTTCGCGCGGTTTTGCGTGGACGAGGAGGGGCGGCGTGTGCTGAGCCAAACGTACTGTGGCTCGGCTGCGTATGCCGCTCCCGAAGTGGTAAACGGAACCCCTTACAACCCCAAGCTTTCAGACATTTGGTCACTCGGTATTATCCTGTTTATAATGCTGAACGCATCCATGCCCTTTGATGACTCTAACTTACGCAAATTATTGAAAGATCAAATGACTCGAAATTGGGTGTTTCGATCACGCGTGCGCGACACTATTTCATCCGCGGCCAAATCAATCGTACGACACATTTTGGAGCCCGATATTACTCTTCGGCTCACCCTTGATAGGGTGATTGCACACGATTGGGTGCGCGCACGGAAGGAACGCACCAGCACTTTAATTGGTCGTTTGGTGCACCCGACACAAGCACAGGAGTCGACATCCAGTGCGCGTAACTACGACGACGAAGATGCCATCCCAGGCGACCACAAGAAACCCGAAACAAAGAAGAGTAACACAATGATTAGCGTGCCCAAAGAATAATTTTAAGTTTTATGGGGTACTTTTTAAAATTTACTACTATAACGTATAATAAAATGACACCCAATGTATAATTGAAATTATCAGTCCAGCAACTCAGGAAAAGCTCACCAGCTAGAAATTGTGTTTTTTATTTGTATTTTTATGTAATCATTTAAGCACAAGAAACAGTGAAGTGAATTAATACTTAACATGTGTATTGGTACAATGACTTTATGAAGTTTAACGTGGAAAATTCCATGAATATTCACTTTTTTTCAAATTTTCCGATAGTTATAGCGTGAAAACGGTAAGAGCTAGAGAAAAGTGCCTAAGCCTCAATTTGTAGGCCCTAAAGTACCCTACATTTTGATACATAAATCATCTCTTTAGCTTTTCAAATAAAAACGCTACCGAGTTTAAACCGGAAAAATTGATGAAATTTCATCATTTTCACATTTGCTAGCCGTTATAGCGTGAAAACGGTAAGAGCTAGAGAAAAGTGCCTAAGCCTCAATTTGTAGACCCTAAAATACCCTACATTTTGATACATAAATCATCTCTTTAGCTTTTCAAATAAAAACGCTACCGAGTTTAAACCGGAAAAATTGATGAAATTCATCATTTTCACATTTGCTGGCCGTTATAGCGTGAAAACGGTAAGAGCTAGAGAAAAGTGCCTAAGCCTCAATTTGTAGGCCCTAAAATACCCTACATTTTGATACATAAATCATCTCTCTAGCTTTTCAAGTAAAAACGCTACCGAGTTTAAACCAGAAAAATTGATGAAATTTCATCATTTTCGCATTTGCTGGCCGTTATAGCGTGAAAACGGTAAGAGCTAGAGAAAAGTGTCTAAGCCTCAATTTGTAGGCCCTAACATACCCTACATGTTGATACATAAATCATCTCTCTAGCTTTTCAAATAAAAACGCTACCGAGTTTAAACCGGAAAAATTGATAAAATTTCATCATTTTCACATTTGCTAGCCGTTATAGCGTGAAAACGGTAAGAGTTAGAGAAAAGTGCCTAAGCCTCAATTTGTAGGCCCTAAAATACCCTACATTTTGATACATAAATCATCTCTCTAGCTTTTCAAATAAAAACGCTACCGAGTTTAAACTGGAAAAATTGATGAAATTTCATCATTTTCACATTTGCTGGCCGTTATAGCGTGAAAATGGTAAGAGCTAGAGAAAAGTGCCTAAGCCTCAATTTGTAGGCCCTAAAGTACCCTACATTTTGATACATAAATCATCTCTCTAGCTTTTCAAATAAAAACGCTACCGAGTTTAAACCGGAAAAATTGATGAAATTTCATCATTTTCACATTTGCTGGCCGTTATAGCGTGAAAATGGTAAGAGCTAGAGAAAAGTGCCTAAGCCTCAATTTGTAGGCCCTAAAGTACCCTACATTTTGATACATAAATCATCTCTCTAGCTTTTCAAATAAAAACGCTACCGAGTTTAAACCGGAAAAATTGATGAAATTTCATCATTTTCACATTTGCTAGCCGTTATAGCGTGAAAACGGTAAGAGTTAGAGAAAAGTGCCTAAGCCTCAATTTGTAGGCCCTAAAGTACCCTACATTTTGATACATAAATCATCTCTCTAGCTTTTCAAATAAAAACGCTACCGAGTTTAAACCGGAAAAATTGATGAAATTTCATCATTTTCACATTTGCTGGCCGTTATAGCGTGAAAATGGTAAGGGCTAGAGAAAAGTGCCTAAGCCTCAATTTGTAGGCCCTAAAGTACCCTACATTTTGATACATAAATCATCTCTCTAGCTTTTCAAATAAAAACGCTACCGAGTTTAAACCGGAAAAATTGATGAAATTTCATCATTTTCACATTTGCTGGCCGTTATAGCGTGAAAACGGTAAGAGCTAGAGAAAAGTGCCTAAGCCTCAATTTGTAGGCCCTAAAATACCCTACATTTTGATACATAAATCATGTCTCTAGCTTTTCAAATAAAAATGCTACCGAGTTTAAACCGGAAAAATTGATGAAATTTCATCATTTTCACATTTGCTGGCCGTTATAGCGTGAAAACGATAAGAGCTAGAGAAAAGTGCCTAAGCCTCAATTTGTAGGCCCTAAAATACCCTACATTTTGATACATAAATCATCTCTTTAGCTTTTCAAATAAAAACGCTACCGAGTTTAAACCGGAAAAATGGCTGAAATTTCATCATTTTCACAGTTGCAGGCCGTTATAGCGTGAAAACGGTAAGAGCTAGCGAAAAGTGCCTAAGCCTCAATTTGTAGGCCCTAAAATACCCTACATTTTGATATATAAATCATCTCTTTAGCTTTTCAAATAAAAACGCTACCGAGTTTAAACCGGAAAAATTGATGAAATTTCATCATTTTCACAGTTGCAGGCCGTTATAGCATGAAAACGGTAAGAGCTAGCGAAAAGTGCCTAAGCCTCAATTTGTAGGCCCTAAAATACCCTACATTTTGATACACAAATCATCTCTCTAGCTTTTCAAATAAAAACGCTACCGAGTTTAAACCGGAAAAATTGATGAAATTTCATCATTTTCACATTTGCTGGCCGTTATAGCGTGAAAACGGTAAGAGCTAGAGAAAAGTGCCTAAGCCTCAATTTGTAGGCCCTAAAATACCCTACATTTTGATACATAAATCATGTCTCTAGCTTTTCAAATAAAAATGCTACCGAGTTTAAACCGGAAAAATTGATGAAATTTTATCATTTTCACATTTGCTGGCCGTTATAGCGTGAAAACGGTAAGAGCTCGAGAAAAGTGCCTAAGCCTCAATTTGTAGGCCCTAAAGTACCCTACATTTTGATACATAAATCATCTCTCTAGCTTTTCAAATAAAAACGCTACCGAGTTTAAACCGGAAAAATTTATGAAATTTCATCATTTTCACATTTGCTGGCCGTTATAGCGTGAAAACGGTAAGAGCTAGAGAAAAGTGCCTAAGCCTCAATTTGTAGGCCCTAAAATACCCTACATTTTGATACATAAATCATCTCTCTAGCTTTTCAAATAAAAATGCTACCGAGTTTAAACCGGAAAAATTGATGAAATTTCATCATTTTCACATTTGCTAGCCGTTATAGCGTGAAAACGGTAAGAGCTAGAGAAAAGTGCCTAAGCCTCAATTTGTAGGCCCTAAAATACCCTACATTTTGATACATAAATCATCTCTCTAGCTTTTCAAATAAAAACGCTACCGAGTTTAAACCGGAAAAATTTATGAAATTTCATCATTTTCACATTTGCTGGCCGTTATAGCGTGAAAACGGTAAGAGCTAGAGAAAAGTGCCTAAGCCTCAATTTGTAGGCCCTAAAATACCCTACATTTTGATACATAAATCATCTCTCTAGCTTTTCAAATAAAAACGCTACCGAGTTTAAACCGGAAAAATTGATGACATTTCATCATTTTCACATTTGCTGGCCGTTATAGCGTGAAAATGGTAAGAGCTAGAGAAAAGTGCCTAAGCCTCAATTTGTAGGCCCTAAAGTACCCTACATTTTGATACATAAATCATCTCTCTAGCTTTTCAAATAAAAACGCTACCGAGTTTAAACCGGAAAAATTGATGAAATTTCATCATTTTCACATTTGCTGGCCGTTATAGCGTGAAAATGGTAAGAGCTAGAGAAAAGTGCCTAAGCCTCAATTTGTAGGCCCTAAAGTACCCTACATTTTGATACATAAATCATCTCTCTAGCTTTTCAAATAAAAACGCTACCGAGTTTAAACCGGAAAAATGGCTGAAATTTCATCATTTTCACAGTTGCAGGCCGTTATAGCGTGAAAACGGTAAGAGCTAGCGAAAAGTGCCTAAGCCTCAATTTGTAGGCCCTAAAATACCCTACATTTTGATACATAAATCATCTCTCTAGCTTTTCAAATAAAAACGCTACCGAGTTTAAACCGGAAAAATTTATGAAATTTCATCATTTTCACATTTGCTGGCCGTTATAGCGTGAAAACGGTAAGAGCTAGAGAAAAGTGCCTAAGCCTCAATTTGTAGGCCCTAAAATACCCTACATTTTGATACATAAATCATGTCTCTAGCTTTTCAAATAAAAATGCTACCGAGTTTAAACCGGAAAAATTGATGAAATTTTATCATTTTCACATTTGCTGTCCGTTATAGCGTGAAAACGGTAAGAGCTAGAGAAAAGTGCCTAAGCCTCAATTTGTAGGCCCTAAAATACCCTACATTTTGATACATAAATCATCTCTCTAGCTTTTCAAATAAAAACGCTACCGAGTTTAAACCGGAAAAATTTATGAAATTTCATCATTTTCACATTTGCTGGCCGTTATAGCGTGAAAACGGTAAGAGCTAGAGAAAAGTGCCTAAGCCTCAATTTGTAGGCCCTAAAATACCCTACATTTTGATACATAAATCATCTCTCTAGCTTTTCAAATAAAAACGCTACCGAGTTTAAACCGGAAAAATTGATGACATTTCATCATTTTCACATTTGCTGGCCGTTATAGCGTGAAAATGGTAAGAGCTAGAGAAAAGTGCCTAAGCCTCAATTTGTAGGCCCTAAAGTACCCTACATTTTGATACATAAATCATCTCTCTAGCTTTTCAAATAAAAACGCTACCGAGTTTAAACCGGAAAAATTGATGAAATTTCATCATTTTCACATTTGCTGGCCGTTATAGCGTGAAAATGGTAAGAGCTAGAGAAAAGTGCCTAAGCCTCAATTTGTAGGCCCTAAAGTACCCTACATTTTGATACATAAATCATCTCTCTAGCTTTTCAAATAAAAACGCTACCGAGTTTAAACCGGAAAAATGGCTGAAATTTCATCATTTTCACAGTTGCAGGCCGTTATAGCGTGAAAACGGTAAGAGCTAGCGAAAAGTGCCTAAGCCTCAATTTGTAGGCCCTAAAATACCCTACATTTTGATATATAAATCATCTCTTTAGCTTTTCAAATAAAAACGCTACCGAGTTTAAACCGGAAAAATTGATGAAATTTCATCATTTTCACAGTTGCAGGCCGTTATAGCATGAAAACGGTAAGAGCTAGCGAAAAGTGCCTAAGCCTCAATTTGTAGGCCCTAAAATACCCTACATTTTGATACACAAATCATCTCTCTAGCTTTTCAAATAAAAACGCTACCGAGTTTAAACCGGAAAAATTGATGAAATTTCATCATTTTCACATTTGCTGGCCGTTATACCGTGAAAACGGTAAGAGCTAGAGAAAAGTGCCTAAGCCTCAATTTGTAGGCCCTAAAATACCCTACATTTTGATACATAAATCATGTCTCTAGCTTTTCAAATAAAAATGCTACCGAGTTTAAACCGGAAAAATTGATGAAATTTCATCATTTTCACATTTGCTGGCCGTTATAGCGTGAAAATGGTAAGAGCTAGAGAAAAGTGCCTAAGCCTCAATTTGTAGGCCCTAAAGTACCCTACATTTTGATACATAAATCATCTCTCTAGCTTTTCAAATAAAAACGCTACCGAGTTTAAACCGGAAAAATGGCTGAAATTTCATCATTTTCACAGTTGCAGGCCGTTATAGCGTGAAAACGGTAAGAGCTAGCGAAAAGTGCCTAAGCCTCAATTTGTAGGCCCTAAAATACCCTACATTTTGATATATAAATCATCTCTTTAGCTTTTCAAATAAAAACGCTACCGAGTTTAAACCGGAAAAATTGATGAAATTTCATCATTTTCACAGTTGCAGGCCGTTATAGCATGAAAACGGTAAGAGCTAGCGAAAAGTGCCTAAGCCTCAATTTGTAGGCCCTAAAATACCCTACATTTTGATACACAAATCATCTCTCTAGCTTTTCAAATAAAAACGCTACCGAGTTTAAACCGGAAAAATTGATGAAATTTCATCATTTTCACATTTGCTGTCCGTTATAGCGTGAAAACGGTAAGAGCTAGAGAAAAGTGCCTAAGCCTCAATTTGTAGGCCCTAAAATACCCTACATTTTGATACATAAATCATCTCTCTAGCTTTTCAAATAAAAACGCTACCGAGTTTAAACCGGAAAAATTGATGAAATTTTATCATTTTCACATTTGCTGGCCGTTATAGCGTGAAAACGGTAAGAGCTCGAGAAAAGTGCCTAAGCCTCAATTTGTAGGCCCTAAAATACCCTACATTTTGATACATAAATCATCTCTCTAGCTTTTCAAATAAAAACGCTACCGAGTTTAAACCGGAAAAATTTATGAAATTTCATCATTTTCACATTTGCTGGCCGTTATAGCGTGAAAACGGTAAGAGCTAGAGAAAAGTGCCTAAGCCTCAATTTGTAGGCCCTAAAATACCCTACATTTTGATACATAAATCATCTCTTTAGCTTTTCAAATAAAAACGCTACCGAGTTTAAACCGGAAAAATTGATGAAATTTCATCATTTTCACATTTGCTGGCCGTTATAGCGTGAAAACGGTAAGAGCTAGAGAAAAGTGCCTAAGCCTCAATTTGTAGGCCCTAAAATACCCTACATTTTGATACATAAATCATGTCTCTAGCTTTTCAAATAAAAATGCTACCGAGTTTAAACCGGAAAAATTGATGAAATTTCATCATTTTCACATTTGCTAGCCGTTATAGCGTGAAAACGGTAAGAGCTAGAGAAAAGTGCCTAAGCCTCAATATGTAGGCCCTAAAATACCCTACATTTTGCTATATAAACCATCTCTCTAGCTTTTCAAATAAAAATGCTACCGAGTTTAAACCGGAAAAATTGATGAAATTTCATCATTTTCACATTTGCTAGCCGTTATAGCGTGAAAACGGTAAGAGCTAGAGAAAAGTGCCTAAGCCTCAATTTGTAGGCCCTAAAATACCCTACATTTTGATACATAAATCATCTCTCTAGCTTTTCAAATAAAAACGCTACCGAGTTTAAACCGGAAAAATTTATGAAATTTCATCATTTTCACATTTGCTGGCAGTTATAGCGTGAAAACGGTAAGAGCTAGAGAAAAGTGCCTAAGCCTCAATTTGTAGGCCCTAAAATACCCTACATTTTGATACATAAATCATCTCTTTAGCTTTTCAAATAAAAACGCTACCGAGTTTAAACCGGAAAAATTGATGAAATTTCATCATTTTCACATTTGCTGGCCGTTATAGCGTGAAAATGGTAAGAGCTAGAGAAAAGTGCCTAAGCCTCAATTTGTAGGCCCTAAAATACCCTACATTTTGATACATAAATCATCTCTGTAGCTTTTCAAATAAAAACGCTACCGAGTTTAAACCGGAAAAATTGATAAAATTTCATCATTTTCACATTTGCTAGCCGTTATAGCGTGAAAACGGTAACAGCTGGAGAAAAGTGCCTAAGCCTCAATTTGTAGGCCCTAAAATACCCTACATTTTGATACATAAATCATCTCTGTAGCTTTTCAAATAAAAACGCTACCGAGTTTAAACCGGAAAAATTGATATATTTTCATCATTTTCACATTTGCTAGCCGTTATAGCGTGAAAACGGTAAGAGCTAGAGAAAAGTGCCTAAGCCTCAATTTGTAGGCCCTAAAATAACCTACATTTTGATACATAAATCATCTCTCTAGCTTTTCAAGTAAAAACTCTACCGAGTTTAAACCGGAAAAATTGATGAAATTTCATCATTTTTACATTTGCTAGCCGTTATAGCGTGAAAACGGTAACAGCTAGAGAAAAGTGCCTAAGCCTCAATTTGTAGGCCCTAAAATACCCTACATTTTGATACATAAATCATCTCTCTAGATTTTCAAATAAAAACGCTACCGAGTTTTAATCGGAAAATTTCACGAATATCCAATTTTTTCAAATTTGCCGATGGTTATAGCGTGAAAACGGTAAATCGTCAAATCTGGTCGAAAACGCGTGTAAATTCTCCGCAGAACGTCAAAACATTGGAATATGATGCAAAAATTCCAAGAATTTCACGCTTTTTGGTCGAAGATTGAAGATTTCTGAGCACTTTACAACCATAAGGTTAGGTACATGGATCAAGAAATTGACCATGAAATTTAAAAAAATGTCAAATCTGGTCGAAAATACGTGTAAAGTCTCCGCAGAACGTCAACACGTTGGAATATGAAGTAATCTCACGCTTTTTGGTCTTTGCGTAGTTCAAATGAACTACTACGGGTAGTAGTTCGAATCGCCTAATCAGTAGCAGTTCATTTGAACCTTGAGCGAGGCGAACTACTACCAGTAGTTCGAATCACGCTATTAGTGGTAGTTCATTTGAACTAAGCAACCATGTGAAGTTATACTGCCACATGCATCCAGCCTTAAGTTAATACAGCCACATGCATCTAGCGTTTTTTAAATTTCATTTGCCGGGCTTTTAATATTCTGTACAATTTATGTGTGTTCTTATTTTTATAGATTGCATCTCAACAATTTCATCCGTGATCCGCCATTCCTCACCTTAATTCCTGTTTTGTCAGTAAACTTGAACGTTGTCTTACCTTTGTTTTATATTGGGCGAGCAATGATTCAGGTATATTGAAAGACGGAATTCTACAAGAAGGAACCATCGTTTTAATATCTTATGTATCGTGCACCTGAAAACACACAAATTTGGTTCAAACGGCATAAATGTTTTAATCAAAGATGCCATGTCGTCACGTATTTTTAAGCGATTTGGTCCAAAAATTAAAGAATTTTTAAGATTTATGGACAGAAGGGGGGAGTACGGTGACCATAAATCTTAAAAATTCTTAAATTTTTGGCCGAAATCCGTGAAAAATACGTGACGTCACGGCATCCGAATCAAATTTGCGTGAAAGTGCAAAATCGTGGAATTTTCCGTTCACACACACACATACACACATATATATATACATAAATATATTATTTATGTATATATATAAATTTTTATATAAAAAATGTATATATATACATAAATAATTATTTATGTATATATATATGTTTGTATGTGTGTGTGTGAACGGAAAATTCCACGATTTTGCACTTTCACGCCAATTTGATTCGGATGCCGTGACGTCACGTATTTTTCACCGAAATCGGTCAAAAATTTAAGGATTTTTAAGATTTATGGTAAGAAGGGGGGAGTACGGTGACCATAAATCTTAAAAATCCTTAAATTTTTGACCGATTTCGGTGAAAAATATGTGACGTCACGGCATCCGAATCAAATTTGCGTGAAAGTGCAAAATCGTGGAATTTTCCATTCACACACACACATACACATATATATATATACATAAATATATTATTTATGTATATATATACATTTTTTATATAAAAATTTATATATATACATAAATAATATATTTATGTATATATATATATATGTGTGTATGTGTGTGTGTGAACGGAAAATTCCACGATTTTGCACTTTCACGCAAATTGAACTTTTCGAGGAATGTTTCGTATAAAATCGGTAGCATTCCAATGTATAAAACACACCGGATACACGGGGCTGTAAATCTTCACGCGAGATAACGAAAAATGACATAATTTTCATCATTTTCACATTTGCGTAACAGTTAGAGAAAAGTGCCTCAATTTAGGAGTACAGTGACCAGGCGTTTACAGGTTTTTTCTTCATATCACGATTAAAGTAGAAATACCTCACGATTATAGTAGAATACGCGAATTGGTCAGGCTTTGTTGATTTCAGTCCGTCAATACACTTGAATCATTGCTCGCCTAGTTAGAATAACAGGAAAGTCAAAGTTCAAGCGTGCTGACAAGACACGAGATGTGTTGACCTAAAAAAAAAACTGTTCCATACAGATTTGTTTACCAATGAAGTAAATAAACAGCCTCATGCACTCTTTGGAACCAGGTACATGGATCATGAAATATAAAAAAATCATCAAATTAGGTCGAAAAGTCTCCGCAGAACGTCAAAACGTTGGAATATGAGGTAAATATCCCAAGAATTTCACGCTTTTTGGTCGAAAATTGAAGATTTCTGAGCACTTTACAACCAGAAGTTACATGGACCAAGAAAATGATCATGAAATTTTAAAAAATCGTCAAATCTGGTTTGATTTCTGATTAGGTGATGACTTGTCATTAAAATGTAATAAGTTATAATTAATTTGTATTGGAATTACAATCTATTTAATACATTTTTTCATAAGAAACCTTTGATAATCATATATGTAAGTCTGCGCCATCTATATTTCCCCGCGGTCCGTACAATTATCACTTGACGTGTCCTACTACGTCCTTTAAAAAAATAGTTGCACGGCTCATTTAAAATGTAATCGCTTTGAGAGCAAACAATACAATCGAGTGCACCGGTCCGGAAAATAACTAATATGTTAGTGTACACGGTGGCGCTGCATCAGTACCGTTCGCGATTTAGGTTATGAAAATCAATCGGTTTTCCCCCTGGAGCAGAGCGATATGAGCGCTGATTTCCACTCCGCACGCACACCAGATGGTTTTAAGGACACACCATGCGCATCAAACGGACGTACTGTTTGATTGGCACGTTTATCATCTCGTGGATCTTCCTGCTGTACTTCACCTTCCTGAACCGGCCTGTGAACGTGGCGACGGAGGAGAACGATGGGCTGATTGATAACAAGCTGCAGAGTTTGGAGGATGGGATTGAGAGGGAGTTTAGGAAGAATAAGGATATGTTGTATAATCTTCATAGGTACTTGGATGAAAAGAAGAAGGTGATTCGAGGGGATGAGGAAGGTGGTAATGGGAGTAACAAACCTATTGTCCGAAGAGAGTTCCAGGGGGTTGTTATTCCAGTGCTAGTGTTTGCATGTAACAGGGTCAGTGTCAGCAGGTGTTTGGATCAGTTGATTCAGCACAGGCCTGATCCTGATCAGTTTCCTATTATTGTTAGTCAGGTGAGAAAATGAAAAGTCCTATTTTAATTGTTGTATATTGACAAGTCCATCAATTTAGTCTGAATTCATTATCATGAACAAAAAACAAAAAAATCTATATTATAAAAACTTTTTAAGGATTGTAATCATCCAGAAACAACTGAAGTGATCAACAGATACGTCCCACAAGTCTCATTAATTAAACAGCCTGATCAAACAGACATTGAAGTGCCACCAAAAGAGAAGAAATTCAAAGGCTACTTTAAAATCGCACGCCATTATGGCTGGGCCCTAAATGAGATTTTCTACAACTTCAACTTTGAGTCTGTTATAATTGTTGAAGGTGTGTGTTTTATTCTGTAATGTGTTCAATTAGAAATTATTTGTATGTTGTATTATAGATGACTTGGATATTGCTCCAGACTTCTTTGAGTACTTTCTGGGTACACATCCCTTGCTTATTAAGGATGATTCACTGTGGTGTATTTCTGCATGGAATGACAATGGGAAAACGGGATTGATAGATATTGACAAATCAGAGTTGCTGTATCGCACAGACTTTTTCCCAGGACTGGGGTGGATGATGTTGAAATCCCTGTGGGCAGAGCTGGCGCCAAAGTGGCCTAAATCGTAAGTAATAACAAGAACATTTAAGAGGTTCAAAATTAAATTGCTACAAATTCAAATTTTGACATAAATGTCAAAATATAATCAAGGTTAACAAACTAAAGTTGTAATTAAATTGAGGTTATATTATTATTGGGCTATTTTAAAACTGGCTTTATAAAGGGTTACCAATTGTATGAATGCTTTCAATGAAGCTAGAGTTGGTAACCCTAGTGTTCATATGCAGTGTTGTCAGATTGTGGAATGGACATCTGGGCTATAATTTGATACACATTACTAATGAGTTATAAATAGTAGATACAAATTTAAATAATAAAATAAACAAATTTGCTTAATAAATTACAGTTATTGGGATGATTGGATAAGGCAGCCGCTGCAACGTAAAGAGCGCGCATGCATCCGGCCCGAAATTTCAAGAACGCGTACTTTTGGGAAGATTGGCGTTTCAAAGTATGTTCCCCAATTGAAGATGGCGCCACATTACTAACTGTTTTTATTTTGTAGTGGTTTATTTTTCGAAAAACATTTGAAGTATATTAAACTGAACGAGAATTTTGTGCCTTTCACAAAAATGAACTTAAGTTACTTAACACGGGTAAGTACAGTGTGTTCAAGATTGCTAAAACGTAATGAATGTAATTTGATAGGAAATTTACGACGCTGAATTTATACGGAACGTATACCAAAGTGCTGTAGTGAGTTACCAGGAGCTGAAGGACGGCAAAATCGCCTACGACGGCCCTGTGCGGATAGTTTACTACACAAAAGACGCGTTCAAACGAACTGCCAAACTTCTAGGACTCATGGATGACTTTAGGGTGAGCTGAACTTTTAGAAAAAATTGCAGTTATTAATATCAAATTCATGCTTTACAATAGTGTGAGACCAAGTTTATAAGCACTGAAAGAAATATGTGTTTTTATTTGAGTCAAATTGAATTTTGTGTCATGTTCTGATTTGTAGAGTGGTGTGCCACGCACAGGCTACAAGGGTATCATAACCTTTACCTACAAAGGTCGTACTGTCTACCTGGCACCCAACATGAACTGGAAAGGCTATGACTTGACTTGGAACTAACTAAATCCACCACATTCCATGCAATCTTTTGTTCCTCTAACCTCTCTCTGTATATTAATATATGGAGTGTCCAGAAGAAATATAGTTAAGTTGACTATGATTGTTGCTAATTATAATATACATTTTATTGTTAACATGATGGCCGCGCGTTGTATTTTAAATTCGTATTTAACTAATATTTTGGTAATGCCATGCTCAGGCACCAAGATAAAAATCATTTCTAATATTGGTTACGACTTCACTACAACAATATCATAGCCAACTTGATAATTATTATTTCTTTGAACACACTCCTTAAAACTAAAATGTACTTCCATAAAGATCCGATCAAACAGGCTGAATACTGTTTATTACAGTAGAAAACTGTTGATTTTAAACACTTCCATTTACCACTGTAACTAAACTAGTGATAGGCACTATTGAGTTGAAAGTTTTTTTTTATTATATAATAGTTTTAGAATTATCAAAACTGCAATTCATTTGATAGTGCTTTAGTGATAATCACATACCTCGCCTGTTTGAGAAAATCTTTACCACCTTCTTTTCCAGTAGCCGAAAATGATTAGCAATTATTCACTCGGTATTTTTTGTTTGGTCACGAGAGCTGTTTTTATTTGTGATATCGTTTTTTAATTAAGTTATAAATTTGTACAACACATAGAGATTAAGCACGTGTTTTTTTTATTGTTGTAGATATTATTATTATTATTATTATATGAAAGGTGCTCTTAATATTTCTATGTTAATCCGAGTTTGTGCAATAAACACGTTTTGTTTTTTGCGAGTGTGCGTGTGTGCATTTCAAGTACATTTTGTTTATAAAAAAAATAACGGGAATATGATGAAATTGAGTTTTATTGGACCTAACCTTGATTCATTTCAGGAGATTATAATGGTGGTAGGGTTATTTTTAGTAAAATCATTCATCTCAGTTATTCATAAATGTTCCATAAATCTATGAATAGTCGGAATCTAGTACAATGTAATTGATTCCTAAAGGTGATATCAAATACAAGTACTGTTCAAATTGGACTACTTTTGTTTTGACTATTTTTGTCACAACTCAAAATTGTTTTCATTTGTCAATTCAATAGCTTCTGGAAGTTATAAAGTTTATGGGATGTTGGTGAATATAGACATCTGTATTACTAAACTTTATATTATATATGTGTACATTTGCAATTGGTGCTTTCTCAAAGCGTCAATATCTTTCTTTCTCTCAATTTAATTGGGAATTATATATACATGTATATAAGAACTTTATATAAAAATATACCTTACAGCCTAGAGGACTATAGTAATCTTTGAGATAAGCAACTTGGGAATCATTTTGGTTTGCCATACATTTTGGTTTGCATCAGTGATCTAGAATACGCAAGTTGCCCGATACGATTTTGTTTTCTAAACACGCTCCAGATGGTATATCTATGCGATCGCCATGGTTTGCTATAATTATAACAGTGCCCTAAAAAGTAATTATGTTAGTACAAATATTTGACAAAAAAAGATATTTTTGGGCTTAATAAAAACGTTCATTCAGATGCTACAACATGCAACACGAAAAAAAATTGATATTTAGTTATGCTATGTTTTCTGATTACCTAACAGAGGAGCATTGATCAACCAAAAGCTGGTAATTAGACAGAAATAATTATTAAGTTGAGTGTTGCAAACATAATAGCGAAACGTAATTTGTAATGAGATTGATCCTGTTGTAATTATGAAATGTTAAACATATAGGCTCGGTTGTATAAAGAAGACAACTCTCAAGTTAATTTCCAATACATGATTAAAACGGCGCTTTTGATAACTTTGATAGAAAATGCAACGTTGCCATATATAAAAAGAGGTACCAATAAACCCAATTAAAATTTTCAGTTGTGTGATCTAGATTTTTGTTACAGGTTACTGTGCTGTCAACATTGGATTTTCAGTAAATTAAAAATAAAACGTCTTATCTTTATAGGGCTATGCTAACACTTTTATACGACTTAGGGCCGGTTCTACAATTGACATTTAACTGGCGAATAAGGCTATTCGTGGAATAAGTTTGAGATATTTGCTTTAAAATCTCAAACTTATTCCACGAATAGCCTTATTCTCCAGTTAAATGTCAATTGTAGAACCGGCCCTAGCCTAATTGTCAAATACAATATTATATTTCAAAAAATATTTTATGATTGAACTCTTACCTTCAGCGACACGCCACGTCCAAACGTGACATCCCCTGACACTGTTAAATGATCCAGCTCAATCAAGTCGGGAATATTCGCGAACCGCATCAAGTAATCTTTGACTTTCGAAAAATGGTTGTCACCCAACTTCACCAGCGGCGTGGTGGGGAACATGCGTTGTGGGGACATCACAAGAGATCCATTTTTCAGGGTATACAGGTTGCTCATAACCAGCAGCAAATCGGACGTCTTTTTTACAGGCAAGAACCGACTTCGAGGCACGTTGATGCCCACGGCGTTATCAAACACTTTCATCGCCGCGCCCACAGCCGTCTCCAGTTGGATTACGTTCAGATTATTGTTTTTGTGCTTGATTGTTTTGTTGTTGACGATGATCTCCATGTTTAGGGTGTTTTCGTTTAACACCTTTTCAATTGCTTAAAAAAAAAGAATATATGTTGTTGATCTATATATCATTGTCTAAACAGCAACACCACACATCTAACATTTTATTCGAGGTTGACAGGAGAGTGAAAAACTAAAAAATAAAATGTTTATTGGAATTATTTAACTCAATGAGTTTATTTTATTGCTTATATTTTATTTATTTGAATCATGAGCAATTTAATTACTCCATTAAACATTTTATAATCAGGTTTTCTCCCTCCTTTCAACCGCAAATAGAATTTTAGATGTGTGGTGTTGCTGCTTAGGCCACTATATTTAAGATAAAATGATAATATAAATTTTTAATGTTTAAATAAATTTATAGCACATTCGATAGATAACGCGGTGTTTCAAATTAATTAATTAGAAACTTACCATTCAGTTTAGCCCAAATATTGTTTGTGTTGAAAAATTTGAAGGTTTTAACCGATTTAAAATCATCAACATGCTCTTGGGGGACCTGCGCGATTTCCAACAGTCTCAATTTATTTTCATACTGTATAAGAGTACCTCCCTACAATAATAGAAAGTTGTAATAAATCATGTTTAAACTCATTTGCAAGAACTTACCTTCACATCAGCTCGAGTTTTATCAGTCACCTCCATCACGAACTCATGCCCGACACTCTCCTTGGGATTGAGCAGCAAGTTGAGGATGTTCAAGTCGACTGTAGCGCCCAAATTGTCGATGTTCGATATAAAAATGTACTCGCGACCGCCATCAATAAACTTTCTTAGCAGACCCGAGTTTTGGAAGCTTTTGTAGAAGTCTCCATGCCCGGGCGGGAACCACGCCTCCAAATCGTTTTCAATCTGATAGTTTTTAGTGATGGGCAGCAGTGTTTCGCGGTTAATCCGCGGGTAGCACGATTGGTTGAACGTGTGAATTTCAATTTGCAGATTTTTGTATTTACGGATGATTTTCTCGGTGTCCTCATCAGTGTTGAAGGAGTTCATCAGGACCAGGGGCACGTTCACTTTGTATGTTTTATTTAAATGCTGCCGAAAAAAAATGTATAGTTATGAAAAGAGTTTAGCAACTATAAATCATTTGTTCTAGATATATGTGGCCGTAAAACCGAAATATGGACAAAAATAGCATTTTCCAGGCAGTTTTATGTTGTTGTAATTATTCAGAAGAAAAGGTTAAGCCAGAAATTTGAATTATCCCTGTAGCTTTAAAAATGTACAAAATTATGGCCGACAAAATGATCACGAACACGACAGTTTTTTTGCATTTCGATTATAGATTGTAATAAACATTCAATGGGCTATTTGTCGACTTGAAATTTTTTAAAGCTTGCAAAATAATAAGGTGTTTGTACTTTTTAGTTCAGTCTCTTAACTATTAGATGGCGTATAAGTCTGAGATTATAACAATAAATGTCATTGGTGTGTTTCGTCCTTATATGTTGTAATATACCCCATGAAGCTAGTTACGCTTGTTTTTTTCAATTGACATTAACTTAAGAAACTTTAGTAGATAACTCACCTCAATCTGCTGCACCGTCATATCCAAAAACGTCAGATCATTTCTTACAGTGATCACGGATTTCGGCCCGTGGCAACCCATTGAGGTGCCCAAGCCACCATTTAACTTGACCACCACCAGCTTCTGTAGCATCTGATGCACCAAATCGGTCGTAGGTGTTTCCAAAGTTTTGTAATTTTTCACCGCATCATTCGGTAGCTTCTCAATGCGCTCCCACTCAACCGAAGGCCCTTCTTCCTGCAGAAAACGCTCGAATAGCTGAGCGAATCCATGCATCTCTTTGCCGACAAGCTCCTGCTGTTGGGCGGGAGCCAGCTCGACGAGCTTGTTGAGCTCCTTCTGGAGATTGTTGAGGGCATCTTGTTTGGTGGCCTCGCGGAACTCGCGCGATCCACTCGACGCTCTCGAGTGACCTCGAACCTAAAATATACAACTAAAATTAGGATAGGACATGAGATGTTCTCTTGTATTGAAATGTCACAAAACTACCATTAGGTTTTTATTGGGATTAATTTACTTCTATTTAGATACAAATTTATATCTGGCTTGGTTTAGATTTTTAATTATAAAAAAGCTTTAAAAATCTATTTTACACTGTATCTCGATAACTAAAAGACAGAGATAGTTGTGGTTGATGAAAAACAGAGGTTTTCGCTGTTTTACAGAGTTAAGGTAAATTCCGGGTGATTACATTTACTCCCATTATCATCGGAAAAGTCTACCAACTGATAAGATAGACGTTTTTTTTGTTATTAGATTCAAGTAAACTGTTTTTTTGTTGTTGAAAGTATCAAGAAAAGCTATACAAATAAACAATTATGAATGTATACAGATTTGCATAACAACCGCGGGAAAAAATATAATCAAATATTCTAACATATTTTATTTCTATTAAAAAGATAAAGATATTATTTCTTTAAAATATATTCTATTTTAAGTATTATGAAATATATGATAAAGTAATATGTTCTATCCAAATAATTTTTTTGTAAAAACTTATATTTTAGGCGCATTCAAATAAATTCTTCCACTATCAACACAATTAATTTAAATCGTTCAATCCAAATCGCATTAAAATTCTTTTAAATAAAAACGCCATGCGTCTATAACGTGTGTTTATCATCAAAACTCGTCCTATTTATAGCGCGATTGAATAAATTGAAGATAATTCATTACTTGACCTTTTAGCACTGATACACGCTCATTGGCGCCTAAAATTTTATGCGTCTAAATTTAAACCGCTGTAATTATTTAACAGTTTTAATTACCCGATCCAATAATGTATCCATATTTTTTTACGCACACACCACGTGCCGTTTAAATAAATAATAATAATCACAAATCGTCGGTACTTGTTGTAGTGGCCACTTCAAGCACACACCATGAACTAAGCCACTTTAACTAAAACATTTATAGATAACTCTGCTCTAAACGGCGGTGCTTATCAGTTATGAAATTTTACACAAACAGTTATCTCCAATACATGAAATTAACATCCAAAAAAAAAATATGTACACACAATTTATGTGGATATGTTTCTGTTAATTGTATTATGGCAAGAATTTATGTCAAATGACGATTTTGCTGGCTCAAGGATTCGCTTTGATTACAGGTTATTTGTTATGCAAATCGAACGGAATGTTTTATTTATAACAAACGCAATGAAAATTGTTTATTTGTCAAAATTTATTTGGGGCAGCAACCTACGGCCTGGTTATATTTTTTTTGCAATTACACAGTGATAAAATGGAACCTTGAAAAAAATAATTTTTGTGGGAGCTAATGGCAACAAAATTACTTGTTTCATATATTTAAAACAGTGACTTGCATATTGATAAGTAAATGATGGAACGTGGCGCATATGATGGTGGTCTACCAAATTATTCGCGATTCAAATGTCAACAGTTTTCGTCCAACTAGTGGGTAAACAGCTGATCTTTGTTATTGTTTGAACAGCTAGATAAAAATTACATGATTTTGATCACTTCGACAATAATGTGAGGTTGTTAATAAACTTTTAATATATAACTAGACAAATCTTGCAGATCTGGTGGCAGAAAATGAACTAAAATCTAGTGGGTAATTTCTACACATAAAATCTATATGTGACAGTATAGATTTTCTGTATAGAAATTACCCACTAGATTTTAGTTCATTTTCTGCCACCAGATAAGAGTACCGACTAGCTAAAATTACCCATAACAAACCGGTAACAAAGCTAAAACATGGTAATTTAATATTAAATAGAATAATTGAAATAAACATATCAACTTTTGGCAAATAGCCACAGAATTATAACACTTGACTACTAAAAATGTAGTATTTTTAATCTTTATCATTATCAAATTGCATTTATTTTGTTCTAAAAACATCAAACTTTACTTAAGCTATCAATTGTAAATTTATACAATTAGTATCATGAGATAAGTGATAGCTTAAAAGGATAGACGGATAATAAAAACAATTGAAAATTGTTTTCATTGTTCATCTTTTTATGCACTGATAAGTTATTTTACATTCCAAATACATGACTCCTGTATATATTTCAAGAAATGTCTTTGAAGATCTCAATTTTTCAAAAATGTCAATTAGCCTGACTTACATTGATTGAAGTTAACTAACATAAAACCCAATATATCAACGATTGTTTCAATGAAACAAGCCAATCACATTTGAAGGAGAATTAGTTATTAGTGCTTGTAAAAGTTAATACTTAATAGATTATGTATTATATATATATATATATATATATATATATATATATATATATATACATATATAATCATCTTCATCTTCATCTGATGGAAAGACCTGTGAATAGTCTAATAAGACTAATAAGACAGGTCTTTCTGTCTTGATTATGTATTATATACTACAAATTATTACTCTTATGCTTCATCATAAGATTATTTAAATATTGTGTTTTTTTCTTTCTTTACCTATACTCTTTGACTTTTCATATTCTTTGACTTTTGACAATTGTTTTCAACAAAAAACAAGGTTTTATGGATGAAATAATATTTGTCCTCTAAACAACCTCAGGCTACCCACTATTTTTTAAACGTTTTTAAATAAACCATACAATTTACAACAAATTGATGATGTAACCACAATAATTACTAAAGACCTTCAAATCATAAACACCAAACTGTGAATAAATCAGTAGGCCACACAGAATTAAACTGAGTAAGATTATATTGACTCTATTAGGATTATAATAAGCCTCCCAAAAAAGGCAGAGTATCAAACCCCGCTGATAAGATTAAAATAAAACACACATAATCCCCGTACAGCCCGAGCCCCGCTAAACACGCCCGGCGTTTGATTATTGAAGCCCAGTATACAAATGAATAGTGAGCCGTGTGAAGGTCGTTGGGAAGAGCACCCTGGCAGCGCGCGCGCGACCGTTAACCCCAGATTAAAAGTAAATAGTAAACAATCTTACTTTCTTATCATCACTGATTTGCACTTGAAGCATCGTGATTGTACGAGGATACCGCGCCAAGGACGATTCGAAAACTGCAGGACATACTCTGCACGCCTCTCGACGTTGTTGTCAGATCGTTTCAATATCTGGCGGGGCTAGCCGCTAGGTAACCCAGGTGTTTTTCGACGCAACAGCGTCATCAGCTGATATGAACAGGTTTATTAGGCATGTTATTAAGAATTTATTGTTGTTTTAATTAGGTGACACGCCACCAGTATCGGCAGGCAACCACACGTACCATGACGCGCACGACATTGCCGCATTACGCCAGCGGGGAGATTATCCAGGGGTTCGGCCGGGGGTCCAAACAATTAGGTACGGCTATTTATCACCCCCTATACATTTAGTTTACTCACTGTTTATTTACAATTGTATGACTGTTGTACAACTCGATGTGCACACAAAAACAGAAGTTATACAAGCAATATTGTTGTGGCTCCGCCCCTTTTATAATGGCCGATTATTGGTTACGTTCAGCGAGATTCAATGAGTGTAACGAACATCTCAATGAAATGTTCGTTACATTCTTAAAGTGCAATCATAAACAAAAGTCAAATAATTCAATTCTGTCATCATTTCACACCTGCAATTCAAAGAAAATATAATCATCTGCAATTTTGCTAGCCGAGTTTTGAACCTTTATAGAACAATTCGCCATTACGGTCTAAATTAGGTACAGATATCGCTAAAGCCATCTTAGTTTATCGATTGGGAGTTGTTCTGGGCTGAATATTATAAAAAACATAATATATAATTGTTTTAACAATTTACAATAGTAATGTTTCTAGTGTAAACAGGGTTTTTTGAAAAAGAAATGGGCGGAGTCTATTTTAGGTAACTTAAACACGTTCAGTTAACATCAACAGTAAACATAGGATTATATTTTCTTTGGTTAACATTAATAGACCTAATTGAGGCAAATAAATAAGTGAGTCTTCATTGAATAAATATGTAATACGATAATATTTTTATATTTTTCAAAATTTAATAATTCTCTGAAGCCCGTATTCACCAACATCCAATAAACTTTATAGGTCCCATAAGCTATTGAATGGATAAATTGACAACGTCATTGTGACAGAATATGCCAAAACAAATGTCAAACAACTTGAATAGTGCTTGCAATTGGAGCTTTGATGACGCCTTTTGTTTAATTATTCAGTGTTTCCAATAGAGAGAATCTAAAATAACTACATTCCCTAAATAATCTATTTATTGTTGCTATAACAACGAATACTTATGGGTTCAATAGCTATTGATAGATTTATGGAACGTCGGTGAATACGGGGATGACGAAATGCAAAATAGTACCTTTTTATTTCAGGAATTCCTACTGCGAATTACCCAGACGACGTTGTCGCAAAACTCCCAGAGGACCTCCCCACGGGCATATATTTCGGTTTCGCGCAACTCGATGGCGTGGTCTACGAAATGGTCATCAGCATCGGTTGGAATCCGTTCTACAAGAACGAAAGGAAATCAATGGAAACGCACCTATTGCACGAGTTCGAGGGTGACTTGTACGGGAAAATTTTGAAGATTGTTATCGTGGGCTATTTACGACCGGAACTTAATTTTAACAGTCTGGACGAACTGAAGAAGGCCATCAAGCTTGATATTCAGAATGCGCACGAGGGTTTGCAACGGGATGAGTTTCAGCAGTACAGACATGACAGCTATTTTAATTGTTAACGTGTGTGGTGTTAAATGTAAAATATATAAAACAATAATAAGAACTAGAGGTAGGGTGATTGATGGTTTGTAATATTTTGTACATCACTTTTTTTATAAATAAATTTATGCACTAATAAATTATGTTATTTGTTAACATGTTAACATAAAAAGTCATATCTGACATGTGTTAGTTATCTGACAATTCATATGAACGCAATTTTATACCTTCTGATGATATTATTATCAATTTTACTCCTGATAGTATCAATTCAGTGCAATGAAGTCAGCAACACATCTTTGATAGTAATGCGCAAACTGGTGAGGAACAGAGAACGTTTACTAAATATGCTACACTTATTAAACTCACAAATAAATCGAGATAAAAGGCATTACTTAATGTACACTGGTCTACCGCATCCAATAAACCTAAACCAAGTCACTCTGCCACCAGAGTGGTACCAACACACAACAAGTAACTACCTTCCGGTACCCGAAGAAAACATTGTGTATACGCAATTACAATCGCAGAAAAACGCATGGGGCTACAATCCACAAGTAACAGGTCAAATCGTGACTCCCAACTACTCAAGTTTAGAAAAAACCATATTACAACTAGCTATACCATTTAACAAAAATGTGCTTGCAACCGCGCAGGGGTTTACAGGCATCCAACCATTTATCGAGTGGACCACAACGCCTCAAGTAGAACAATCACCACATTTTGTAGTAAGATCACTACATACAGTAAGCACTTATGTTGACGAGCCTATAACTACAGCCGCGGCAGTAGAAAGTAGTACTTGTTCATCCTCTCACACCTCTACAGCAACAATTGCTTCTACAACTGATAAAGACGACTCTTCAGTGACTGAAGAACCGAATACAACACCAGAGCTAACCAGTTACAGTACGGTTGAACCACAGCAGGATGAATTAAGTAGTTCTAAAATAGCTCCGGATAAAATAATTCGCAGCAATAAGGTTACTAATATAGCGGAAACTGTCGAGGAAATAAAACATCACTTGCAGCAGCTGAAGCCGAAAAAGTCCAAGGGATTGAAAGAAGGTATATGAAATTGTAATGAATTTAGGTGATTATGCATACCAACCAAATTAACAAACTAAACTGTAACAATAGAATGATCAAAAATATTCAGAACGTTTTGAAAGAAATGGCAATGGTAAGTAAACAACAGTTGGCATACATGAAGTTTGACAATTTTGACATTTCACATTAAAACAATGAAACACGTTATTAATGTTGCGTGAATTACATTTTTCAAGAAACAGGTTTCTAGTTTTAAGTGTTCATATGCAATGTTCCGCTTGAATTATGACAAATGATATCTTGAATAAAATACAAGCACATTAGTACAAGCTGAACATAGAACACAAATAATTGAATCTAGAAAGTTGTAAAGTAGTCTTGATGAATCTAGTACAATGCAATTCACGCTTTAAACTGTATGTCAACTTGATAGATTATAGAATTCTAAACATGAACTCTGTTTAGGAATGCCCTGCAGCATCAATGGCATGTGGGGCTCAAAAGTTGCAGGTGTAAACTTTAAAATTACCAACAACAGCACGAAAGATTACCACGTCGAGTTGACCATTTCAAATAACTTGGGGTTCTTTAGAGGTAGTAATTGGACCGTAACGTCACAAGTTCTGTTTCCGGGACACAGTTTGTTTATGTTAACTGCGGTGCATAATTTGGAGTTACATATGGCAACTTTTACAGGTAATTATTACTCGAAGATCCATCATTCCGGTATTGAATTCCGAAATACGGGCACGCCATATTGATAAGTAAAGGAACTACCGAACTACCGAACTACCAAATTATCAAATAATTAGCAAACCGTGAACAAAGTTAACTTAATATTGCTGAATTACATTCAAAACACATACAGAGGTGAAGAATTTTATAAATATTCACTACAAGCGTATAGAAACAAAAATAAAACACAATATAAAAAATTCTATTGCACACGCGGCGCCGCAGGTTACCCTTTCCTTATCCATTCTAATCAAACATTATATTACTTGTTTATATTCTATTGTTACTTTATTAGGTGAGTGTCGAGTATGCGGCAATAAAGAACTAATCACCGGCCACTGGCTGCTCATGAAGAACGAATCAACCTGCCAGGACCTGCTAAAAGGCGAGGACTATTTCGGCGACGTGTGGCACCACACAACCTAATCTCCCGCCCAAAACCAAAATTCCATCACCCTCCACCTCTTCAGCCGCCAGACGGCGCTCGCCTCGAAATTCCTATGGCAACGGCCATTTAAACAAGTGACGTGTGTTTGTTTGTGTGTTGTTGTGTTTTGTTTTCGTTTGTGTGTGCACAGCCAGCTCTGTTTTGGTTTACGAATGCGGTAATACCGTGTAACCGCTGAAAATGCATCCGAGCCGCCGCCGGAAAAAGCGTCCCAGCTACGGCATACGGACGGTGGAGGTGGCACGAGGGCCGAGCGGTTTTGGGTTCACAATTTCAGGCCAACAGCCGTGCATTCTGTCCTGCATTGTGGCACACTCGCCCGCGGACCAGGCGGGGTTGCGAGCCGGGGACTTTCTGATATCCGTCAACGGGGTTTCTGTTTCGAAAATAACGCATGACGCGGTTGTGAATCTTATTGGAAACAGCGTGGGATGTATAAAGATGACAATTGCTGAAAATTATTACTCGGATAGTTCTGATGAGGATATTAGTTTGGGCCGGGGGGCTAATGCTAGAAAACCGAAGTACCCTCACAAACCTAGAGGCATGCATAGAGGGTATATACATAAGAAAGTTGGGAAACATAAGGAGGCTCCACTGTATAATGATGTTTATGAGGAGGGGGCTTGTAGTTTGAATCCGATGGAGGAGGAGGGTGGGCCTATTGAATATAAAGCAATTGTAGGGTATTTAGGGACTATTGAAATGCCGAAACAACTACCCCCAGATTCTAGGTTACAAACAGTTTGTGCTTGTATTAAAAAGCTGCGACAGGAAAAACGTAAACCCACTGCAGTTCTAATGACAGTTCTTCCAACTTGTCTCACCCTTAAAAACTCTTCAAACCACATTCTTGCTATTTACCCCACAAACAGGGTTGTTTATATTAGCTCTTCAATGGATAAGGATTCACGTTACTTTGGGCTTGTAACCAGTGCAGTGTGTGATCGTAGTTTGGAAAATGTTCAGAGAAAGTGTGAGACTTCTTACACAAATGTCTGGAATAATGAGAAGAAGTGCAATAATGTCGATCGGGCTGAGGTGGATGTGTCCAACAGTTGCCATGTGTTTGTAACTGATCCCAAGATTATTGAGCACAATCAGCATGTGAAACGGGCGGAGAGTTTTCGGATTACATGCACTAATGATGTTGTAACAGGTAATGTTTAAGAGACTATCTATTATTAGTTTTATGTCTATGGAAATTATTAGGTTATATAAAGGATATTACAGACTTTATAACTGCCTTTTGTAACTGCATCACTGTTCATCCCTCAACCAATTAGAGGTCAGTCATCATATTACCAAAGTAAAGGGTACATACTATATGTGACCAAATACACACAAATTAAAATTTTCAGTTGTGTTATCCAGACTTTTGTTACAGCTGTCAACTTTTGACAACTTGTATCTTTATAGGGTTATCAGTCGTGTTAAGCAGACTTTTGTTACGACTGTAAACTTTTGCCAACTTATATCTTTATAGGGCTATCCGTTGTGAGGTTTTTCCACCAGTGAATTTATTTATGTAAAAGAAATAATTTGAAATAACATAATATATACTTATTTGAGTGTGGCATATTAAAACTGGAGTTTTTTTTACTTCTCAAACTCACATCAGTTGACACATAGACAGATAACAGCCTGTTACAAAAATTATACAATGCAAACATTGTTTGTACAACTTTTTTATGAACTTAATAGTATAGTTAAAATCACAAAAAGGTTGTACAAACAATGTTTGGCCATATAAATGAACTAATAAACTCATTATTTCATAATGAGCAAATATATAATTAATTATTTATAAAATATTTGTTTGTAGCATAGTGTAAATGATCAGAATTTATATAGGTAGATCAGTGTTCTCAGTAGAGAGAAACTAAAACATTTGAAGTAGTAACAGTACCACATGGTACACCACTTTAGAAGAAAGATTTCTAGGAATGTATGTACTTGGCAATCCTTTCATTCAAAGTCTCACCCCTGTAATCACCAATGTTCTATAAATCTTTCAATAGCTATTGAAACCATAAGTAATCATTGTTATCGCAACAATAAATAATAATAGGGAATGTAGTTACTTTAGATTTGCTCTATAAAGCACCTTACATGGTCAATAATACTGTCAATCATAGTACTGTCAATATTTGCTTCAATCCTCCTGTTATATTTATCAAGTAATCAATTATCCAGATAAAGATAAACATTCTCTTCATTACATCATTAATATACATTTCACGATAAGTAATACTGGCAATATTTTAGAATAATGAACATTTTAAACATATTATTGTACAGTAATACTGTCATTATTCTAAAATATTGACAGTAATATTGATCGTGTAAGGTGCCTTTAGAGGAAACACTGAAAAATTAAAGAGAATGTGTCATGAAAGCTCCAATCACAAGTGCTATTCAAGGTGTTGATATTTATTTTAAAACTATTTCTGTCATAATGACATTTTCAATTTATACATTCAATAGCTTATGGGACCTATAAAGTTTATAGGACGTTGGTGAATATGGGCATCAATCAACTAAAATACATGTATTTATACAAATTATATTATCAAGCATTATTGTAATGGCAAGAACTGTACAGCTCTGCAACCATCCAACAAATTCATTAAATTGGAAATCAAATGTGTAATATTTAAAACATTTGACTAATCTCTTCCAATTGTTTTCTACATACATTTTTTGAAATGAATTGCTGTATTAATACATCTTTCCTAACCAACTCTTATTACTGAACACCAAATAGCAAATAGTTAATTCGATTTTTCTTACCTTTTTTTAACTACACACAGTTATATAATACTTATTAAACATGTGATTTTGTTTAAACAAATATTCACGAGCAGCACACTTTTTCGGGTTTGTTTACGACTGTAGCTGTCAAGTCTGTCAAAAGTTGGTTGCGTTCAGCGAGTTCGGCCATAACAATTCGTAATTAATATTCAAGTAGTATAAAATATTTGAATCTAAAAACGTTATTTTGTGTTACTGACATGTTCTAATATCTACCCTAAGGGTACTAAATTAGTTGTAATTCATAGAAAACGATTGCTTAATATTCTTGAGATATCCAGTATCGTCGAGTATGTCTGGTTGCCTATAGTTATACAAGATATTACAATAAAGTTTAAATCATTACAACAGCATACTAATTGAAATTAGAATGATGTTATGTTCATATGTTTAGCTTGTACTATGACCAATCACATCTTTTATTTAAGACATGTGTGATATATGACTGGTCATAAAGGCACCTTACACTATCAATATTTTAGAATGATGACAGTAATACTGTACGATAATATGAATAAAAATGTTCATTATTCTAAAATGTTGCCAGTATTACTCATCGTGTAAGGTATAGTAATGATGTAATGAACAGAATACTGATCTTTATCCAGATAATTGATTACTTGATAAATATAGAAGGAGGATTGAAGCAAATACTGACAGTACTAGAATCGACAGTATTATTGACTGTGTAAGGTGCCTTATAGTATGAGCTGAACATGCTACATAAGTAATTGCATTGTTGGAGTTTCTTGACGAATCTAGTACAATGTATTTCATGCTTTATAGTTACAAACATGTTATTGTACAGTAATTCTGTCATTATTCTAAAATTTGACAGTATTATTGATCATGTAAGGTGCCTTTTTGCCATCTCTAGTGGATGGAAGTCAATAAGACATAAATATAGTTGGCAATGCTTTAACTAAACCTTTAAAAAAATTTACAGGTTACTGCTTGGAGTTTCCTCGTAATGCCCTCTACATAGTCAGCCTCGTGCAGAACATGTACCGCCTGCAGTGCACAGTGGAGCCCCATCGAGCAATAGAAGACCTAGTAGCAAACTCCCCCCAACCAAGTGCATCAAGCAATTCTGATTCAGGCATAGGTTTTCGCGATGACTGCGGCAACGTAAGCGATAGAATCCTTGTAGTGGAATTCCCCGCGAGTAGACCCCTACCGATCATCCCAAACAACACGAATCGCCCCATTAATATAATCGCCTCCAATTTAAACCTGGACGGCCTTTACAATAACAACAACAACGAGAATTTAAACAATGTACGCGCGTGCAGAAGTGCTGCCAACCTAAACAACATTCGCGCCTGTGAGAATTTAAGCATCAAGAACGCGATTGAGCGCGGCGGGGATTACCTGGCGAAACAAAACAATGATTTAACTGAAGCCGATGCGGATCGTTTGAATTGCCGCGCGTACCACTATAGCCAACAGCAAACGCGTAGCGCTGATGTGGATACTGGGGTGATTTACACGGAGCGTGCTGTTGACGTGGAGGAGGATTTTGATAATGTTTCAATGCACAGCTCGCATAGTTTGGAAGGGATTTTTAAAGTGCCCTATGTGGATACTAAAAAGCGGCACAAGCGCGCGCATAATTTGGTCGGCAGTTGCAGTAGTTTGGTAGCTGATCAGTATGAGAATTCGTTGTTGAGTTATAAGTTGAGTCCGAAGGTGTACGGTGTTGCCAAACCGAATTATAGTTGTGAGGAGTTGAATCGGTTAGAGGGGGGTGGGGCGTTGGAGAAGTGCGGGGGCAGTTTGCAGGATTTGAGTGTTTGGTGTGGGGGTAGTGGGGAGAGGAATCGGGCGATTGCGCAGAGTGAGCCGGATGTTAGGGTGACAGCAATTGGGAGTTTGGTGAGTTTTGTTTTAGTAAATTCTTATGATTGATTGTCAATAAATTTTTTGTATAAAGTAACTAGTTCTATTGGCGATTCAAGCCGGCAGATACTTCATCTGGTGGAATTTCAAGCCCGACAAACGGCCCATTGGAAGTTTTTCACTATCTCTTATCGTTTTCCCGGAAAATACAAAAAACTGATCAAAAGACGTGATTTTGGTGTCAATTATCGGTTTTTCGGGCATAACTTTTTTATAATTGATGCTACAAAGATGATTCAAATTGCAAAGTTGTAGAGAATTTCACGCCCGACAAACGGCCCATTGGAAGTTTTTCACTATCTCTTATCGTTTTCCCGGAAAATACAAAAAACTGATCAAAAGACGTGATTTTGGTGTCAATAACAGCTTTTTCGGGCATAACTTTTTTATATTTGATGCTACAAAGATGATTCAAATTGCAAAGTTGTAGAGAATTTCAAGCCCGACAAACGGCCCATTGGAAGTTTTTCAGTATTTCTTATCGTTTTCCCGGAAAATACAAAAAACTGACCAAAAGACGTGATTTTGGTGTCAATTACAGGTTTTTCGGGCATAACTTTTTTATATTTGATGCTACAAAGATGATTCAAATTGAAAAGTTGTAGAGAATTTCACGCCCGACAAACGGCCCATTGGAAGTTTTTCACTATCTCTTATCGTTTTCCCGGAAAATACAAAAAACTGATCAAAAGACGTGATTTTGGTGTCAATAACAGCTTTTTCGGGCATAACTTTTTCATATTTGATGCTACAAAGATGATTCAAATTGCAAAGTTGTAGAGAATTTCAAGCCCGACAAACGGCCCATTGGAAGTTTTTCAGTATTTCTTATCGTTTTCCCGGAAAATACAAAAAACTGACCAAAAGACGTGATTTTGGTGTCAATTACAGGTTTTTCGGGCATAACTTTTTTATATTTGATGCTACAAAGATGATTCAAATTGCAAAGTTGTAGAGAATTTCACGCCCGACAAACGGCCCATTGGAAGTTTTTCACTATCTCTTATCGTTTTCCCGGAAAATACAAAAAACTGATCAAAAGACGTGATTTTGGTGTCAATTATCGGTTTTTCTGGCATAACTTTTTTATATTTGATGCTACAAAGATGATTCAAATTGCAAAGTTGTAGAGAATTTCAAGCCCGACAAACGGCCCATTGGAAGTTTTTCAGTATTTCTTATCGTTTTCCCGGAAAATACAAAAAACTGACCAAAATACGTGATTTTGGTGTCAATTACAGGTTTTTCGGGCATAACTTTTTTATATTTGATGCTACAAAGATGATTCAAATTGAAAAGTTGTAGAGAATTTCACGCCCGACAAACGGCCCATTGGAAGTTTTTCACTATCTCTTATCGTTTTCCCGAAAAATACAAAAAACTGATAAAAAGACGTGATTTTGGTGTCAATTACAGGTTTTTCGGGCATAACTTTTTTATATTTGATGCTACAAAGATGATTCAAATTGCAAAGTTGTAGAGAATTTCACGCCCGACAAACGGCCCATTGGAAGTTTTTCACTATCTCTTATCGTTTTCCCGGAAAATACAAAAAACTGATCAAAAGACGTGATTTTGGTGTCAATAACAGCTTTTTCGGGCATAACTTTTTCATATTTGATGCTACAAAGATGATTCAAATTGCAAAGTTGTAGAGAATTTCACGCCCGACAAACGGCCCATTGGAAGTTTTTCACTATCTCTTATCGTTTTCCCGGAAAATACAAAAAACTGATCAAAAGACGTGATTTTGGTGTCAATTATCGGTTTTTCTGGCATAACTTTTTTATATTTGATGCTACAAAGATGATTCAAATTGCAAAGTTGTAGAGAATTTCAAGCCCGACAAACGGCCCATTGGAAGTTTTTCAGTATTTCTTATCGTTTTCCCGGAAAATACAAAAAACTGACCAAAATACGTGATTTTGGTGTCAATTACAGGTTTTTCGGGCATAACTTTTTTATATTTGATGCTACAAAGATGATTCAAATTGCAAAGTTGTAGAGAATTTCAAGCCCGACAAACGGCCCATTGGAAGTTTTTCACTATCTCTTATCGTTTTCCCAGAAAATACAAAAAACTGACCAAAAGACGTGATTTTGGTGTCAATTACCGGTTTTTCGGGCATAACTTTTTTATATTTGATGCTACAAAGATGATTCAAATTGCAAAGTTGTAGAGAATTTCAAGCCCGACAAACGGCCAATTGGAAGTTTTTCACTATCTCTTATCGTTTTCCCGGAAAATACAAAAAACTGACCAAAAGACGTGATTTTGGTGTCAATTACAGGTTTTTCGGGCATAACTTTTTTATATTTGATGCTACAAAGATGATTCAAATTGCAAAGTTGTAGAGAATTTCAAGCCCGACAAACGGCCCATTGGAAGTTTTTCAGTATCTCTTATCGTTTTCCCGGAAAATACAAAAAACTGATCAAAAGACGTGATTTTGGTGTCAATTACAGGTTTTTCGGGCGTAACTTTTTTATATTTGATGCTACAAAGATGATTCAAATTGCAAAGTTGTAGAGAATTTCAAGCCCGACAAACGGCCCATTGGAAGTTTTTCAGTATCTCTTATCGTTTTCCCGGAAAATGCAAAAAACTGACCAAAAGACGTGATTTTGGTGTCAATTACAGGTTTTTCGGGCATAACTTTTTTATATTTGATGCTACAAAGATGATTCAAATTGCAAAGTTGTAGAGAATTTCACGCCCGACAAACGGCCCATTGGAAGTTTTTCACTATCTCTTATCGTTTTCCCGGAAAATACAAAAAATTGATCAAAAGACGTGATTTTGGTGTCAATTATCGGTTTTTCGGGCATAACTTTTTTATATTTGATGCTACAAAGATGATTCAAATTGCAAAGTTGTAGAGAATTTCACGCCCGACAAACGGCCCATTGGAAGTTTTTCACTATCTCTTATCGTTTTCCCGGAAAATACAAAAAACTGATAAAAAGACGTTATTTTGGTGTCAATTACAGGTTTTTCGGGCATAACTTTTTTATATTTGATGCTACAAAGATGATTCAAATTGCAAAGTTGTAGAGAATTTCAAGCCCGACAAACGGCCCATTGGAAGTTTTTCACTATCTCTTATCGTTTTCCCGGAAAATACAAAAAACTGACCAAAAGACGTGATTTTGGTCTCAATTACAGGTTTTTCGGGCATAACTTTTTTATATTTGATGCTACAAAGATGATTCAAATTGCAAAGTTGTAGAGAATTTCACGCCCGACAAACGGCCCATTGGAAGTTTTTCACCATCTCTTATCGTTTTCCCGGAAAATACAAAAAACTGATCAAAAGACGTGATTTTGGTGTCAATTATCGGTTTTTCGGGCATAACTTTTTTATATTTGATGCTACAAAGATGATTCAAATTGCAAAGTTGTAGAGAATTTCAAGCCCGACAAACGGCCCATTGGAAGTTTTTCACTATCTCTTATCGTTTTCCCGGAAAATACAAAAAACTGATCAAAAGACGTGATTTTGGTGTCAATTACAGTTTTTACCGTTAACAATTGAATCACGAATTAACTAAAGCACAGAATAACCATAAACAATACTAAAAAACTAACTAGCGCTCACTCATACATACCGTTTTATGATTAAATTTATTTTACCAATTATTTTGGCAGCCATGCTTTGTTTGGCAATCGTCAACTTCATTTATGATAGCTACACTCTCATATTGGTTGGCATTGTTGCCACATTAAGGGATATATCCTGATTTGAGGTATTTTTAAGGTCCACCAGGGGAAATTGGTGTAACCTCATATTTTCTCATTCTAATTAAGTTATTTTAATAACTTTATGTTGTATCTATTACAAAAACAGGCTTTGATCTAAACAAATTTTTCAAAATTTGTATTTATTTGTGGTAAATCATAATAACATTTCACTGAATTCTATATAAAATTATAGTTTATTTTATAAAGGATTCAGTGAAATGTTATTAGGATAAAATGTTTGAAATTCAAAATAATATATAAATATAATCATATTTCAATGTTATTTAATTTTTCAATGATTTTAATTTCAATTCGATTTCTTTGTATGCATGCAATTTATATACTCCCGCTCTGGGTGCGGCATATTGTAATCATAATACACAAACGCAACGTGCAGAATTGAAAGTACGTTCTGTGTTACATTTCGCTGGTGCAATCTAAAGCGCGGTATGTCAATGCCACCGCTTTAATGACTCTCTTTCGCTATTTGAATGGGGCGTGACGGAAGAGAAACAGTACAACTGCTGACCGCGTTGGAAAATCTCTTCTGTTATTCTGTATCGCAACGCATACAGTTCCGCTCCTTTAATTCGGTGAATGCGCTCCGCGAGAGCGCGCGCGTTTATTACTGAGATCCCTACCCAGAAGTGAATCAGCCAATCGTCGGCTTGGTGTAGCCTTGGGGAACATCGTCGTCGGGTATTCCAAACGATGAGTGTTGTTTGATTGAAAGTTTAAACCATGCTGCTGCAGCTTCAGTGTTAAAAGGGATTTTTTTTTCAAAAGTAGGGCGTGCCATGGACACAACAGAATGCATGTGAGTGTCGAATCGAATTTAATTACACGGATTAATTACCAATTTCAATTTGCCAGTGTTCGTCATCGGTGTCGGGTTATAATAATTATGTAAACGTCGCTCTATGTGTGTCTGTGTGTGTTTTAAGTGTGTGTGTGTGTGTGTGCGAATTGCGCAAATTGTTGGATGGGCGCGACGAATGCGCTGATTAAACACGGCGGAGTTTTGATAAGAGGTAATAACACGGGCGTTTGGGTGGTGTAAATAGAGCAATTTGTGATTGCAATTGATACGTAAGACGGGGCTCTCTAACTACAGGATCGTATAGTGACCGGAATGTCGCATTCTAAACACAGTATAGCGTTTATTGTACAGGTAATTTACGAGTTTATGTGTTGTTAATTGGTTTTGCGTCATTCAATTGTACTTTTAACATGAGGGTACTTATTTAAAGTGGTCATTGATAAACGCTTCATCAATTCTACCAACTATTGAACATTTAAAATAATACTTCTTTCATAAAAATTACAACAAAAAAAAAACTAATTAAAATAGGCTAACGAAATGTTGTACAAAATTCTTATTAATAATAAGAATTTTGTACAACATTTCGTTATTTTTTTACTTTCCGAATACAGCACTGCTGTATAAGGAAGGTATTGTTGGTATTGTTTTCGTGAAAAATTTCAAATTGCTAATTTTGATTTTTTTTATCAATATTACGCTAGTTAATTTTTGAGCATACTCAGGAGTACGTTATTCTTAAAAAAATCGAATTTTTTTGATAGATAGATAGATAGACAGACAGACATACATACATACAGGCATACATACAGACATACATACAGACATACATACAGACATACATACAGACATACATACAGACATACATACAGACATACATACAGACATACATACAGACATGCTTTTTCGAGGGTCAAGCTAAGAGGAGTTTTTTTTTTCGATTTAACTATTAATATTTGTTTATATTTGAGGCTAAATCGAGTAATTTACTAACACTAGAAACACTGAAATCCGTTTCCTGTTTATCGTAAATTCAGCGAGTTTTGTTTGTTAGGCGAAAAACGTATGCGTTGTGTTATGAGCAAGCCAGCAGGCTGATCTCGTGCTCGCAGGAATTCTCGGTAATCTAGCCGTGACAACAATCAAATCGCGGTGTGGCGACGGCGCGGCCCGGAAATGATCAAATTTCCGATTTCAAAAAGGCTACGACCGCAATGTTGTTTGCGCGTTGTGTTTTATATAGTTTTTTCTTGTTTATATATCACCTATAACTTGTTTTAAAACACTCTTATGCCCGTATTCACCAACATCCCATAAACTTTGTAGATCCCATAAAGCTATTGAATGGACAAAATTATAAACGTCATTGTGACAGATATGCCAAAACAAATGTCAAACACCTTGAATATAGCGATTTCGATTGAAACTGTAATGACACCTTTTGTTTTATTATTCAGTGTTACCAATAGAGAGAATCTAAAGTAACTACATTTCCTGGATAATTTATTTATTGTTACTATAACAACGAATACTTCTGAATTTAATAGCTATTTTTTATAGAACGTAAATTCATAAACATCTTTTGTTTAATTATTCAATGTTTGCAATAAAGAGAATCTAAAGTAACTACATTCCCTGGATAATTTATTTATTGTTACTATCATAACGAATACTTCTGGGTTTAATAGCTATTGATAGATTTATAGAACGTAAATTCATAAACACCTTTTCTTTAATTATTCAGTGTTTCCAATAGAGAGAATCTAAAATAACTACATCTCCTAGATAATGTATTTATAGTTGCTATAAAACGAATACTTATGGGTTCAATAGTTATTGATAGATTTATGAAACGTTGGTGAATACGGGTATTACCCCCATCTAGAATTTAGTTACTTTAGATTTTCTCTATTGGAAATACTGAATAATTAAACAAAAGGTGTTTATGAATTTACGTTCTATAAAAAATAGCTATTAAATTCAGAAGTATTCGTTGTTATAGTAACAATAAATAAATTATCCAGGGAATGTAGATATTTTAGATTCTCTCTATTGGTAACACTGAATAATTAAACAAAAGGTATTTATGAATTTACATTCTATAAATCTATCACTAGCTATTAAACCCATAAATATTCGTTGTTATAGCAACAATAAATAAATTATCTACGGAATGTAGTTAGTTTAGATTCGCACTATTGGAAACACTGAAAAATTAAAGAATGTGTCAGTAATTTGTATGCTATATTTCACAATCACAATTTTTCTATGGTAAGAAAAATAAAAATTATATGTATCTAACTAATTGAAATATCTTTGTTTAAAGAAAATAAAAAGTAAAATACATTTTTTATACATAATAACACAAGTGGGCATTTTAAAATTAATTTTTAGTAATTTTTATGTTATATTTAGAAAAGTGTTTTGTTGGGGTGATAAAAAATTTATATAAACTTTTTTTTATATAAAATTTGTAGTCCAATATTTTTGATTAAAAGTATAGTGAGATAATACTGTGATAATTTATAATAATCTAACACACTGTTATGTATATTTGTTGAATTTAGTTTACGTGTTGTGAAAATTTCTCCAACATTAACATTTTAAGGCTCAGTTAGGCGGAGCAAATAGAAATCGCACGCTTTCCCATGCCGCGTAGAGAACCGTTAAGTTACCTTTGTGTTATTACTTTTTATTTATTTATGAAGAGAGGGAAACCAACTGATTGGAGTTTTCAGTTATAATGTTGGAAGTTTAAATTCGTATCTATATCCGGCAATGTTTTTTTTTATAATCCACTTCAGACGATACGAGGCGGATGCGTGCATTAATATTCATCACATATTGGAGCCAATTAATACCGCAGTGCTCTCACGTCCATTACATGCATACATACGTGTGTGCAGTGCAGTTGCTGGTGTAATCGGATAGCTAGTGCTTCATGAGAAAAAACTACTCTGATTTTATTGATGATAACAGCAAGAGTTTATATTTATTATGTTATCATATACCGAATTTTAAGTTGGCAACACTAACTACTTCCCGCACTAGTGCGTGTTGTTAGTAGTTTGTATTTTCCGCACCCAAATCAATGCGGGAAATTACTTGTCTTAGGACATGAGTACAAAATAGTAATTTTTGTACTCATTCGCTCATTCGGGAATCTTACCTTCCTGCACTAATAACTAAAATATATTTTCATTACAATAAATTCTTAAATATAATTAATTAGTGCGATATATTTGACGCAAATTGGATTTCCGATATAAAAAATATATTTCAAGTAAATATTTTCTGTTAAAAATATAGTTTTTTCTATAAACTATTAAAACATCCACAACTACCCCACACACACCCGAAAAAATCGTTATTTCTTCCTGCACTTGCCGCGTCCTGTTTACCCGCCTAACCCTCGCACCTGTTAACAGGTGGCTTAACTGACAAAAGTACGTTTAACTTCACACAAAAATCACCTGTTATTAGCAGTCAGTCGGCAAGTGTATAGGTTGGAGGGTGTGTGCGCACCTTCACTCAGTTTCGTTCCGCATTATGCGCCCAATAGCGCGCTCCAAAAGAGTCCGTTAAAACATATTTTTCATTATTCAATTTCTAATCACACTCAGTTGGTGTTGTTTACTACAGTGGTTTAGGTGATGATATTCCGGTGAGTTTAGTTTATCGCCACAAAACGCGGGTTTTAGATAAGAAAAATTCTTGTTCAATTGAGGCTGATAATGCACGAGTGGTGTCCGATTAGTTTAATTATTTAATTGAGTGGTGCTGTGCGGTTTGTGTGCGCGGCTAACTTATGTTGTTGTCATGTTTTCTTCCGTGAGTTTAAATTGTAAATACGTTAAAGCCTTATACAAATTTGCAAACAAATTTCGTTATGCACGGCCGTAATCACAAAATTTACATTTAATTTGTAATACGTTTATGAAGGAGATTCAGTATTATATACATTAATCCTTGTCCACATTTGCTAATATTTATGTGTGTACATAAATACCAAACGCAAAAACTTCTCCTTTTCAAAATTATTCAAATGTGACACATCACTTCCATTCAAATTCATATATACGTACACACCCAGACAGACATTTTCCAAAAACAGTCTATTTCGACTAGAAAAGTCATGAAACGTGCAGAAAAGTCAAAATTAACAATTCGAATTTTGTCGCGAAAGCAGTACCTTCCTTACACGATGCTGCATTCGGAAAGCAAATATTTTACTAGACACTTAGTGCAGTTGACACCGTAATGGCTATATAATTTAACAATTATAATATACTAGAAATCTGCTTTTCTGTTTATACTAAACATTAGACAATACTAATTTTTTTTTGGTGGTTTGGTTATTGTGATTGAGCAGAGAGGGCTCGGACATTGGTCACGGGCTGGTGGTGGCACTGCGGCCCCCTTTCAAACGCCTCAACAACTCCTTCCGCCGCATCGGCTCGATGCGGGGCTCCGCACGCAGGGCCCGGCCCGTCTCGCTGGTTGGGCCCCCCGACGTTATCCCCAAGGTATCTTAAGTTTCTTATACAAAAAAACAACAGCACCTAATATATATTTATCAACCCCCCACTACCACACTCCTCCCACTTAACTGTTGTGCATTCTTTCCCGAATTAATATGTAGCCGCTGCTTAGGAATTAACACCAATTTCGACTGCGTAACCCTCCGCTAACGTTAATATTGTGTAATTAAAATGTACGTCATGTGGGAACAGTTGTTCCGTTGTCTCGTAAATTGAATGATGGGGAATATGGGAGGAGGGTCGTGCATGTGGGAATTTTCCCAAAAAATATAGGCTTGTACATTAATCATATTAAAATCCCGTTACGTTTTATATACTTTTCAAACTGGCATCAGTTGTTACGTTGACTAATAACAGCCCGTTACAAAATCCAAACAATGTACGACCTTTTTGTGATTATTAATTGTACAATTGACGATTTAAGTTAGTTCTATAAAAGGGCACCTTACACGATCAATATTACTGTCCATATTTTAGAATGACAGTATTACAGTACAATAATATGTTTAAAATGTGCATTATTCTAAAATATTGATAGTATTACTTATCTTGTAAGGTGTAGTAACGATGAAATGACGAGAATACTAATTGTTACCCAGATAATTGATATTATATAACATATTCGTTTAGCTATCAAACTCGGTTCACAAAATACGTACAATTAACGATGTAAGTTCTTAAAAAGATGGAATTTCAATTTACTAGTGTTAAAAATTACTGGTAAGCTGAAATTTTATCATAAATGCACCTTAGACGATCAATAATACTGTCAATATTTTAGAATAATGACAGTATTACTGTACAATAATATGTTCATTATTCTAAAATATTGCCAGTATTACTTATCATGTAAGGTATAGTAATGATGGAATGAAGAGAATGTTGATGTTTATCCGGATAATTGGTACTTAATAAATATAAAAGGAGGATTGAGGAAAATACTGACAGTACTAGGATTGTCAGTATTATTGACCGTGTAAGGTGCCTTATAAAAGCACATGACCAATATTACTGTCAGTCCTAGTACTGTCAGTATTTGCTTCAATCCTTCTTTTTTACTTATCAAGTAAAAATTATCCGGATAAACATCAACATTCTCTTCATTCCATCATTACTATACCTTACATGATAAGTAATACTGGCAATATTTTAGAATAATGAACATTTTAAACATATTATTGTACAGTAATACTGTCATTATTCTAAAATATTGACAGTATTATTGATCGTCTAAGGTGCATTTATGATAAAATTTCAGCTTACCAGTAATTTTTATTCTAAAATATTGACACTAAAATTTTAACACTAGTAAATTGAAATTCCATCTTTTTAAGAACTTGCATCGTTAATTGTACGTATTTTGTGAACCGAGCTAAACGAATATGTTCCGAACGAGTGGTTTCAGGATTCGCGCCCCTATTCTACAAACAAAACCGATTTTGCTTTGCAATGGACATTTACTGTTTGAATTGAACGCACCTAATGTTATGCAACCCAATATACACTATCCATTAAATTATATAAAATCATAGATAATATTTAATTCATAGGTACCAATACTAGATGGCGCTGAAGTAGTGTTTATTTAAAGCATGTTTTATTGCTATGTTCATTTTAATAAAATTGTTCGTATTTTCAGTGCGACAACAATGGAACGGTCAAAACATCCAGCGGTGGACCAGCAGAGTGGGCAGCGTCATTTGAAAAGTTGCTGGATTGCACCACTGGATTACATACATTTGCAGTAAGTGATTTTTTTACTATATCAAATCTTTGAGAAATATCTTAAATTTTAATGTGAATCCAATATTTTTAGTGAGTATCTACTATATAATAAATTCATAACTGTTTACTATTGTAAACTATCTGTTTAGGAATTTTTGAAAAAAGAATTCAGCGCGGAAAACATCTACTTCTGGGCGGCCTGTGAGCGCTACCGCAAACTCAACCCGGGCGCGGAGCGAACTGAAGAAGCCCACCGCATCTACCAACAACACCTCCGCGTGGGCGCCCCAGAAGCCGTCAACGTGGACTCGCATGCACGACAAAACGCCGAGCAAACCCTACAAAACGTCACCGCCGCCCTCTTTATTCCTGCACAAAAACAAATCTTCAACCTGATGAAATTCGATAGCTACTCGCGCTTTTTGAAATCGGACCTCTACAAACAATGCTTGCTGGGCACGCCCGATAAAGTGCAGTTGGATCCGAATTTATTGTTACACCCGACGACGCCGAGTAAACTAAAGAAATCGCTTTCGAATGCTGAGGATAGACGGAGGAAATCTCTGCTGCCGTGGCACCGCAAAAATCGTTCGAAATCAAAGGAGCGGGATGTAGTTGAGTTGGCGGAGGGTAATAACAACAAGAGGTGTGATGTTAATGAAAATATTGCGAAATTGTACGTGAAATCGGATGTGCACAGCAGTCGCTCGAGTTTGACTTCGTTGGATTTGGCAATTAGTGCGAACACTGTAAGTAAAATACTAGCGCGGTAATGGTAATGTAAAGTTTTGCATGTCTATAAACATCCATACATTCAAAATTGGGAAGTAATGGTTAATTTATGTCGATTAACACGCCGATGCAGTGCAGTGATTAGCACCCTCAAAGAGCCACGGAGCAAAAATGCACTTAAAAATTACAAAGGAGACTCTGAAGAATTGGGTATGTGTAGAAAAACATCCCAGAGGGAATTTAAATTTAGAAGGAGTTTATTTTAAACAATAGAAATGAACTTAAATTGCATTGAAACACTCATAATTTGCAAAATTATAAGTGTTTCAATGCAATTTAAATTCATTTCTATTGTTTAAAATAAACTCCTTCTAAATTTAAATCGCAGATTTATTTATAGTATTCATACAAATTTATCTTTGGTGTATTTTTGAAATCAATTTTTTGCGACCTCCACTTTGAGAATCACTGCACCAATACACAGCAGAAGGACCCTAAGTTCGATAACATACAGAATTCTAACAAATACAGCAACTACTATTTTGATGAAAATTTATATATCTTTATAGGATGGATCTAAGCTGTGTCATGACCAGATATTAAATCCCTGTCGGCCACCACTGTGCCGAGTCAACTTGGTAAATGGGAGCACCACTGTAGTTCAAATTAAAAACATGGAAACGATTCAGCAACTTGTGCAGAGGCTGCTAGATAAACGGGGCATTGTCTACACGTCATTTGAGGTTTCCACTGATAAACATTCAAAGGTGAGACAAAATGTTTTAATGATGGGATTCATAGAGCATGAGTATTATTAATTCCAAACATCGATTGGACATTTCAATAACATGATTAAAATCTTGCAGACATTAAATTTGAGTGAACCATCATCAAAACTAGCCGGTTGCGAGGTGGACGTGCAACAGAAAGTGACCTTCAAGTTGGATCTGCCCAACAAAAAAGTGATAGCCGTGAAGTCGAAGTCAACAAAAGTATTAGAGGACGTGCTGCGTCCCATCCTGAGCCGATACTCGTACACACTGGAAGAAGTGTGCGTGACGCATAACAGTCAACTGGTCGACGTGAATCAGTCGGTGATTTCGGTCGATACGCTGCGGCTTAATATTCAACTGAATAATCCTCAAAATGGTAAGTCAAATCAAAAAATAACTGACATCTATTGCCTGCTTGGAGAACATTAATATATATATATCGAATCTAACTAATAATTATAAGCTTTTGTTTCATTTCTGTCATAATTTATAAAAGGGAAAATAAAAAATAAATAAAAATAATATATATATATATATATATATATATATATATATATATATATATATATATATAATAATTAAAAGTAATAGCGATAATTAGTTTTAATAGGTGGTCACGTTAGTAATGGCTACTTTGTATCAGTATCAGCAAACGTCATGACGTTGAGCACCGATGGCTCTCTGCAACATTTACAATTTATACCTTTTTATTGCTTTCAGTTCTGGAAAATATTGCAACACAGACCATATCAAAACCAAAAATGCCTTCTCTACTGGACGAACTCACAAACCAAGTATATGAAGACATTCTGCAAGAGAAATCAGACACCACAGCAGTCAAATCGAGATCAGAACGAGGATCTGTCAAGGTAAGATCAAAGAACTGGTATTTTTTTGGATAACTATTAACCCATAACATCATTATTTGTGAAAAAAATATTTTTTTCTTAAAATATATAAATTAATCTTAGTATCATTGTCACTAAAAACTATTTTTTATTTGTAGAGTGAAGATTGGGGTTCAGAAAATTCGTCTAGTTTTATGGGCCGGTTCATCAAGAGGGATTCTGAGCGAAACAGGGATCGCAAAAAAAAATTGTCAACGCGTAGCAAGGGCAATTCGGTTAGCAGCAGCATCGAAGATATCACCTGCGAGCCCTCACAGCAGCAGAACGGGATGATTTGCAAGAAACCACTGATTGCCAAATGGAAAGCCGGTGTTAAGGTGCAGAATACAAGTGAGAGTGAAGGTTAGAAATATGTAATGTCTACTACTATTATTTCACAAATAGGAATATTAACATATTACAGTTTTTACAGCGCTCTTATCCCCGTATTCACCGATGTTCCATAAATCTATCAATAGCTAGCTATTGAACCCATAAGTATTTGTTGTTATAGCAACAATAAATACATTATCTAAGGAATGTAGTTACTTTAGATTCTCTCTATTGGAAACACTGAATAATTAAACAAAAGACATCAAAGCACCAATTGCAAGCGCTATTCAAGGTGTTTGACATTTGTTTTGGCATATTCTGTCACAATTGTCAATTTATTCATTCAATAGTTTATGGGACCTATAAATGTTATGGGATGTTTGTGAATACAGACATTAATGTGTGTAATAATTTAAACTATTTACTACATGTCATTTGTATTATATTTAAAAGTTTTCTCTGTTTACAGAATTATATGAAGGCCTAAGTAGAGCCCAGCGATCGCGTCTTGAAGACCAACGAGGCACCGAAATTAATTTCGAGCTTCCCGACTTTCTAAAAGACAAAGAAAATGATCACGCAAACAAACGGGGATTTTTAAGTGCAGCCGCTACAATACCCGAGGCGACGCCTAAAATGGCGAGAGGCGGCGGCGACGTGCACTGCAACTATGAAAATCGTGCTTTAATATCGGAATTTGGCAACAACAGCAACCGGATGTACGTCACATCAACATACCAACCCGCCGAATTAAAAGCCCCAATAGACAATAAAGTAGTGGATGTAGGACAGGGCAGTCCACGCGCCGAACCACCGCCTCTCCCGCCAAAACCGAAAATATTACCGATGAAACCGTCTAATTGGAAATTGAGGGAGAGTACGAGGAAAGGTGGGTTGTACTTGGAGCAACCCACAAGCAGTTTTGTGTGACATAAAATATGAAGAGAGAATTTGTATATAGTATAGTCCGAGATTTATCAAACATATTATTTATTAAATTATTAATATTAAAAGATCTATATAGAGATATATACACAAACTTGTTTTTTTTTTATAATCAAACCCTAAAAGTTGAATTGAATTGAAAATGTCATTATGACATAAATGTCAACACCTTGAATAGCACTTGTGATTGGAGCTTTAATGACACCTTTTGTTTAATTATTCAGTGTTTCCAATAGAGAGAATCTAAATTAACTACATTACCTAGATAATTTATTTATTATTACTATAACAAATACTTTTGGGTTCAATAGCTATTGATAGATTTATAGAACATTGGTGAATATGGGGGTAATATTTTATATATACCAACTCGTATGTATTAAGTGATCACTGTGTGGGATGGGAATCGGAGATGTGTACATATCAGACAGGCAAGCAACTAGGAATAGTTACGGTCGACGATTTGGCCACACATGCTCAATAGGAATATGGAGTTTATATAATGATTTAAGAAAAAGATAAATAAATCTTTATATACCAGTATATTTTAACATCAAAATTACTACTACAATTATACTTACTAAAAAAATCCAACCTCTCTAAGCAGCAATTTGAGGCTGTTGTTTACTACCTTCCGTTATTTGCGCGGGCGTTTCTGACTTAGTTTCATCCTCCTCAACCACAATGGGTGCTGGTGGAGGCTTTGTAAATGTAGCAAGTCCAGGATCTTTAGGTGGCATCCAATCAGGTATAATCTTTTCATGGATACGCCATATACCATACTCATTAGACAAGTGCTTCTCAAAAACTACGTACTCGAGCACATCTTTAGCAATAATTTCACTACCATGAATCAATCGGCCGAAACGGTCATATACAGCCAACACCTGAAAAACAAATTTTCAGTTTGGTTGCGTTCAGTGATGACTAGCGACAGCCATCTTTATAAAGCCTAAATTACACAGGCACAAAATAATATGATTGAAAAATATTTCCACTTTCATCATATCGTCTGTTCAATGTTCAAACTGATTTAAAGAATTTTATAAAGGCACCTTACACGGTCAATAATACTGTCAATCCTAGTACTGTCAGTATTTGCTTCAATCCTCCTTTTATATTTATCAAGTAATCAATTATCTGGATATACATTAGTATTCTCTACATTTCATCGTTACTAGACCTTACACGATAAATAATAATGTCAATATTTTAGAATAATGAACATTTACTGTGCAAGTAATACTGTCATTATTCTAAAATATTGACAGTATTATTGATTGTGTAAGGTGCCTTTTAAACAAAACTTTAGGCCAATATGCGATTCCATCTTAAATGTCAATTCACAATAGTTAAAACTTAACTAACTATTAATATTAAATCTTTTAAATCAGATTAAAAATTTAAAGCAGATTGGCCCTTACTATGCTACACAGATGATATGATAAAGTGGAAATATATATATAATCAGAAATAGAGGAATCAACCATTAAATTAAATTTGATTTTGTGTTCTGTTCACAGGGATGAGTTAATATATATATATATATATATATATATATATATATATATATATATATAAACTTGTCCATGTGAACAGGTGCAAAATCGAATTGAATTTAAAGGTTGATTCCTCTATTTCTGATAAAAGTAAAGAATAATGTAAATAATGTATTTAAAATAACTAACCTGTTGTGAATGTAACCTTACAGTAACCTGTGCAAATATATTCTCCTGTGTCACAATATTAGTACATCTAGCATGCACCACCCTGGGTAGCTCAATACTCTTCAAATACCTCCATCTCAAAGTCTTATTCTCAACATTATGCAAAATCTCTGGGTAAGCCCTTTCAGTTACATACTTCAACAAATCATCTTTATCCTTTGCAATCAAACACTCGTGTGCTTTAATATAAATCTTCTCAGCCTCCTTACAAAATTCAGGTGTATCAAAATCCTCCTCATAACTACGAATTTTACGGATAGCCATCATAGTCTTAGACTTTTTCTCCAAAAACTGCAGCTTTTGTTTGGCACCCTGTGCGGTTATCGGGGAAACTTTTCCATCCCCCTCTGGGGGAATATAACCCTCAAAAACCCCACCAGTAGAAGATACATGAAATGGTCGTTCCATCCATGGACGAGGTGGTTGCAGGCCTTGTTCTTTCAACTTCGAACGCACCTCCTCCTCACTTAAATCATCTGTATTTTGATTAAACTTTGGTAACTCAACTTTAATAACCTTTAGACGACGGAATTGTTTCCATTTCGGGTCCCAATGTTTGGTACGTCGGTGCCGCACCTGCTGTACGTTACTACCGGTGCATGCTAGTGGGGCTAGTAAATTTACTGGTGCAACATCCTAAAAATAAACAGATTAAAAATAATATCAACCAATAAGTGTTGTATGTTAACTAACCTGGATGAATTTAATACTCAATTTATTGAATAGACGTAGAGACATTACGAATTATTGTTGTTGTATGATCACAGAGCACTAGCAAGTTTGGATGATGCACTTTTATAACCTTTAAAATTGTAAGGTTATGTGATTTTATGTTTGTCGTGTGAATTTATACATGTGTTGTGGTTAAATGTTCGCGAATATTAATTGAATTAAAAATGGTTTGGTTGGTAATAATAAAGGCGCTTTAAATAGCGAATAACGAATTGTGATAACATGCTATTCATCTATTGCAATCCTTGAAGATATAGCACCATCTTCAAGAATTGCAATATTATCACAATTCGTTATTCGATATTTAACGCGCCTTTATTATTACTAAGCAAACCATTTTTAATTCCATTTGAACAATGGAATTAAAAATGGTTAAATGGTTAAAAACAGCCACAGTTGAACACTGTGGCTGTTGGAACAAAATTATTTTGTGCGTAACTAATTAGTAACAAATTCTCCAATGGTTTTTATTTGATTCTGCTGGGATTCCCTTGCCGGCTTGACGTAAATTAATTTGTTGCTATTTATAAATTGTCTTGAACGTGACGCGAACATGCAACGAACAACTAGTAATAATGTATGGTATGAACCTGACTTAATACAAATGTCAACATAACGAAGAGGTTATGTATATTTTTTTTCCATTTTAGTTGATGTAGAAATACTACAGAAATAATCAGCGCTCAAGGATCTGATGGCATTAAGCATCACACAATGCGAGAGTTTATTAAAGTAAGTATGTCTAATAAACTTAATTTTATTTTAAAAGCATCAAAAAATATATTGTATCGATTGATTGAAAAAGATATTTTCATTTCGCCTTGTTTTATAATAATTGTTCTCCCTAACTAGTTTTTGTTTGGCTAAAAGTGATCCAGTTTTAAAAATATAATATAAAGTGTTTGTGTGTACTGTGTGTGTATGTATGTCTGTGAACAAAATTTTAGGAAAACAACTCAATGAATCACAATTAAATTTGAAAATTGGCAGAGATAGAAAATTAGGGTTATCCCATGAATGTGTTTTGTATTAAAGATTAATAATTTTAATTTGATTAGCAATGGTAATCTTACACTGGATATTATGAACATTTTTTATAATTTTTATAGAATTTTGGACGAAGGCAGTGTGAAGTCGCAGACACTGGAGGCACTAGTTGGAGAAACATGCAAGAAATTTGACAACAATGACTATTTTAAAGGTGGCACAGTTTAGTTACTTGAACTAACATCCAATGATGTGATTATAACAAGTATGTTTTTAGTTGGGATGTGCATTGTGATGTTGCTACAACAAGAATTGCTGAGAGAGCCTGAACAGAGGCTGGCAGCAATAACCATTCTGCATGAGTTGTACAGAGGGGAACAGTTTGCAAATACACCTTTTGCAAATGTTTTTATACATCTATTGGTATGTTTAATTTTTCTAGTACAATAATTTCAAAACTTAAATACTTGATACCTTATCAGGTAAACAGGAACCATTTAAGAAACAAAGAAAGAAACGTAAATACTAATTTTTGCTAGTAAACAGGAACCATTTAAGAAACAAAGAAATAAACATACATACATATTTTTGCTAATCATTTTTCACAGGTTTCTGTGAAGTTAAGGTAAATACAGGTTGATTAAAGTCCTCTGTTGACTGGTAAAAAGGCCAAACAAGTGTTTGTGTTTACTGTGTGTATATGTATGTCTGTGAACAAAATTCTGGGTAAACAACTCAACAATTCACAATCAAATTTGGAAATTGGCAGAGAAAGAAAACTGGTGTTATTCCATAATTTTTTTTTTGTATTAGATTTTAAAAAAGATCTTACAGCTGATACCCCTATAAAGATCAAAAATTTGTTGTAATTTATGTTTTAATGAGCGATCATATTAAATGATTATCAGAATTTAAATAATGTTTCTCTTACAGCATCCACCAGAACAACAAAGTAATGTGGGTGCTCCCAAACTTCTCTATCCAGGCCAATTGCCTCGAATAAACACACAGGAAAAGCAATTTCTTTCACAGTTAATAACAGATTCACCAAAAGATTCTGTAAGCTTCCTGAAACTCATGTTGATACCACACATATGACTAAATTTATAATTTTTACAGTTGCTTAAAAAAACCGCATATCAAATAATAAATTTTAATGGGATGGTACAGGATTCAATTGCTGATCTCTCATCGATTCAACTGGCTATAGCTGAGAGGCAGTCGGAAATGCCTACTGTATGCAAATCAGCCATTTCGGTTATACAACCATGTCCAGACACACAGAAAAACAAGTTAGTATTTTTATATTGCATTATATGTAGACAGGTTAATGGTGATTGTTGAATTTTAATCAACCTATATAATGAATGTTCTTATTTGTAATTTTTTAGTCATCTGTTAGATTCATTAGATGTTGACAGACTTGTCAAAAAGTTGGTGATTGGTGAGGATCCCCCCATTAATAAGGTCTACAAACCGGAAATGGTGACATTGGCACCACCATTGTTGTCAGCACAGGATGAAGTATGTTTAACAACTTGGTTTTAGGTGATTTTATCACAATAGATATTATAAAGATGAATTTACATGATTTACATTTGAAATGCCTTCACATACACATTATACCGTAAGCCCAAGAGGTGTGAAATACATAAAGGCTTTTCATTTCTTGATTCCAAGTCAATTTATAATCCATGATTAAAATGTTATTTTTGAAAAGTTTAACAAATAAAGCGAAATTGACATTTGTCAACGGAGTTACGTTATTCTATGAAATGTAAATTTAAGAATAATGTATGCTACATAATCAGTGGATTACCTGCAATCTCGTGCCTACTCAAGACAAATATGTAAAATAAAAAAAGACCTTTATTTGGCATATCCCTCACAAAAAAATGCTCTTCAACACAAAATGTATGTAGAGTAATTTAGCAAGTTTTTGACACTTGAGATTTTTTTCACTCAAGTTAGCAACCATGATTCATAATGGCCGACTTATGTTAAAGTCGGTTCATATTGGCAACTATGTCAAGACATAATTACATAGGCAAAATTCAAGTGTAAACATTGTCGCCAGATTGCGAGATATGTATAATCAGTATTACCTTGAAACAAGAATCATGTTGGTGATCATGGGGCACTTTTTTTATACTCAGATGGTAACACTTTTGTGCAATGTAATAATTTAAACTAAAATCTTCAAGTGATAAATTCACCTTAACTAACCAAATAAACGATACAAAATGTTGATTGGTGAACTAACTTGTCACCACTAAAACTACATAATGTTTTCAGCCAGTCTGGTTTAATGTAATCGCTCCAAGACAACACACAATCTCTTATGATGTTACAATGTGCGTGCCCAACATGGCTGGACAGGAAGCACGTCAGCTCATGACAAAAGCCTACAAAACAGCCCTAACATTACAACAACAAAACCACCTACTGACCGAGCTTGAAACAGATTCGAAATTAGTCTACCACATAGGATTAACACCATCCAGAGTAAAACCCCACAACCTTTAGAGTATAATTATAATACTTCAATATGTAATTTCAGTTGCCTGAACTTGTGGAAAACAATCCATTAATTGCAATCGAGGTGCTACTAAAATTGATGCAATCTAAACAAATCACAGAGTATTTTAGTGTGCTGGTCAACATGGAGATGTCACTGCATTCAATGGAGGTCGTAAATAGGCTGACTACAACCGTCGACTTGCCAACCGAATTTGTACATTTGTATATATCTAATTGCATATCGACGTGCGAGACGATCAAAGATAGATACATGCAAAATCGACTGGTGCGACTTGTTTGTGTCTTCCTGCAAAGCTTGATTCGTAATAAAATAATCAATGTGCAGGTATGTTTTATCAACTGCTGTAGCATTATGTCAGTAGAGATATTCTCCCATATGTTCCATAAATGTATCAATATTCTATAAATATTTATTTGTTGTTATAGCAACAATAAATACAATATCTAGGGAATGTAGTTACTTTAGATTCTCTCTATTGGAAACACTGAATAATTAAACAAAAGGTGTCATCAAATCAAAAAAAAAGTGCTATTCAAGGTGTTTTAATATTTGTGTTGGCAATTGAAATTGTTATTATCTTTAAAAATATTAGTCAACAAAAGCTGATTGGGAAAAAGTTATTGTTTTGTTTTTGTTTGAAATATGATTTTACCCTTTTCATTGTGGCAATTCAAAACACCCTGTATGGTGAAACAAAAATTAATATAGCCCTAACATAAATATAAATTTTCTCATAAAAGAATGCTCCTTGCTTTTAACTGATGAATTTTAGTTAACTAAAGAAATTATATATCAACATTTCTAATTTTTAGGAGTTATTCATTGAAGTCCAAGCATTCTGCATTGAATTCAGTCGAATACGAGAGGCAGCTGCACTATTTCGACTCCTCAAACAGCTGGAATCTGGTGAAATAGGTCTGCTTTCACCAACATCCAGTAGCAAAACAAAATTGGATGGATAACACTGGATATAATATAATCAATTTGCTAATGATGAAATTCAATTTAATTTATTAATAATACAAAATTTATTATGAATATTAATAACAATCATTTATACTCGATTTTACAGTTTGGTAAATCTTTCTCAAGCACCTTCAACACTGATTCCTTATCTTTTACATATGGGAAATTGTACAGCAATAGTGTGCTCAAATTTGTTAATCTTTTTAATTCCAATAACCCTTTATCAGTCATATTATGGCATTCAGATACTTGTAAATGTTTCAAACTTTCATTCAGAGGAGTTAATAATGTAAGTGCTTCATCCTCCAAGTACTCACATTTATGTAATATCATTTTGTTGATATATTTACAACCTTCAAAATGCTTAAAGCCATAGTGGATTATACTAGAGCCACTTGCATCAACTTCCTCAATATGAAACCGAGTACCTTCAAGTGGCAAACTATTGTAGTCGGCTAGAAACTCAACAGTGCCTTTCCATTTCACTGCAGCTCCATTACGTAAAAGCCATTCAGCGCAAGTACGATCCGGCCCCAATTTATTTCGCCGCTGTTCGTCTACTTTGTTGAATATTATGTTGATCCATTGAAAGAAATTTCTATGCGCGGCTACCTGTTTTAGGTTGCGTTTTAATAATAATGTCACTGACATAATTCATGTGTTTGACGTTAATTTATGTTGGCAGCAACGATTCATAATGGCCGCTTATAAAGATGCAATCACACAGCGAAAATTTAAATAAGCAACTTCGGCTCGGTTTTATAAAGGTTAGGTAACTATAATCCGCGATTATATTGTTAAGGTCGTTTTAGACAAGACTCAAAACTCAACCGTTAGTCAAGATGCGAGACAATCTAAATTATTCTCGTATCATACAGCAAATTATTTGAAATAATGAATTGGATGGTAGATCGAATGGTAAAATATAACGCGTTCTATTTGTCAAGGACACATTGTATGGGAGGAGGATATATGAATTCATTTCCTGAACAACTTTTGAGCTAAGAAATTGTCAACGACCTTTAGAAGTTGCATACATTGTTTTAAACTTTTCATTTCATATCGTCATGTACCTCTGTTTATATATGGCAACGTCGCATTATGTGTCAAAGTTGGCGAAAGTGAGGTTAGAATGACGGATGTCAGATAAATCGTGCCTTCTTTTGCTGAACGCACATTAGGTATGATATGCTAACGTATATACTGCCCCTTAAATGCTTTTTTAATAAAATAACCTTCAAATTAATTTTGCTACATATGCCATTCCCTTATGGTACCGTCTCTCTATATGATATCACGATACGGTCCTGAACAATTGTATTCATATACTCTCTATATAGTCTGAAAATTAGTTATATATTATCAATTGCCTTTTACCTTTCGGTGTAGACTGAAAATCAGTTACTACTTGTAATACATATAGTAACTACTACTGTATTATTGCGAGCAATTGACGGGAATCTAATCTCGTCCAAATGCATCATAACAAATACAAACATATTCAGACTAAGTTGGTGCGCAAACCCACGCCATTTTGATTTCAAGAGAACCCGCGAAAAATCCGCAAAACTCACCTTGTATTTCCGACGCGGCGTCCAATTCTCCAGTCTCAAAACTAACTGCACCATTACGTTCACCACACCGGACACACATTGTAGCACTCCACTTCACTACACAACACCACTATCGTACCGATTGCGATGCATTTTCATTTGAGTTTATGAGGTAAAAAAGAACGCTATGCGTGCACGTCAACCTCCCGACTCACACTGACATGACGTGTAGCTGGTTGCCTATGGCATGGTCGCATCTGTAAAAAATAATAATTATTAAAATAAAATCGACCGTATATATTTGCAATTACTAGTATTAGCTGTGGTAATGTTTATAATTTACTACTTATTTATGATTTAATCTATTTAAAATGAGGAATTCAATTATTATTCAATTATTAATTTTTTATATTAGAAAACGCTACACTAGCGCCATCTATCGGTTGAAACTAATATCACCGTGTTATTTGAACCAGTTGTCTATGATTTGAACATGTAAATAAACTAAACGCGCTTTATTACTATTTTCATCTCCATTCCGTTAATGGAGATATAGTTAATATTTAAATTTTCTACACTATCTGTTGGACAGTCGATGTGCAATATAATATAACTTTTTTTGGGGTTGTTATGAACATCATACACAATTTTCATACACAAGTTTTTGAATAATTGACGAATCGATTTGCCAACAGCATCGGTTATTGCTCTCTCGAAATATATGAGTAAGTGTCAAAGAAAATATAAGTAAGTATAGAGCAGAATATAAAATATAATATTAGATCAACCACCTGAATTCATATCTACAAAATCTGAATAGTAGTAGTAACTGTATTTGTTACAATTCAATAACTTTCGGGGCCTTTTTTCTGTGTCTAAATCTAAACATTTTCCCACAATTTTCCAAATTTACAAACGCGTATTAAATTGTTGTGAGAAAACAACCGCTCACTATGGGCGGTCGCCGTGATCTAATGAAATTTGTTGTTGTTTGAACGTGCATTCAATCGCTGCAATCAAAGAAAATAAAATTCACCAACTGCAAATAACAATCACGTCCTAGTGTGTAACGTTCTTAACGTGCGTTGCAATCGAAGTTCGAAAATTCGAGGTACCAAATGGCCCCAAACCGTAACTTACAGCAAGCAACAACCGCACGAACTGATTAATTATTCCTTATCGCAACGTTACACTTCCTGAACAATGATTAAATTAAACACGGAAGCTAATTTGTGTTGACCTTGTGCAAAAATGCGCCAACTTCATGTGGTAGCCGTCATTCCGCGCAAGCGCAGCGATTGCATTTTTTTGTTGTTCCTTTGTGTGCCGACCGGTGCACAACGAATTGCACGTTTTCCGGTCCCACAAGCCACACCATTGTTCCCGGTTCTTCCGAATTTGTTACACAAATTTGACCAGAGGTATTAAAACCAGGTAAGCCTGTGGGAGCGGGTTGTTTTCGCGCTAGCCCGGTCGGGTTCTAACAACCTGTTATGTTTGCAGATTGAAATCATGGATGAGGATTGGGACGACGCCGCGCCGGTTATCGCGGAGGTAGGTGTTGCACGTGTTAACAGACATGAATTGTGTTATTGAATGTTTTCTTGGGTGGCAATTTATGGTTTTAATTGTTTTTTTTCTGTTGTGTGTGTTAGCCCCAGTTTGGAAGCAATGGGGGTGACGGTGGGTGTTCTTTTTCGAAAGGACGAGGATTTGGTGGAACCAGCAATGGGAATGACTGGGGTGGCGGGAATGATGATAATTCACCATCATGGGGGAGTAATGGAAACAGCTACTCAGGCAGGGGTGGCGATCGTGGAAGCCGTGGAGGACGAGGTAATTTTAATTTAAAGACGTATTCGGAATTATTTGTCGTGTTTTTTCGACTGCACTTGCATACCATGGTATTTTATGAAAGATATATTTGACCTTAATTTTATGGCAACAATTGTGTAGGGCATAAATAATATTTTTACTACTGTTGTGTGGTAATCCATTATAAACATAGGAAATGGAAACTTCTTTGTTTACTATTAATTAGTGGTATAAAAACAAAGATGTTTCCATTTCCTATGTTTAATGGTGTAGGGTACAACCATTTAAGTAATGGCAATGTCAATAGAAGATTAAACAAAATTTTTGTGAGACAGATTTTATAAATTATGATAACAGGCATCATTTATTGTTAATTCTATTTATTATCTTACAATATATGTAACCACTAAATAAATGTCAAAATGTGTCCTTGAACATTTGGTATTTTTAGCTTTTAACAAGTAGCGAGATTTAGAAACCAATTAGAATCTGATAGCGAGCAGAGACAAACATGATAAAGAATCAACAATTGAGTGAACTGTAATCGATTCTGCAAAATCATATAAAACCAATGTAAATTTTTTTAAATTACACCAACTCTAGACTTGAATTTTACCTTTCCAAATACAGCACTGCTGTATAAGAAAGGTATTGTTAAGGTCGTTTTAGACAAAACAATTTCTTAGCTCAACAGTTGTTCAAGAAATGAATTCATATATCTTCCTCCCATACAATTCGTCCTTGACAAATAGAACACGTTATATTTTTCCATTCGATCTACCATCCAATTCAATATTTCAAATAATTTGCTGTATGATACAAGATAATTTAGATTGTCTTGCATCTTGACTAACTTTTGAGTCAAAAAATTGTTTATCTAAAATGACCTTTAGGTACCAGATGTCTCATTCTAGTAGATGATGGTCAATAACTAAACAATTTATAATTATTATTACAATCTACCCATTTGGGTTTTCAGAAAATTTCTAGAAGCAGTTTAAACACCTTAACAAATGTTCTAAAAACAAGGTAATATAAGTCGTGTATTATAGTGTTGATGAATTTTAATTTTCTATGAATCATATTATAATCACTTGTTTATTCTAATGTATTTAAATTATATCACATGTGTACTTGTGTGTTGATATGTCTAATCTTAATTGGGTTCATGTTTATATATACATCCTGTTACAATAAATATATACTTAATATTTTTTTAATCAAAATATGTGTGTTCTCAAGTCCTCTAGTTACCAAACAAAGATCAATATTCAAATAAAAAATTCGAATTCTTGCTAGATTAACTCATCTCTAGACCACAACTTAAGAATGACTACCCTGTATGTAATTTTAGACTTTTGTGTTGATAGCCAGTATCAATTGTAATTGTAAATTTAATTATATTTATTTTAGGTGGTCGTGGCGGTGGTGGTCGAGGAGGCGGAGGAGGCAATCGAGGAGGATGGGGAGCAAATAATGATGATGACGAGAATGATTTTGGTGGTGGAGGTGGATTCCGTGGAGGTAATTACTACTTTTTATAGCTAACGGAATATATTTCAATATGATTTCTTTTGCAATATATTAAATGCCTATATTTTAACAGAAAATGTATTAATAAATATAAAATAATATGAATATGACTACCAAATTATATGTTGGTAATTTAATAGGTATACCCTTGTATTCAAGTTCCATAAATGTATCAATAGCTATTGAACTCTTAAGTATTCATTGTTATAGTAACAATAAATACATTATCTAAGAAATGTAGTTACTTTAAAGTCTCTCTATTGGAAACACTGAATAATTAAACAAAAGGTGCCATCAAAGCTCCAATCACATGTGCTATTCAAGGTGTTGGACATTTGTTTTGGCAATTTCTGTCACTATGACATTTTAAATTTGTACAGCTTGTGTGATGTTGGTGAATATGGGCAATAAGAACCTAATTTTTTTATTATTATCCAAGCTGGCAACATTAGTGTAGATTTGTTTAAATCTAATATGTATATATTTCGAATAGATGATAATAAGTAAGTTACAATTTATTTTTAGGGAGAGGCGGACGTGGAGGCCGCGGTGGTCGAGGAGGTTACGGCGGAGGCAGGGGTGGTGGTGATGATGAGGATGGTGGTGGAAACGACGCCTGGAATAATGATTTTGGGGGAAGAGGTGGTCGCGGAGGACGCGGCGGTGGTCGTGGTGGTGGCAGAGGAGGCCATGAAGGTAATATATGCACATACATATCGTCATTTAAGAATCAACAAGAAAAAACAATTTAGATATAATAGACTCATATGTAGGTGTCCCTAATGATTTTTTTTTATATTATAGATGGTGGTGGTGGTGATGATGAGCCTCAGAAGCCACGCGAAATATATGTTCCACCTGAAGTAGAGGACAATGATGACCTTTTCAAGTCAGGTGTGACTACTGGCATTAATTTTGCCAAATATGAAGACATTGATGTTAAGGTAAGTGTTTTAACATTATTTTAATACAGATCAGGAGTTACACCACCTTGAGATTTTCAGAAAATCGATTCGGTTTCCAGTCGTGATTGGACCAGCAGTATATTTTCTTTTCTGTTTATCTCGAAACAACTTTTTCCAAACTGATTACATGATATCTCAAGATCTACTTAATCGATTTTGTTAAAATTTGCAATAAATATCCTTTATATTATCTATGAAGTAGCATAAGATATTGAGTACTGTGTTCATAAGTTACACATTTTTAAAACTAATTAAGAGACCATCTATATGTAGATAGAACTACAGGAAGGTATGCAAATCAGTAGATTATTTGTAATTGGGATCTACAGTAAACTAACCTTTATACAACCTAGCTTAAGTATTCTATGTTTGCCTGAATAATAATTTGTGTAATTAATAAATTGATATTACATCTAGGTAACTGGTGACAATTGTCCAGAACCCATTAAAACATTCGACAGTGCTGGCTTGCGGCCGATCATTGTGGATAACGTTAAAAAATCCAGTTATACAAAGCCAACCCCTATCCAAAAATATGCTATTCCAATAGTTTCAAGTGGCCGTGACTTGATGGCTTGCGCGCAGACTGGCTCGGGCAAGACAGCAGCTTTCCTGCTGCCCATATTACACAGACTTCTAGATGATCCAGTCGATTTAGTGACTGGCAGCACAGCAGAACCACAAGTGGTCATAGTGTCGCCCACTAGGGAGCTTGCCATACAGATTTATGAGCAGGCGAGGAAGTTTGCATTGGGAAGTATTATTAGGGTGGTTGTTTCATATGGAGGCACAAGTGTGAATTACCAGCTTCAACAACTACAGGTAAATTAGACTTGTATATTTGTTGGTGTATATGGGTGTGCCATGTTATACTACATCAATTTTTACAGATGCTTTTATGTTGAAATGGTAACTAATTAAATTTGAACGATTTTTCCAGCGAGGTTGCCACATTTTGGTAGCAACACCAGGCCGTATGAACGATTTCGTGAAACGAGGTGGTTTAAAGTTTTCCTCAACGCGTTTTGTTGTTTTGGATGAGGCTGATCGTATGTTAGATATGGGCTTTTTGCCAGCAATTGAAGAGATGATGCATCATGAGACTATGGTACCTACTGTAAGTATCAACTATACATAATACACTAACAATAACAAATGTTATCTGAAGTTGAACTTGCTAAACACACTCATTATTTTTTCTTTTGGCCAGTAATCTGGAGACTGTATTGTATACATGAGGTCTACATGTTAAACTAAACAGAAATATAGTACTTCTAATATCAAGTAACTATTTAAACAGAAGCATCTAACATAAAATGTATTAGTTTCTTGGTGAGTTGTTTATTTGGTTGCCATGATTAACAGATCAGTCTAAATTTAGAGAATAAACCCCCTTGTAAATCATTGTAATTAATGATGATACATGATTAAATTTATTCATTAACAGGCAGAGTGTGTTGGAAACAGAATCAGTTTTTTTAACAAACTGAAAAAAACTGATTCTGTTTCCAACACACTCTGCCTGTTAATGAATAAATTTAATCATGTGTCATCATTAATTACAATGATTTACAAGGGGGTGTATTCTGTAAATTTAGACTGATCTGTTAATCATGGCAACCAAATAAACAACTGCTTCAGTATTGATATGCCTCATGCCCTGGGAATGCTAGTCTAATAAAGGTGATTCAAGCTGGTTGATATTTGTGACAGAAAATGCTTCGGCATGAAAGAATCTTAGAAATTAGTTATGTAATAAATAATTGTTTTCTGTAATAGGGTGAGCGACAAACATTAATGTTCTCCGCGACATTCCCGGAGGAAATTCAACTGCTGGCTGGTAAATTCCTAAATGATTACATTTTTGTGGCTGTAGGAATAGTCGGTGGGGCTTGTTCTGATGTTGAACAAGTGTTTTATGAGGTAGACAAATACCAGAAACGTAACAAATTATTAGAAATACTCAAAGAACATGGTGAGTAGAAAAAAACGTTTTAACCAAATAATCTCTATATAATTTATGTAAATATTTGTAGGCTCTGAACGTACTTTGGTGTTCGTTGAAACTAAGAGGAACGCAGATTTCTTAGCGTCGTTCCTCAGCGAAAACAGTCTCTCTACCACTAGTATTCATGGTGATCGACTGCAGAGGGAACGTGAGACAGCATTGCGCGATTTCAAATATGGTACTCACCACATTCTGGTGGCTACAGGTGTTGCCGCTCGTGGTTTGGATATTAATAATGTTAAGCATGTGATCAATTTTGATTTGCCAAAAAGTATTGATGAGTATGTTCATCGTATTGGAAGAACTGGGAGAGTTGGTAAGAGCGAAACTTATTTATTGTTATACACCATCTAAAATTAATGTAAATTTGTATTTTACACTAACTTGTGACTTGGATAGACACCAATGTCTCATTCTAGTGGATTATGGTCAATTATTAATATTATATTGACCTCTATTATATTTATACTAACATTATCTATGATAGTTCAGCTGATCAGCTATTAATCCAGTTGAATTAGCTTCACATTGCTTGAAAACTTTTTTAAAAAATTGCACTGTTGAGAAGGGTCATGTGTCTAAATTAAAGTTTTCATGTAGGTAATAGTGGAAAAGCGACTAGTTTTTACGATAGCAGTGATGATGGAGCGCTTGCTGGGTCTCTTTCTCGTATTTTGAAACAGGCTGGACAAGCAGTCCCCTCATGTTTGGGATCTTCTCAAGGTGCTGGTTATTATGGTAGCAGTGGTTTTGGAGGAACGGATGTCCGTGGGGTATGTATCATACTCATAATATTTACTTATTAATTTATATTATAGAGCATAGACGATTAGTAAAAAATTTAATAAAATATTTATTTATTTTATACAAATTTTATAAAATTTAATACACTTTTTTATATTAATGATATTAATATTTATTTTGTTTAGGATAATTATGGTACTGCTCAAGATTACTCCGCTAACCCCGTAGAAGAGGCTGAAGAAGAATGGTAGTGTAATGATCAAAACCCCAATCTGAAGGAGTAGATCTGTTATGTTTCCCAGGATGTTGCATATGAAAGGGCCTATTGCAAACTTTTTTCGTAACAAAACCCAAATAAAACAGTAAACAATGGTACCCCCTTCCATTTGCAACATCCGACGTATTTACCGTTATGATGATATATTATTAAGTTTATCGTGCAACCCCTTTTTTATATATTACTTAACGTATAACGAAGTGTCTTCTCGTTTAGAATTTATGTGTCTGTTAAGGATTGCGAGTTGCAATCGAAAATAAAGTTGTTTATTTTATATCCTTAAAATGTATGTTTCGTTTAAGTTTTTTCTGTTGCAAAATTGAATGAAAGTAAGAATTATAGTTATAGCCATTTGTAATGTGATACATATTACTATATTGATACATTTATGTCCTGTTTGTCTGGATAATAAATGTTGTTATTTTTTATAAATGAATTATGTGAGTGTTTTATTTATTTATAACCCAAATTATTTTATTTAATTATATGTGATGTTTCTTTAGGATGGATATTATTTTAAAAAATAATACTTCGGATGAATCAACATCCATTCAGATTCTAAACAAAGTGCAATACGGACACATGCTGTATGTGACCAAATATACACAAATTAAAATTTTAGTTGTGTGATCCACACTTTTGTTACAGGTTACTGTGTTGTCAACTTTAGACTTTCAGTGAATTCAAAAAAATAACTTCTATCTTTATAAGTCGCTTTTCCACCAGTAATTTATGTAAAAGAAATAATTTGTAATAATATAATATATACTCATTTGAGTGTCAAGCTGCTGCATATTAAAAACTGAAGTTTTATTTTCTTTTCAAACTGACATCAGTTGTCACTTTGACAGATTACAGCTGGTTTACAAAAATGCAAATGCAATGCAAACATTGTTTGTACGACCTTTTTGTGATTTTAACTGTACCAAGCTTATTGATGATTTTAGTACAATGTAATTTAAGATGCAGTCAAGTTTAAAGCACCACTGTCATGCAAGATTTATCATAAATTTCATAATGGTAAATCTTGCATGGCAGTGGTTGGAGTTATTGATGACTTTAGTACAATGTAATTTAAGATGTAGTCAAGTTTAAAGCACCACTGTCATGCAAGATTTACCATACATTTCATAATGGTAATTCTTGCATGGCAGTGGTGCTTTAAACTTGACTACATTATAAATTACTATTAACATATGGGTGTACAAATATAATACATATAAATTTGTGATGATGTAAAGAGATTATATAAAAAAACAGTGATTCATTTCACTCTAATTTATATAGTTCGCGCTTGCGCAAACACGCCTACAGTTACGCAACCAAAGTTGTTACAGCGTACGTGTGGCATGCCTGAACTTCCCATGCCAGTTGTCCGAGACCAACCACAAATATGGCGGAGCTAAGAAATCGTAGTAACCCAAAGCGTAAACAGTTCGACCCCTCTGCAACGTCCACCGTGGAAGGTAGGACCCCACACCACAGCCCCTCTAGCCCGCGACAGTGCGCCCGTGGTGTTCGCGGCCCCTAAGACCCCTGCCACCCAGCAACCTGTTGGCTGGCTGGCTGGCGCCCCCCCTACAATAGCCCCTCAAAGTGTCAAATCATTCAAAACTACGCATTTATTTAGCATAATTAAACACTTAAATAGATAGCAATCGCAACACCTCCAATTTAGAGGGACGTAAAAAAACAAAAATAACCCTCCCCCTGTCCGCGCAGACAGCTGTCAAAATAGTGAGGTCATGTAGTTATTTTTTTTTCGCATTTCGCAGGTATGCGTTTTAATTAGTTCGGTTTAATGAGAAAAACGCGCGCGCCTGTGTGTGTTTGTGTGCTAATTTGAATGAAAACCCGTTCGTTTTGCAGACGTTGCTCTCGCGGAACCGGAGATGAAGACTCCGACGGGGCCGCACCCCATACAAATTGTAATAGCAAACGATGACCACACGTTTAGTCTGGACGAGGATGAGCTTAGTAGGGTGTTGTTGAGGGATGATGTCAAGGACAGGCATGTGGTTGTTGTGTCAGTTGCTGGGGCCTTTCGTAAGGGCAAATCATTTTTACTCGATTTCTTTCTGAGATATATGAATGCAAAGGTATTGTATAGTGTTTGTATAATTTTGAAAACAAATTTACATGATTATTTGTAGTATGTTATGAAGCATAATGGATCTGACTGGCTTGGGCCACAGGATGCACCACTTGAAGGATTTTCATGGAGGGGTGGTTCGGAACGTGAAACCACTGGTATACAAATGTGGTCCGAGTTGTTTTTAGCTGAATTGGATTCTGGAGAAAAGGTGACAATTTGATACTTTTGCTATATTTTATGCTTTTAATAATTCCTCACTTATGCCCATATTAACCAACATCCCACTATTGAATAGATAAATAGAAAATGTCATTATGGCAGAAATTGCCAAAACAAATCCCAAACACCTTGCTTGTGATTGGAGCATTGATGGCACCTTTTGTTTAATTATTCAGTGTTTCCAATAGGAAAAATCTAAAGTAACTATATTATCTAGATAATGTATTTATTGTTGTTATAATAATAAATACTTATGTATTCAATAGCTATTGATAGATTTATGGAACTTTGGTGATTATTGGGGTATATCCTTTACTTACTAATAAATTATCAAATTGTAACACATAAGAATTCAATAATATTCACTAAAAATTGCCAAAATAGAAACAAAATGTATAAAATTCTAGTTCAGTTACAATGTAACAATTATTTTTTGTTTACCCAATAAGTTGAATAAATATATAGATGATACATACTTGACAATAGTATTGAATATCTTGATTTTAACTATTTTTTGCAGGTAGCTATAGTTTTATTGGACACCCAAGGTGCATTCGACAGTGAGAGCACTGTCAAGGATTGTGCAACTGTGTTTGCATTAAGCACAATGATCAGCTCAGTGCAGCTTTACAATCTATCACAAAATATTCAAGAGGACGACCTGCAGCATTTGCAGGTAATTAAAATCAGCTATGCACTGATTGAAACAATTGGTGTTCATTTGTTGTGTAGTTGTTTACAGAATATGGCCGGCTAGCGCTTGCAGATTCGGGCAAGACGCCGTTCCAGCGGTTGCAATTCTTGGTGCGCGACTGGAGCTACCCTTATGAGGCCGAGTATGGTGCGGTGGGTGGCAAGAAGATTTTGGATAAGCGGTTGTTAGTGAATGAGAAACAGCATATGGAGTTGCAGTCATTGCGGAGTCATATTAAGTCTTGTTTTACGGAAATCGCTTGTTTTTTGATGCCACATCCCGGACTGCAAGTCTCTACCAGCCCCTCGTTTACCGGACAATTACATGGTACTGTGATATTTTTTAAGTATTCTAATTTTTCAAATAATTAACCTCATTATTATTTATAAACAAAATATTTCCGTGTGTGTTTTGAAAATGGCTGTTATAACAATTGCTGTTAAGACAGTGTTAACTCGTAACATAGCTTTGTCGAATGTTTATTTCTTTAAATACACATACTGTATTCTTTATCCAATATGTGCTATAATTAGAATTTTCAATAATATAATATGATTATATTTAATCGGCATTTTACACCAGAAGTACCATGGCAGTAAACATGTTAAACAATGCAAAACCAAGTCCACATAAGAAAAGTATGTGAATAAAATGAAATGTATTTTCATTTTTGTATATATTTGTTGTGGTTGGTGATGTGGAAGAGCAGTGAGGGAAATGCCAATAAAGGTCTTTTTTGTAATAAAAGTGGGGTGGAAGTGGTTTCAAGTTTTTTTAGTTTTGTTATAAAGTTTTCTGTGTTTTTAGAAATATCACCGGATTTCAAAAAGAATCTCCAGATCTTAGTGCCAATGCTGTTGGCACCTGAAAATTTGGTTCTAAAGAAGATCAATGGGCAGAAAGTGAAGGCCCGAGACCTTGTGCAGTACTTCAAGTCATACATCCAAATCTACAGTGGCAATGAGTTGCCTGAACCAAAATCTATGCTGGTGGTAAGTAATTATGTTATTTATGAACATCTATTTAATTACACATTAATTACAAAATTTAAATAATAGTTCATTATTAGCCAAAAGAAAGATAAAACAGTAGAGTGTCACCAGATAAAGTACCTGTCAGGTTGAATTGCTTAAAGTAGCATTACTCAAATGCTACATTAAGTAATTCAACCTGACAGGTACTTTATCTGGTGACACTTTACTGTTTTATCTTTGTTTTTGGCCATAAAAAAAAACTATGTTACTCTTTTTCACATATGGTGCATATATAGCACAAAGCATATTTTTTGTGTTTATTTTCTGCCAGCAGATAGAGTATTTATCAGTTTGAATTACCCATTTTTCTTTGTTAGTATGCTTGTTTATAGCCACACATTATTTATTGATGAATTTTATTAGGCAACAGCTGAAGCGAACAACTTATCAGCAGTAGCTGATGCTAAAGATGTCTACATTTCATTAATGGAGGACGTATGTGGCGGTAATAAACCATATCTGAATACAGCTACCATGGAAACCGAGCACAGACGTGTGAAGGATAAAGCATTACATCAGTTTGTGAGCAAGAGGAAGATGGGTGGTGAGGAGTTCAGTGAAAAGTACAAAGAGCAGCTGGAAAAGGTGAGTTTGTATGAAATTTAATGATTACGTTCTGATAAAATTAAAATTAAGAAAAGAGACAAAGTAGACACCTTAAATTGATTGTTAAGCTTCCTACTTTGTGATAATTAATTTTCAGGAGAAATCATTAATTTTTCAAATCATTCAAAGATAAATCAAACAATTTTTACTATCAAGAAACGTATACACGAGATCCCAATCTTAAGATACGTATGATAAAGTGATGTGGACCAGATTTATGTTCTACAGTACTTTATCAACAATGTTTGTAGGATCTGGAGGAAACTTTTGGGCAGTTCAGGTCGCACAACGAGAGCAAGAACATTTTCAAAGCGGCCCGAACGCCCGCAGTATTTTTCGCGCTTGCCGTCGTGTGCTACATCCTGTCGGGAGTGTTCGGCCTCGTCGGAATTTATCTCGTGGCAAATTTTTTGAATCTTCTAATGGGCATATCGTTGCTTACATTGAGCTTGTGGGCATATATTAGGTAAGTTTGTATTTATAATGTATAACCATATCCACATAATATTTAAATTAAATGCATAGTGATATAATTTGTTCATATTGTAGTTTGTTTTATTACTTTAATTTTAAGTAAAAGCTTTTCTAAATGAATTAGTTGATAATAATTAGTGTTATTACAGTAAATAAGTTGTGATTAAAAAAAATTCATTACTAGGTTTTGAGAGTCAATTATATATTGCCAATTGATAACAAGATAAGAGAAACGCGATTCGGTACGTTAAGAAAATTTTGCAGCTATTGTTACTGCCATATCTAAATGGCTTACAGAAATGGCATTTTGTAAGCCATTTAGATATGGTAGTAACAATAGCTGCAAAATTTTCTTAACGTACCGAATCGCGTTTCTCTTATCTTGTTATCAATTGGCAATATATAATTAATTCTCAAAACCAAGTAATTAATTTTTTTTTAATCACAACTTATTTACTGTAATAACACATAATTATCAGTTAGAATATACCAATTTTATAACGCACCTGGGCACCAGTTTTTGTACTGCTTACAGGCACCATGAAAAGGTTAAATAACAGTTCTTTGACAATGATTGAATATACAAGTTTCTTCTATATTTCAACTATAGATATTAATTAATATATTAATATGAAATTAAATTTTCTAGGTATAGTGGTGAGCTTCGAGAGCTGGGCGTCCAGATCGACGAGATCGCAACGTTCATCTGGGAAAATGTAAGAACCCCAATTCATTTCATAACACTCGCCATACTGCTCCGCTTCACAACTTACATCCTAATACTCTTCAATAGCGACATGCATATAACGCCATTTAACCTCAGAAGTAAACCAAATCGCGAGTTATTTGTGTTTGGTTCCTATTTATAAATATTTTATGTCGTTTTTTGTTTTGTTTTTCCGTCTCGCCAAGATACCGTTCATAAGTTACACGTACAGCGTCTGTAAATTGCCGTTTCAGCTGGCCAGCCTTACTTTAAGGAACGGCGCCGACAATTAAAATCCAAATAGTAAGGTATACTGCTTGAATCGAATCGATCCCATTATTGGTGCGGGTTTCGTTATTGATTTATTGATATTTGTAAGGCTTCGCGCACACTAACACACGAAATTCATGTACTGATACTAGTTTGCATCACTGCAGGATAGAGATGAGACTCAATTTACATTTAAAAAAAACAACTGTATTTTGTGTTCGTTGCTGTAGACACCTTAGCTGCTTTCATTTATTGTTTGGGAGCTGTTCTGGGCTGATCTAAGCTAACTAAGACCAGCCCAGAACAGTTCTTTATTGATAAATGAAAACAGCTCTTATATGCCAAGCAATATTTTCGGTAATATTGGTAAAAAAATGGTGAATGAAACATGTTATGCTTATTCATTCATTTTGGTGTGTGTTTATAAGGCACCTTAACGATCAATAGTACTGTCAATATTTTAGAATAATGACAGTATTACCAGGGCTAGTTCATCAGCCGTCGGCACGTTTGATCTCGCGAGGATCGGTAGTTTGACGCGCAGCTGCCTCGAGTGGCTTGCCCCCGCTCACATTACTCGCGCGAATTTATAATAGTGGGCGCCCGGATTTAAAATTGTTACCGCGCTATATTATATCTCAACAATGTGTTGGTATTCTTTTAATTTAATAATGCAATATATTTACAATTGCATCAAATAAAATCATATAGAATCGTTATTATTTGTATGATATTTATACATTAACAGATAGGAGGCGTGGAAAAATAATCAAAAATAATAAACTAGAGAAGTAACTAAAAAACCCAAATCAAACCAAATCATCACCGCCTATACGAAAGAAAAACACAACGAGAGGACCCCAATCATAGTATAAATGTATGTTTTAAAGGATTCCATATGTCTGGAAGAACGTGTACACGTGTGTGCAATAAATGTGAAACTCCATTAATTGTACCATTAGAAGGATGTATTTTAAGATGCAATTTAACAAAATAAGATATGGTCTTGTTGTTCCGTTTTAATACACAATTCAAATTTAATTATGGACATTTTTAGCATAAAACGGTTTATCCCAATTATAATACACGAATTCTTAAAAAGTCCTGTCATAAAAATTGGTATAGTAGTACAGTTTAAAAGATTAAATACCCCAAAGTTTGTGAAAACGTTCTTAATTTTTTTTTCTAATGCATTATTTATATTAATATTAGTGCAATAATATTAATTATCAAAATGATAGTATTTGAAAAGTATTTCGCGCGAACAAGCGCTGGAATTTTTGTGTATAGTCCCAAGGCGCGAACGCACGAACAACCAGGAACAACCGTAGGGATACGTGTGGCGTAGCGCGCGCGGCGAAGAGGGTTTACGTCTGGTTGTCTGTCCGTGCGCACATTTGCGACACGAATTCACACAGTTGAACTCTCCCTCCCTGGTATTACTGTATGATAATATGTTTAAAATGTTCATTATTCTAAAATATTGCCAGTATTACTTATCGTGTAAAAGGCACCTTAGACGGTCAATAATACTGTCAATACTAAAATGTTATTAAAATATTCATAAGTTCCTCAATTTTGGAAATATAAATCTATTACCAATAAAACAGAAATAATCTGCAAATTTAATTCACAAATTTCATATGGTATTATAAAGGCAATTTACACTGTCAGTCCTAGTACTGTCAGTATTTGCTTCAATGCTCCTTTTATATTTATCAAGTAATCAATTATCCAGATTAACATCAGTATTCTCTTTATTACATCATTACTATACCTTACACGATGAGTAATACTGGCAATATTTTAGAATAATGAACATTTTAAACATATTATCAAACAGTAATAATGTCATTCAAAAATATTGACAGTAATATTGATTGTGTAAGGTGCCTTTATGGTATATTAATGATGTAATGAAGAGAATACTGATGTTTACCCAGATAATTGATTACTTGATAAATATAAAAGGAGGATTCAAGCAAATACTGATAGTACTAGGACTGATAGTAAATTGCCTTTATAATACCATAGGAAATTTGTGAATTAAATTTGCAGATTATTTCTGTTTTATTGGTAATAGATTTATATTTCCAAAATTGAGGAACTTATGAATATTTTAATAACTTACAGGTTGTAGCAATACAGCTTATTATGAATATTACTCCTGATTTCATTCCTATTATTATTACGTTAGTGTGCGCGAAGATTAAAAATGGAGAGAGAAAGAGAGTACCGCATAAATTTATGATTGGCTAATAATGTCGACGTATTTTTCTAGCATGCGTACTTTAAAAAGAGAAAACAGAGGCTACGTATGTATTTTTAATTGATGTTACTAATAATAATTGACTAACCAAATTTTTGGGCATCGCACCATTATGATTTGTATTGACTTTTGTGTTGTTTTCAGTTGTAAACGCACGAGTTTTGGGTTTATTTTTTTGTTTTTTCATTGCTTGCTGAGTTGTATGATATAATAATTCATTCGACTAATATTTGCAAGTGTTTTAAATCAAAAAACATATTGGCGATTGAATAAATTAGTCGAATCAATTATTTCGGGTGGTATTCAGCGTCGTGTTGCATCCTGTTTGACAAAATTTATTTTTCAGTACTACGTACATTTGCTGTCCTGCATGCAGGCACCGACTGTAACGTACACGTAGAGTTGTTAATTGTAAGTAAAAGCTGAATCCACCCCTGCTTTAGTGTCGCACGTACAGTCATTCATTAACGCACGCAACATCTAAAATTTTGTATTTAAAAAAAAATAATTAGTGTTAATGGTCAGTTACATGTACAGTCTTCCAAATTTATATATTCTTTATTGTATTTTGTGATCTGTACACAAAAGTGAAAATATAGTTATGGACTACTACCAATTAAAAATATCTTAAATGTTCTAAACTTGAACTTCATATTAAATTTGCCTCTATTCACCAACACACCATAAACTTTATAGGTATCTCCCTCTCATATTCACCAATGTTCTATAAATGTATAAATAGCTATTGAATCCATAAGTATTTGTTATAGCAACATTAAATACATTATCTAGGAAATGTAGTTACTTTAGATTCGCACTATTGGAAACACTGAATAATTAAACAAAAGGTGACATCAAACGTCATTGTGACAAAAATTGCCAAAACAAATGTCATTGGAAACAAAGAATAATTAAACAAAAAGTGATATCAAACGTTATTGTGACAAAAACTGTCAAAACAAATGCCAAACACCTTGAATAACGCTTGTGATTGCTATTTTATTGGATACAATGAATAATTAAACAAAAGGTATCATCAATGAATCAATCACAAGCGCTATTCAAGGTGTTTGATATTTGTTTTGACAATTTCTGTCACAATGACGTTTTCAATGTGTCAATTTAATAGCTTATTGCCCGAATTCACTAATATCCCATAAACTTTATAGGCTCCACAAGCTATTAAATGGACAAATTAGAAAATTCATTGTGACAAAAATTGCCAAAACAAATGCCAAACACCTTGAATAATGCTTGTGATTGCTATGCTATTGGAAACAATGAATAATTAAACAAAAGGTATCATCAACACATCAATTACAAGTGCTATTCAAGTTGTTTGGCATTTGTTTTGGCAATTTTTGTCACAATGAAGTTTCTAATTCAATATCTTATGGAGCCTATAAAGTTTATGGGATATTGGTGAATTCGGGCATTAAACTATTAAATTGACACATTGCAAACGTCATTGTGACAAAAATTGTCAAAACAAATATCAAACACCGTGATTAGTGCTTGTGATTGATGTGTTGATGATACCTTTTGTTTAATTATTCATTGTTTCCAATAGAATAGCAATCACAAGCGTTATTCAAGGTGTTTGGCATTTGTTTTGACAGTTTTTGTCACAATGACGTTTGATATCACTTTTTGTTTAATTATTCAATGTTTCCAATAGAGAGAATCTAAAATAACTATATTATCTAGATAATGTATTTATTGTTTCTATAACTATATTATATTAACTTATGGATTCAATAGCTATTGATATATTTATGGAACATTGATGATCTCGGGGGATTGTTCTTTAAATATTCAGTTATTTTATCTAAATTTTAATTACCAATATATTTCTATATTATAAATTAACAAAACTATATTTTGGTGTATCTGACAATTTTTTTTAAATACAAAGTTTCCTACAACCCTCAACATTGGTGACATTTAACAATTGACTGTTTCAGTTCATGAAACCCATATACCAAAATTTCATCGAGAAAAGTATGCAGCAGATGGCTGCACAAGCAGCTGAAGTCGCGGTGAACAGCACTGTATCGTCCGTGGCGAACGGCAAAATGCACCAGTCATGATACTCTCTCGATGAAGCCGCCGCGATCTGGTCAGCCATCCACCACCATCACCACAGCAGCGCAACCACCGGACAGCCCTACCAATAACACTGCGCGCGCGTGCTTTCAATAATTAAATTACCGCTTGGAGTGTTTTAGAATTTTTATAAATCAATCTTGCCATACTAAACAAGAAAAGTAATAAGCAGCAGGCAGCGAATATTTCTAGTTGTTATTGGTAGGCGACATACAAGTAAGCCGCAAACATCTTTTTGTGATATTTATATAATATTTTTTTTGGGGCGATGCTGGTATTATTTTACATTCATATTTTGTTTGGAGAAATTTGTTTTGTACATATGGGATTTCGGTAATATATATAAAGCGTTTTTATTAATTAAATTATTCTATTCGTGTTTTGTAAGTTTGCGATCAATGTAATTTGCTCAAAATTTAAATGTCTTGGAGAGCGTTTTTAATTTTCATTCCAACTTTTATAATTGGGAGCGCTTTTATTTATTTTTTAATTAATTAATCTCTTCAAGTGGTCGACACACTACAGAGGTATACGTTTAGAATATTTAAAACGAATAATAAGATGAATAATTATAGAATATATTTACATAATGCTGGTTTTCATATAAAATGTTATATATTAATAACATTATATAAAGTTGGACACATTTATTTGGCTAATTGGGTTGGTTAAGGGCCGGTTCTACAATTGACATTTAACCCGAGAATAAGGCTATTCATGAAATAAGTTTGAGATTTTAACGCCAATATCCACGAATAGCCTTATTATCCGGTTAAATATCATTTGTAGAACCGGCCCTATGTGTTATAAAAGACCTGCAGTCTTTCTGCCTATATATTTCTATGTATATCGAAGGTATTGAGCGAAAAGGGCCAATCTACAATTTCCAGAATATTTCTCAAACCAAAAACTTCCATTCTAATTAATTTTATTTACAAGTATATCGATTTTTTTGTAACGATTAATACCCTACAAAAAAAAAACGATATACTTGTATATAAAATTAATTAGAATGGATGTTTCCATTCTAATTAATTTTATTTACAAGTATATAGATTTTTTTTGTAGGGTATTAATCGTTACAAAAGAATCGATATACTTGTAAATAAATTTAATTAAAATCGAAGTTTTAAGTTTCAAAAGCATTCTGGAAGTTGCAGATTGTCCTTTTTCGCTCAACACCTTTGAAATTTAGTTTAGTCTGTGTCGTTTGTGCTGTTGTGTAATCATTAGATTACTACAAAGTGTGTATTGGACAAAATGTTATTACACGTTGTTTTAAAAATTTTCATGCCAAAAGAAACTTATTTTCTTACTAAATCTAAAAAAAACATAGAGCCATTTTGATTTTTTTAAATGAACCAGCATATCAATTATTTAAGGCGCAACTTGACATAACTGCATTTTTATAGGAAAAATTATATTATAGGTTTTGTTGTGAAAATACAAATCCAACAATATATCTAAATATTGTTTCCTAAAAAATGCAGTTGCGACTTAAACAACTACTACAACTACTACTACTATATATATATAAATTTTCTATAATTTTTCATTATATTATTATTTTTTATTATACAATTTCTAGTTTTATTATTAAGCAGAATTATGCTTTTTAACATTTTCTTCTAAAATCTTTGATGAATATAGGGGAGAAATTATATTAAAGCATAGTTCATTCAGATAAATAGTGAATTATCCTTATTAGATTATAAAAACCAATTTAATTAAAAAAAATTGAATTTTCAGTAACATATCTGTGTGTGTCGACAACTTTCAACCCGCTCACTGTTATGTATAGTTTTGCATATTAAGATGCATTTATTGTTGTTTATTTTTTTATTATTTTATATTTATACACTATAAGTACCCCCCCTACCCCTTAATTATTCCCCGTACTTTATTGACTTTAACAAAAAAAAAATGTTGTCCACATAAATTTATTTTAACCACCACAAGTGCCTTAAAACTTATCAGTCTTTAGTTCTCTCATGCGAATTACTAATTTTTTGTTTTGTTTTTGATATCGTACGTTGCTCTATGAATAATGAAATAATAATAATAATTCTAGATTTAGTCCATATTTTAATCGGATGTGAAGAAAAAAAATAAATAATAAATTAATATTATATTGTGACTTTGTGACAAGAATACTAATGTTATATATTTAAAAATGCAGTTGATATGTATATCTCGCTACTTCTTGGGAACAAATAAAACACACATTGGGAGAAAGAAACAAATGAAAAGTATTTTACTTTGTTTTGGGAATGGCGAACAAAAAATTATGTGTAGAGTTTAATTAAAGAATTTGGGTAGTGTTGCAAACAAAAAATAAATAAAACAAAATAATGTTTATTGAACTTGTTGATGTACTTTTGAGAGTTGTAATTGTTTTATTGGGTTTTTATGTTTGTTTTTGTTGAATAAACGGATATTTTTCATGTGCTGCTTGATTATTATTGCACATCCATAAATATTATCCTTATATATAAAAGCCACCAGTTATAGAATTGTATCAAATGCAGTATAAATATTGAATGAATAAATTAACCTCTTATAAGCAGGAATTGTAAAAAAAACTAGTAGCCTTATTCAAATCTAGTAGATTTTCTAGAATGGTTATTTCTATTTATTGTCTTTAACAAAAAAAAATAATATCCACATAAATTTATTTTAACCACCACTTAAAACTTATCAGTCTTTAGTTCTCTCATGCAAATTACTAATTTTTTGTTTTGTTTTTGATATCGTACTATTTATTGTTGATATAAATACTGAAAAGTATGGCCTTAATAATAATAAAATGGCAAGTTACATCATTGTAACAAATACAGTACTACTACTAGTAATAGGAGTTAATAATCTACCTTATTTCTTGTTGTTCGTGCACTCTTGTAGGCCATGTTTCACTCAGTTAATTGGTAAATTCATTAAAGTTTATATTTCACTCACAACTTCACTATTTACAACCGCGGCACTAACATTAAATTGCAACTAACCAACGCGACGAACGACTCACGACTGACTCACTCCGCGCGCAACAAAACAAGTTTCTTTTGTTGCGCGCTGACGGACCCAGCAAAAAATGAGCTATTTTTATGCGCTTATCTATAAACGAGTCCAGCTAGGAAATAAAATCATGCGGAATTTATTTAATATATACGCATGTGATTCTAAATCTCAAGCAATTCATTCTTTAAATAATGAATAATAATAATGTAGATATAAATATAGTATGGACAAAATTCGATAAAACCTTTATGATTTTTACAAAATTCTCAGACACGTCAATTTTAATTTTTAATGAGTCAATTTATTTCGACCATGTTTTTTTTGTATAGGAGCAAAATTAAAAAAGGGCCAATTTTAGTAATACACGTCGATTTTAATTTTTTTAAGTGCCAATTTTTAATGAGCGTCAATTTATTTCGACCATAATTTTTTTTATAGGAGCAAAACTTAAAAAAGAAGGTCCAATTTTTTTTTTAAATTCATAATTGGAATAAATCACAAGCATTTATTTCTTAAAATAATGAACAATCAAACATCCAAACATAAAATTCAAGTAAACATCTTTTTCACAACACTTTTATAAACAGCATCCTCTTCAGCCAACTTCATCCGTACACGCGAAATTTGCTGTAGCGCCGCTTTATTATCCGGCTCCACGGCAATCACTTGATTAAAACAACCCATCGCCCGCTCATACTCCTCCAATCCAGCACAAGCCACACCCAACTTGTATGTAGCCTTAATCTCATCTGGCTTCAACTTTAAAGCACGTTCACACAACCCGAGTGTGTGGTTAAAATTTCCCACCTTTAAATAACAAGAAGCTAGATTACTGTATAGAATCACCTTAAGGGCATTAATTTCATCTACACTCACTCCATCAATACATTCAGGAGCGTTTTCAACAGCTATCGGTATTGAACATAACAATTTTAAAGCCTTACAATATCTAAATGAGGCATTTTTAAAATCCCCTTTTCGAAAAAGCTCAGTGCCTTTAACTTTATTTGCTAGAGCTAGTGTTTGTTTAAAATCAGCCTTCCATTCATAAATTAAACCTTTTGTGGTAACACTAATGAGTTCTAGTGTTATACATGTTGTATCAAATTGAATTGTTGAAACCTCCCCAATACTCATTGTTTGTAAGGCTATATCCAATAAACGCAGTGTCTCACAATCATTATCACCTATGGTAATATTAGATGAAACCAATGGTATGTTTGTGTCAGTTACTTGAATAGTACATTCAGAGTATTCTGTTGGTTTCGGAGAGTTAGATTCTCCTGTTTTAATAATTGTCTTTGTTACCCTGCCATCGGGGGAAGTCCAATTATTCATTTTGATTTAACAATCTGATTCGGTTATGTATTTTGATAGGGTTTTTAGGGTGCGGTCGTAGTATGTGGTGGCTAAACGATCGTTTGCTGCTGTAGGGCTTGGTAATGTGGGTTTACAATCTTTAATGTATTGCCCGGTTGATCGATTTGATGTTAGGAGGGCATGTAGAATTGATTGCACGCCCTGATTGGGTCGTTTGACTACAATTCGACGTATGGGCCACTGTAGATAGTACAACCAAGATGTACTTAGTTGTGGGTAATATCGGAAAATGTTGGTTTCAACATTGCCAGGATCCACAGAGTTTATTATTATATTTGTATCTGGAATATAAGGCATATGTAATACATATGTTGATTAAAAAAGAAGAAAATTATCTTAACATGAATTCTATCCCTAACTAGTTTTTTTTTGTATAAAAAACTACCTTTATATATAATATTTATATCAAGGGATGAAATAAATCAAATCAAAGTATTAAGTTTTGAAATGTAAGGTAAATTGCTCGAATTGTGATATTAAAATTTGTCATGAATTTTGTGTGAATATTTTCAACTTTAATGATTTTACTGGTCATTAACTTTCACAGCAAACATCTTTTACAAGGTTAGTATATTGAATATTGGTCAGCCTGTATAAGCATTGCCAACTGCATCAATGAGAGCAAAGCTGTCATTGATGCAGTTGGCAATGGTATATGATGATGACACCTACTAGATAAGAAGAGATAATGAAGATGACACCTTTACTGATAGGAATTTTCTCATGGTCATGATTTAGTTCCCAGGCTAAATCACACCAATACCTACTATTCATATATTATTTGCAATTTATATCAAATTTGTCATATTTGATTGTAAAATAAACTTTGAAATGACAACTCTTGTTAAAGTTTATTTGATATAATTTGCAAATAATATATGAATAGTAGGTATTGGTGTAATTTTTATTTATCTTTAGTAGTTAAGTATTGTTATAAAGCCCTTAATAAGTTTTTTTTTTATAATTACTTGATATTTTCTTAGCAAACTCCTTGGTGAACAACGTGATAGCCAATTTGGACACACCATAAGCCACAAAATGCGTGCGAAACTCCGTTTGTGTATCCGTCAAGCAGTTCAAATCATATGCATTTGCTAAACGATGTGCTTCTGAACTGACATTCACAATACGAGCATGATCAGCTCGCTTTAGTGTGCCTAACAATAGATGTGTCAGTAAAACTTGTGATAAATAATTTGTTTGGAATGTAACATCAAAACCATCCTTGGTTAATGTTTGTGGGTGGTAAAAAACACCTGCATTGTTCACTAATGCATACACTTCCTCAAATTCCAAATCAATTACTTCAGCAAAGTTGGACACACTTTCAAATGAGTTGAGGTCTAAATGTTTGACATATATTACTGGGTTTATGTTGGTTAATGTCTCCAAGATTTCAGCTTTTACAGCTTTGCCTTTTGCAATGTTTCTGCAGGCTAGAACTAGAATTGCACCTAGAAATATAAAGAGAATGTTCAGTTAGTAAATAATAAGTGTTTATTTATTTTTCTCAACAGACATTTAGTGTTAATGACAACTTTTCTTTATTCAGTATTTTGAAAAAAGAGAATATAAAGTAATTCCAAATTCAAAATCAATTACTTTCTATTTTCTATTTATTGTTGCAATAACAACACTTATATATGAATTTAATAACTATTGATAAATTTTTGGAATGTTGGTGAATATGGGGACTAGTATTGTTAAATGTGTCCATAAAAAGTTTTTTACTAGGGAGTTATTATTACTATAAAAAATATATTTTAATGTATTTTGTAAAAGAAAATTCACCTCGCTTTGCTAACTCCAATGCAAGTGCTTTTCCCAAACCAGAATTCCCCCCTGTAATGATTACAACAAGTCCATCCAGCCTTGTGGTACAACAGCAAACACCCCCAGCAAAATATCGCCTGCAATTAATTGAAAAAAAAACTAATTACACCTTCACCATAGTAGTTAGCCCACTTACATCAAACCATAAGTAACAGAGCCCACCGCGATTGTTCCCGCGACATACTTCCACATTTTCATTCCCGTTTTTTTATTAGTATATTCACCTTTAAAATCCGTTAAATCCCTTCAAGCCAGGTTCATTTTTTGTTTGACCTTTTATTTATACAAAATTATTAGGTTAATGTGACAGATCAGCTGATATTAGGTCAGTGTTGCCAATAGAAGCCTCACACTAAATATATTGCGCACTTCACGTCTATTTTGATTAGAATTACATACAAAACTAATTGCAACTAGAAAGTTTAGCAAGTTACTTGACGAATGCAATTCACATTTAAGCGTTGACACCAGTATACATTGTCTATGGTTGACAGACGCACGAAGATTATAAATATAAGCTTAATGCGTATCTACAAGTTTTTCACTGGTGTAATTCAGGCTTTTAGTTTATTAAAGTTGGTGTAACTTACAAATTTCACCAATGGTGATTTAGCAATGTAAACAATTAACATCCAGTTATCTTGTTGATTAAAACAAATTCATTACGTGATTCAATACAATTCGCGTTTCTCGAATTAACAACTCGTTTAATAACCGTAAGTACTGTTTAATTAATCTCTATACATATATTAATTGAACAATGTGTTGCAATATTTCATCATACTAAACAAAAACAGAACCTGGATTTAATTTAGGTGGATTACACCCCATCTGCTTGATTATTTCACGTGCAGCTATGCACCCCCATTGTACACTCTTATCAACATCTCCATACTTTAAATATCTACAAAGAAAACCTGCAACAAATGAGTCACCAGCACCAGTTGTATCAACAATGTTATCAACAACAGGCACCTGTGTAAACTCAATAGTATTTCCATTATAACCCACAATCACATCACTGGCCCCCTTTGTGACAACCACTATTTTATTCACATTGGCAGACAACAATTTTAATATGGTACTCTCAACACTTGATTCCTTATATATTTTAGTTAATGATGTAAACTCACTCCAATTACCAAACAAAATATCACAGCCATCCACAAACCATTTAACATCAAGCAACTCATTTTCAATCAAATAACAAGCACTCAAATTGAACACAAATAACTTATGATTCTCCTTAGTGTTCACCAATATATCACGAGCAATTTCAACTCTTTTTGTTAAAAAAAATCCCTCCATATAAACAACAGTTGCTTTCTCAAATAACAAATGACCACTGTAATCCATTCGGAAACTTTCTGCAGCCCCAATATTCCCCACTAAAGTCCTAAACTCATTAAAAACAATCCCAACAATAAATCCAGTTTGTGCACCCTCAATTGTTTCATAAGCTGTCATCACATTATCACCTTCAACAATTGTTTTTAATAAAGCCCCATTTGCATCATCCCCAACTGATCCAAACATAGCAGTTTGTTTGGTGCCACCCAGAATCCACTCAATCATGCGTAGGGTGTTTTGAGTTGAACCACCCACACTGTACACACCTTTGTATCTAAAATAATAACAATTAGAGATAGAAATTACATAAAGGCCCTTGTCTGATAAGTTATAGTGACTGTTTTGATATTTAAGGGAGTTTAAATATTGAGATAATATAAATGAATTGGTCCAAAATAGCTCCTGAATAATAAATAAAAGCTTCAAGATTCAAGTGTATTTTATTATAAATGTTGTCGAGGTTTTTTTGGGAAGAATAAAACTAAGGACAGTATACTAGTATTGAATTAGTATGATTATAGCTGTTTTTGTTTATTGTTCAGGAGCTATTCTGGGCTGTTCTAAGTCAGCTAAGATTACTCAAAACAGTTAACGAAAGCAGCTTATAATAAAAATAATAAATAAATATATATATATATATATATATATATATATATATATATATATGTAAATATAAATATATATAAATATAAATATTATCAATTGCCTTTTACCTTTTAGGGTAGGCTTTATTATATATATATATTTATATATATATATATATATATATATATATATATATATATATATATATATATTATATTATATCAATATTTGTTATTTTATGTATTTGGTGGACTGTAGTTTGTATTGAAAAAGCTTATAATAATAAAAATCAATAATTTATCAGAAAGGGCCTGCATCTAATATACTTCTGTAAGTCAACTAATAACTCATTAATTTTCTGCCATGAAATCTCCGCAATTTCATCGGGTTTCAGCCCGTGCCTCTCTAGTACATCTCGGGTGGGTGTTCGAAAAACGTAATCAAGTAAAGGGTTTCCAAAACCTGCTATGGCAAACATTTCGCGAGTGTATAACCTTGAACCCGTTGAACCTGTCACTTTTATAAGGTTATGATTGTTGTGTTTACGTTGGGTTTTTAGGTCAACATGAGTCAGGCGGATGTTAATTCCGGGGTGCATCAGCTGCCCAGCGACTGTTACCCCCCGACTGACAGTGATGATGAGTCTTTTGTTGTGCTGGATCATTCACCAGGATGTAGCAGGGAGAGTGTGCACATGGACTTGTTGGCAGCGGATGTTATTGACCAGTCGTTGGAGACTGCTACAGATGTGATTAATGAGATGACCAAGAGTAGCAGTTTGGCGAATGTGCCTGCCATGCCTAAAGTGGATGTTGGGAATGAGTTTTTGACTAGTATGGCTTCGGTTTCAACTTATTTGACTAATGACGAGGTGCAGCAGAAGGTTTATTTGTTGGTTGAGGAGAATACTAAGTTGAAGGGTAAGCAAAATATTTGTTCTCCAGACCAACAACCAAATATAAGAGATAATTGTGTTTCCATCCACTTTTCATACAATCTTATGATTTTGAGCTAAAAATATCTGGTGTGAGTAATGTAATTTATTTCAGCTCAATATATACAGCTATTGTCAACAAAAGCACAACACTGAATTAATTAATATGAAATCATATTTTAGAAATAAATACATACATACATACATACAGCATACATACATACATACATACATACATACAGCATACATACATACATACATACATACATACATACATACATACATACATTTTTTTTTTAAATGTCTTAAATTTTGATTTAATTTAAATTTATTCATTCAAAGTCATGTGGTGTCCACATCAGATATTTTAAATTGTGATTTAATTCCAATTTAGGTCAAACAACGGAATATTAAAGATACTTGCATTTTATCTTAAGATTTTGTTCTAAAATAACATAGTTTTATGATTTTATATATTATTATTATTGTGTATTTAGACATAAATTAAACTAACATACATTTATTTTAATTTTAGACACATTAAACCAAAACAATTTGGTTATGAAAAATCAATATGAGACACTGGTGAAGTGGCAGGAGGATGTTGAGAAGGTGCACCAGTCGCACAAATTGAAATTTACAGAGATGAAAACATATATCAAAGATGTAAGTGGGTTAGTAGGGGGTACTTGTTCTTTGGTAAAAATAGCTGTTTTTTAGTTACAAAAAGAGAATTTACGTTTGAATGCGTTGCTGAAAAAAGAAGAAATTCCTGCAATGGTTGCTAGTACCAAAACTGAGGAGCTGGTGTCAGCTTTTAATTCACTAAAGTTCACTAGTGAGAGTGAAATTGGTAGGATCAGTTTAAAGAATGCACAAGTTGAGGAGGAAAATGTGCGTATCAAAGAAGAACTGAACAAATTAAAAGAGGTAAACATTAAAATATGCTTATATGCTTATAGCAGTGGTCAACTTGTCACATGTTATATTTTGATAGCATCGACATAAAAATTTAAACCTGAAAATTAATTTTGGAAGTTAAGACACTTGTCATCTCACAGTGCAATACATTTAGATCTCAGTTATCTGTTTTATATAACCAAGCCTAAATGTTTATTTTAAGGCATAATTAACAGCAATATTTAGGTTCAATTGAAGTTCCCATATATATAAAATCAACATGTAGTTAATATAAATATATTCAAGTTTAAAAAAAAAAAAATAATTGTATAAAGTGGATAACTCTTGAGTTAATTTCCAATCTGTGATTCAAATGTCAAATTTTGACAACTAACACACACATAATGCGACGTTGCCATATATACAACAGATATACTTGAGGCAATGAAATAATAATAATTTATGCAACATCTAATAATATAATCATGGACTATAGTTAGCTTGATTTTATACAATTGAGCCTTATTTATTAAAAAAAAAATAGATTTAATTTTTTTGTAATAGAAATTTGTAATTATATTAATATAATTTTTTTTACAAAAATTAAATTTTAGAATAGATAATGTCATAAAAATAGAAGGACACAATTGTAAAATAATGACTTATTTTTTTTTGTATTAGATGAATGACAATTTGAAGAAAAGTAATGAAAAGTGGGAAGAATCTGAACAAAAGTATTTGGAGCAAATAACAGGTCTGAAGAAAAGTGAGGAGAAGTGGGATGAATCTGAACAGAAGTACTTGGAGCAAATAACAAGTCTAAAGTTGATGAATGAGAAGTTGAAAAACAGTCAGGTTAATGTAGAGGAAATGGGCATTTTAAGAAAACAACTGATGTCTGCACAAGTCTGTGTAATGGATCTAAAACAGGAGAAGAAGGCCATTGAAGCAGAATCTGAAACTTTAAGGAACCAAATTACAACTCTTAAAGAGTCATTGAGGACTCTGGAGGTGGATAAAGATAGGACAGTTGCCATTGAACAACAGGTTTGATAACAATCATATAGGGTGTAAATATAGTCATTATAGTTGATACTTTTCAACATGTTTGATAGTTTACCGACAACCCACACACGCGCTACCTTCCATTTTTACATATCAATGCTCTTGAATTGTTTGTTATTAAAATTATACTAGACTGCTTTTAAGACACCTTATTAAAATGTAAAATATTGTATACTTGCAATATTTTACATTTTAATAACGTGTCTTAAAAGCAGTCTAGTATAATTTTAATAACAAACAATTCAAGAGCATTGATATGTAAAAATGGAAGGTAGCGCGTGTGTGGGTTGTCTGTAAACTATCAAATTATCACATAATTTTGATTGCAGCCAAAAAAACTCCCATATTTAAAAGGGAGATTGCAAAAAAATAGTATGAGGTATCACCAAAGATTATTTTATTTCCCAAATGTAGATATAAAATACGAAATATGTGACCTTATTATGATATAGGTCACATAAGTAAATTTCGTATTTTATATCTACATTTGGGAAATAAAAAATCTTTGGTGATACCTCATACTATTCTTCTGCAATTTCCCTTTTAAATATGCATCGCTGACCGCAGACAAATAATCCCATTCAGAATCTGCAATAAAAAATGGGGTTGTCATTTGAAAAAAATTGTCAATGACGTCATTTCACATTCAAAAATGGCCGAAAAAAATTGACATTTTCATTAAAGATTGGCAATTTAAAATTAAAAATCGACATGTCCAAGCAGTTTTTGCAAAAATCATAAATATAAGTATATTCCATACTGTATACCCCCTATAAAGGCACCTTACACGATCAATATTACTGTCAATATTTTAGAATAATGACAGTATTCTGTACAATAATATGTTTAAAATGTTCATTATTCTAAAATATTTCCAGAATTACTCATCATGTAAGGTATAGTAATGATGTAATGAAGAGAATACTGATATTTATCTGAATAATTGATTACTTGATAAATATAAAAGGAGGATTGAAGCAAATATTGACAGTACTAGGATTGACAGTATTATTGACCGTGTAAGGTGCCTTATATAGTTCTAATATAGTTATATAGTTCAAATATATGAAATATTGAATGGGAATAGTTTAGTTGTTATGGTATAAATATAATATTAACTGAAAAATTATTATGCTTACAGTTGTTAGTTTACAAAGCTGATTTTGAAGCAGAAAGAAAGTGCAAACAGACTACAATTGATGAGAAGAATCAACTATTAGAAGATCTGCAAAACATGCAGCGACGCAACACTGAAATTATGGAGGAATTAGAAACATTACGCACGAAATGTTCTTTTGTGGAAGTAACATCTGGCAATGCCGCAAGTGCACCACCCATCAGAACTGTAGCGGTAAGTAACTTAATTTTATCGATTTGTTTCAATAATATAGACTTGTTACATGTGAATTCTAGCCGCCATCGCCCCCACTAACATCATACTCGTGTCCGTTATGTTTGAAGAAATTCCGATCCTATACAGCGGTGGAGAATCATGTCGAGTTGTGCATGAGTAATTAATCGCCGCGATTTTTTCTCATTGTTCGCGGGGGAGATGTGGTTTTTTTTTCCCGTTCGGTCAAATAATTTCAGAACCCCGCCTATTTTGTTGTTTTAGACATATGCGTGTCCGAGATGCAGCTTTGGGTTTAACAACTATATCGCGCTCGAGAATCACGTCTACCGGTGCATCGAGCTCGATGCGCTGCCATAAACTTACGTATTTTTTTTTTTATAATATCCTTCTGACGATTTGTGATTTAGTATATTAGTTGTAATTCTGATACATAGCAGTTGCCATAATGTTATGGTTGTTAGTAGCAGTTGGCCACTCTTGACTATATAAATATATATTTTAAATATTGTAACAGAAATTTTGAGTGTAGTTGAATAAATTACATATATGACATAGATAAAATTGAAGTTATTTATTCAAACGGCGAAGAATTTGGTGTATTAAGAAATGGTAAGTATTATATTACAAACATATTATTTTATAGGATAAATAAAACGATTTTTTACTTGGTTTTTTATCACACTTCAGTTACACTTTGCAACTAGTTTCGGCTAAGCTCTAGTCATTTTCGAGCTCCTCCGATAAAATAGCTAGAGCTTAGCCGAAACTAGTTGCAAAGTGTAACTGAAGTGTGATAAAAAACAAAGTAAAAATCGTTTAATTTATCCTTTAAAATGAATTATCACAAAGTAGATGCCTTAACAATCCAATATTTATATTATTTTATAGTTTTTGATGTCTCTACAATATTCTAGTAGCAGTTACTGTATTTGTTACAATTTGTAATTGGTTAAATGTGTGTATGTATACTAAACAAAAGTACAACAAAATAAACTACAGAGGAAAATCAAGAAACACATGGGAGGATGGCTTACAAGAGAAAGCAGAAAGAAAAGATATACCATGATTACAGTAACAATGTTTTGATTCAACCCTTCATCTTCAATTGCACTCCTAAGTCTACTTAGTGGAATCGGAGTCATAAAAGTCAGTTAAATAAAACAATTAACACAGAATTGAAGAAGAAGAAAATGGAAAGATAAATACATATTGCCACCTAAGCAGCTACACCATATGTCTAAAATTTTATTTGAGCTTGTCAGGAGAAAAGGAGAAAAACTGATTATAAAATGTTAATTGCAGTAAATTGCTCCTGATTGAAATAAATAAAATATAAGCAATAAAATAAAAATAGGATAACGTGTGATCAAAGTAAAATAACTCCAATATACATTTTATAATCAAAAACCCCTAGGAAGAAAGTTAAGCGCCATCTGGCGGCACCACTGTATATAACCACTCGAGATATGGTGTGAATTTATCCTCTAGCTACACTGATGAGATCTAATAAGATCGAAATCTAGATATGTAGATTGCTAAGAGGTGGGTTCACACTTATATATTTTATAATCAGTTTTTCTCTCCTGTCAACCCAAAATATAATTTCAGATGTGTGGTGATGATATGCTAAGGATAAAAAGGCCTACCCTTAATGATATAAGTCAAATAATTAAATCCCTGTAATATAAAAAAACGAAGACAATGTTTGAGGCTCACTAACACAAGTTGGTCAGTGAAAAAAGTGGGGGTCGCGGGTTTGAATCCCATTAGAGACTAATATTGAACTATACAGGGTTATTGAATTGAATCATGTGGTGTAATTCATTTCCTTCCACATTTTTGTGTGTATCTGTAAGCACTTGATATTCTGTCGAAAATAGTATCTTATCCCAGATCTGTTATCGGTGTTGATTAGCGTGTAGATAACACGGGATTAATCATTAAACAGTTTACACGACAAATATTTGCGATCAAGTATGTGAGTAAGACAAAAAAAAAATGAACAGACAGTGTTTAGTAGTGTTATTGTTTTTCTTTGTGTGTCTGCAAGGATTCGCAGAAGGTAATTAACACATTAAATATTTGTTGCAAGGATATGAAATTATAAGGGTGTACCTAGTAATGGAATTATATAGCCATTAAGGTCATGTAGATTTAACTTAAATTCTCTAACGTCAAAAGCATGTTTCCTAAAAAATTATTAAATATAAATTTTTACAATAAAGTGTCATTTCTGTGAGAGAATTTTTTGGGGGAAAGCATAGAGGTAAAATTTGTGACAAACAGGCAGACATTTTCCAGAAATAATTTGGGGTGCATACATTTTTTTAAATTAAAAAAAAAAAAATGCACGATTATAATATTTAATTATACTTCGTATGATAATGTAATTTTGCGATCAAATTTAGTACCAATATTTATGCATAACTTGGGTTATTATTGTTGTATTTTATTATAGTTGTATTGTCTTTTTCAGAGTCTAATCAGATTTTACAATGCAAGTCTGAAACACATGGTATGCATGCTTTTTTATATTTTTTTTTTAAATTTTTTAATAACTATATGTATTAATAACATTTGTTATATACAAAATCGATATGTATTTATTGTAAAAATGTTTATTTAAACCCATCTCACTGATTTAGGTTCAGAGGAGTGAAATCACCCGTTAACTTCACAGAAAATCTAGAAAAAAGACTATAAAGGGAAATTTCGCCCACAACTGGGTTTGAATCTTTGAGCTCCAATGCTTAGTAAGAGACTAAGCGCCTCTAGCCACGCTCAGTCTCTTGCTAAGCATTGGAGCTCAAAGATTCAAACCCCATTGTGGGCGAAATTTCCCTTTATAGTCTTTTTTTTCAGATTTTCTGTGAAATTAAGATAAATAACTGGTGATTTCACTCCTCCGAACCTCTCCCGTTGCCAACAGAAAAACCCTCGGGTCGATAGCTATAAAGATAGAAGTTTTTGTAGTTGCATTAAATAATCAACATAAACTCTTATCTTTAAAGCATCAACTCAAGCTATAATTTAAAATTCAGTTATGTAAATCATTATTTTATTTCAAGATTTACAAACCGATGAGGAGATTGTGTTTGAATCTACCAGTAAGTACGAGTGCAAGGAGTTGAGAGTCACGTTAACATATGGATACAACCTACTGGTGACTGTAGAGTCACTAAAAACGAATCCGATTAATAAAGACTTTCTTATAATTAAATCAGGTAAACATCTAGTTTCTAGACTAGTTATAGCACAGGAAAGTAAAGAAAAAGACCTTTATTTGGCATACGGCTCAAAAAATACACTCCTCCTCCAATACACAAAGCTCATACAACTGGAGCCAGAAACAAAAAAATGCATAACAATAAATAGTAACACTCATCACAATACAAATTAAGAGAATATAAGAATAAAGGAATGTATGTAGGGAAGTAAGCCGGTTGAGCAGACTCATTTCAAGAAAAATAAGATATTTTAAGCTGTTAATTTTTTTAGTTATTAGCAAAATTTAATAAAAATAAGTTTGCAAACAAAATTATATACATTTTAATATTTGTAATGTATAGGAGAAACTATTGAAGATGCAACTACAGGCATAATCCTTACACAAGCCATAAACACTCCAAGACAACTACTAATAGCCTCTAACAGGATCTACATAAAATTTTCACTGAGTGGAGACGCCAGCAAAGATGAAGCGAGTTTCAAACTGATATATAAACGGATAGGTAATTTAAACAATTTCATACCTCTTAAGATTTTAATTTGATTTCTAATCAACAGGTAATGAAACTCTAACAACAACCGAACGCCCTACAACAGTGGCCCCATGGCCAACAGTCGCACCAGATGATATTATTCATTTTACGGTCAACATCACCGGAAAAAATGATGAAGATTATAAGAGCGGTGTTGCTACTAATGAATTTAAAACAGCTACAGCTGCAATGGCAACGGAATACTGCAGTATTAATCTCATAAATCATATTGAAAATATAACGTAAGCATAACAAAAATATTATTAGTGCCATAGCACTAGTATTTCTAAAGTCGTACAACTCAAAAACCTGTATTTCTCGATAAACCGTATTATTTTATTTATCGCATACCTCCCCCTACTTGGGTTTGTCCAGAATTACAGGTTTTTGAGTTGTGTCATTTTAGAAATACTAGTCTAAAGTGACACAACTCAAAATCCTGTAATTCTGGACAAACCCAAGTAAGGGGAGATAGCTTTGGGGCAATAAGAATGACACAAGTGTGCTCTAGCAGACAAGCTCTGAAGCTACAATTTTTATTATTGATAGAAGGATGTTTTCCCTATTCTTACATGAACACAACTCAAAAACCTGTATTTCTAAACAAACTGAAGTAGGGGGTGGTAGCTTTGGGGCAATAAGAATGACACACATGTGCTAGCAGACAAGCTCTGAAGCTAGGTTAATACAATTTTGATTATTGATAGAAGGATGTTTTCCTGATTCTTACATAGACACAACTCAAAACACATGATTTTGAGTAATAAATTTAGATTTAAATTTTTAAATTTAGACATACCAGTGGGATATGATAATGTATTTTCCATCAACATGTTTCAGTGATAAAAATGTGTTGATCAACAAAATCATACACTGCCCCCAAAACTGGCCTGAAGCAAACGAATGTGTGCAAATAAATTTCTCGTTACCAATTATTCAAACGAATGCAGACGAATACCAGTTAAAGCGAGAACATTTGAAGTTGATGTGGGAGAGGTACAGCGAAAAATATCTATTGCCTCGAAATTTGAACAACTATGATATACCAGATACGAACGCTATAGTAACGCGATGGAATGTACTAACTGGATTGTTGTTGTTTTTTGTTTTGGTCATAGCTGGAGCGATGATTGTTGTGAAGGATGGCAAATTCAGTTGTTGTAATTTTACAAGGTAAGTATTAAATCATTGTTTTATAAATAGAAATGATAATCCAGCTCAGTAGACGAGTGACTAGAGGCGTTATCCGTCTCATAATGAGCATTAGGGAACCTAAACTCGAACCCTATGGGGGCGAATATTCACAGTTTTCAGAGAGAGAGAAAACAATCTTTATTAGGCTATTGGCCAGTGGCCTTTCCGCCTGCTTTCAAAGATTTTCCGTGATATTAAGGTAAATACCGGGTGATTAAACTCCTCTGAGTTTATCCCTTTACCAGCGAAAAAGTCCTCGGGTTGATAGCTATTAAGATGAAAGAAGTTTCTTTTTATGACAATCTCAAAAACGTTAAAATCAACTTGATGAACAACCCAATTGGCGATTCAAGCCGACTGATACACCATCTGGTGGCAGGAAATGAACTACATTTAGTAGGGAATTTGTTTGTATAACATTTGTTTTTTCATCTTATATATGATTATAGAGCCAATAATATTGGCGATTCAAGCCGGTTGATACTCCATCTGGTGGCACGAAATGAACTACATTTAGTAGGGAATTTGTTTGCATTATATTTGTTTTTTCATCTTATACATGACTATAGAGTCAAGGTTATACTATTTATAGCTTAAAAATACATTAGCAATCGTGCCTTATCGTAGAAGTGACTGAAATCATATGATTTTAATGCAATCAGCTGATCAAACAATAACAAAAATCAGCTGTTTACCTACTAACTTGAAGAAAACCGTTAACATTTGAATCGCGAATCACTGTTTTTTTTTTTAGTTTTAGTAAAACCAGACGGTCAAGTGGAACATCATACATAATCGAAAAAGAACATAAAATCAGCGTCGATTTATCACCGCACCGATTACAAGTGATACCATCAATTTTCGAAGATGCAGACTATGCAGAGCATACAGCACATGCATACCATCAAAGAGGTGACTAGAATCAAAAGCTTGATTCGAAGATTTTATTTAAAACAATACATGTTAACGCGACTCTCATTTTCTAGTTTCCGATGATTCCGGAAGTAATTCGGATTCAGATTCAGATGTTGAGCACTACCCAAGAAATACCAACAATAACAACAATGTGATAAACCTGAGGACCGATAGTGGGAGAGACCACGAAACTGAATTGTAATACTGTTTGAAAAATAAATATTTTTCTATAATAATACAAGGCAACTAAATCTCAGATCTAGATCAAAGAATGCTTAATAAAATGGTTGCTAATAAAGATAACAATTGAAGTGCAATAGTTCAATTGAAGTAAACAATTGAAGAGCGTAGTCTGCATTTTTCTGGATAGTTGGCTGGAGGGTAGCATAGCTACAGACCTCAAAATGGGCCCATTGCGAAACCTCCCTTCTGTCATACATAGTTATAATTTTAAGTTACGGTGTTTACCTCAGACTAATAAATAATTAATATAATAATTTATGGTTATGGTGTCTATGGTGTTTGCCATTTGTTTAAACAAAAATAACTTTTGTTTATGCCAAAATGTAAATAATACAATATTTAAATAAATCTAAGAAGTGATTGGGATACATTTTTCAACAACCTGAAGGAATAGACGTCACGCCATCTAACGAAATCAAGATTATACCACCAAATGGCCACTAGGAAGACCCCAAAAAAGGTGGAAAGACAATTGTTTACATGTTGGGTTAATATATATAATGAATTTTATAATTCTATTTCGTTGATGTTACTAGTGATTGTGAAACTCTATTAGCTTTAGCTGGAATTGTTTACATTTTGGGTTGGACAAAAATAATTATGTTTAAAAACTATGACAAAAATGACTGTGACAAGTGACATGATATGTCACGGTAATTTTTGTCATTTTTGCCACGTCATCTAACAAAATCAAGATTATACCACCATATGGCCACTAGGAAGACCCCCAAAACCGCGGAAAGACAGCTGATATCGAAATCCAGCTGTCTTCCCACCTTTTTGGGGGTCTTCCTAGTGGCCATTTGGTGGTATAATCTTGATTTCGTTAGATGACGTGGCAAAAATTACATATCATGTCACTTGTCACGGTCATTTTTGTCATAGCTTTTAAACATAATTATTTTTGTCCAACCCAAAATGTAAACAATTCCAACTAAAGCTAAGAGTTTCACAATCACTAGTAACATCAACGAAATAGAATTATAAAATTCATTCTATTTCGTTGGTAATCATATATGCTTAGAAGTGATCATAGACAAGAAGTGAAGTGATTAAAATAGCGCCATCTTCAGAGTCAATTAGTAAATTCCAAAATTCTGGGATTCCCCGGATTTCTTAAATGTATGAACTATAGTAGAGATAACCTCAAATAGGTTTTATTAGGCCTTGTTGGGTAATTATTTATCTATATGGTGTCATTATTAATTAAAATTCTTTAATACAATTCAGGCCTAAATTGTAATATAACCTAAAAACCAACTAGCATTATTAATCCATTACGAATCCAACTAAATGAGTCGTTCACCACATAAATCATTATTTGTTTACTAAATTAATACCGAGCCGACAACATCTAACCCGAGCACATCTGGCAACCTGGTTTGTTGTTTGTTATCGCCAAACCTCAAATTTAATAATTACACAAAAATTTTATGTTATTAGTTTGTTTACCTAGCGATAACAGTGCCGCCTCCTCCCGTTGTCAATGCGGCAAGGTCTCTCTCATTACGGATGCCATTCGTTTTGTGATAAAATAGGTTATCACTCACAGTCCACTTGTAGTGTGTCTCTTATCTCAGATGACCACAGCCCAGCGCCAGTCGCTAGGCCGCCGCGGCAATGAGCTCCATCAGCGACCTGTCCCAATCACAGGAGTATCTGAGCTTCAGGAGCAGTGTGCCACTCAGGCGAATAGTTGTCGACTCGAGCACATCAAAGGTAATTAACTGCCATATGTTTAATCTAATTAAATATTTATTCATTAGGTTTAATTTAATATTAATCTATTAAGATTGATAAACAGTTACAGAATTGTAACAAAAACTAACTACTACTATGATATAAATGCTATTTAGAATTGAATCGGTAGTTTCAAGAAGGGAAATAAAATAGTAATTGTCATCTAGTAGACAAAAAAATAATATTATTTGTTTTAACAACCTGTATTTAGGGATTTACCAAAAATATACTTACATAGGGATAATATTGTTACAGGATTGGAGGATTTATGATTGTGGTCCCAAAAAGGTGAAATGTCCACTACTCTGCCTACCTCCAGTGTCTGGTACTGCTGATATTTTCTTCAAACAAGCTCTAGCATTATCTGCCAAAGGGGTGAGGGTGATTGCTGCTGAGTCGCCTGTGTATTGGAGTGTTAAGGACTGGTGTGATGCATTTAAAAAGTTGCTTGATTATCTGGAGCTGGACAGAGTGCATATTTTTGGGGCTTCATTAGGTAAAATATAAGTTTGTTCAAAATTTGAATTTATAAATGAAGTTATTTGATTATACAAGGGTTGTAAATAACATAGTGGCAATATAAATAGAAATAAATTTAGATTGAACTGAGAATAAAATTGCATTATAGCAGCTCCCGAATGATAAACGAAAGTGGCTTATATGTATTATAAATACAAGGGTTGTAAATAAAATAGTGGCAACATAGATAGAAATAAATTTATATTGAATTGTGAAGTAAAGTTGCATTATATTCCTGCAATATAAACACCAGCAAAATTAATTACCTTTAAAACGATCGATTTAACAACCCCATCAAGGTTGTTGCTGTGTTGTGTTGAAATTTGATATTTTTCATTATGTAAACATGCTTTAGAGTGGTCAAAACAACACTATCCATTTTAACACCACACAGGAACAACCCCATCAAATTAAAGGTAATAAACTTTGCTGGTGATTATATTGCAGGAATGTAATGCAATTTTACTTGTAAGTTCAATATAAATTGATTTCTATCTATGTTGCCACTATTTTATTTACAACCCTTGTATTTATAATACATATAAGCCGCTTTCGTTTATTACTTGAGTGCTGCGTTGGGCTGGTCTTAGCTGGTTGAGAACAGTTCAGAACTGCTCTTGAATAATAAGCAAAAGCAGCTATAGTCTCCTAAATAAAGTTGGAATATAACTTTAAGACAATAATGTTGTATAATAACTAAATAAATCCATTTTCAAAATTATTGAACTATGTATTTGTAATCAAATATTTCTATAAATGATCGAGATCAATATAATTCATCATAATAGTGAATTTACGATGAGTTATATTGTTCTCTAGGAAAAAAGTCTATTTAGGGACCACAAGTATCATAAAAATCATCTATAATCTCAGTTTAATATGGAACACACAATATTAAATTGATTGTAATGTATAAAATATAAATAAATATATGAAATTGATATATATTTCTTGTTGCAGGTGGTTATTTGGGACAAAAATTTGCTGAGCACACTTACAGATGTCCACGTGTAGCCTCTCTCATCCTCTGCAATACCTTTACAGACACTTCAGTGTTCAACAATCATGCTTCTGCTAGTCTATTCTGGATCATGCCATCATTTTCACTGAAGCACATGGTCATGGGCAACTTTAGCTCTGAGAAGGTGGATCCAGAGATTGTGGATGCTATAGATTTCATGGTTGAGAAGGTAAGTTTTATATCATGTCATCTCTTTCATTACATGTTTAGTATCCTGTTTTATCTTTAAAATACTTGTGTCTTTGGTATATTCAACCTTGGGCCAAAAAAATAAATAAATAGCATTTGCTCAAAAACAATATAAAAATATAACTGCTGTCAAGCTTGAAATTCTACCAGAGATAGCAATCACCCTTCACAAAGCAAAGGAATAAAAATTGACAACATTTGCAATAATAGTGAATGTCATTCATAGCAAAAATCATGCCCCAGGTATTACAAGTCGAGTTTATATGCAATATTAGTTTAAATTTAGTTCATTGCTCAACATCCTTTGAAGAGTATCACAAAAAGTTTTCTGTTACAGTTAGAAAGCCTCCAGCAAGCTGAGTTGGCAAGTAGACTCACTCTAAACTGTGTACGAGGCTATGTGGAGGCACATAAACTTGCAGAGCTGCCTGTTACCATTGTGGACGTGTTTGACAAAAGTGCCCTTTGTAATAATGTAAGGGAGGAGTTGTATAAGTGTTATCCACAAGCAAAGCTAGCACATCTCAAGTCAGGTGGGAATTTTCCCTATTTAAGTAGGAGTGTGGATGTCAATTTACATTTACAAGTAAGTAGTAGTTGTATATACATTAATAAATGGCGTGTTTTAGAATTTCGTTGCATTAATTTGTTGAAATACTTGTATATAATGTATTATTACTTGATATAATATATCTAGACACTATTCAACTATCGCAAGTTGAAAATTATTGCAACAAAATCAGTTCGGTTGTATAAAGACGATAGCCCGTGATTATATTATTAAATTCTGTATATATTGTTGTTAACTTTCCATTTCATACTCATACACTTGTTTATATATGTATATATGTATTATATATGTATATATATATTATATATGTATATATGTTATATATGTATTATATATGTGTCAACAGTGACATTTGATTCCCAGATAAAAAAGAGTTATCTGTTTCATACAATCCAGCCTTAGGGCCGGTTCTACAATTGACATTTAACTGGAGAATGAGGCTATTCGTAGAATAAGTTTTACATATTGGCATTAAAATCTCAAACTTATTCCACGAATAGCCCTATTCTCCGGTTAAATGTTAATTGTAGAACCAGCCCTTAATTTAGTATGTAAAAAATTACATGATGTTATTATTTGTATGTCTAGATACATCTTGGTCAATTTGATGGTACAGTTCTCTCACCATCCGATAGGCCATTGGTAAACCGACGATGAATGATGATACTACATTCTGCATCATAAATATCTCGGATTAATAAGAATATTTAATTATAATCTGAGGCCCAAATAATTTGTTTTGGAACTAATGTGTATTTGCAAATGAAAATTGTGTCCGTCCCAACTACAAATATTTTATAAATATATACCAATGTACTTTTTACGAATTTGAAAAAGATAATATTTCTAGTCTGATATTTAAATTCATTGTGTTGCTCCATTCTATTATTGTTATAATGGAGGTGTTCATATATATTCTGTGTGTTATTAATGATTGTTGTTTTTTTATATGCAATTGTGATGAAACTTAATATATTTATGTATGTATATATAAAAAAAATATATATATGATATAAAAAAATGTGCTTAATTAGTTATTAAGAAACTTTGTATAAAAAAAAATTGGTGTGTTCATTGCATGTGTTTCCTCCACATTGGTATGCCTCTGTAAACAATAATAAGTCTTGTTACTAAACAGTGATTTTACCAAACTAATTAATGAATTCATATTTAGATTTAAGATAATCTTCTATGATTTACTTTCTTTACAACCGCTACACAATGTTTCCGGAAAGTGCATTAAATAAACAAACTTACAATTTCTTGATTGTCCTCACATCGTAAACGTCATGTACAATATTTTCTTCGTCATCCTTTTTAGTTCTCGCTTGCCACTGTTTTGTAGGCCGTAGTAGTCTTTCAGGGTCTCTAGCAACGATAACGGAATTTTTGGTGACAGGTCGTTCATTCAATGTGTCTCTTAATGTGTGCATTTTTCGCAGTCGTTCAATGTATGGCATGTCTTGGGCACGGTATTCTTTTATCAGTCTGTTCGCGTCAATTATTCTACAATCAGTTAAATATATAATATTTAAATTCATGAAAGGTAAATTCAAGACACGAATTAATATAAATAAGAATTACAAATATTGTATGGTAGCAGATTTGATAATATTACTTTTGTTTCCTCACTACTTCTTCAATTCGCAACTGTTCTATTTTCACAGCCTCTTCCTGAGCTAGTTTAGTGGATTTCCAATGATCCACATGCTGTTTTATAGCGTCATTTTTGAGTCGCTCGTATTCTTTTAATTGGCGCCACTTTCCTTTTAAGGCCATCATTGTTTCTTCTTCAGAACGTTGTTTCTGAGCTTGTTTTTGCTGAGAAAAATATTTATATTGGCACTAGCGTTTGCAAACCAATTTAAGAGCGTAATTATAATAAGTTAGATTAGCTTTGCATATTGAATACCATTACGTTAACATACGGGATATGTGTTAACGTAATGGTATTCAATATGCAAAGCTAATCTTACTAACGCTAATGAGCGATTTGGACATGTATGCCGGATGAATGAGGAATGATTTACAAAAGACTATTGCCCGTATTCACCAACATTCCATAAACTTTATAGGTCCCATAAGCTATTGAATGGATAAATTGACAACGTCATTGTGACAGAATATGCCAAAACAAATGTCAAACACCTTGAATAGAGCGTTCGATTAGAGCTTTGATAACAACTTTTGTTTAATTATTCAGTGTTTCCAATGGAGAGAATCTAAAATAACTACATTGCGTAGTTAATGTTATTGTTGCTATAACGAAAACATTTTTATGGGTTCAATTGGCGATTCGAGCCAGCTGATACTCCATCTGGTGGCACAAAATGAACTACATTTAGTAGGGAATTTGTTTTTCATCTTATACATGACTATAAAGCCAAGGTTATACTATTTATACCTTAAAAGTACATAAACAAACGCGCATTATTGTAAAAGTGGCTGGAATCATATGATTTTAATGCAATCAGCTGATCAAACAATAACAAAGATCAGCTGTTTAGCTACTACTTTGAAGAAAACCATTAACGTTTGAATCGTGAATAGCTATTGATGCATTTATGGAACGTTGGTGAATACGGGGGTATACCTTCCAAATAGCTAATTTCTCTTTAATTTCTTCTCTATTTTCAGTGACACTTTGTTTTCTTTCCACCACACATTCCTTTTCTATATTATCCGCACTTCCTTCTTTAACATCAAACTTTTTTGAGCTCCGCCAATTTAGTATCGCCTGTTTTTTCTTTTCCTTCAGTTGCAAGTAATCTCGATACCAAGTATCATATGTTACAACATCCTCCTCCGATTTATCTAGTGAATTAAAAAACAATATTCCTTTAAAAATGATACAAATAACCCCCTAGGAGGAAAGTTAAACGCCATCTGGCGGCACTACATCAGTTAGCAATGCACATTCATATGGTAATATGTAATATTCTTTTATATTACTAGGAGAGGGAACACGCCGATTCTAGAACCTCTTCATGGCCTTGGGCAATTCTAGAATCTCCTCCTTGACCTTCAGGTGAAAGAGAATGTTCCAGAATCGTATTTTGTCATAAAGGCACCTTACATGATCAATATTACTGTCAATATTTTACAATAATGACAGTATTACTGTATGATAATATGTTTAAAATGTTCATTATTCTAAAATACTGATAGTATTACTTATCGTATAAGTTATAGTAATGATGGAATGAAGAGAATACTGATGTTTATCCGGATAATTGATTACTTGATAAATATAAAAGGAGGATTGAAGCAAATATTGACAGTACTAGAATTGACAGTATTATTGACCGTCTAAGGTGCCTTTATGAATCGGCCCTTTTGACCTATCTAAAGTTTTTCGTGAGACTCTAGACTTTATTAAAGATACAGAGCTTATATTCATTCATGAGTGTCTGCAGTGGGCGCAGTGCAGTGGGATTCAATCGAAACAGCAGACCCCAGCCAACAACAAAAGTGATTGTTTAAACTACTAGCACAGTTAAGGGTACACCCCCGTATTCACCGACGTTCCATAAATCTATCAAAAGCTACTGAACCCATAAGTATTCGTTGTTATAGCAACAATAAATACATTATCTAGGGAAGGTAGTTACTTTAGATTCTCTCTATTGGAAACACTGAATAATTAAACAAAAGGTGCCATTAAAGCTCCAATTACAAGCGCTATTCATGGTGTTTGACATTTGTTTTGGCATATTCTGTCACAATGACATTGCAAATTTATCCATTCAATACCTTATTGGGCCTATATAGTTTATGGGATGTTGGTGAATACGGGCATAAATGTTGTGCTATTATGATCAACAGGCGTGAAACCACCACCCACTTTCTTCTATTTTTTTAGTATACAAAAATGAGTGATGTATTACCTGGAAACTGATTATGGAACTCTAATGCTAATTCATTAACATCTCTGTATTTGGTCCTCATTTTTAAATATATACAATGATATTTTGCATCCCAACCTTCTTGAATTCCCTTGCTTTTATGAACGAACTTTGAAAACTCATGTACCTCCTATAATACAAATAATAATAATAATAATAATACAAAAGTTTGTGTTTTTACTATCTCAAAAATACACACTCAAGTGTTCATGTCATGTATATATATTATATATTATCAATTGCCTTTTACCTTTCGGTGTAGGCTATTCATGTATATTATCAATCTAATTTGAGTGTGTAGTATTATTAGATTAATGTTAAATATCATACCAAATTGTCCTGTTCTAATTTGGTAGCAGTTTTCCTTTCTTTAAAATTGTTTACAACATGTAAACCTACTTTTTTAGCTTCCTGCCAAACAGGCACCAGATCCTGATAATATTTCAATTCATCACACAACTGCAGTTCCTTCTCATGTAGCTCTTTGAGTTTGCTTTTCGTTAAGTGAATTGAATTAAATATGTCATCACGAATAATAATCATATCTCTTTTCAAAGCATCCAAATCTAAAATTATGGTATTTTAAAATCAAATACTACATTTTGTGTGTTCGACAGAGTTGCAATATTCTGTAAATGTTTGATAAAAGTACATACGATTGGATACAATTGTTAGATAGTTATGTGGTATAAAGTGTCCAAATTCTACATTACAAATGGAGAGGAAGATGCTCTCAGGACTTTTGTGTGTTCTACAGAGTTGCAATATTCTGTAAATGTTTGATAAAAGCAGATACCATTGGATGCAATTGTTAGATAGTTATGTGGTATAAAATGTCCAAATTCTACATCACAAATGGAGAGGAAGACGCTCTCAAGACTTATAACTCAAGAAAGAAAAGAGTTGATGCAATAGGTGCATTTTGAGTGAGTTCGATTAAGGTGAGAATGGCTTGAATGATGGGAGAGGTGGTGAGATGGTAACCTAGTAAACATGATATATATTACTAGGTTACCATCTCACCACCTCTCTCATCATTCAAGCCATTCTCACCTTAATTGAACTCACTCAAAAGGCACCTATTGCATCAACTCTTTTCTTTCTTGAGTTATAAGTCTTGAGAGCATCTTCCTCTCCATTTGTAATGTAGAATTTGGACATTTTATACCTTAATTGTACCCACTCAAAATGCAACAATCTGGGATATGTATGTGAATGTGAATGTATGTGAAGTCTATATTGTTGTATGGAGTGGAAGTGTGGTGATTGTGAGAGTGTGATATCAAATATAAAGAGAGCAAAGCTAATTTCTGAAGAGATATTATCTTGAGTTGGATTTGTTTATTTTTGTTGTTGTTTTTGTGTGCAATATGTATGCCAAATAAAGGTTTTTTTTCTACTTTGCATCTAAATACTAATAGAAACTCTAATATTTGCCATAAAAAAACAAAACATGCATAAAGGAACTTAATGAAGTAACAATAACAATTCAAAATCAAACATATTAACAGATAAATATACTAACCAACATTTGACAAATCAGTAAGCTTCATCTTGATCTCATTTAGTGGTTTAACAATTTTTGCAACATGTAAATGGATACTTGCTTCCTCTTTTTGCCTAAAACAAATATTTATTAATTTGTGATCATTATATATGTATATAGTGAAGGACTTCTTGCCATATACCAGACACATGGGTTCGAGTCCCATAGGAGAGTGACATTTTTGAGAAATTATTATTTCCCAACAGACAAAAATTATCCAATTACAGGGAAAAATTAAGAACAAGCTTACATTTAAAACAAAATAAGTTAAATGTAAGCTTGTTCTTAATTTTTCCCTGTAAATTGGATAATTTTTGACTATTGGGAAATAATAATTTCTCAAAAATGTCACTCTCCTATGGGACTCGAATCCATGTGTTTGTATAAGGCAGTAAGTTCTTCACTAGATACATATAGCTTGTTCTTAATTTTTCCCTGTAATTGGATAGTATTTTGTCTGTTGGGAAATAAAAACTTTATTATTATTATGCCGATCCACCAAACAAATTATTATTTATTATTGTTCCTTATATTATATCAGCAAAACACCACAATAAATTTAAGTTAAATTATTATTTATTATTGTTCCTTATATTATATCAGCAAAACACCACATTAAATTTAAGTTTGGAACTACATTATAATAGTAGTTACTGTATGTGTAACTGGCTATCCACCTTTAGATCTTTTTGCTGTGTGTTAGAACTTTCTACTTCAGAAAATTGTCTCCGAGTTTTCTAAAATGTTCCAAAAACAAATGGTACTGACAACTTTGGATAATGATTATAAATATATGAAGAATATTTATGTTTCGAGAAGGTTGAAGATAGTGTAAGACATGACTTGTTTTCATACTGTAAACCTGTCTTTTTTCTAACTGAAGGCAGTAAAGAATATTATTATTATTATATAGATACTTACAATGCATAGAAATATAGAACTGACTGCACATATAACAGCCACGAATCGTTTTATTATTCAGCCTACTATCGGATTATTTTCATAAATTTATAAAACAGTCCTAGCCGTGTTTTTATAAAATTTATACTGCAGGCATAAAACATTACGCATATAAAGTTAGCCCGATACTCAAACAGCTGATCTAGCATAACTATTTTGTAACAGATGTGCGGAATGCAAATATAACTTCATAATATCAACATCACTGAAATGAGCCCCCATATCACCACCGCAAGCGTCCATTGCATTTGTTTAAACAACCCGGCGATTTTGTTAGCGCAATAACACTACTCACCTCTCAGAGTCCACAGCCGTAGCAAACGCCATCATTCCAGCTGCCTGTAGCACTTTCACCCACGTATCCGTCTTCTCCAGCGCAAACTGCACTTGCCTCAGTTTCTTCAACTCACAATCCGCCGGCATTTTACACCATCGACAAAACAACGCACAAACAACTTTGAACTGCACAACGCAAACACACGACTCGACTGACGTTGTAGTTTGACAGCACCAACTCTACAAAAATTAATCATATGTTTATTATTATAATAATTTAATTCAACAAAATTTTATGTTAATACATTAATATATATCATGAAATTAAATAAATTAGTTATTATTGTTGTTTTAATTGAATTAAGTTTGACTTTATATGTAATAATCGCTAAAATGTTCGCGAACTGTTCACTCGTTAAAACCGTGATTGTATTATTTAAAACTATTCTTTATATATGTCAATTATTTAAATACTACTATTAATTATAATTATTATTAAGCGTATCAATCTTTAATTTAGATTTTATTTGTATATATTTCTACGTAACAATTCTTTGTTTCCTTTTCACTGTAATTAGTTTTAATGCCTGTTGAGAAATAAATAAATAAAAACGATTGATAATCGTATTCATTATTATATAAATCAACGACAATTTATATATTATATATATTTTGTTGAAGTTTTCAGCTGTAGAGTACATTGAGTTGCATACATTGCGACTGAAACTACCATGTTCAAGATTAGTATTTACAATTTGTTTGTTATATTTAATATATATTTTGTGTTTGAATTGTAGATAATTTAAAGAAAAAAATATGTAAATTATGTATTGTATATCAAATGTTTATATACTAGCACCAGTTGCTAATAAATAAATTATTATTATTATTTGTAACAGTGCACCGCGATTTAGAAACCACTGATCGTGATATTATGAGAAGACACACTGATGACAAACCTGATGACTGATGACAAACCTGATCACTGATGACAAACTTGATGACTGATGACAAACCTGATGACTGATGACAAACCTGATGACTGTGACAAACCTGATGACTGATGACAAACCTAATAGTAGAAAGTGAGACAAACACTACCCTACACGTGAAGAATTTTAATATTTTTTTGATTCCACTCTGATTTGAGGCACTAGTATAACCAACGAACTAGAATTCTATTTCCTTGAGTATAACCTGTATTAGACATAATAAAAATCATTACGATGTTTTTACCACTAATTATACACAATTACTATACCAGTGTCCCTCACTTGTTGGTACATGATCTCCCTTTAGTTTTCAAAGGACATTATCCTTATGGGCATATGTGTAAAAAACATTTCAGGGTGGTAATTTAAATTCAGCAGGAGTTAATTGTTTCGATTCCACAAAACACTGTACCAACTGTACCACCAATGTAAATTTGAATTTATGATTTGCACCCCACCACAATTGTAACATTATGCAACTTTCATAACAAAATAAGTGCAACCATCAATTATAGGTTAGATATTGAAACAAAAACAAAAATGCGATTAATGTGCACCGTTTGTGTGGTAAACCACGCAATATCGACCGTACCAATCCGCCAGAAAGCCAAACATGTGAAATCCACACTCGCCCTCTGCAAACACCCCAACTCTGAAGACTACTGCCTGATCCTGTTCAGTGCAAACAATAAAACCGGCACAAAGTACCCCATCAAATCCAACATCAAGCAAGTTCTGGTACGTTTCATCAATGAAGGCAAGGCTACCATTCAACTCCACAAACCAGAACACGATTTGTGCATACAGGCTGACCCAGTCCACCTAAAAACCTTCCTGCAGCTCTTCAAAAAAGTACTACAAGGTAAACTAGAACCCAACGATAAAACAATATCCAGCATGTCTGTTACTGCCATCAACATCAATGCGGTAGCCCCGAAAAAATTAGTCATACAAAAAAGATCCAGCTACCCCCTAAGCTTCCCACGAACAATCGAAGTGCTACAAATAAACGGCATCCGCCGTTGCGGCATGGACCGCCGCATTCTCAACCTGTGCAAACTACGCGTTTTGGACTTGAGTTGCAATTTAATGGAATTACTACCCATAGAAATCAATAAACTGTCTAATTTAACCGAGCTGAATCTAGCTGATAATCAAATGGGCGTGAGTGCGCCGAGAAAATGGGATTGGATGGGCGGACGTTTGACCAAGACTCTAAAATCGCTTAATTTAACCGATAACAAAATGAAATATTTGCCTGATCAATTGGTGCGATTGCAAGGGTTGGTATCACTGCATGTTGATAGAAATGAGTTGACAGTGCTGCCATCTGGTATAGGTAATTTGAGGAACTTGAAGATATTCACAGCGTCGCGTAATCTGATTGGTCGGTTGCCGGGCAGCGCGCGGAAATGGATGCTGGACGAGCTGGACTTGTCGCTGAATAGTTTCGATGCGGACGAACAGAGTAATCCGGCTGCGATTTTCCCGAAACCGTTGCCGGTGTGTACGTTGAAGGAGTATGCTGCCAAACAGGTGTTGAGTTCGTGTGTTATGTATGATGGGGCGACATTGCCGGTTACTGTAATTAGGTATTTGGAGTTGGCGAGGTACTGTGTGTGTGGGAAGGCTTGTTTCGAGCAGTTTATTCGTCAGCCGCAGATGTTGCATTTGGCGTCTGTTTCGAAGAGCTATTGTGTTTCTGCGTCTGGATTGGTGTTTCTACCGATGGACTGTTACTTTTGTTCGCTGAGGTGTTTCCGGTCTACGAATAATCATCGGAATTGTTTGCGGATTGTCAGGTAGAACGCGGTTGATTTTAGTTAGTTTTTAAGTTTAAGCGTTGATTGAAGTATACTTCAATCAACAGTTTAAGTGAGTAGCTAAAAATGAAAAATTATGTAATTACAAATTTATCTTCTCGCGAATTTTACTGATACAACGTAAAAATCTTATTTCCTGACAGTAATAGTAGTATATAGATAAATATTAAATTATGTTAAATATTTAATTTCACTTGTTGGTCCATGACCTCCGTTTAGTTCTTAAAAATTTCAAAGGACCCCCAAATAATGTGTAAAAAACATCCCAGGAGGTTAATGTAAATTCATCAGCAGTTAATTTTGACTGTTTAATTGCATTAAAACATACTCATATATTTTGATTTATCACAGAATTATTTTTAATATCAATAAAAAATTAATAACTTATATTTGGTAAATTTTTGTAATCAATTTTTCTGGGATCCCCCCTAAATATTTTTTGTGTCCCACTTTGTTATAAAATAGCCATTAATTGATAGCTACCACATTCACCAATTCAATTAAAACACTAGCAATATTTTTCTACAAGTACTGACTATAAAATATATTCCTAATAACTTTCTGCAATCTCATAAATTGTTAAATAAAACTATGCATGTGTGATACTAACTGCCTTTAAGAATTATTATTTATTTAATCTTTGTGTAAGTGTAGATTTTGATAGTTTTGTTGCAAAATTGCAATTGATGTTCTAACTGCGACTTACCAGTTTTTAATAAAATAACTGTTGTTACTCTTTGTCAATTTAGTATAAGAATATTTTTATAATTAAAACTGTTGATATGTAAACAAATATTATCTGTGCATTCAATATAATTTGTTCTCAATTGAGAACAGCTTTACCACTATAATTCTTTCAAAACATCACAATCAGAATCAATTATTAATATGTAATAGTGTTTTAAGTATTATTATATTATAAATTGCACATCGTTATAAGTGTTACTGCTATATTTTTCAATAAATATATTAAATTATATTTAAAGTGTTGGTTTTATTGCTGTCTATTAGTGTTAATTGAAGTATTTATATATAAATATAAGTCTTCAATCAACACTATTAGTGAATTTACAAATTTCAATAGATGTTACTTTGAAATAGTGTAAATCGTATTGTAATCACCCTGTATTTACACAGAAAAAAATTTATTACCAAATTTTCTCCTACAGTGGGGTTTGAACTCTTGCTCCCCAATTCTCAATATGAGATGGACAGTGCCTCTAGCCAATAAGTTAGCTGAAGTCAATTTCATTAATATTCATCTCATAAAAAATTGCTAAAAATTGTAAGTTTTGAGCTTACCATATGTCTAACATTTAACCACAAACACTCAAGACATAAAATTGCACCATTTAAAATAATTGGCACACAGCTACAAGGAGTCAGCGCTTTACAGCATTATGGAATTCAACTAGGACGGATGTAATAACTGATTCAAGCAGGCAAATACAGACTGAAAACATAAAATAACATATAAAAAGTATTTTATTACAGAAAAAAAATATATTGGTAGTAAAAGGTGTTCTCTTTTTTTATTTTTTAGTCTGCAGGATGATTTTTTTTCTTCCATTCCTCCTAATAAAATGACTGCAAAAATTTCATTTGTATATTAAAAAATTGACAATAAATCATCCATATATAACATAGTTTTGTTTTGCTTTTTTTTTCGACAGTATTGGCGAGAATACAAATAACATTTTTTCCGATGCATCCTAATACTTTTCGAGTTAATTAAATTTCAGAGGTTCAGAGCCCCGTGTCGCTACTTTGCATGCCACACACCAACAAGAGTAAGGCACCAGAAATGTTTTTTTTTATACATATATATGATAAATATTACATGGGAAAAAATGGTATTGGTGATTTGAAATTGGTGGCACTGTTGTTCAAGGATTATGTTTTTTTTTGTTGTTGGTTTTATTATCTAAAAAAAATATTAGTTTGAGGTTACGCGTTTGTGGGGGGGGTTTGGGCTTCGGGGGGGGCTTGTAGTCGCGCGCGTTACCTACTACTAATCGCTGCTCCCGTCAGAGTCCGTTTCCTCCTCCGCGTTCTGCAGCCACTCCACAAAGTTCTTCATCTGGTCTACAAACATCATTTTGCCCTTAACGTTGTAGTCCTGCTTGTACCACTTCAGAATCACCTGCTCGGAGATGACGTCTGTTTTATAGAATAGCATTATGATTTTTTGGAAGGCGCGCATGAATGTCATATTGGAGTAACAGTACTCCTGTACTTTTAGCAGCAGATTCAATTCGGAACGGGTGGTCTGTGTGAACGCGGAGAACAGGGATGTGTACTGTTTCAGGTGGCGCACAGCTTGGTCCGTTACCAACTCCTAAAATTAATTATTATTACAGTTACATTCATAATATATGTTTGTATTTTCTATCTTCCAAAAAAAAACCATCTGTGAGTTTGTAAGAAGAACACAACCATTCAATATTGTTATATCATTGTATATCCTATGAAATGCCAAGTAGTAATTTTGTAACATATTACGATAACATTTAATCAATTGTAATAACTAAATGCCAGTACTAATGTCATATTAATATTCCAGATAATTAAGGATTGCATGATATTGAAAATCATTGCAATACAATAATAATTACCTGGTGAGTCAATACAGATCAATCATATCAATAGAAATTTAAATCAATATCAATCATTGCAATTATTCACACAAGATAATAAACCCTCAAAATTATACAAATGGTTTTACCTCTTTTTTATTCCATTCTGGAATATCCATAACAGTAGCCCAAATAATGCAGCTCGTCTCATGGTCCTGGATATTCTCCTTGGCGGCAAACTCGCGCATTTCAGCGGTTAAATCACGCTGCGACTTGCCCTCAGCCAGCCCATCGGCCAGCATGATCTGCAGCTCCTTCTTCGCGAGCAGCTGGTGCTGGTTGTTGTAGAGCTTGAGGATTTCCTCCAGCCCGTTCTCCTGGAAGGCGGTGCGGAAATACGTCTGCGATTGCTTGCTGTCCGGCACGAAGCTCATCAGGTGCGACTCGATGTTCGACTTCTTGATGGCCGAGTGGAGGGAGGCGACGCCCTTCTCCTGGCGCCACCACTTGAACACCTCGATGAGGAAGTCGAGCGCCAGGTGGTCCTTGACCAAGTGCGAGTTGTTCAGGACGAGAACGGCGTTGAACGGAACGCTGCCGTTCGAGATCCACAGCTGGACCATCACGGACAGTTTCTTCCTGTCCACGGGCGAGAAGTATTTCACAAATAGTAAAATTTTCTTTATTTCATCCTTTAAAACAAAAAATTAAACAATTATTTTATTTCATCTTCATTTGTTATAGAAACAATAATTCCTTGTTTCAGGGCACATTTAACAATCGTTGAAACAATTGAGTGATCACATGAACACTGTGTGCACATGCCCCAATCATTGAGATTTGAATCGCGAATAATAAAAAGCAAAAAAACCCATGACATTCTACCCTATTTATATTATCATGTCCATTACTACTCTAATAAGGTTCTGTCTATGCTTTAGTTTAATTCAGTTAACTGCAATTGTTACTTACTTGGAAAAGTTTTTCCAGATATTTGTAACGTCGCATCAGTTTAATGAAAACCTGTTCCCAACTCTTCATAATATCCAAGTTAATTTCGTCCGGTGAGTTGAAAATGCATGCGTCCGTGTTGCATGGACCTTCGCCCTCCTGCGATAGCGTGCCACCGGGGACTATAATAAAAAAAAACAATCAAATTAGTCTACAAAATTAAATAGAATCATATTAGTCTACAAAATTAAATAAAATCATATTAGTCTACAAAATTAAATTATTTTATGCATCACATATCACAAAAAGACCTTCACAGGATCACAGCAGCATGCCACAGAGGTGTTAAGATGGACTGTAGTGTAGGCATGGAAGCAAATATGTATATTGTTTAGTGTATTGGGGGGAATTTTGTTAAACTGAAATGGCGTGTGTGGTTATGCCAAATAAAGATCTTTTTTAATATTTAACAGCATTGCACTAATAATATGGTAGATAGGCATTTAATTAAATAAATAAAATGATTTATAGTGTGTAAACAAACACTATTACCCCCCATATTCACCGACGTTCTATAAATCTATCAATAGCTATTGACCTCATAAGTATTTGTTGTTATAACAACAATAAATACATTATCTAGAGAATATAGTTACTTTAGATTTTCCCTATTGGAAACACTGAATAATTAAACAAAAGGTGTCATCAAATTCTAATCACAAGCACTAATGAAAGTGTTTGACATTTGTTTTGGTATATTCTGTCATAATGACATTTTCAATGCATCCATTTAATAGCTTATGGGGCCTATAAAGTTTATGGGATGTTGGTGAATACGGACATAAATCACACTAATTCATTACTGTAAATGCAAACTTGCTTTTAAACACTATTTTTTACTTACCAAGAATGCCACCGGCAATGAGAATATCGAAGAGGCACTCGCCATATCGACGGTAATCTAGTTTATTCCCCGCACCGTCCAAAAATCGTGAAAGCGCTTCAAAGTCGTTGGAACATTTATCGAGCCCTGATATTATCGCATCTCTGAAACCTACTGGATCATATCTCTCCTTTTCATCTGGAAAAATAAAATAAAATTACAAAATCATAAATACAGTCACAAGTTTGAGGAAGCAAACCAAACAAGTTTTGTCTAAAATAGTAGAAGGAAACCAATGAATATAAAAAAAAACAATCAAGAAACAAAACAATGATAACAAAAAACAAAAGACAATCAAGAAACAAACAATGATAACAAAAAAGAAAAGATAACATGAGAATCATAAAATAAAAGAGAATTTTTAAAGAAATAAAAATCAAGAAACAAAACATAAAAGATACAATAAAGAGAATCAAGAAACAAAATAGAAAAAAAAAAGAATCATCAAACATAAGAATGAGAATAAACAGAAGAGCATTGATAAACAAAAGAGTATCATGAAACACAATATATCAATTTATCTATCATATTTTTGTTTATTGATATTCTTTTGTTTTATGATTCTGTTTTGTTTATCTTTTATTTTTTGTTTCTTAATTCTTATTTGTTTGTTTGTCAACATTGTTTTGTGTCTCAATTTATTTTGTTTCATCAATTGTTTATTCATATTCTTTAGTTTTATCAATTTCTTTTGTTTCATCTGTTGTTTATTGATATTCTTTTGTTTTATCAATTCTTTTTTATGTTGTTTATCATTTCTCTTTTGTTTCTTGACAATCAAAATGTTTATCATTTCTTTTTCATTTCTAGACAATCAAGAAACAAAAAAGAAATGATAAACAAAATAAAAAAGAATTGATAAAACAAAAGAATATCAATAAACAACAGATGAAACAAAAGAGATTGAGACACACAATAATGTTGACACGCATACAAATAAGAATTAAGAAACAAAAAAAGAAAAGATAAACAAAACAGAATAGTAAAACAAAAGAATATCAATAAACAAAAAGATAATAGATGAATTGAGACACAAGAGTATTTGATCACATCTGCATTTTTTTTATCATGTAATTAGAGTATATTTTGAATGTATAGTATAGCACATAAAAAAACTTCTGTGTTTATAGGGCTAGGGCTATCAGCCGTGAGGCTTTTCCGCCGGTCAAGGGAGAAGCTCAGAGGAGTTTAATCACCCGGTATTTACCTTAACTTCACAGAAAACCTCTGAAAAACTGTGAAAGGTGATTCGCGAAAATTCGGTCCCCGCTGGGGATCGAACTAAAGCTCCCCAATGCTCAGTACGAGACGGACGATGCCTCTAACCACTCGGCCACTAAGCTGGGTTATAGTACATATTTCATTAAAAAAATAAAAAACTTCAATCTTTACCCACCCAAACCTTTTCCACTGGTAAAAAGTGAAGCTCAGAGAAGTGTAATCATCCAGTATTTATCTTAAGTTTACAAAAGATCTCTAATAAACTATAGTGAAGATGAAAATTTCCCCTCAGAACAAGGTTTAAACTCTCACTCCCCAATGCTCAGTACAAAACAGACACAGCACCTCTAACCAATCAGCGATTGAGCTAGCTGGGTTGTTACAAATATTTTAATATTATTTATTGGTGCATGACCACAAAAAAGTTAGCTATCACTGTTATTTATCATAAACTCCAACTAAATAAATTTAAACTCACCTCTTTTTCTGGTCTTGATGCGTTGACCGGATAAAACTGGTTTTTCTACCTTTTGACTCATACAAAAATTTCTGTAAACAAAGCAAAAGACAATGCATTAGTAACCCAACCATGTTGACTCATCACTTATTGTCACACACTTACACAAATTAATTATGACTGCAAATTACTAGTATATAATTAATTACAATTGTTTATCTAAATATGTCAATGATTAAAATTGAGTGATTGGATTGTCTGTACAATGCAATTTGATATTATTCACTGTTTTTAACACATAATCGTTATGAATCATAACAGCATTTTGGTTGTAGCAGTTATGACATTCTTAGTTAAATGATTTACCCCTGTATTCACCAACATTTCATAATTGTATCAATAGATATTGAACCCATAAGTATTCATTGTTATAGCAACAATAAATACATTATCTAGAGAATATAGTTACTTTAGATTTTCTCTATTGGAAACACTGAATAATTAAACAAAAGGTGTCATCAAAGCTCCAATCACAAGTGCTAATCAAGGTGTTTGACATTTGTTTTGGCATATTTTGTTACAATGATATTTTGAATTTATCCTTTCAATTTATGGGACCTATAAAGTCTATAAGGCACCTTACACAGTCAATAATACTGTCAATATTTTAGAATAATGACAATATTACTGTAGGATAATATATTTAAAGTGTTCATTATTCTAACATATTCACAGTATTACTCACCGTCTAAGGTATAGTAATGATGAAATGAAGAGAATACTGATGTTTATCCGTATAATTGATTACTTGATAAATATAAAAGGAGAATTGATGCAAATAGTGATAGTACTAGGACTGACAGTATTATTGACCATGTAAGGTGCCTTATAAAGTTACCTTACATGGTCAATTCTAAAATATTGACAGTAATATTGATCACGTAAGGTGCCTTATACAGTAATACTGTCATTATTCTAAAATATTGACCATGTAAGGTGTCTTTCAGATACATTTACAAAATATTGGTGAATATTTACACTTTTTCAAAATATTATTAGGGAATAGATGTAATCTTTCTCTATTTTGCCTAGCCCCACGATACAATGTTAAAAATGTATAAAATATTTAAGAGGGCTGTGACCAATAACAAGGTTATAAGAATCACTGCCTATATATGTAGTAGTTAAAACCAAGGCCATTAATTAAATACATTAAAAGAGATATCCAGTATGATTAGGAATGTTTACTCATATAAACTGTTAAAAGTAGCATGTCCCATTTTTTTTACTAACAGCCAGTGTCATTGACATTTTTTTTTTTTTTAAGCAGCCATTACAATTATTTAGCTGTAGCAAAAGGAAACGACGCAATTTACCACCATTTGCCGCGTAATAGCAACGACCCCAATTTATTTCCGATTATGTTGCAATTTCCACGTTCCGCACTGCAATTGATTTGCGGCCGCCACATAAAATGTCGGCCAAACAAAAGTGGCTGGTTTTTCCAGTTCAAGGTTATGCAGGTTATGTGCCGTAACTGGTAAAATTTCCCCGTGATTTCTGGCTGTACGGGTTTGTAAAAAAGGCGCTACGAAAATAAAATGGTCGTCCCAAGGCTACGGGTTTTACGCGTTTAGCGCAAATAACGGCAGTCATGAATCCGGGTCAACGACTGTCGTGGGGGGGCCCTTTGCGGCGTGTCCCCACACACAGCAATCACACTCATGCAAATAGAAAACAAACCGTTCTGCGGGGGGCAGACCTTGAATCCCGAAATAGCCCTCACGCACACACACACACATATACAATGAAATAAAAGCGACGGCGTTAGATAAAACAAAAATAAATAAACATAAAAACGGGGGGGCACACTTACGTTTATACGGTTTTAAAAAAATTCACCTCACACGAGCTCTTACGGCACGATATTAACTGACTCGGTCTGCTGTGGCCTCGCCGGAACGGATGAAACTCTCTCGGGGTCGGTCTGCGGCTGCGAGGTAAATGGCTCGGGAGAACCGGAATCGATAGGACACACACACACACGGCACGGAATTTGCGGGCGGCGCGCGGGAGATTTAAAACGCTTCCCACTCGTGTGCACAAACGGGTTTAGTTGCTGCCTGGAAAATTGAGTTCGCGACGGCAACGTTCGCTTACCACTTGCGGATTTTAAAGCAAAAATTATCGGCGGAAAGGACTGAAAAAAAATAGTTGTATTTTTGAAGTTTGTTGCGGAAAGGTGACGTAACAAAAAAAAGTTGAACGGCCCGATCAGAGGTGGTGGTGCGCCATTTTGAATTCGGGGGGGAAGTGACGTCAGTGGTGCCGGCGGCCATCATTGGAATCATTTTGAAATATAACCGTCTTTAATACCAGAAACCGATTTAAATTTCAGATAAAATTCAAAATAAGTTTAAAACCAATTAAATTATTCTTCTTTTTCTTGCATTTATACCTAAAAGGCAGATTAATTTCATATTAGTAATAGTAGCATGTGATTACACCTGATAGAAATTGTGTGAACTATTGTTAAAATAGAATGTTGCACCTTTATGTATCTCTGCTAACATAAATATATAATAATTGAATTAAATTGTGTTAGATTCGTTAGGAAAGCTGAACAAGTATCTAGTTTATTATTCATGTGCTATATTCAACTCGTACTATGAAAAATCACGTACTATCATAGCATATTTATAGAATAAACTTCCTTGTCTATGACCCCCAGGGCCTAACATCCCTTTTTATTCTGAACATTTTTCAGTTACTATATTCAGCTTGTACTATGAGAAATCACGTACTACGAATTTCTTTTATTCAAGATGTAAATCTCCTCCCAATCAATTCATAGGTTCTAGTATTGGTTTGCAAAGAGATTCTATAAATGACCTTTCTATGGCTACTGAATGAATAGCGACCTGGTTTTAGGAAGATATATAAATAATAGCAACCACATCTTCCAACTGTCTTGCATACAGGGCAACATTAACCACAGGGCTAAACATATATAAGCCTTTTGGGGGCACAATTTTTATTGATATAACCATCATGTGTTTTCTTATGAAGAGGAGTGCATTATCTTTAGTAGTCTCTTAGGACTGCCCTGGTTGCATGATGAAGTACCCCGTCAACAGTGTCTCCAAACAAATATAATAACTTTCACTATGAAAATTATGGAAAATATTTTACAAGGCGAAACAACCTTGTGTGGCATAATAAAAATTGGTAGCAGCTATTGCAGACAAATAAGTAATAAGAAACACTGCTTTACCCAACAGGAAAAACAACAGCTTGTGAAATAATTATTTAAAGGATACCTTCATCACATATGCCCATATTCACTAACATCCCATATACTTTATAGGTCCCATAAGCTATTGAATGGATAAATTTAAAATGTCATAGTGACAGAATATACCAAAACAAATGTCAAACACCCTGAATAACGCTTGTGATTGGGGCTTTGATGACACCTTTTGTTTAATTATTCAGTGTTTCCAATGGAGAGAATCTAAAGTAACTACATTGCGTAGTTATTGTTGCTATAACAACGAATACTTATGGATTCAATAGCTATTGTTAGATTTATAGAACGTTGGTGAATACTGGGGAAAAGGTTGCTAAAAAAAATTGTTTTAATTTTGTTTCATTTAATGAATTTATGAGGGGATACTTTTTTTTTTGGAAAATACCATGAGGAAAAAGGGGACTCTCTCCATCTCACCGGATCTGCACCATCAGAATATTGCTATACCTTATATAATAAATCGTTGCTAAACATGCTCACCACTCATACACACACTCCCTTTCTTTCTTATAAAATACATCCATTACCAGCCAGAATAACTACGGGATCCACCAAGAGTCTATACATATTTACATTATAATATATAGAGTTATCATTATCTATTGCAAATCAGTTTTTTTTTTTAATTATAATGAGTCTATGAAGATGTTCTTAATGCCATGATAGTACGAGTAAATAACATTTGCAGAGTTGACATGCATGAATTTATAATAAAATAAATAAATAATCTTACTACCAATATTCACACATGTTAACTCTGCAAATGTTATTTACTCATACTACCATGGCATTAAGAACATCTTCATAGACCCATTAGTAAGAGTAAATAACAATTTACTCTTACTACCATAAACATTGGGAACATGATGAATAATTCCAACTGTTGTGAAGTTATCGAATAAACCTCCAGGGCCTAACTTAAGTTATTCAGTTTACCACATTCCTTTTTATCTTGTACATTTTTCAGTTACTATATACTTAAGTTATTCAGTTTACCACATCCCTTTTTATCTTGTACATTTTTCAGTTACTATATAATTTCCATCACTCAAATAATTAGCTATAATGCTATAATTAGATATTGTCTGTGAAGTTTTACACCTTTTTTTCTGCAGGAAATCTCTTGGTGTGATATGGAAGTTTATTGTGTGTTTTATCTGACTTTACACCATTCACTACACACACAAAAACATATTTCTTAGGGTTATTTTAGCCCATAAGCTAATTGTCTAGAAACGGAGAGTACAAGATATTTAAACTACACAGAAAATATCTGATTATTGCCCTATTTAGTATTCAAAATTTTAAATATTTAGTATGATGGAATGAGATAGTAATAGAAAAATGTTGTGGATAAAAAGAGATGCAGTAAACCAACTGATGTTAGGCCCTAGGGGTCCCTTCTAGAACTTCAGAATAAATCTATGTCTGTCTAGCTATCTATCTGTCTGTCTGTCTATCTGTCTATCTATCTATCTGTCTGTCTGTCTATCTATCTGTCTGTCTATCTATCTATCTGTCTGTCTATCTATCTGTCTGTCTATCTATCTATCTGTCTGTCTATCTATCTATCTGTCTGTCTATCTATCTGTCTGTCTATCTATCTGTCTGTCTGTCTATCTGTCTGTCTGTCTATCTGTCTACCTGTCTATCTGTCTGTCTACCTGTCTATCTGTCTGTTTGTCTATCTGTCTGTCTGTGTATATTTTTGAGGAATAATAATGGCTTATTATAATATCTGTCTGAATTTTCACACCGGATAATATAAGTGATCTGAACCACTTAAAACTGTGAATGATTTTTATCATATACAGTAAAATGTAATGCAAAACCGATGATTTGCAATAGATTCTGTAAATAATAATAATAATAATAAATCAACACTATCCGCAAGTGTTTAGCACTCGCCCAACCGTTTCCCTCTCATGACTTGACAAGTATAAAAATAAATATATAATAATATCTGTTCCGAACCGATTGCACGCGTGACGTCGACGTAGTGGGGAGGGGGTGCGCGGTCGCTCCCTTGCGAGTTTAGTTCAAAGTAAAAACAAAAGACGGCTAAAAAGATAGAAATTGAACGGGCGCGGCGCGCGTTCTTGGCACAAAAATAATAATAATCACGAAACGAAAAAGTCGTGCACGCGCTCCTGCGTTTTAGGCAATTGACACGTGGCCATCGGCCGTGGAGTTGATCACGTGCACCTGGCGACCTTTGCTGGCGTTGTAGACCTGGCCGGGCGTGAACGCTTCTAGACGGGGATGCTGGTCACCTTCAACAAAATTACAAATTTAACTATAACAGAATAATTATGTAGAGGATTCGAATATATGACACTCGAATCAAATGGCAGTGGTTAAGCCCTGGTTTCCTAGGAGAACGGTCGCTTTAAAGCGGCCGCTTTTGACGTCATTCACAAATCACAAAGGTCGTTTTAAGTATATGTAATACAAGAACTCACAAATTTTCATCGTAATTCATTGGGTTTTTGCAGTACGTTGAGGTATTACACTTTATGGGAAACTATATTCGTTTATATACACGTAGAATTATTTTTGTGACGTAAAAATGACGTCAAAAGCGGCCGCTTTCCTAGGAAACCAGGGCTTTAGAGGCGTCGTTCGTCTCGTACTGAGCATTGGGGAGCCCGAGTTCGATACCAGCGGGGAACGAATTTTCGCGAATCACATTTCATAGTTTTTCAGAGGTTTTCTGTGAAGTTAAGGTAAATTGCTTCTCCCTTGACCGGCGGAAAAGCCTCACGGGATGAAGATAGAAGTTTTTTTTACTAATGACATAATAGCTACAAATTCCAAAGAGTTCGAGATAAAAACTACTAAAACAATTGAGTGGTTAGTTATTTTGTATACTTCATCTAATTTACCTGTAACTCCGTAGTCTGCAGGAATATACTTGGACAGCCGCACTAGAGGTAGTGGTAGGTAACCGCTGTTGAGAGGCATTACATCCATTACAACGCTTTGCGGTTCTTCGCCAGATTCAAACGAAATTACACCTGCCGTCCGTCCACAGACAGCCCACAAACTTTGTTCGGCGACCACCTCGTACATAAGTGAACTAGTGCCGGTGTCCAGCGTATGCCCGGCCTGCCGGATCATAAGCTGCAGATGGCACAATGTGCCCACTCGACAGAATTCACTACCCTTCGTCGGCTCAACTGTTGCCTCCACGTGATACAAAGTCTAGAAAAATATAAATAGAGTTAAATCGTAAACACCTATGATAATAAAGTTTTACCGATATCACTGTTTTGATTTTACAATATATAGAGTCCGCCAAAAAGTTGGACACATATTTTATAGTACTATTTTAAATTTGTAAAACTACTCATACCCCCGTATTCACCAACGTTCTATAAATCTATCAATATCTATTGAACCCATAAGTATTCGTTGTTATAGCAACAATAAATACAATATTTTCTCATACATACACACAGAAATGCTCCAAAAATAGTCTATCCTATTCCCCCTGCTCGAAGAATTAGTACCTTGTCGTGGTGAGCAGACTTAATCACATTTTCATTTTTTATTGTTTTTATACATTATGTAGATTTATGATAACAATACCTTCCTTACCCCCGTATTCACCGACGTTCCATAAATCTATCAATAACTATTGACCCCATAAGTATTCGTTGTTATAGCTATAATAAATAAATTATCTAGGAAATGTAGTTACTTTAGATTCTCTCTATTGCAAACACTGAATAATTAAACAAAAGATGATCAAAGCTCCAATCACAAGCGCTATTCAAGGTGTTTGACATTTGTTTTTGGCTTATTCTTATTGACGTTGTCAATTTATCCATTCAATAGCTTATGGGACCTATAAAATTTATGGGATGTTGGTGAATACGGGCAACAGACAAATTTTATTTAACACCTCTTTTTATATGTAGTATATTACCTGATAATCAGAAATTTCGAAGTAGTAATGGTAAGTTTTAAGGTGGTCGCCCTCTTCAGACACACTGCCAAGTGCATACTGCAAACTAAAGTCCCCTCGTAGCTTCGGTGACTCAGTACTAGGCTTCACCATTAGTTCGTAGGTGAAAGAGACACTCAAGCCGTTCATAATGGACTGCAACAATACAAAAATTAATAGTTCACATATAGTTTTGATAATAATATATATATATATATATATATATATATATATATGAATTGATTGGCAGAGCCATCGGTAGGTCGCCACCACAAACGCCATGACGACAGACATCTTGGTAATGATTAATCAATGTGATATTATCATATAATGTTGACTGACAAAGCCATCAATAAGTCATCACGACAAATGCCATGACATTGAACATCTAGGTGATGATTCATCAATGATATTAGAAATAATACAAATGTAGGATGTTACAACGCAAATCAGCTATTGTATAAAATAAAAATCTTAATAAAAATAAGCTTGTAAAAAACTTACATGACTAGAAACTTGATTAAATGGAACAGCTTGCATGCTGCCACCGATGCTAAGACTGGCATTTGCTATGGTCAACGGCTGCTCGCAAACGCCCGTAATGGAAATCTGTACGTACTTCCGGTGTTTGACTGTGTGCAGCCGCCATGAGGTTGTTAGGGGCGGTGTGAAGCTTAACGAAACCGACACCGGTTTAGTGGACCATGGACACGTTATGGTTACTTGGTGGTCTTTTGAAGGCAACTCCGCGAGCACTCTGATGGGCACCTGGGTGCACGCGTACGGACTAGTTTGTTCCAATTCAATTTCTAAATTATTTGTAAGCGACATGTCTTTTTCATCGGAACGCTGAATAGACAGGCCTATTGATGTGGCTAGTTTTACTGTAGATTTCTAAAAAAATAATGTAATTAGTATAATCATTAATTAATCATGTGACGATTAATGATAATAATGATGATTAATGGTATAAATAAAGGTGGATTTATGTTGAATTAAAACTTTTCAGGACGTTTTAAGACTAATATAGTCGAAATATATATATATATATATATATATATATATATATATATATATAATTTAAAATAATAAAATATAATATAATTTTGGAAATGTCTGTGTGGATGTGTGTATATCTGTGAACAAAATTCCGAGAAAACGACCTAAAGGTCGTTTTACACAAGACAATTTCTTGACTCAAAAGTTAGTCAAGATGCAAGACGATCTAAATTGTCTCGAATAATACAGAAAATTGTTTGAAATATTAAATGGAAAATAAAACGTATTCTATTCATCAAAAACAAATGTTATACGAACATGCATGACCGCGGAACAAAACTTATTCCAGAAGTTGTTTCACATCATTCAAATTCATCAATTAAACAAAGCAATTTCTTAAGGTCGTTTTAGACAAGACAATTTCTTAGCTCAAAAGTTGTTCAAGAAATGAATTCATATATCCTCCTCCCATACAATTTATCCTTGACAAATAGAACGTGTTATATTTTTCTATCTACCATGCAATTCAATATTTCAAATAATTTGCTGTATGATACGAGATAATTTAGATTGTCTCGCATCTTGACTAATTTTTGAGTCAAAAAATATTCTTGTCTAAAACGAGCTTTAGTCAATATATTAATTAATTTCTTGAACAACTTGTGAATCAAGAAATTGTGTTGTATAAAACGTGCTTAACTTTCCAAATTAAATAAACTCACCGTAGCTATACTGTAACTTCCTATTGTAACACTTAAGTGCATAATTTGTTCGATTCCCGAGAGCAAGTCCTCCTTGCCTTTGTCCAGCCGCACCGAGGGTTCTTCGCGCCGCACCTCAAACGACAGCCGCGGACTGAGCGAGATTGAAACGAGCTCCATCAGCCGAATATGAATAGCGACCTGTCCCAAATAAAACTTCCCCACATCCTTCTCCACCCGACTCAGTCTTATGACATTAACACCAGGCGTGATCACAATGGGCGCCTGACTGGTGTCCAGGTACTCATTAAATTCACTATGGTATGGCGGGGCCGCATTACTGTCCGCCCGTTTCAGCGGCGTGTTCCTGCAAACAACACTAGCACTCGCCAACTGTTTGTCCTGTTTGTAATCCAGATGCCGTTGGATGCGCAACCGCTGCAACGAAACATCCGCCTGTTTCAAATCCTTCCCCGTAATCACATTACTACTCCTACGGCCCTTCTTCGCCTCCTTCACATCAGTTTCCACTGACAACATAACGCGATCGGCTACAATTTCTCGCGGAAAGTTTGAACACACAGCTAGCTCCACAACGATTTCCTCGTCCTGCATCACCGTACCACCTTCATTACGTACGCGCGCACTTGCGATCCTTATGATATCCTTAAAAGGCACTATCAGTGTCCGGTCGAGCGAGTCCAAACTCTTGCGCATCTCATCGAAATAGCTCCACCGGATTAAATTATCAATCTCCGGCGCTGCGCTTATCGCCGCGCACGACCGTATGTACTTACGTATGTCTTTGGACTTCTTGAAACACTCCGCCAGCTCGATTTGCGTTTGTGCGGCGAGCTCGCGCCAGTTGTCTTGCTCGAACGTACGCAGAGCGTCGCCCAGGAACGCAGCGGACTTCTGCAGCTCGCCTAGTAGTAGGTAAAACGAGGCTACTTCTCTACCTACCAGTCGAGCGGATCGGAGTCGGCCGATGTGTTTGTAGGTGCCCACTGCTAGTTCAGCTAGTTCCAGGTATGTCTTATTGAAGGCCGTTTGTGAGCAGAGGGACTGTTTGAGTTTGTCTGTGGGCGAGGGGCTGTTTGGGGCGCCGGGATTGTCACCCATGCCCGCCGAGAGGTAGACCACTGTGTGGAGTTGATCCGAGCTGGGTGTGGTGCCTGGCATCAGGCCACATAACTCGCCTAAGTATCTAATCTAAAACAAAATAAATACAGTTTAAAATCACATACATGACTGAAAACATACTCTGTACCATGGCTAGCCAAAATTTTCATCACTTTGGGCAATCTTTAGTTTTTTTTTTATCATTTTTTATAACTCAGTCGGTTATTTTAAAACAACTCGTGCAATAAACACCTTCCTGCAGACTTAATTTTTGGGTGAAAATTATCAAAAAAATGGCTTATTTTAAGCTTAATTAAATATAGAATATAAAATAATATCATAATTTTAAATATCTTAAATCTTTGATTTTTTAGCACTTTTCATAACTCAGTCGACTAATTTAAAACAACTAGTATACTAAAAATCTTCTCGCAAACTTTATTTTTGGATGAAAATTATAAAAAAATTACTTATTTTAAGCCCAATTAAATATAGAATGTAAATTATAATCATAAATTTAAATTTCTTAAGTCTATGATTTTTTATCATTTTTCATAACCCACTCGGTTAATTTTTAAAACAGTTCGTGCAATAAAAACCTTTTTGCACACTTTATTTTTGGATAAAAATTATCCAAAAACAGCGTATTTTGAGCAGAATTAAATACAGAATGTAAAATAATATCATAAATTTAAATTTCTCATATCTTTGATTTCTTATAATTTTGTATAACTCGTCGATTAATTTAAAACAGCTCGTACAATGAAAATCTTCCTGCAGACATTATTTTTGGGTATAAATTATCCAAAGATAGCTTATTTTGAGCCCAATTAAATACAGAATATAAAATAATATCATAAATTAAAATTTCTTAAATCTTTAATTTTTTTATAACTCTGTCGAACAATTAAAAACAACTCATGCAATAAAAACCTTCCTGCAGACTTAATTTTTAGGTGAAAATGATCAAAAATGGCTTATTTTAAGCTTAATTAAATATAGAATATAAAATAATATCATAAATATAATTATCTAAAATCATTGATTTTTGTATCATTTTTTATAACTAAGTCGAACAATTTAAAACAATTCATGCAATAAAAACCTTCCTGCAGACTTAATTTTTGGATGAAAATGATCAAAAAATGGCTTATTTGAAGCCCAATTAAATATAGAATATAAAATAATATCATAATTTTAAATATCTTAAATCATTTTAGCATTTTTCATAACTCAGTCGACTAATTTAAAACAACTAGTATACTAAAAACCTTCCCGCAAACTTTATTTTTGGATGAAAATTATCAAAAAATTGCTTATTTTGAGCCATATTAAATATAGAATGTAAAATAATATCATAAATATAATTATCTAAAATCTTTGATTTTGTATCATTTTTTATAACTCAGTTGATCAATTTAAAAAAGCTCGTACAATAAAAACCTTGCTACAGACTTTATTTTTCGGGTGAAAATTATCAAAAACGGCTTATTTAAGGCCCAATTAAATATAGAATATAAAATAATATCATAAATTTACATTTATTTACAGCTAGTACAATTAAAAACCTTCCTGAAGTGGAATTTAATTTTATGATTTGTGAAAATCATTTCACAGTTACTATTTGGGAAAGCTAAAGCCCACAGAGGGCTGTAGCGCCTAATAAGAAATAAAGAAAGTTACAATACTACTTACTTTTTGACTAGCATAAGCCCATAGGCTGGCAGTGTGTAGCGAATACGCTTCAATTTGATCAGCTTGATTGTGTTTGTCACAGGACTGTAGCACTTCCATGCAGGCCAAAAACAGCCAGCACGCGACGGCGCCCTGTGGCGAGGAGATTTCAAGCAGGGCTAACTCTCTAGTGCATGTGTGAAGAAATGGTAAGCATCGAGAGGCAACCTGGAGAGAAAAATTCATCTTATACAAAATACATTTAAATGTATGATGATCGTATTCACCAACATCCCATAAACTTTATAGGTCCCCTAAAATATTGAATGGATAAATGGACAATGTCATTGTGACAGAATATGCCAAAACAAATGTCAAACACCTTGAGTAGCACTTGCGATTGGAGCTTTGATGACACCTTTTGTTTAATTATTCAGTGTTTGCAATAGAACGAATCTAAAGTAACTACATTCCCTAGATTATGTATTTATTGTTGCTATAACTACGAATACTTATGGGTTCAATAGCTATTGATAGATTTATGGAACGTCAGTGAATACGGGGGTTAAGCCTTGGTTTCCTAGGAAGAGGTGTCGAGAAAAGCGGCCGTATTTCACGTCATACATTTCTTTTATGTATATTTAAATAAATCTGGTAATCCAGAGAGCGGTATACTTCAAAGTATTGAGAAAATGTAAGGAATTACACTGGAAACTGTTGAGTTATTCAATTACATGTACTTAAAACGTATCTTGTAATGTGTAAATGACAAAAACGGCCGTATTTATCGACACCGCTTGCTAGGAAACCAGGACTTTAGTGATTAAATTTATATTTTACTGATTGTAAGTAGAATTAAGTTAAAAAATTTCAGGTATTAGGGAAGATTGTCATTATTTATGTTAAATTTTGTACAGTAGCGAATTCGCTAATAAAGAACTATAAAGAAATCCCTTAACGGATAGACAAGAAATTAAAATCAAACGTGATAACTAAGCTAGATGCAAATTGGAAGTCATAGATATATCTAATATAATTACCTCCCAAATTTTCTTTATCAGCAACAACATATGCGCCTGCTTGGCATATAAATACGCCCTCAACTCCAGCAACGATGGCTCCGGATGCAACACGCATGGTCCCAGCTTGAGCCCGTGCCACCGCTCCAAAGGCCTCTGAAACTCTACCAGCCAGTGCACCATGTCGCCCGTTTGCCCATTGACCACAAACTGCGAGAACAACGCGTCCAACTCGTCATACTGCACCAGAGCCTCATCGTACAACTTTAACATCTCCAACACTTGAGCCAACTCCTCTTGCAGTTTAAAATACGCCATAAAATTCCATCCGGGCTCGTTGCGTTTCTCGCGCTGCTGCCTGACATGATCTTCAAGCTTTGCAACTGCTCTGGCATAACCTACTAGCAGGAGATGCCTGATTCGAGCAACTAGACCGCGCCATGAGTCCGCAGTACGGGCTTCCACACGACTGGGGTTAATCACAGATATACAGCGATCACCTTGGAGAAAAAAAAATATAAATTGCGTGAAAAAAATACTAAAATAGTTTTTGTTAAGATACACTGTCTAAGAATTTTGTTCACAGACAGACAGACATCCAGACTGACTGACTAAATATTATAAAATGCGATTCTAATGCCATCTGATAACTGGTACTCGTACTATCAAACACATAAATTTACTAAATCTAGTAGGACTTAAATTCCGCCACCTTAATTAATTCTCAAAGTCGTATGGTGCCCACACCAGATATTTTTGCTTACCCTGTTTTGGTGCAAAATCGGCGCGAACTTTGTCCAAAACAGTCGTTCGTGGTAACAGCTTATTCGATCTCTTTCCATCGTAATTCTCCACCACGACAATTAACCAATCAGGGATGTCACGCGAAGTCAACTCTTTGAGCCATGACTCAATGTCATCGCGAATCGTTGCTTTATATACATCAACATCCTAAAATTATATTAAAAAAAATCATTAGTCTACTGTGGTATTGTATGTGATTGTCAGTTACAATAGAATCATCAAAATCCTTAAAGGCACCTTACATGGTCAATAATACTGTCAATACTAGTACTGTCAATATTTGCTTCTATTCTCCTTTTATATTTATCAAGTAATCAATTATCCGGATAAAGAATAGTATTCTCTTCATTACATCATTAACAACCTTACACAATAAGTAATACTGGCAATATTTTAGAATAATGAACATTTTAAACATATTATCGTACAGTAATACTGTCATTATTCTAAAATATTGACAGTAATATTGATCGTGTAAGGTGCCTTATAAAGACCAAACCAAATTTTGCCTCTAAATTTCTGTGGCTATTTACCTAAAGCTAAGCTGATTTGTTTCACCTCAATTATTCGACTTAACTTTAAATTAACACATTTTCTGTTACATAAAAGTAATAATTCACATATCACAGTATGAGATGACAAGTGTCGTAACTTCCAAAATGAATTTTCAGGTTTCAATTTTTGTTTATATTATGTCATCTCAGTGTGCAATATGAAAATTAAAGTCTGGGGCTATTACAATTCCAAATTAATAATAAAACATCCCATTTATTAACGAGTTAACTTATAGAAAAAGTTCAAAGTTTCTGCCAAATAGCCACAGATTTATATGATTTAAAAAAAAGATGTTATAACATTAGGCTGAACCTAATAAGAACATTCTAGAAAGTATGTAATTGATAGTTTTTTTTTTAAACACTGAAATCTTGATTAGATTATTTCGAATCAACCACAAGTTATGCTAAACTTCAGCAGAATCTTAATTATAATTTTATATTATAGTAAAATAAGTCTATATTTCTATTATTATCCTTACTAATAATTTTATATTATAGCAGAATAAGTCTATATTTCTATTATTATGCTTACATTGCACTCAGTCCAGTAGATATGAAACAGTGGCTGTCTAATCAAGTCCCACTGGCTGTTTTTGGGCAGTGCTGCTGGACTAAAGGGTGTAAAGGTGGCGCCAATATAAACGGAACGCACTGATCTGCCCAAAGATCGTCGCCATTCGCAAGAATCTTGAGGTAAAGCTTGAGATAATGCATCTTCTATTGCAGAGAACACTTCAAGCTCGCCTGCACCTGAAACAATCAAAATTAAATGTGAAAATAATATTATAATAATACATTTATTAAACAAGTAATTTCCAGAAACTCATTATCCCTCATATACACTAATGTTACATAAATATATCAATAGCTATTGAGCCCATAAGTATTTCTTGTTATAACATCAATAAATACATGACTGATTTAATGTAGTTACTTTAGATTATTTCTATTAGAAACACTGAGTTTCTAGTTTATGTGCAGCTCATACTATGACATAATATAAAAATAAGTCTGAGTAAAAATATATAAAAAAATAAATCAGGTTATAGAACATTGGTGAATACTAGAGATAGTTCCATAGCGATAGACTAGTGATGTTCCATAAATGTATCAATAACTACTGACCCCATAAGTATTCATTGTTATAGCAACATTAAATAAATTAACGAGGGAATGTAGTTACTTTAGATTTTCTCTATTGGAAACACTGAATAATTAAACAAAAGGTGTCATCAATCACAAGTGCTATTCAAGCTGTTTGACAATTGTTTTGACAATTTCTGTCACAATGACATATTGGTCCTATTATTTGAAGTGTGAAGACCCAACCCTTGTTTTACCATAAACTTTATGGGTCCCATAAGCTATTGAATGGACAAACTGAAAATATGTCCATTCAATAGCTTATGGGACCTATAAAATTTATGGGAAGACCAGGGTTGGGTCTTCACAAATAATAGGACTAATATTATAAAACTGACACTGTACTCTCAACTCATTTTTATTCCTCATTCACACCAACTATCCAAAGACAATACAACCAGCGAATATTGCTGAGTTAGCTCTCACTTTAAATAGTTGTTCTGCTAATATATTATCAGTTGTCTTCTACCTAAAATCTGTATGACATTATCTAGTTTCTTATATCACAAACTACATAGTGTCATACACACATGTAGAAAATATTATAGCAGCAGAATAAACATAAATTCACTTAACAATAACAGCACTGTGTAATAGATGTAAATTTTGCATTTAGAAATAGTTATCAGTTTAATATATCAATTCATATATATAAAATGATATAGGAAACTAGATAATGTCAATGGGCTTTACAGTGTAGGCTTTTCTGCTATCATTATACAATAAATATTTTACGCTTGTAAGAGTTTTCCTCAATCCAGAAGTGAAACCTTAGTAATCTACACAATAAAAGTCCTAACACTCACATACACGTAATATTGCAGAAGGACCCAAAAGTTGATAGCCAATTACAAATTGTAAAAAACTGTTACTACAAATCATATTGTTTTGTAATATTGCCTGCACACACAAAAAAAAACTTAACCTACATAAATGAATTGTAAATCATAAGCTCTTTTGTAACTTTTGTTTTGTCTTACATGTTATTATGGGTCTCTTGTCCGCGGGGCCGCAGTCCTCCGCAAAGGTCGCACCATTCATGATAGGAATTCTAATTGGTCAGCCGGGGGGTGGAGCAGCGATGAGCATTTTCGCGGCCCCCCCGTTTCAACGGAAATGGGAGCGCACGGGGGGCGTTCTCGAGCCCCACCACACGGTAATCACAAAACAAGACCGTCCCGCACCGAGACGCGCACTATTTTCGCATTCTCAATTGTTTTTGCGAACAACCTGACAGCTGATTGCACGGACGACGTTGTTGATTTTACTGGTTTGACAGTTGGGCAACTTACGGACGAGAAAAATGAGAATTGCTGCGAACAGTTCACGAACATAAATGTTTACAATTTCTTTCCGCTGGCAATACTGCGAGCAAGGCGGGTTAGGATTTAAGATTTAATTACATTGCACTAGAAAAAACTTCTATCTTTATAAGGCTGTCAGTCGTGAGGCTTTTCCGTCGGTCAAGGGAGAAGCTCAGAGGAGTTTAATCACCCGGTATTTACCTGAACTTCACAGAAAACCTCTGAAAACTGTGAAAGGTGATTCGTGAAAACTCGTTCCCCGCTCCCCAATGCTCAGTACGAGACGGACGACACTTTTAACCATTCGGCCACTGAGCTGGGTTATTGCAGTAGATTTATCAAGAAACTTGAACAAGTTTCTAATTTTAATTAATCTAGTGCTATGTTCAGCTCGTATTATTACACCAATCACATCATGAATAAAATACACGTCGAGAACATCGCGACACATCTTTAAGATATAAATTCGATCATAAGTACACAAAATTTGGCCACTTCTGCTATAAAAACTGTGTTATATAACCCACAAAAACCGCATACATTCTCTTTTCATTCCAAAGCTTCCTCCATAATTCTCGCTAGGTGAAAATCTGCTCTCTCTCGTTTTATTTTTTTCCCATTCTAAACCCACCCTGATATTCTGGCAGTAAACCCCCCTATATTATTCCACTTTCTCAAAATATGAAACTTAACTAACCATATTTTTCGTAGCTCCCTCTATGGACAATCACGTGAGTCGTTTCAGTTACAGTGCTCTGTAGACATATTGTTTTTACTACATCAATGACAGCTGCGAGCTGTCATTGATGCAGTTGGCAATGGTTTTGACATGTTATTTATCTGTGCGACACCTAACCACTAATATTTTCGAATAAAATTTTTGTGTGTGGATAAAGTTTGTTTAAAAAAAAAACTGTGTTTTAATCAATATTCATTGTGAAATCCCCATCATGTCGAGCTACATTAAGGACTGTCTCAAGCCCATCATGGGCGATAATGTGTCGGATGATATTATTGAGTAAGTTGGCCTAGTGAAATATGTTTTAGTAGATTTTGTTTTTTGTCAACAAATTCGCCAGCCATACTAACAATTAGGTGACGCCGTACGAAAATGTGAGTAAATGTTTTTTATAAACATATTTATTGGTAATTGTTGTGCAATAATGAAATTAGGTTGTTTTTAGTCATTTTCACTTTAAATATTGCATATCGTAGCCTAAGCAGCAACACCACACATCTAAAATTGTGTTTGAGGTTGAAACAATTGAAAAATCGGCCTTTGTTTAGTTATGCTGGTCTTGTTCCAAAGTAGCGATTTCTTCACTGGCTACATCAGATTTTTTAATAAATAATTTACTTTCAGTTATATAACATCTATTGAACAAGAAGATGACTATCATGATTTTATGGAAAATATTCTAGATACAAAAAACCCTCAACATGTTCGAATGTATGAAAAATTAAAAATTGAACTGTTTGGTAGGTTTGTATAAAATTGTTTGCAAATAACCCTTAGTTATATTTGTGATATCTTGCAGGTCGTAATAAGGCTGGTAATAAATCACAATCACCCCTTCAAAGCAGTAGCAGTGGTAGTAATATCAGAGGGACTAATCAACATGTACAAAGAGGAATGGTGGCAAATAATAGTAATACAAAAGGAAAAAAGGCAAAGTTTACTAATTTCTATAGTCAGGACAATAAGGCGGGTTTACGGAAAGGTGAGAAGCTAATAAATAAATATACATAATAATTATTGTATTGATTACACTAAATTATTTACTTCTCATTTTCGATGGGTGCCCCATACCCAAGGACTGTATACAATATTTCATCACATGGTAAATGAATATCATTTGTATTCATAGAACTGTGCTATGGGGCAAGGACTATATACAAGATTATAATTATAATGTGGCAATTGTTTTGTAATTTTAGGACGTCATCCTTGTGACTGCCAGGCTAGTAAACACGAGCTAGTGAATAATTGCAACAAATGCGGTCGGATTGTTTGCGAACAAGAAGGTTCTGGTCCTTGTTTGTTTTGTGATAATATGGTATGAATGTTCAATTCAAAATCAAAACAGTTTTATAACATTGATATAATTGTAGGTGTGCACTCGTTATGAAATGGATGTATTATCTGCCAATACAAAAGAATCTGATCGACTTTATAATCATCTAATGGAGCAAAAGAAGAGTAAGGATTTTAAGAAGGCAATTGAAAACAGAAATAGGCTGATTAAAACGGATCAATTAGGGTAATTTCAATTGCAATGTACTTTTATACGATATAGATATTTGGAGGTTCTTAATCTTGTTTGTGCTCATCAGATTAATAATAATAATAATTCGTAAAAAAAAAACATGTGAGAAACAATGTAGTGTATAGTTCAAGTCGTTTGAAATAGTGGACGGGCATAGTTTGGTTGGTTGGGGCCACCCGCCCACCCCACATTCGCTCGCATAGTTTTTTCAATGGATACAGATGTTTTATATTGTTTAAACGATTCCAAAGAGTTTTATCCTATGGAAAAACTATGCGAGCAAAGGTGGGGTGGGCGGGTGGCCCCTACCAACCAAACTATGCCCGTCCACTATTTCAAACGACTTGAACTATGCACTACATTGTTTCTCACATGTTTTTTTTACGAATTAAACGTACTTTAATAAATGAAATTAATTTAATCATAGAATGTTGGTTCTTTCGGCATGTTTTATGGGTTCACAATCATTGTAGACTTTATAATTTAAAAAAATTGCTCTGAAATATCATTTAAAATATAAAGAGCAACCATTTTCAATGATATTTTTCTAAAAAACACTTTATACACAAGCCTTAAGTTCTTATTTCGAATAAACAAGTGGCGCAGAGAATGCTTTTACATTGAATTGATGACAGCTATCTTCAAAGTAAATTTATTTGTGTTAAAAAGTATATATTGACATAATTGAAATATAAATGACCCTAATTCAGGGACCTAGCGGTTAGAAGCACTGTCCATCTCGAGTGAAGGTTCAAACCCCACCATTTTCGCGATTCACAGTTTTTTAGAGGGTTTGTGTAAAATTAAGGTAAATACAAGTTGATTAAATTCCTCTAAACTTCTCCCTCTACCGGCCTTACGACTTTATAAAGATAAAAGTTTTTTTTTTAAATATAAATTGACAGAATTGCACAAGTAATTTACAATTTTTAGTGTGGTCAAAAATAAGGTATTTGATGACCAAAACGACTATTTTGATTCAAACTCTAAGTGGCTGGATGAGGACGAAAAGACTACGATACGAAAAAAATACCGCGGCATGCAAGATTCCATGCACAGGTCTAGACGAGATATGAAAGTGGCGCTGGACTTTGCTAGTCGCACCGTTGTGGTGGAAAATGATGAACAAGTGAAACAAAAGCAGAATTTATTGAAGGGCGTCAACAAGATGCTGGATAGTGCCGACAAGCGATTCCCTAAAAACTTGTTTGAAGGCGATAAAGGCGCTTTAATTACACAAATTGTACATTTGGTAAGTTTTAATACCAAGGAAGTTTTTTATGTTATATACCTAGATATGAAAACAGGGAATTAGAGGATTAATTTAAATTCTCAATGTAAGAACCATTAACAGTAATACACTTATTTCAACGTTTTTCTAATAATTATATGCATTTGAAAATAAAACCTTAAATACCTACAAATGTCATGCTGGGTTTACTGAACATATTTGTGGTAATTTTTTAAATTTTATTTCTTCATATTATTCTCTAAAACTCTTAGTTTTGCTAATTAACCAACTAATTTTAAATCTTATTAATAATATTATTTTTGAATTTAAGTTTTCTAGAATTTTATGTATATTTTTAGATGGAACAAAGTCAATTGGAATGTGGAAATGATAAAAACAATACAAGAAATGCGAAACAAACATCAACTCAACCTGGAACTAATAAATTTAGAGTTGCAAATGCTGATTTTCTAGAAACAATGGACCAAGGTGTGTGTCTCAGCATGCACCAGCCATGGGCTAGTCTACTAGTAGCCGGTATTAAAATGTAATTAATCGAATTTGAGTATATTTTTGAATTGATTTATACTGTATATTTCATTTCTACAGACACGAAGGGCGCACTTGGAGAGCTGAGCATAGAGGTCGCTTATGGATTGCTGCAGCTGCCCTACAACCAGAAGATGAAGAGATTTTGGCGTGTGAAGAGATGTATAGAGCACTATACAATGGTATTTATATCCATTCATTTAAATAATAAAAATATTCTTGTATAATATTTTTTTGAATATTTTCCACATTGCAATGATTTTACTACTATATATTCTTTTTTTTAAATCTTTTTAGATCCAACTTTAGAGTTTCCCAAGAAATACCCAACTGGTTGTCTTTTGGGCTGTGTTTTTGTGGAAGATTGTCTAGCACAGAAAGATTATCATGAAATTTATCCGGATGGTGAGAGTAGCAGTCCCTATGTTTTGATATGTTCAAATCCAGTGATATTACCAGTTTTTTATCCAATGCAAGGACAACACAAAATATGTAAGTTTTGTTTTATTAATCACATATAACTGGATTTCTCAAGGATTGAGATAACTAATAATAACATACACCATAATATTTTTATCATAGGTGTATTACCTATGATAAAAATATTATGGTGTATCATCGATGATGATAATGTCATTTTAATCAATCAAAAAATGTGGTGTGTGTTACCTACGATAAAAATATTATGGTTCTAAAAAGAAAAAACAATTTTTGTGAGGAATACAATTGGCTCTTCCACCTCATAATTTGCCAACCCCTGATATATTAGGAGCAAACTTATGAGGTGGAAGAGTCAATTGTAAAACTATGCAGAAAAAGTGGGGCAGTTCAAGACCAGCCATATATACTTGTTCACTATTTCTAACAACTTGCAACCATAGATTACATTGTTTTCTCATTTTTTAATGAATAATGCATGTAAATAAATGTAAATAATTCAATTGTAAAAAATTACAATAACAAAGTAATGTCACAAAGTAGTAAAATCAAAAGGTAAATTCAATTTAACATCATATTTTTCAGTTCCACTAGGCAAGGAGCTACACAGAACTGCTAAAGCAGCACTGCTGTCCTCAAAGTGGGTGTGATAATATAATAAGGTAACAATTTTTGTTTAATCAAACAAATTGTACAGTTAAATTTGGGGCAATTTTATAATAGTATGTATATATAAACTACTCTTGTAATTTATTAACTTATTATATTTATGTTTGGTATTATTCTCAACATATTATCCACATTCTAATCCTTCTATTTCCTTTGCTTTGCAGTTACATGCTACAAATAATTAATTTCTTGAATTATGCAGTTACATGCTACCTACAACCTAATTTCTTGAAATATGCACTTGCTCCTCACAATTAGTTATCATTTGTAGAACGATGTTATTGATGATACCTTAATCTTACTAGAAGTGATTAATATAATTATTATTTGGTAAGTAATATAAATATATATATATATATATCCGCTGGCCTTTTCTACCACAGTGTGGTGTAAAGAAGTAATATAAATAAGAAATTAATTATGTATTATCTAAGATAGAATTCGAAGATAAAATGGAAATTACTAAATGATGATTTACATCATATGTTTCAAGTAGTAAACTCGATGTATTTACTTATTATGATGTTAAAATCTTTATAAAGGCACCTTATGGCCAATAATACTGTCAGTTCTAGTACTGTCAGTATTTGCTTGAATCCTACTGCAATATTTATCAAGTAATCGATAAACATTAGTATTCTCTTCATTCTATCATTACTGCACCTTACATGATAAGTAATATTATCAATATTTAGAATAATGAACATTTTAAACATGTTATTGTACAGTAATACTGTCATTAATCTAAAATATTAACAGTATTATTGATTGTGTAAGGTGCCTTATAAAGGCACCTTACACAATCAATATTACTGTCAATATTTTAGCATAATGACAGTATTACTGTATGATAATATGTATAAAATGTTCATTATTCTAAAATATTGCCAGTATTACTCATCGTGTAAGGTATAATAATGATGTAATGAGGAGAATACTGATCTTTATCCGGATAATTGATTACTTGATAAATATAAAAGGAGGATTGAAGCCAATATTGACGGTACTACTATTGACAGTATTATTGACCGTGTAAGGTGGCTTATAAAGGCACCTTACATGATCAATATTACTGTCAATATTTTAGAATAATGACAGTATTACTGTATGATAATGTGTTTAAAATGTTCATTATTCTAAATATTGATAATATTACTTATCATGTAAGGTGCAGTAATGATAGAATGAAGAGAATACTAATGTTTATCGATTACTTGATAAATATTGGAGTAGGATTCAAGCAAATACTGACAGTACTAGGACTGACATTATTCTACAATATTGCCAGTATTACTCATCATGTAAGGTATAATAATGATGTAATGAAGAGAATACTGATCTTTATCCGGATAATTGATTACTTGATAAATATAAAAAGAGAATTGAAGCAAATATTGACAGTACTAGGATTGACCGTGTAAGGACCTTATAGAAAAGAGAAATCGTACAACAATCTAACAATTAGAGATAAAAATGGAAATTGATGAATAGGTGCGTTCAGTTATTCATATGCATATTTAATATAGGCCACCTGATATACCTTATATTAGCCAACTATTGTATAATAGTGGGCTAATATAAGGTACATCAGGTGGCCTATATTAAATATGCATATGAATAACTGAACACATCGAAGAATAAATATATAATATTAAGGGCCTACAATTGAAACTTAACCGGAGACTATTCGTGGAATAAGTTTGATATATTGACGCCAATAAAATTGTAACAAATACAATAACTACTACTACTATAAATTCAAACATATACAACAACTTACTTGTTTAATCCGCGCAGTCTCAGATGTAGCCCATCACACCCGCACTTTTAAACCGCTTTCAATCTAATCTTATCTATCTTCTAATGTTATGAAATGCACTTGTAATCACCAAATTTTCCCTGGATAGACGTTAACCTCCATTTAGGTAACCGCGCAATGGCGTCGTCCCGCTTCCGAACATGTCTGCCAACACGACACCGCGCGACAAATTCAAAAATTAACTTATAAAAATAAATGTTGTGTAATCGATTAATTAATGCATGTAATTGATTATATATAATTATTATATCTTTTTCTCTACTATTATATACTTGTTTGCAATGAGATTTAGTCGAAAAGTGTTTAGTAGTAAAATAAATTGGGTGCCATTTTGAATTTCCCGCGCATTGCATGCTGGGTAACGCGTAGGTGGGGGGACGCCACAATAGCGCGCAAACAAAATGTAGGTTAACGTTCATCCCGCGAAAATGGTTGGTTATTAGTGCAATCCGGCTGCGATTTTCTTCAAACACGGTGTAAAGTAGGGCTGTACTGATGCACACCCCAGGCCGCGTCGATGTAGTTGTGGATGTATGGGGTAAGTCGCTACATTTTATAAAAGGTTATCATGGATTGTCCGCGGCGTCATATTGTAGAAATTTTGTTGTGCGGGGGGTTCGTGTTGGTTTATAGTAGTTTCTAACGAAGTTTTATTAGTATCTAGAATGGGTTTGTGCATATATTACTAGTTAAATACGTATTGCATTTGTTTATACGATTTGTGAGTTTATTGCGTCGTACAAAATAACACGGGGGCTATTAGATGAGCTGGTATTTCAATTATAGGGGGTAACTGATTTTCATATGACGCCACCATACGAAATATGTTTCCTACGCTTACATAAATGATTTTAGATCTCCATAATATGTATAATAATATCTGAATAATAAGTAATGTCTAAAAATAGAATAAAATAAATAAATAAGACTCCCTAAGTCAGGGCCGTATCTAAGGGGGACTTTTGGGGGAGTGTGGCTTTTTTTTGGGGGGTGGGGGGGGGGGGGTGGTTTGGGTTGTTAAGGTCGTTTTAGACAAGACAATTTCTTAGCTCAAAATTGTTCAAGAAATTTAATTACTCCAATAAACACTTTATGTCAGTTTTTCTCTATTCTGTCAATCTCAACAAAAAAATGTCCTGTCAACCTCAAATAAAATTTTAAATGTGTGGTGTTGCTCTCATCTGTCATCTGTCATCTGTTATTTGTCATCTGTCATCTGTTATCTGTCCTCTTTCATCTGTCGTCTGTCATCTGTCGTCTGTCATCTGTCATCTGTTATTTGTCATCTGTCATCTGTCATCTGTCATCTGTCCTCTTTCATCTGTCGTCTGTCTTCTGTCATCTGTCATCCGTCATCTGTCATCCGTCATCTGTCATTTGTTATCTGTCATCTATCGCATACATGTTTCATTCATACAATAACACTCTCCTTGAAATGGTTTCAACAATATAAAACAACTGTATCCATTAAAAAAACTATGCGAACAAAGGTGGGGTGGGCGGGCGGCCCCACCAACCAAACTATGCCCGTCCACTATTTCAAACGGCTTGAACTATGCATTACATTATGTTTCACATATATTTTTTTAATTAGTCTTAATTTAATAAATGACATTAATTTAATCATGAAAAATAACGGATAATAGTGTAGTGCATAGTTCAAGTCATTTGAAATAGTGGACGGGCATAGTTTGGTTGGTGGGGGCCTCCCGAACACCCCACCTTTGTTCGCACAGTTTTTTCATAGGATAAAACTCTTCATGGAATAGTTTCAACAATATACAACGTTTGTATCCATTGAAACACGTATGCGAGCGAAGGTGGGGTGGGCGGATGGTCCTCACCAACCAAACTATACCCCTCTACTGTTTCAAATGACTTGAACTATGCACTACATTGTTTCTCACATTTTTTTTTACGAATTAGTCTTAAATTAATAAATGTAATCAATTGAATCATAGAAAATAATGGATAACAATGTAGCGCATAGTTCAACTCATTTGGAATAGTGGAGGGGTATAGTTTGGTTGGTGGGGGCCACCCACCCGCCCCACCTTTTTTCGCATAGTTTTTTCATAGGATAACACTCTTCTTGGAATGGTTTAAACAATATAAAACGTCTGTATCCATTGAAACACGTATGCGAGCGAAGGTGGGGTGGGAGGGTGGCCCCCACCAACCAAACTATCCCCCTCCACTATTCCAAATGACTTGAACTATGCACTACATTGTTATCCATTATTTTCTATGATTCAATTGATTACATTTATTAATCTAAGACGAATTCGTAAAAAAAAATAAGAAACAATGTAGTGCATAGTTCAAGTCATTTGAAACAGTGGAGGGGGATAGTTTGATTGGTAGCAAAATCAAACCAACATTCTCATATAAATTTATATATTACAAAATTTCATCGTCATCAGCATCCTCGTCATAAACATAAATTAAATAAATTACAATATACAATTACAACCCTAAATAAATAAATAATTACAATACTGTTTTTTTCTTTTGGGGGGATTAATTGAAAAGCAGTCGCCCTATTATTGCTTTAGATTCGGGAAGAACGCCTCAATCGGTAGTATGGGATCATCCGTAGCTAGAGTGAAATAGCTAGGTACTTTTCGGCTGGTAGGCGCGACGTTTTTGAACAAACCCGGCTTATCGTAGTCGTTTTTCACCGACGAGGTGAGATCGGAGACAATTTGCGACTGTACGAACTCATCGCCAGACGCAGTGGTTTCAGTAGTGGTTGTAGTAGCGTCCACACTGTACGGAATTGTGCTCTCAACAATTTCCGACATGTCCGTTTCATTGGTTTCCTCCTCGCTGTCGGGTGTTATAGTTGTTTCTTCATTGGGTTTCGCTGTGGTGCTGCGTTGTTTGTTCATGATGCGTGATTTGAGGCTGATGGGCGTGGGGCGACGGAGGTTTGTGAATATGTTGGGTTTTATGGAGATTTTCTGGGTGGTCGTCGCGGGCTCGGTGGTGGTTTTGTAGCGGCCGAACGGGCGGAGGCGTGGGTTGACAGGTTTGAAGGGTTTGTCGGATGTGGTGTTTGTGTTTTGGTCGGCGTGCCGGGGGTCTTTCGGGGTGAACTTGCTGCGCATGCTTTCGGTCGCTTCTTCGGCCTCGGGGTGGCCGATTGTGGTGATGGGTCGGCGTGAGCGGTGGGGGAAACGGTTGCGCATGGTTTCGGAGGTGGCGGGGGTGCGTGCGATGGGTTCTTGGGTGGTTGTGGTTGTTGTGGACATGCGTTGGCGGTAGTCCTTCACGCTGAATCGCGGACGGTTGTTGCTGCCTGTGTTGTATTTTGAGGGGCGGCCGCGAATGTGGTGGCTACGTGTTGTTGTAGGAGCCTCAGTTGTTGTAGTCGTTGTAGTAGTTGTTGTTGTTGTTGTAGGTGCTGCAGTTGTTGTTGTTGTGGTTGTCGTGGGTGTAGTCGTCTCTATGATTTGCGTCGTTGGTGATACATATGATCTCGTTGTAAAATCAATTTCATTTTCTGGTGTGTGTAAACTTACACCCGATAACGCTTCAGTTCCAGCTGTAATTTCTTCAACTTTAGCTTCCTCTTCATCGTAATGATATCTGTTACGGTGTGGAGGGTTTCTGTAGGTAGGTTTGCTATTTACGGGCTTCTCAGTTGTTTCCTCCTCACTGGTCTTTTGGAAGTGGCTTTCGAAACTAGCTGGAAAATCTTCCTCTGATGTCGGGTATGTGGTTTCCGTGTATACAACTTTATGGTTACTTGGGACTTCAGTCTCTTCATGTGGAGCTTCTGTTGTGGGTCGCGGTCTACGGTGTCGCTGGCGCGTCGTTGTTTCCTCTTCATACGCTGCAGTTGTTGTACGATAACGACTAGGTCTGCGTGTACGGATGGTAATTTCTTCTATGCTAGGTTCAGTTTTTTGCGATTCGTATATTTCAGTTGATTCTGCTATTGGGGCTTCTGTGGTTGTTGTTGGACGTCGTCGACGTTGATTAGGGCGCCTCCTTACGGGTTGTCGGGATGTTGTAGAAGGAATTTTAGTGGTTGTTGAAGTTTCTTCAACTATTTCGTAATTGTATATAGGTTGCTCTGTTTTAGTAGTAATCTCATTGATTTCATCCGTTATTGTTAGTTTAGTGGGGTACTCTTGCTGGTATGCTGGTTTGCCCACAACTGGGAAATGTGTTGATACTTCTTTTACGCTATAGTATGACTGTTTCGTAGGTTGTGGTGTCGCTTGCTCGCGTAGTTTATTCAATTGAACAATTTGGTTGTATATTGTTGAAACTTCGCTTTCTGTAGGGGCGGTCGGTGGTGCGATGTCCGGTTTAATGGGTGTCGGTAAGAATGGTTGAGATTGTTCTGTTATGACAGGTTGTGGAGGTCTTCTAATGGTAGGGTTACGTGTTGAATAATGGTATTGAAACTGTGGTTCCTCCCAACGTTTCCCTTCAGTTACTTCATACGTTATAGGCTTTTGTGGGGGTTGGTAGTCGCTGAATGAAGGCGGAATATATTTGTTTATCTTCTCTTTGGTGATTTCAACGAGTGGCTCTTTCTTATTATATTGATATGTTGGAGGAGACACCTGCAACAGTAAATTTCCAGGCGCTTTCGTGTAGATGCTTTCCGGTTCTTTTGGTTTGTAGTGTTTTATCGGCTCTTTTTCCTGCAGATATTTATAGGGGGTGTTACGGTTGTAGTCTTCGGGTGATTGAAAGGTGTAATGCACGTCGTTCTGTAACGGGTGTTTTGGAATGACGTATTGTTGTACAGGGGACCGAACTAGTTGGTATAATTCATCCTGCTGTGCTTGTAGTGTGTACGGATTGTTTAAATCTAGATGAAGATGTGGTTGAGGTTGACGGGGCTTCAAACTTTGAGTGCCGGGGGTGTAAAATGTGTACGGTCCTGAAAAATAAATATATAATAATTATAATACATTCAGGCTGAGTTGTATAATAGTTTTTCATGTATCAAGGCTAAACACTCAACATTTTTCAGTTGAGTCTGGTTTGCAGCACACTGGCAAGGCTCTTTTTGGCCTGTATATCGTCTTAGAAATTATCGGTCGTCCTAGAAGTGACCAGACCCTTAAACTAATGTCATTTGTTTGGAAATATAGTCTAGATGGCGGGGAAATTGTCGAAATTGTTTCAAATTGAACAGGAAAAGCTACAGGACTTGGCAAATTTTTAATACTTGTAATATTTTATGATAGAAAGACATTTAAGATTGATAATTATAAATGACATAAACCCTACATTTTAATATTTCTATAGTTATTAATATAAAACAGTACAATGAATTCCATTGTACTTTTTCATTGATGATAAAACAAACTAAAACCATTATTGGTATTAAATTTATTGGTTATTTACCTATGTTTGTGGAAGGAGCGGGTACGAAAACTTCGTCCCTTGAGCTGTACGCAGACATTTGCAGCCTAGGTGGCTTGTGTCTCTTCTGGGAGTGTAATTTAACCATATGTCCATACTTTAGGGCCGTAGGTCGTGTAATTACCGGTCCTAGAGGTATTTGAGGGCCGTGGCCTGAGTGCGCTGGCATTAAAATCATCGGTTTGCTGTGCGTTGCAATTTTTGCACCTGAAATTATATTAAAATTTTAAATTTTAAATTTTAAATTTTAAATTTTAAATTTTAAATTTTAAATTTTAAATTTTAAATTTTAAATTTTAAATTTTAAATTTTAAATTTTAAATTTTAAATTTTAAATTTTAAATTTTAAATTTTAAATTTTAAATTTTAAATTTTAAATTTTAAATTTTAAATTTTAAATTTTAAATTTAAATTTTAAATTTTAAATTTTAAATTTTAAATTTTAAATTTTAAATTTTAAATTTTAAATTTTAAATTTTAAATTTTTAAATTTTAAATTTTAAATTTTAAATTTTAAATTTTAAATTTTAAATTTAAATTTTAAATTTTAAATTTTAAATTTTAAATTTTAAATTTTAAAAATTGATTATTTTATTTAGAGCAAATCGATTTAAAGGACATATATAAGTGTGAATTCACCTCTTAGCAATCTACATATCTAGATTTCGATCTTATTAGATCTCATCAGTGTAGCTCAGCTAGTGAGGGTGAATTCACATATTCTAGTGCCGCCAGATGGCGTTTAACTTTCTTCCTAGGGGGTTAGTTGTATTATTTTTGATTTAAAGGACTTTGCGCTTGCGCTACACCATCCCAACAGTATTTGTCTAGCTAACTATCAAAATTAGAAATTGATTTTATTAATGTTACCTAGGGCATAAGCTTGTCTAGGTCAAATATTATTAAATAATATCAAATAATATTTTTATTAATGTTACCGAGATTATAGGCTTGGCTAGGTGGTGCATTACTCAAAGTCGATCTACTAGTAGTAGCTAATTGCGGTACTCCGTAAGTCTCTCCAGATATCAGTGCTGATTTAAGCGGTTTCTCTGCTTTAACAGCTTCCGATTTCTTATTAGCAGGATTTCTGTAGTGCGTTATTTCTTCGTTGTACGACTGCTCTCGGTGTGTAGCCGCTCCTATAATGGGCCTCCAGCCGTCCTCCATCATCGAAGCAGCATCCTTTTTATTGAAAAATTATTCAGTTTTCACACGGCGATGTTTTTCAAACATTACTTACCATTTTTGATGAAGTAGACTGGCCTATTTGTTGACTCCAAAGGAGAAGAAACACTACAAGTGAAAATGTGTTTTAAAATTATGTTACTAAAGCCCCCTGCTGGTCATTGTTTAAACACCACAAGAAACGTTCTTAAAGCCTAAATATCGTAGAGCAAAGTGAGTAAAAAAGTCAAAATGTGAAGCGAAATAACTTAAATTTATTTCATACTTCCTTGTGTGCCGTATAACCGTATATGGCATATATGGCACATAAAGAAGTAACAATTGGAATTTCAAATGTTGACTATTCTCCACGTTTCATGACTGTTTTAGTCGAAAGACTATTTTTGTAAAATGTCTGCATGTCTGTCTGGCTGTCTTCCAACAACAAAAAAACAGTTGGTGTAACTTTATATGGTAAAATAATGTCAAATACCGTCAACTATTATCAAACAATATTAAATAATTTCAAATAATATCAAATAATATCAAATAATATCAAATAATATCAAATAATATCAAATAATATCAAATAATATCAAATAATATCAAATAATATCAAATAATATCAAATAATATCAAATAATATCAAATAATATCAAATAATATCAAATAATATCAAATAATATTAAATAATATCAAATAATAACAAATATTCTTAAAATGTCTATATAAAGTCATGGTGGTGGCCACACCAGATATTTAAATTAAGACGAACCATATTTGACACGATATAATAATCAATAACTATTTTTTGCCATCAATAATTTTATTTGATCCAATTTTTTGTGTGTGTGTTGATGATGCCGTTACATATCTCGTTATTGGACTGTTGGAATTTGAAATTAATTTGGATCACAACCGCCACGCCTCGGCGGTGGTCGGGCTGTGTTTTACTACTATGTTAATTAATCGCGCGCAAACGCGCGGCCCAATTAATTAATTATTCGGCTAATTAGACGTGCATGCGCGTTTGCTGTTGCGGGCTGATTGCTGGCATGCTAATTCGGCGGTGTTCGAAATGAAAAAGGGCACATGAGCGTGAAATTGGGGATTGAATTAGAAAAGCGGCGCGCGTGCTCCGCTTGCAACAAGGCCAAGGTTTCGAGCGGAGAATTTCAATGTCGGTAGCAATTGTGAATATTAAGGAAATGTCTTTTCTCCGGTTGGAAATTGTATGGCAGCTATTACAAATGTTAAATGGTGGCATAATTTTGGATATATTAGCGCCATTTCGTATTATTAATGAATTAATAAATAAATAATTAATGAAAATTGATAAGGGTAATTTTTTTTAATCAAAATTTTGAAAAACAGAATAATATCAAATATTATCAAATATTATTAAATAATATCAAATATTATCAAATAATATCAAATTTTATCAAATAATATCAAATTTTATCAAATATTATCAGATAATATCAAATATTATAAATAATATGAAATATTATCAAGTAATATTATTTTTATTTTATATATCCAACGGCAAAAACTATCAATCAAAATTTTGAAAAACTCAAAATTGGTTATTATATATATATATATATATATTTATCACACTTCAGTTAGAATTATCACAAAGTAGACGCCTTAACAATTCAATATTATTTTTGAGTTTGTTACTATAATTATAATCTCATTGTTTCTTGACGAATCTAATACAATGTAATTCAATCTTTAGGCTGTATATTGGGGTTTGTAGTGGTGGTCTTACCTGGCAGCAGCTTCCATCGTACAGGTGGCATTTGAATTACTGAAACAAGAATGTTATTTTTTATAATACTTGTAGTTAGTATGTGTGCTTATTAATTAATTAATTAACTATTGCCCGTATTCACCAACATCCCATAAACTTTATAGGCCCCATAAGCTATTGAATGGGCAGTGCGACATTCTTCTTCTTCCTCTCTCTCCCTCTCTGTTCAGACAGTATATATGCTTTGTATCTTAACTTAAATTGTTAACAACATTGTCATAGATAAACTCGCTAATGAACCATAAATAAATATGCATGAAATTGCTCCTCGGCGTGTTTAATAATCATGAAACGCGTTCCGTTTTCTATATAAACGAAAGCGTGCGCCTAGCGCGTACCCATTGCGGTGAATAAATAACCGTCAGCCGTCAGCGAGCTCGCGTCTCAGATTGATGGATCTTTGTCGAATTAGCGCCTCCTCTGGATGGCAATCAGCGCGTGCCGGGCGGCTACCGTGACTCCACTATTAGTAGCAACAAATCACCACGAAACGAATAATGATCGATAACAAGAACAATGTGTTTTCGCAAAAACGGGGACAATTATTGTGCAATCAGCGGATGCAATTGGAAAGAACAAACACAAATTTATAGCGGTCATTTATTAGTGAATGTTGAAAATATGTTCTTGAGGATGTAATTAATATTAAATAACCCGTGTTATTTTTAGAGAAATAAAACCACCAATAGATCGTAAAATAATTAAATACTGGATGAATATCTCACTTGAAATAAACACATAGAGATGCAGATAATGAGACAATTCAATTTTTTGTTTAAGAATGATAACTTATAGCTGTTGATTAATAAACATGTTTTAATTATAACTATCAATTTATAACAATTTCTAATAGCTACAACTCGAGTTATAACAGTTTTACTAAAATTGTTTTAGAAATAAATGTAGTTGTGACTTTAAAAATTCGCCAAAAATTCAATTTTTTATTTAACAACATTAGCTAATGGCTGGTGATTAATAATCATGTTCTAACTATAGGTATAAATTTATAGCAATATTCAATAGCTACAAGTCAAGTTATAATAGTTTTACTAGAAGTATTTTACAAATAAATGTAGGTGTAACTTTAAAAAATCGCCAAAAATTAAATTTTTTGTATAACAATGTTTACTTATAGCTGTTGATTAATAAACATGTTTTCATTATAACTATCAATTTATAGCAATTTCTAAAAGCTACAACTCGAGTTATAACAGTTTTACTAAAATTATTTTAGAAATAAATGTAGTTGTGACTTTAAAAATTCGCCAAAAATTCAATTTTTTATTTAACAACATTAGCTTATGGCTGGTGATTAATAATCATGTTCTAACTATAGGTATAAATTTATAGCAATATTCAATGGCTACAAATCAAGTTATAATAGTTTTACTAAAAGTATTTTACAAATAAATGTAGGTGTAACTTTAAAAAATCGCCAAAAATTCAATTTTTTGTATAACAATGTTTACTTATAGCTGTTGATTAATAAACATGTTTTCATTAGTACTATTAATTTATAGCAATTTCTAATAGCTACAACTCGAGTTATAACAGTTTTACTAAAATTATTTTAGAAATAAATGTAGTTGTGACTTTAAAAATTCGCCAAAAATTCAATTTTTTATTTAACAACATTAGCTAATGGCTGGTGATTAATAATCATGTTCTAACTATAGGTATAAATTTATAGCAATATTCAACAGCTACAAATCAAGTTATAATTGTTTTACTTAAAGTATTTTACAAATAAATGTAGGTGTAACTTTAAAAAATCGCCAAAAATTCAATTTTTTGTTTAACAATTTTTACTTATAGCTGTTGATTAATAAACATGTTTTCATTAGTACTATTAATTTATAGCAATTTCTAATAGCTACAACTCGAGTTATAATAGTTTTACTAAAATTGTTTTAGAAATAAATGTAGTTGTGACTTTAAAAATTCGCCAAAAATTCAATTTTTTATTTAACAACATTAGCTAATGGCTGGTGATTAATAATCATGTTCTAACTATAGGTATAAATTTATAGCAATATTCAATAGCTACAAATCAATTATAACAGTTTTACTAAAAGTATTTTACAAATAAATGTAGGTGTAACTTTAAAAAGTCGCCAAAAATTCAATTTTTTGTATAACAATGTTTACTTATAGCTGTTGATTAATAAACATGTTTTCATTAGTACTATTAATTTATAGCAATTTCTAATAGCTACAACTCGAGTTATAACAGTTTTACTAAAATTGTTTTAGAAATATATGTAATTGTGACTTTAAAAATTCGCTAAAAGTTCAATTTTTTATTTAACAACATTAGCTAATGGCTGGTGATTAATAATCATGTTCTAACTATAGGTATAAATTTATAGCAATATTCAATAGCTACAAATCAAGTTATAATAGTTTTACTAAAAGTATTTTACAAATAAATGTAGGTGTAACTTTAAAAATTCGCCAAAAATTCAATTTTTTATTTAACAACATTAGCTAATGGCTGGTGATTAATAATCATGTTCTAACTATAGGTATAAATTTATAGCAATATTCAATAGCTACAAAGCAAGTTATAATAGTTTTACTAAAAGTATTTTACAAATAAATGTAGGTGTAACTTTAAAAATTCGCCAAAAATTCAATTTTTTATTTAACAACATTAGCTAATGGCTGGTGATTAATAATCATGTTCTAACTATAGGTATAAATTTATAGCAATATTCAATAGCTACAAATCAAGTTATAATAGTTTTACTAAAAGTATTTTACAAATAAATGTAGGTGTAACTTTAAAAATTCGCCAAAAATTCAATTTTTTATTTAACAACATTAGCTAATGGCTGGTGATTAATAATCATGTTCTAACTATAGGTATAAATTTATAGCAATATTCAATAGCTACAAAGCAAGTTATAATAGTTTTACTAAAAGTATTTTACAAATAAATGTAGGTGTAACTTTAAAAAATCGCCAAAAATTCAATTTTTTGTATAACAATGTTTACTTATAGCTGTTGATTAATAAACATGTTTTCATTATAACTATCAATTTATAGCAATTTCTAATAACTACAACTCGAGTTATAACAGTTTTACTAAAATTATTTTAGAAATAAATGTAGTTGTGACTTTAAAAATTCGCCAAAATTTCAATTTTGTATTTAACAACATTAGCTAATGGCTGGTGATTAATAACCATGTTCTAACTATAGGTATACATTTATAGCAATATTCAATAGCTACAAATCGAGTTATAACAGTTTTACTAAAAGTATCTAACAAATAAATGTAGGTGTAACTTTAAAAAATTGCCAAAAATTTATTTTTTTGTATAACAATGTTTACTTATAGATGTTGATTAATAAACATGTTTTCATTATAACTATCAATTTATAGCAATTTCTAATAGCTACAACTCGAGTTATAACAGTTTTACTAAAACTGTTTTAGAAATAAATGTAGTTGTGACTTTAAAAATTCGCCAAAAATTCAATTTTTTATTTAACAACATTAGCTAATGGCTGTTGATTAATAATCATGTTCTAACTATAGGTATAAATTTATAGCAATATTTAATAGCTACAAATCAAGTTATAACAGTTTTACTAAAAGTACTTTACAAATAAATGTAGGTGTAACTTTAAAAAATCGCCAAAAAATCAATTTTTTGTATAACAATGTTTACTTATAGATGTTGATTAATAAACATGTTTTCATTATAACTATCAATTTATAGCAATTTCTAATAGCTACAACTCGAGTTATAACAGTTTTACTAAAATTGTTTTAGAAATAAATGTCATTGTGACTTTAAAAATTCGCTAAAAATTAAATTTTTTATTTAACAACATTAGCTAATGGCTGGTGATTAATTATTATGTTCTAACTATAGGTATAAATTTATAGCAATATTCAATAGCTACAAATCAAGTTATAACAGTTTTACTAAAAGAATTTTACAAATAAATGTAGGTGTAACTTTAAAAAATCGCCAAAAATTCAATTTTTTGTTTAACAATGTTTACTTATAGCTGTTGATTAATAAACATGTTTTCATTAGTACTATTAATTTATAGCAATTTCTAATAACTACAACTCGAGTTATAACAGTTTTACTAAAATTATTTTAGAAATAAATGTAGTTGTGACTTTAAAAATTCGCCAAAATTTCAATTTTGTATTTAACAACATTAGCTAATGGCTGGTGATTAATAACCATGTTCTAACTATAGGTATACATTTATAGCAATATTCAATAGCTACAAATCGAGTTATAACAGTTTTACTAAAAGTATCTAACAAATAAATGTAGGTGTAACTTTAAAAAATTGCCAAAAATTTATTTTTTTGTATAACAATGTTTACTTATAGATGTTGATTAATAAACATGTTTTCATTATAACTATCAATTTATAGCAATTTCTAATAGCTACAACTCGAGTTATAACAGTTTTACTAAAATAATTTTAGAAATAAATGTAGTTGTGACTTTAAAAATTCGCCAAAAATTCAATTTTTTATTTAACAACATTAGCTTATGGCTGGTGATTAATAATCATGTTCTAACTTTAGGTGTAAATTTATAGCAATATTCAATAGCTACAAATCAAGTTATAACAGTTTTACTAAAAGTATTTTACAAATAAATGTAGGTGTAACTTTAAAAAATCGCCAAAAATTCATTTTTTTGTATAACAATGTTAACTTATAGCTGTTGATTAATAAACAAGTTTTCATTATAACTATCAATTTATAGCAATTTCTAATAGCTACAACTCGAGTTATAACAGTTTTACTAAAATTATTTTAGAATTAAATGTAGTTGTGACTTTAAAAATTCGCCAAAAATTCAATTTTGTATTTAACAACATTAGCTAATGGCTGGTGATTAATAATCATGTTCTAACTATAGGTATAAATTTATAGCAATATTCAATAGCTACAAATCAAGTTATAATAGTTTTACTAGAAGTATTTTACAAATAAATGTTGGTGTAACTTTAAAAAATCGCTAAAAATTCAATTTTTTGTATAACAATGTTTACTTATAGATGTTGATTAATAAACATGTTTTCATTATAACTATCAATTTATAGCAATTTCTAATAGCTACAACTCGAGTTATAACAGTTTTACTAAAATTATTTTAGAAATAAATATAGTTGTGACTTTAAAAATTCGCCAAAAATTCAATTTTTTATTTAACAACATTAGCTTATGGCTGGTGATTAATAATCATGTTCTAACTATAGGTATAAATTTATAGCAATATTCAATAGCTACAAATCAAGTTATAATAGTTTTACTAAAAGTATTTTACAAATAAATGTAGGTGTAACTTTAAAAAATCGCTAAAAATTCAATTTTTTGTATAACAATGTTTACTTATAGCTGTTGATTAATAAACATGTATTCATTATAACTGTCAATTTATAGCAATTTCTAATAGCTACAACTCGAGTTATAACAGTTTTACTAAAATAATTTTAGAAATAAATGTAGTTGTGACTTTAAAAATTCGCCAAAAATTCAATTTTTTATTTAACAACATTAGCTAATGGCTGGTGATTAATAATCATGTTCTAACTATAGGTATAAATTTATAGCAATATTCAATAGCTACAAATCAAGTTATAACAGTTTTACTAAAAGTATTTTACAAATAAATGTAGTTGTGAATTTAAAAAATCGCCAAAAATTCAATTTTTTGTATAACAATGTTTACTTATAGCTGTTGATTAATAAACATGTTTTCATTATAACTATCAAGTTATAGCAATTTCTAATAGCTACAACTCGAGTTATAACAGTTTTACTAAAACTGTTTTAGAAATAAATGTAGTTGTGAATTTAAAAATTCGCCAAAATTTCAATTTTTTAATTAACAACATTAGCTTATGGCTGGTGATTAATAATTATGTTCTAACTATAGGTATAAATTTATAGCAATATTCAATAGCTACAAATCAAGTTATAACAGTTTTACTAAAAGTATTTTACAAATAAATGTAGGTGTAACTTTAAAAAATCGCCAAAAATTTAATTTTTTGTATAACAATGTTTACTTATAGCTGTTGATTAATAAACATGTTTTCATTAGTACTATTAATTTATAGCAATTTCTAATAGCTACAACTCGAGTTATAACAGTTTTACTAAAATTATTTTAGAAATAAATATAGTTGTGACTTTAAAAATTCGCCAAAAATTCAATCTTTTATTTAACTCTTTGGTACGCATTACAATATCTTGGTATACCGCTAAAAATCCGAAGAATAATACGAATACTGAGTATTTCGTAATAATTCATAAGAAAACCGCAATAAACATAAACGTTTTTTTCTTCTTCTTTTGTTCTGAACATTCACACAAGTGGAAATCGTTCGCTTTCGTTTTTCCCTCCTAAAGATAATTCCTATGTTAATAACTGCATTATAAAACGCTGCAAATTGCATAACCCGTCTGATTAATATTATTACCCAACGGTTATCGGGAGTAGCGCGCAACTCTGCGGTCATAACAGTATACCGTCATTGGTCTCTAGACGGCTTTAAAATGAGGCCCATTAATAGAATCCTTTCTTAGATAAATGGCAATTGAAACGCGTCGGCCTCGTGGGCTTTGCAAAATTTTCTCCTTTCACACACAACACGCAAAATGGAAGTTTAAATGTCCCATCCTAAAGTATCCGTAATTTATTCGTACGTAATGGTCGATTGCTGCCAAATAGCAAATATCGCTAATTACCGCTATTTGCTATTTGGCAGCAATTACGAATAAATTACGGATACTTTTACTACCAAAAGTCACGATGTGTTTCTCAACAATATTAAATTAAACTTTAAAGGCAGTTTTGTTTCCATCAAGAGATTAGTTAGAGAATATATGCACTATAGTGTGAGAATATTGCACTATCAGATGTCGTAACTACCAAAATGAATTATCAGATTTTGTTTTGATGATTTGTGTATATTTTAATGCTCTTTTAATCCTTTTTTTGCGTTTAGAATATCAAATTTTTTAATTTAAAACCAAATTATTATTTAAAAGAAAACATTGTATTCAATGGTAATATATAATTGTCTGCACAAATAATTTGATGGTAATACACTAATAATAATCCGTTTTAGGTTTTAGAACATTATATATATTATACTCAATGGTAATATATAATTGTCTGCATAATTATTTCATGGTAAAATACTAATAATAATCCGTTTTAGGTTTTAGAACATTATACTCAATGGTAATATATAATTGTCTACAAAAATAATTTCATGGTAAAACACTAATAGTAATAATCCGTTTTAGAAACGTTTAAAATGTTAATTTTTGTAGATTACTTAACCGGTACTGAAAACAAGTAACAACTAAAATTCAAACACGTCCACCTTATTAAATATTCACAGCAGGTTAATTGGTAAACTCATGCGGGCCCGCACGGAAGAAAGTGAACCGTTTTCACCGCAAAACGGTACCGTACGACGTGCGTTCTCAAATTTGAAAGAAAGTAAAATTATCACATCACAAAAAAAATCGCAAGCAAATAATTTCGTGTACCTCCAAAACTAGTGCACACGAACAATAATGTAGCAATATCAGCTATTATGAATATACAGCGTGTCTCTAAAGTATGGATAGTATAGATTTTTACAAAAATTGCTCGAACACGTCGATTTTTTAATTTTTAATTTTTAATTTTTAATTTTTAATTTTTAATTTTTAATTTTTAATTTTTAATTTTTAATTTTTAATTTTTAATTTTTAATTTTTAATTTTTAATTTTTAATTTTTAATTTTTAATTTTTAATTTTTAATTTTTAATTTTTAATTTTTAATTTTTAATTTTTAATTTTTAATTTTTAATTTTTAATTTTTAATTTTTAATTTTTAATTTTTAATTTTTAATTTTTAATTTTTAATTTTTAATTTTTAATTTTTAATTTTTAATTTTTAATTTTTAATTTTTAATTTTTAATTTTTAATTTTTAATTTTTAATTTTTAATTTTTAATTTTTATTTTTAATTTTTAATTTTTAATTTTTAATTTTTAATTTTTAATTTTTAATTTTTAATTTTTAATTTTTAATTTTTAATTTTTAGTTTTTAATTTTTAATTTTTAATTTTTAATTTTTAATTTTGCTATCATCACAGCCATCCGAACCTTATTGGCTGCTGCTCGAAATAATTGAGTTTAACTGCAGCCAAACCATTCCCCTGGGTTTTTAAGCCAGGACTTCCGATGTTCCTTCTTCCTCTGATCGTTCCTTGTACTATCAATTAGTAGCAGCGCGTATTTGGGTTCTCTCATTATGTGGCCTAGGTATTGTAACTTTCTCTTCTTTATGGTGTGAATTATTTCCAGTTCTTTTTGCATTTTATTTAAGACTTCAGTGTTAGTTACCTTATCTGTCCATATTCTCTGGTCACACCACATTTCTAAGGCATTTAGTTTGTCTAAGTGATTCCAAAGTGTCCAAACATCAACCCCATACAGTAATGTAGAAAAGACATAGCACCGTAGCATTCTTGTTTTAAGTTCTAGGCTTATATCCCTACTAGTATCTTTTATTTGGCTTTGATAATAGCGATCGGTCAAAAATCGCACCCCAGGGCCCATGTATGTGGGCGAAGGGTGCAATATAACTTTTATAAACGAACATAGGAATCAACATAAGAAATCATATAAGGTTGTTACCGAAATCAATTTGTCGCCCAAATAGCTAAAACTGAAGGTAATTTGCTAAAAGCTAGAAATCTCGTAAATTGCTACGATTTCGAAATCTTCTATATAGAATCATTTCGTATTAAAATCTCATCAGTTTCGGCAATATTACAAATAGCCAGACCACCACCAATTTCTCCGTTCTTGCGCAACGGCGACGCGATTTACAGGAAATGGAGCAACTGGCCGAACTAATGCGCCAATTTCCCCGAGCATACTCTAATAATCGCCGCATACACTATGCAGATTAGGTTATATAAAAAAAAAACAGACAATAGTTTTCACCGCGATAATCCGCGCAACATCTGCGTCGGGGCGGCGCGGCGCGGCGCGTAATTGCACGGAGAAGTGAAACCGAGCAGAGCGCGGCTTCCTGGTGGCTCCAGCTGACAGCCGGCCGACACCTCCGCGTCATTAGAAAGCAGACGGGGAATTATTAAATGAGTCGTAATGTAAACAGCGTTCATATCAAATGATAGCGATTTGCTGCCAGTCAGTCGCATGCGTGCGTTTTTATGAGCGAGCGGAGTGAATGTTTTTTTTTTACAAAGGATGGACAAATAGGTGAAAATGGAAGTGATTTAATTAGTTTAATAATTAGAGAGAATGCATGAAAGAGGTTTTAGTTAATATACAGAGTTTCTACATAAATACGTTTTCTGTATGAATATTTAGGGACAAACAAAAGTACAAACTACCTTCCATCTCGTCAAAATTAGGGCTGTCCTAGAAGGAGCCCAGCACTGAAATGTCGTTTGATTAATAATATAGTCCACATGACGGAAAAAATATCGAAATTGTTTCAAATTGAAGCAGTAAATCTATGGGGCTTGTCAAATTTTTGAAACTTGGAAAATTTTATTTTATTATAGAAAGTAGTATTTGGTATCATTTTGTAGGACTTTCAATTCTAAAGAAAAACCCACAAAAATATTGTTATAAAAAGTTTGCCATTGTAGCGGTAGAGCTGAAGAAGTGAAGAAAGTAAAATTAAAATTGTCCAATCTAAATCAGCTTTAGCTTGTTGGATAGACAATTTTAAAGCAAATAAAAAATGCTAGTACAATTTTTTCTTAAAACAAAAAATAAAACCGTCACAGGATAAATTATAAAAGTTATAAAATTGGTAAAAATTCTCAAACTACCTTTGGGCAAAATCAAAATTAGGGCAGTCCTAGAAGTGGCCTTGCACTGAAAATTATATCGCTTAATTGGAAATATAGTCTAGATGGTGGAGAAAATGTCACAATTGTTTCAAAATGAACCGGTAAAGCTACAGAGCTTGGCAAATGTTTGAAACTTGGAAAATTTTATTTCATGATAGAAAGTGGTATTTAGTGTCATTTTGTAGGCCGTTTAATTCCAAAGAAAAAAACATAAATATATTGTTATAAAAAGTTTGCCATTGTAGCGGTAGAGCTGAAGAAGTGAAGAAAAATAAAATTAAAATTGTCCAATCTAAATCAGCTTTAGCTTGTTGGATAGACAATTTTAAAGCAAATAAAAAATGCTAGTACAATTTTTTCTTAAAACAAAAAACAAAACCGTCACAGGATAAATTATAAAAGTTATAAAATTATTAAAAATTCTCAAACTACCTTTGGGCAAAATCAAAATTAGGGCAGTCCTAGAGGTGGCCTAGCACTGAAAATTATGTCGTTTGATTGGAAATATAGTCTAGATGGTGGGAAAAAATGTCAGAATTGTTTCAAATTGAATCGGTAAAGCTACAGGGCTTGGCAAAATTTTAAAACTTGTAAAATTTTATTTCATGATAGAAAGTTTTCATTTTGTAGCCCTTAAATTCTAAAAAAACAAAAATATTGTTATATTAAGTGTACTATTATGGCGTTAATGCCGAAGAAGTGATGAAAAGAAATATAAAAATTGTCCAATCACAATCAACTTCAGCCTGATAGATTTTTTTATACAAATAATTATTTATTTAGCAGTCTTTATATATTTAAATAAAGAAATATACAATTAATACTTTTTTTATTGCTGCCATGGGCCACTAGTATTATTAAAATTATCTTCCAAGTGATTTAATTTCAATGCTCCATCAAATTAATGTTTTAATATCATACCAATTTGATTGCTAGATATATTTACAATTTCAAAAATGTACATCTATCAAATATAATTATTTTTGAGTGTTTTGGAAAATTTGCTACACAGAAAAATAAGTTACATCACTTTTCGTGGCTCACAACATACAAATATATTTATATATTGGATTGTTAATTGTTAAATGTTTGTGATAATTCATGTTATTGGATAAATAAAACGATTTTTTACTTTGTTATTTATCACACTTCAGTTACACTTTGCTACTAGTTTCGGCTAAGCTCCAGCTATTTTCGAGCTTCTTAACAATCTAATATTTGAAAGATGCTAGACAGCAAAACAGGCCAAGGAGCTCGAAAATGGCTAGAAGAATAGCCGAAACTAGTTACAAAGTGTGATAAAAAATACGTTTTATTTATCCAATAAAATGAATTATCACAAGTAGACACTTTAACAATCCAATATATAAAAATATTTGTATGTTGTGAGCCACGAAAAGTGATGGTAACTTATTTTTGTGTGTAGCAAATTTTCCAAAACACTCAAAAATAATTATATTTGATAGATGTACATGTTTGAAATTGTAAATATATCTAGCAATCAAATTGGTATGATATTAAAACATTAATTTGATGGAGCAATGAAATTAAATCACTTATTTTTGTGTGTAGCAAATTTTCAAAAACACTTAAAAATAATTATATTTGATAGATGTATCTTTTTGAAATTGTAAATGTACACAAATTTCCTACCTTATTACATGATTAACAAAATATTTTTATTTAATTTTCTTAATATATACAGAATTTAATGAATAATCATCAGATATACTAAAATAAATATACTAATCTAGATAATTGTTTAAAAAAAAATAAAAATTACTCACATTTAAAAACTATTGCTAATATCTTCCAATATTCCAATCCTGCGGTTCGCACTAAATACTAAATAGATGTGTGGCCGTTCTGCACTAAATTAAATCCAACTCTTTGATTTGGTGTTTTTTTTTTAATTGGTGGAACACGTCCTGTTTGACCGCTGGTCGTTCACTCGGAGCGCGCGCCTCGGAAGAACTGGATGGCACTGCGCGCCCCCCGGCCGCGATATCTCTTCCTGTCGACCACTTCCAAGAGCGCCACCTCCTTTTTCCACGCCAAGTGGCACGTTATCAGTCGTAAAAATTTAATTATTAGGGGGGATGGCGTGCATATTAAAAAGTTTTTTGAAAAGAGAAATGTAGACAAAAATTTCACCTTGCTCGCGAGCCAATTACTACAAAACAAGAGTGAATTGTTACGAATTTCTAATTGGCCCGATAGCGTGCACGTCGCGGTGACATATGCCCCGAAAACTAGTTGTAAATATTCACGTATTGTCTTAATTATGATTATATGGCTGCAAGAAAGTCGCTCTAATGTAGTCCAGCGGTCCACTTGCCGATCGGTCGATTGTGCTGCTCATCTACGCGCGACAAACTTCTTTTTGTGACCCCCCCGACCGTCCGTCTCGTCGCAGATTTGCATTCAGCGCGCGATCTAGGTCTAGTCCGTTTCGGTCGCGAGGAAAGTATTTTGTTTTTGTTTGTTCATCCGCGTGAGCAGCGGGAATGCGCGTAATGGCGGTGAAATTTTGCGTTTTGCCGTCTCCACTCGGCCGGAAATAACTCTTCGACTCTTTAACTGATTCTGTGTGTGTGTGGAGGAATTCACTTGGCGCGGGAGCTGCCAAGTGGTTCCGAGCCATTTAGCCCATGACGAATCGGAGGTGAAAAACGGTGTCAGGATTGTTTTACTTTGATTAGAACAGACACAATCACAATAGTTTATTCTTCAATGTATATTGATTATCTATTATTACCTTATCTCTTATTATCTATTCAATTAACCCAGGCATTCACCAATGTTCCAAAAATCTATCAATAGCTACTGAACCCATAAGTATTCGTTGTTATAGCAATAATAAATAAATTATCTAGGCAATGTAGTTACTTTAGATTTGCTCTATTGGAAACACTGTAAAATTAAACAAAAGGTGTCAGCAAAGCTCCAATTACAAGCACTATTCAAGGTTTTTGACATTTGTTTTGGCATATTCTGTCACAATGACATTTTAAATTTATCCATTCAATAACTTATGGGACCTATAAAGTTTATGGGATGTTAGTGAATATAGGCATTAATAATTTGGACATTTTTCGAAAACCACTTATTTATTTTTTACGAGACTTTACCAATGTTACAAGCTATCCACTAATACCTTAATTTTTTCCTTGAGACCTACAACCGTAGGTGGGTTTTGGCTTCATCTACGACTTTGCTTACGTTTCATACTTCTTCATTTTCATGTGTCTTGCCCTCCAAGGGCGTTGACCAAATTCATGATTTGTATTTTATCTGCAGCTTTTCGAAATAGAGACCTTGTACTACCACTGGCGGAGGTTCTTGAGCCATGATCTTCTGCGGTGGCCTGGACTACGTGTAACTTCTATCTTTATTGGGCTATCAGCCGGTCAAGTGAGAACCTCAGAGGAGTTTAATCACCCGATATATACCTTAACTTCACAGAAAACCTCTGAAATACTGCGAAAGGTGATTTGCGAAAATTCGTTCCTTGTTGGGGATCGAACTCAGGCTTCCAATGCTCAGTACGAGACGGACGTCGTCTCTAACCACTCGGCCACGGAGCTTTGTACCTTATATTTTTAGGATTATATTTTCCTTGTATTTTACCCAGTATTATAATTTACAGTAATCTGCACTTCATCATTAAGGGCGACATGTCCAAGGTATTCCAGTTTCCTTCTTTTTATTGTGTTAAGTTTACATTAGGATTATATTTTCTTTGGTTTACTCCAACTCTTCAGCTGGCAATGCTGCTATCAATTTTCTGCGCGGTATCCCTTTGGGTCTTACTACAACAAGCTACCATTCTGTTATTGATTTGGAGCTTCTATCTTTGCCAATTCTGATGATATGCCAGAGCCATCTGACTATTTGAGCTTTGATAAATCTAACTATATTTGCTTCATTCATGATGATGTTTAGTTCGTGATTCTTTCTTACACGCCAGCTGCAATCTTCCTTTTGTGTGGGTTCAAATATTTTATGAAGGATTTTATTTCGAATAATCGTATTGAATTTTCCTCATTCTAGCGTCTATGTCTCGCTGGCGTATGTTACCACTGGTTTAATGAGCATCTTGTATATCTTCCTGGTTGATTGATAAATTTGTCTTGAAATCTACATCTTTCACCCTCTCCAATTCCTGCTTCCAGAGCTCTTCCACCCTCACATTCCATAGAATTGTCCAACAGAACTAATCCTATGTACAGGACAACATTAAATAATAGAAAATAGGGTACAAAGTATACAATAAACTATTGAAATTAACTAAGAACAAGCTAAAACAATAAAAAAAATAATATTAATAAATATCAATAATAAATAATAATAATAAATAATAATAATAAATAATAATAATAAATAATAATAATAAATAATAATAATAAATAATAATAATAAATAATAATAATAGTAAATAATAATAATAAATAATAATAATAAATAATAATAATAATAATAAATAATAATAGTAAATAATAATAATAGTAAATAATAATAATAATAAATAATAATAGTAAATAATAATAATAATTAATAATAATCAATAATAATAATAAATAATATATTAAATAATAATAATAATAAATAATAATAAGTAATAATAATAAATAAAAATAATAAATAATAATAATAAATAAAAATAATAATAATAAATAATAATAATAATATATAATAATAGTAAATAATAATAATAAATAATAATATAAAATAATAATAATAAATAATAATAATAAATAATAATAATAAATAATAATAATAAATAATAATAAATAATAATAATAAATCATTTTAATAATTATAATAATATTTATTCTTCAATTTCTCACTTACATATAACAATAGTTGAATGTATAACAGAAATAAATAACAATAATAAATAAAAATAATAAATAATAATAATAAATAATAATAATATATATAATAATATAAATAATAATAATAAATAAAAATAATAAATAATAATAATATATAATAATATATATAATAATATAAATAATAATAATAAATAAAAATAATAAATAATAATAATAAATAAAAATAATAAATAATAATAATAAATAATAATAATAATAAATAATAATAATAATAAATAATAATAATAAATAATAATAATAAATAATAATAATAAATAATAATAATAAATAATAATAATAAATAATAATAGTAAATAATAATAGTAAATAATAATAATAAATAATAATAAAAAATAATAATAATAAATAATAATTTATAATAATAATAAATAATAATAATAAATAAAAATAATAAATAAAAATAATAAATAATAATAATAAATAATAATAATATAAATAATAATAATAAATAATAATAAATAATAATAACTAATAATAAATAATAATAAATAATAATAATAATAAATAAAAATAATAAATAATAATAGTAAATAATAAGAGTAAATAATAATAATAAATAAAAATAATAAATAAAAATCATAAATAAAAATAATAAATAATAATAATAAATAATAATAGTAAATAATAATAGTAAATAATAATAATAAATAATAATAGTAAATAATAATAAATAATAATAATAATAAATAATAATAATAGTAAATAATAATAATAATAATAAATAATAATAATAATAATAAATAATAATTATAAATAAAAATAATAAATAATAATAATAAATAATAATAATATATAATAATATAAATAATAATAATAAATAATAATAATATATAATAATATAAATAATAATAATAAATAAAAATAATAAATAAAAATAATAAATAAAAATAATAAATAATAATAATATAAATAATAATAATAAATAATAATAAATAATAATAACTAATAATAAATAATAATAAATAATAATAATAATAAATAAAAATAATAAATAATAATAATAATAAATAAAAATAATAAATAATAATAGTAAATAATAAGAGTAAATAATAATAATAAATAAAAATAATAAATAAAAATCATAAATAAAAATAATAAATAATAATAATAAATAATAATAGTAAATAATAATAGTAAATAATAATAATAAATAATAATAGTAAATAATAATAAATAATAATAATAATAAATAATAATAATAGTAAATAATAATAATAATAATAAATAATAATAATAAATAATAATAATAAAACATTTTAATAATTATAATAATATTTATTCTTCAATTTCTCACTTACATATAACAATAGTTGAATGTATAACAGAAATAAATAACAATAGTAAATAAAAATAATAATAATAAATAATAATTATAAATAAAAATAATAAATAATAATAATAAATAATAATAATATATAATAATATAAATAATAATAATAAATAATAATAATATATAATAATATAAATAATAATAATAAATAAAAATAATAAATAATAATAATAAATAATAATAATAATATATAATAATAATATATAATAATAATAAATAATAATAATAAATAATAATAATAGTAAATAATAATAGTAAATAATAATAATAAATAATAATAAAAAATAATAATAAAAAATAATAATAATAAATAATAATAAATAATAATAATTAATAATAAATAATAATAATAAATAATAATTTATAATAATAATAAATAATAATAATAAATAAAAATAATAAATAAAAATAATAAATAATAATAATATATAATAATATAAATAATAATAATAAATAATAATAATAATAAATAAAAATAATAAATAATAATAGTAAATAATAAGAGTAAATAATAATAATAATAAATAATAATAATAAATAAAAATAATAAATAAAAATCATAAATAAAAATAATAAATAATAATAATAAATAATAATAGTAAATAATAATAATAAATAATAATAGTAAATAATAATAATAAATAATAATAATAAATAATAATAATAAATAATAATAATCATAAATAATAATAATAAATAATAATAAATAATAATAATAATAAATAATAATAATAATAAGTAATAATAATAAGTAATAATAATAAATAATAATAATAAATAATAATAATAAATAATATTAATAAATAATTATAATAAATAATAATAATAAATAATAATAATATATAATAATAATAAATAATAATAAATAATAATAAATAATAATAAATAATAATAAATAATAATAAATAATAATAATAATAATAATAATAAATAATAATAAATAATAATAAATAATAATAAATAATAATAATAATTAATAATAATAATAAATAATAATAATAATAAATAATAATAATAGTAAATAATAATAATAATAAATAATAATAATAATAATAAATAATAATAATAAATCATTTTAATAATTATAATAATATTTATTCTTCAATTTCTCACTTACATATAACAATAGTTGAATGTATAACAGAAATAAATTCAAGATTCTTCATTTTACATACATGTATAACCATACAGTTAGTAACAAAAATGAATGAAATATTATTCATAAACTAAAAATAATTTCTATTTCATTCTATAATGACTAAACTGATTATTATATGAAAAATAAGAAAATTCAAAAATTTCTTAATTGCGTTTTTGCCACTAAGCGCAAGCTTGTCAGTGGCCGCTTTCCATTTGAGTCATTTTATATTATTATAATAATAATAATTATTATTATTATAATAATTATTATTATTATAACAATAATTATTATTATAATAATAAATATTATTATTATAATAATAATAATTATTATTATTATTATAATAATAATATTAAATTAAAAATAATTTTAAAAATATTATAATAATGCAATATTAATTGATTATATTACCTACATTTAAATTTCCCGCTCAAGTCGGCCATCGCTCCCTCTCGGATGTGTTCGGTTGGCCATCTTCAAATCTCGGCAAAACAAAATAAAACGGTCGCCGCCATCGTTTATCCAGCCGGTACGCGTCCCCCGGCTTCCCGTTTGTTCGTCCTGTGAATTAAAGTGCTCCCTTATTACCATCCCCCCGGTCGGATTAATTGCGCACAGGTGTTGAAAGTGCGCCAGGGGTAGGATAGTGGGTTGTTGGCGTGGAGACAGGTTCAGGGCACCTGTGTTATTGTTTTGGACCTGTTGCCTGCCGGGGAACCTGTCGCGCCGTTGGGGGTCATGCACCGATGAACCCGGGGGGAAGGATGCCGCCCGCAGCACGCTGGAGGAAGGTGGAGAACGAGAGCGGGTTCCCGTTTTACATTAAGTAATAATTCAATTTACATATTAAACGGTACTAACGTACCTACATAATATATGCAAAATTCTATTAATTAATTTTTAATATATAAGGGAGGACGCCATTAAAAAAAAACGACGAAAATTGTTTTTTTTATGGTGTGTATTTATGTTCAACATATTTTACAGTTCTCTCACCCAATCTTCCCTGTTTATTAGTAGTGTTTTCTATGATTAGTAATATTTCATAAGAATTTAATTATTTGTAACTAATTACAATTTATTTATATATATATATATATATATATATATATATATATATATATTAATTGTTCAAGGTCATGAGTCATGACCTTGGATGTATGCTCAACCTAGCCTAGAAGTTGTTTTAGCTGTTTCGAAGGTTTTTGGGCCATAAACATGAATAGCATATTAAATATTTTGTTTGGTATGTTCAGGGAATCCATAAACACTCTCAAACTGTAGGAGTAACTAGTAGGAGTAACTCCTTGCTACAGTTTGAGAGCTACTTTAAGTTTATTTATTAAGATAATAATTTACTGTTAGATTATCACACTGACCCTCATATTCACCAACGTTCCATAAAGGCACCTTACACGATCAATATTACTGTCAATATTTTAGAATAATGATAGTATTACTGTACAATAATATGTTTAAAATGTTCATTATTCTAAAATATTGCCAGTATTGCTCATCGTGTAAGGTAAAGTAATGATTGAATGAAGAGAATACTGATGTTTATCTGGATAATTGATTACTTAATAAATATAAAAGGATTGAAGCAAATATTGACAGTACTAGGATTGACAGTATTATTGACTGTGTAAGGTGCCTTATAAATCTATAATATATCTATAATATAATAATAATATATAATCTATCAATAGCTATTTAACCCATAAGTATTCGTTGTTATAGCAACAATAAATATATTATCTAGGGAATGTAGTTACTTTAGATTCTCTCTATTGGAAACACTGAATAATTAAACAAAAGGTGTCATCAAAGCTCCAATCACAAGCAATATTCAAGGTGTTTGACATTTGTTTTGATAATTTCTGTCACAATGATGTTTGAAATTTATCCATTCAATAGCTTATGGAACCTATAAAGTTTATATGATGTTGGGAAATACAGGCATGAAGGATCTTGTAAATGTCTTAATTTAGCTCTAAAATTATACTAAATTATATACATTTTAAGTATAATGCTATACATTCTTCACTGAGTGCCTAGTCATGGTGTAAATAATTATAATTTAATTGGTTAAGATTATACTATATGCATTTCATGTATAATGCTATACTTTTTTCACTGAGTGATTAGTCAGGGTGTGAATAATCATGATTTAACTTGAGTGAATAATATCGTACATGCTTGTTACTATCACCATAAATTTCTAATAAATTTCCAATTTGTTGCAGCGATTCAGACAATGGCAAACAATGGGATCATCCAAAATTTGCCACCATCAAGCAACGATTAGATGACTGCAATTACATTAAATATGCTAGTTATAGGGTGGCATCAAAATTTCGAGTATTACAGGATGCATTATGTGGTAAGTAGAATGAATAAATACTACTCTAATTGTTTCACAATGGGCCCATTTTGAGGCCTAAGTGTCTGTAGCTTTGCTACCCTCCAGCCAACTATCCAGAACTATCCAGAACTCTAATTGTTGGTTATATAAAGGCTAGTTAACTATAGCCTATGAATCTTTGGGGTTTAGTTTTATAAAGCAAATGTGTCTTTATTTCCTTTTCAATTACAAATTAACAGTTTGACATTAAAACAATACAACATTGAAAAGAAAACGGCGGTTTTAAGGTGATAGTATATCTTACACAAGATGGACTATCTCTGCTTTTCAAAACAACTTTAATGCCCATGTCCTACGATTCGGGCAAATTATAGTAGGGCTCAATAAAGCCTAAAAGGGTATCTTTCTTATTCATTATTGTGCATCAGGCAACACAGGCATATTTGCTGAAACAAAAGCAGACCCTTGCACAGGCTACAGACCTGTACACAAGCCTGTTTGAGAAAACAAAAGTATTGGAAGTAGCCCACACACTTTTAGTTCAGATAAATATACAGTTTTTTACTCAGATATCTGCACAGGGAAACTAAGCAGGGCCCTTTAGGATGGTCCTGAATACATAGACTCTAATAAACTCTCTTTCTCATTCATTAATTTTCTGTTTGCAGTGAATGAGATTCCTTTAACCATAATCAGTGGAGTGTTTGAGAAGCATCGACTTGGTGCCACAGAAAACACACTCTGTTTGGAAAGTTATGACTTGGAGGCTGTGCTTTTTGACATTTATTTTGCTGCTAACAAACATAATCACACCAACACTGATGTTGATCTGGCATCTGAATTGATGATGAACTTTCTCTACAATATTTATGACAAGTAAGTCTAAAATTTCTGTAGTAAGGCTTCTAGTTTCATTCTATATAGGCGCTTTCATTTAGCTTGGTTTATCATTGCTAGATACTCCCGTAGCGTGTAGTATCACTCAGGTCGTACGGTTGTAAGGGCCGGGGTAGAATTATGCGCATCGGAAGCGTCAAATAGAATAAGAAACAATAAACCCGTACCAGCCCAGAGTGATAAACCAAAGGCAGTATATAAAAGACAAGTGCAGTATGTGATTGGTCATACTAAAGAGATAACATATGAATAATTGAAACTAAATACTTGTTCAAGTTTTTTGACGAATCTAGTACAATGCAATTCAAGTTTAAAGGCAATGAAACTTCTCTGAGCTTCTCCCTTTACGGAAGGAAAACCTGATAGCTCTATACAAATAATGTTTTTTTTATAATACATATTTTAAGGTTGTTGGTTGGATTAAATCTACAGCTAGTCTGCATTTATAGATTAATTTAATGTTATTTTTAGGGATAGAAAGGCTAATATCGAAGTATCCTCCGTGAAAATAACCCTAGCCCTACTAAGTGGCTGCAGTTTGAATTTACTGCACCGTTTTATATTCTCTCTCTGTTCCGATCACAACAATTGTGTGACGCGTCTTCGTTTGCAGTCGCTGCTGACTAGAATCAGCGGCATCATCACGTATCTGAACGAAAATGCCAGTTTTGGGCATCATCTAGTGAGAGCATCCATGGAGCAGTGTTTTAATAAGGTAGTTATAAATTAATTGATTTAAACAGCTCTAATATCCACCATGCATGATTTTCTACAAACCACAATATTTCTGTATAATACCTAAAAGGCACCTTACACGATCAATATTACTGTCAATATTTTAGAATAACGACAGTATTACTGTACGATAATATGTTTAAAATGTTCATTATTCTAAAATGTTGCGAGTATTACTCATCGTGTAAGGTATAGTAATGATGTAATGAAGAGAATACTGATCTTTATCCGGATAATTGATTACTTGATAAATATAAAAGGAGGATTGAAGGAAATATTGACAGTACTAGGATTGACATTATTATTGACTGTGTAAGGTGCCTTATAGAAAAGCTATTGACTGTTATTTCCATATTGTTCAATACTTGACAATGAAGGTTCCAAGATGTGGCCATACAAAATTATGATTGGATATTCATTAGCTTCAATCATATATTTACAACAAATTTAGTAGCAGTATATTTGATACAATTCTCTAACTAGTTATGTCCTTCTTCTGTGTGTTAGTGTATGAATTCAATTTATCCTTCCAGAATCCTGGTTTAGTGGGTATTATTGAAAATACGTTCATTGCTTGGCTGCAAGGAAACCCACAAATATTTTCCTGGTTGCCGATTATGCACCGTTTGAAAATTTCGGAGACTGGTACTATTTAAATCCAATTTCGCTCATCTATCATAAGTCATTAATATTCTCTTTTAGTTCTACACCAAGTCAAATGTTCAGTCTGCAAATTGAGTCCATTAATGGGGCTGCGCTACCGGTGTATTAAGTGCATCAAATACACACAGTGCCAGCGGTGTTTCTTTACGGGCCGAATGAGTCATTCGCACAAGCTGTCGCACACAATGAAGGAGCATTGCCGTGAGGTATGTTAAATTAGTTTTGGAAGTGTAATACAATAATGCAAATGTTACAGTAATAATACAAACAGTTGCAGTTGCATGTTTCTTACAAATAACCGTTAGAGTTTGTTTAATTGCTGAGCAATTCTCTTAAAGATTTAAAGTGTATTTAGTCCACACTAAGCTATTTTTATAGCCATTTATTTTCAGACTTCTACAATTGGTGTTTCACAGGCTATTGCAAAGAAGTTGAGCAGTTTTATCAAATGTAAATATAGAGTGAATCAAAACTGTTTGGGCGATGTGACGATTGTAGATACGAAACCTATGTGGTGAGTATATCTTTACGACAAATCATAATTTTTCAATTGCTCGTCCTCTGGATTGTATGTGTTGGTAGTATTAGCCTTAACTACACATATAGATTCTTGATGCTACAGTTTTAATATAAGATATGATGGTAAAGTGTTCATTTAGCAAGAGGTGTCTTTTTAAATCAATAGAAAAAGGCATTATTTTTGTATTTTAATCAAAAAATGTGAAATTAAAAATTTAATACTTTGTTTCTTTTTAGTTGTGAAAACAAAGAGTTATTTTTTAAACCTTCAGAAAATGAGGTTACCAGTCAGGTGGAGCCGCTCTCCTCGCCATTGTCACAACTGCAAGTCGTAATCAAACAGCTGGAGATGCAAAATAGGTTTGTTTTGTGTTGTTTGTATTATCAACGTGCGCAGTTACAGACAGAAGTCGATTTATTCACAAATAAAAATGTAACTGCGCACGTCGTTTTACATAAATACCAAACGCACAATCTTATCATTTTCAAAATAATTCAAATTCATTTTCATTCGCACAGACTCATTAAGGCACTTAGGGCCGGTTCTACAATTGACATTTAACGGGAGAATAAGGTTATTTGTGGAATAAGAATACAACATCAGTATTCTCTTCATTCCATCATTACTATTGATTACTTGATAAATTTAAAAGGACGATTCAAGCAAATATTGACATTACTAGGACTGACAGTATTATTGATCATGTAACATACCTTATATGTCAACAACAATAAAAACTATATCTCTACCTCAGAAGTAAACTCTGTCATAACTACATAAATTCTGCGATTTTATTTATTTTATTTTTTAGGTTTTACCACTAATTAATAAGTAATTATATAATATTTTCTTTTACAGTGAATTACAACGACTACTCCTCTTGGGTACTAGAAGTGATAAAGATATGAAGGTGTATTTGGAGGAGCATCGAGTGCACGTGGAAACGCAAATAGACAAACTAAAAACTTTAAAGGTAAAACAATTTGTGCTTGAGCTGGGGCAATTAATTTTATTAGTTTTACAAATTCTTCCTTCATATTAGAATTTTATGAACGTATCGGAATGTGTTTCAAATTCCATTCCTGCACCACACACATTAGAATCAACTCCGATGGTGTGCAATGGCAAACCTTTAAGCCGAGTCCTAAAGGGCATCGATTTGTTTAGTCCTATACCGCAAATTGCGGAGGTTCCCATAGCAGAACGCACGCCGCCACTGCCTGTATTCCGATTGGACACAACTCCAAAGGATGTTGATGTGACTCGAGATAGCTTTGTGTCGCCTTATTCATTGAGGGATATCACGACGTGGATTGGAGGTTTTGTTGTTATTGTACGTGTGCATGAACAGCATTTTAAATATTTTGTTTGGTATGTTCAGGGAATCCTACCTCCAATCCAGAATATAGTGTTGATGATAAGATGTTTGAGGATCCTCCAGCGCAAACCGATTTAGATGATGCGTTGGCGAAATTACAACAGATATTGGCTAATAATTTCTCCCTAGATGGTAAATATATGATACTTTATTACTTTTAAAATCGCGTGGCGCAGCTATGCGCACCCGCATGCGTCAGGCATGAATCGCACCCCGTAAATTGTCGTATGTTCAAAGTACGAGGCAAGTCCAAAAAGTAAGAGTAATTGTTTTATCTATTTAAAAAAATTGTAATTATTTTTATATATTATTGTTCATCCTAAACACAGCCACAACACACCGCTCCATGCAGTATTTTTATATATAAAGCCTTGGTTTCCTAGGAAGCGGTGTCGACAAAAGCGGCCGTATTTCACGTCATTTTGACGTCTCACATTTATTTTACGTATATTTAAATAAATATGGTAATCCAAAGAGCGGTAAACTTCAAAATATTAGGAAAATGTCATGAGTTACACCGGAATCTGGTGAGTTATTCACAGCATGTACTTAAACCGGATCTTGTAATGTGTAAATGACGTCAAAAACGGCCGTTTTTATCGACACCGCTTGCTAGGAAACCAGGACTTCAGGCATGAATCACACGCCATATATTGTAGTATGTTAAATGTACGAGGCAAGTCCAAAAAGGAAGAATAATCGTTTTATCTATTTAAAAAAATTGTAATTATTTTTATATATTATTGTTCATCCTAAACACAGCCACAACACACCGCTCTGTGCAGTATTTTTATATATAAAGCCTTGGTTTCCTAGGAAGCGGTGTCGACAAAAGCGGCCGTATTTCACGTCATTTTGACGTCTCACATTTATTTTACATATATTTAAATAAATCTGGTAATCCAAAGAGCGGTATACTTCAAAATATTAGGAAAATGTCATGAGTTACACCGGAATCTGGTGAGTTATTCACAGCATGTACTTAAACCGGATCTTGTAATGTGTAAATGACGTCAAAAACGGCCGTTTTTATCGACACCGCTTGCTAGGAAACCAGGACTTCAGGCATGAATCACACGCCATATATTGTAGTATGTTAAATGTACGAGGCAAGTCCAAAAAGGAAGAATAATCGTTTTATCTATTTAAAAAAATTGTAATTATTTTTATATTTTATTGTTCATCCTAAACACAGCCACAACACAGCTCTATGTAGATTGTGAGCCACGGCATAAGCTTTTTATACTCCTCAAAGAATTCTATCGCCATATCTTTCCAGTTCAACATCTTTTGTTTCACTTCCTCGTCGGTTGAAGTTTTTTCTACCCATATGAGTCTAAAGGTATGGGAACGAACTTTTTTTGTGCCAACTCATCCGTCTAAATTGATGGTATTCGTATTTTCACTTCTCTGATCATCATGAACATTCCTTCTTTCTTCATTACACTCACGACATTACTTAAATTCGTTAGTTCGGTTCGTAACAGATTCGCTATAATTAGTCTTGATCCGTAAAAAAAATTCAATGGGTATTTTTCTATCTGATGGCCAGCGCGCACCTCATGCTTGGTGGGATTTCTTATCGACATATATCGTACAAACTGACACTAGTAGGCGAGTTTTTGTACTAACGAGGTCCGCTCGTGCTCGTTATGTTTAGGCGAACCTCCCATGACCAATCAGTGTAGCCAAGCTTGGTCAATAAATGAAACAGTACTCTAACTTTCTTGACGTGCCTTGTATTATAAAAAAGTTTAAAACTTAATTACTCCCATTTTTTATTTAAAATGAATGATTTGTGCGAAATATCTTAAATTTTGATTTAATATTTATATGAATTAATTTAAAAATTAAGCTTATTTTGAAGAACATTGGGAATTTTTGTGGATTTTTTTGTGTTCTTAATATTGTGGTTGAGTGGAAATAATTTTTAAGAGATATTTAATATGACCGTTATTTACATTAATCATTTTGTTTTAGAATCATTAGGGAACGTCGACAACAAACAATTGAAAAGTGCGGTAAATGAAGTGGAAGGTATGCTTTCAACTATCATTGACAACGTAGAGACCAACAAGATTACCCCACAAACCGGCGCTTGTCCGTACTACGGCACAGCCAGTTGAGACACGCCGATTTCCTTCACCTGTCCTTCCGTAAGTGTACAAATCATACATTCCAATTCACTTTCCTCTAATTGTGGCAAGACTGACACAACAAAACATTTCAAATAACTAGAAAAGATTTTAACTTTTTTCGTTACTATGTACTGCGTGTTTATAAATGGCAACAGGTTTTATAAATGGTAACAGGGTGATGTGGTACATATTAAACCAGCCTTGGTAAATTTACACCGCCGTGATGATTATAATGGAAATGCGCTGTTCTATTCCAGCAACTGTATACTGTATGCGCACCGAGAAATTTCACTGTATACCTATTGCCTCGAGTGGTAGCAGTTTTACTAAAACAACATTGAGACAAACACCATTTATGACGCATATAAAATACATACACAAAACACAAATCATATTTAATTCGATAGAATACGATTAATATGAATCGTCTACTACGACTACAAAAATTTGGTGTATAATTAGAAAAATGTGGACAACTTTATGGGATGTTTTTTGATACCATATATGTTTACCTATCAATATCTTTCTGCAAAATACAGATAATTCACGATTTTAGTTCGTTCAATTATGGAAATTCGGGTTACTAGTATTTGGTAAAAATCAGTAAACTAGTCTGAACTGAAGTCTTCTCTATTTATGAAATCGCACCGCCAATTGTCCGTATCTTCCAAAATGACTTTCACAAGTCAGTATACGAACTACGGTCAGGTGGTGTCAGGAGTGCAGCACCCATGACAAAGATTTGAATTACATGTGCAATTTTTATCACTGCCCTATGGGGGTCGTCGTACAAATTGGCTTATAAGAGCAAATTTCAAACACTTATAGTTTTCTATAACCTAAACATCATGTGTCTTTATTCTCAAGGTAATAACGTTATAGGTAATAACGCTATAGGTAATAACGTTATATGCAATAACGTTATAGGCAATAACGTTATAGGTAATAACGCTATAGGTAATAACGCTATAGGTAATAACGCTATAGGTAATAACGTTATAGGTAATAACGCTATAGGTAATAACGCGATAGGTAATAACGCTATAAGTAATAACGTTATAGGTAATAACTCTATACAAGTTATTTCATAAACATTCATATACATTTAAAGTGATACAGATTTGGGGTACTGTGTGGTAACGTTATAAATTCATTCCTATAAAAATCGAAATTTACCTTTTTTGGGATTTTGTTGTATATGTCAGTCTTACTAATACTTTACCTTATGACCTTTGAATGCGTTTTTAACGTATATCAATTTCTGTCCTAGTGTGACACACACTGTATAAATTGCAATATTCGACGATGACCAAATATGCTTTACAGCTATAGATATTATTTTATAAGAATATATTTAGAGAGATCTAGTTTATGTTTATACAAAAAAACAAAAGAACAATAATGAAGTGCTTTAATTTTAACAATTCTTTATTTGGTGCTGGGTTAATTCTCTCATTCTAAATCCTAATTCGTATTGAAGTAAGTATAAAGCAAACTGCAGACTAATACTGATTATTTTTGGTATGATTTTATGTGAAAATGTGACATTATCCATTATCCAAAGTAAATAACCATATTTGTTATTAACATTTATATATATATATATATATATATATATATATATATATATATATATATATATTCTCTAAAAATTTCACCCTCCAGTGGGTGACATTTTTAGAGAATTTACATTTACCTATTTATAGCCTCACATTTGGCAATAATAATACACGCCAAATTTATATATATATATATATATATATATATATATATATATATATATATATATATCCGCTGGCCTTTTCTACCACAGTGTGGTGTAAAGGTTTGAATTTTCCTCTATTCTTTTATAAATGTTTTCCATTCTCTTCTATTTATTGCCAGTTCTTTTGCTTCCTTCCAGTTTTTTTTGCTTTCCTTTCTAATATTTCCGATATAGCTTCATCCCATTTTTTTTTTCTTGGTCTTTGATTTTTGCTCTCCATATTCTTTTGGCTGGTGCTGTCTCAGCCATCCTAATTATGTGTCCCCACCATCCTAACTGCCTTTCTTCTATGTACTTTATTGTTATATGTTAATATATTATTCAATTGGAGTAGATAATAATATTTTACTCAACCTCGTTCAATCGGAATAATTTCCGATGTTTCTCCCCCAATGAGGATAGGACACATCTCTACCGATTAAGATTATTTCGTCTTGGTAGACTGAGGGCCAGGTTTATGTCTTGAGATGTAAGTCATCAAAAGATACTAAACAAGAGGGCCATAAAGGTCTTCATAACAATGATTTCGAGATATTATATATACCAATTTTATCCATATAATTATATTGGAAAATCGCATGCGGTTCAAAAGAATTGTAGTAATCCCAATAATAATTGATAGAATATATTATTTATTTGACTAAATTCGTTATACAATATTACATTATTTCTCATATATAAACAAAATAAAAGCCATTAGGATTAATTAATAATTAACAATGGATTTAACAAACGTGCGCACGTATAAAATATATTAATACATAAATAAATTTCGGTATAAATATATAAAAAATAAGCTTCTCTCACTCTCTCTCTCTCTCTTATTATCCGTAACTTATTTGAATAACCGTCTTCGTTTATTACCTTCCTTAAACAGCAGTGCTGTGCAAGGAACGCATTATTTTGTTTTTTTTTTAATAAATATTAATTGATAATAATAGTATTATTGCACATGATAGTGTGTAGTAGGGTTTGGTCAATTGCGCTTGGATGAGTTGATTAGGTATTTGCAGCAGTGCGTTAGTAGGTGCTTCTCACCGGCGGCGGTGTCGTGTGCCGTCGCCATCTCTCGCGTGTAGATATCGAGACCGTATTGGCCTTCCTCCGGGAAGCTTATGTTGAATGTGACTATGTCGTCGGTGACGTTGTGCGAGACGAACTTCGATAACCGTTTCTCCTCCACGCCGTTCTTGTGGAGCGTCGCCATAAAGTCGGTCAGTTGGCGCGACATTCGGAATTGAGTTTCTAACTCGCGACCCGCAAAAACTAATGCATCCTAGAAGAAACAGAACAATTATACTTTAAATAATAATAAATAAATTTTGAAAATAGTTATTGGTGATTCAAGCCGGTTGATACTCCATCTGGTGGCACGAAATGAACTACATTTAGTAGGGAATTTGTTTGCATTACATTTGTTTTTTCATCTTCATACATGACTATAAAGCCAAGGTTATACTATTTATACCTTAAAAGTACATTAACAATCGCGCATTATTGTAGAAGTGACTAAAATCATATGATTTTAATGCAATCAGCTGATTAAACAATAACAAAGATCAGCTGTTTACCTACTACTTTGAAGACAATCATTAACGTTTGAATCGCGAATTGTATTTGTTATAATTTTGTAACGGGTCCTTCTGCCGTGGCTTAGTGTATGTATGTATGTATGTATGTGTATGTATGTGTATGTATGTGTATGTATGTGTATGTATGTATGTGTATGTATGTGTATGTGTGTGTGTGTGTGTGTGTGTGTGTGTGTGTGTGTGTGTGTGTGTGTGTGTGTGTGTGTGTGTGTGTGTGTGTGTGTGTGTGTGTGTGTGTGTGTGTGTGTGTGTGTGTGTGTGTGTGTGTGTGTGTGTGTGTGTGTGTGTGTGTGTGTGTGTGTGTGTGTGTGTGTGTGTGTGTGTGTGTGTGTGTGTGTGTGTGTGTGTGTGTGTGTGTGTGTGTGTGTGTGTGTGTGTGTGTGTGTGTGTGTGTGTGTGTGTGTGTGTGTGTGTGTGTGTGTGTGTGTGTGTGTGTGTGTGTGTGTGTGTGTGTTAGGACTTGCTAGTTCAGAAAATCTGAGAGAATTTGCAGCGTTTTGACTTTTATACACTTTTCTACAACTACCTCCACGTCATTGACCACAGTACTGTTATTGTCACAACCAAAAAAAAAAAAAGACCTTTATTGGCATTTCCCTCACTGCCCTTCCACATCACAAACCACAACAAAAATATACAAAAATACAAATATAAATAAAAGTAATTATATTATTTTTTATATTACTGTTACTGTGACAACCAGATACAAGGATCCTTTTAAAAATTTCTACTGCCAAATAAATGGCGGCATCTTTTCATGTATAATCAAAATATTTATTGGAATAAGGAATATTGCCTGTTTCTAAGAGGATTATTAATATCATAACGATTTTATCTCCATTCGTTTATGTTTCGATAATTTTTTACTTACATTCATTTGTAACTGATCTAAGCTTTCGAATATAAATTTATAAACACCTTCAACGGTCGCTCAATTTGTACTTAATTCATTTATTACAGTTTCTAGCAGTGGTAAGCCATCTAACAGTTGGTATATTTTACCTGGTGTGTGATCGGTATAAGTCCGAACAACCGCGTCGCTTTGGTAGGGCCCCATTCTCCGCTTGCACAGTCGGGCAGCGGCACCATAACCGTTTGCAACTCCTTGCAGCAAATTTTAAACTTGCACACGCTCTTGAACTTCATAGGCTCGCCCGTCAGGTACTCCTTGGGCGTCACCGCATTGGCGAAGATGTCCAGGAGAAATGCGCCGCTGCAAGGAGCATGCACCCTGAATGCTACCATATTACCGACAACAGACTGAAATAAATGGACAATATTTCAATTAAATTATATAATATTCAAAAACATGCAACTATTGGATTGTTACGGTGTCCATTTTGTGATAATTCATTTTAAAGGAAAAATAAAACGATTTTTTACTTTGTTTTTTGTTTAACACAAGTGTGATAAAAAAAAATCAGTAAGTAAAAAGTCGTTTTATTTATTTTTTAACATGCAACTAATCTGCATTGTTGATTTAAAATAACAAAAAGGTTGCTGAGGGTTTGACTGCATCTAGACCACTTGTATGGGACATTTGTGCATCCCTCAGTTAACATTTCATCCATCCATCCATTTAAATGAAACATGTTTATAGTTTATTTCCATTTAAAATGCAGATTAGGGGTTGGCATTTGTGCATGTTTCAGTTAACATTCCATCCATCAGTTGTGAAAAACTGTAGAATCGCTTTTGGAAGGATGACGCTTGACGCGGGCTGGTTTAGGCTCCCCCCAGCGTAAACCAGCCCGCGTCAAGCGTCATCCTTCCCAAAGCTATTCTACAGTTTTTCACAACTGTGGGATGGATGGATGAAATGTTAACTGAAAGATGCACAAATGCCAACCCCTAATCTGCATTTTAAATGGAAATAGACTATAAACATGTTTCATTTAAATCATAATAAAACTGACCTGCATTACAAAACGTTTTAAAGAAACGCCCTCAAAGCTATCACCGTCGCTGTCGTAGAATTTCAAGTTGTAGTGGAAAATCAAGCTACCCTGCATGTGATTTGGCATTGCGATTCGTACGGTGGCTGCGCCTAAAAAAAACAAAACATTTTGTTTTTGTGCATATTGTTAACTTATTATATACGAGGGTGCTTTGAAAAGTTTGCTAAATGAAAGGGAGCATGAGAAAATATGTTTTATTTTTCTACATAATTCCCTTTGGGTTAAATGCACTTTATCCAACGATGTTCCAAAGCCATTATGCCCTCACGAAAGTGAGAAATAGTCGTCGACAGCTGCTTTTACTTCTTCTTATGTGGAAAATCGTTTTCCCCCAAGGATAACATTTTTAGTCGTATTTCAATTCATTCGTATTTCAATTCATTCGATTTTCCCATTGCTACCACACTTGTATAGGGACGAGAGTTGATGTGCGGTTCAAGTTTTGTAATGAATCTACGAGGGTGCTTTGAAAAGTTCGCGAAATGAAAACTTTTCAAAGCACCCTCGTAGATTCATTAAGAAACTTGAATCGTATAATTCAGAACAAGTTTCGTACACGTAATAATACGTCCGCTCTTACTTTTTCATTAAAGTTTTTATTCGAGACGTTATTAAGAGTACCAACCTACGGCTCGGTTGTATAAAGGCGAGTTAATTATAGTCCGTGATTATATTAGATGTTAAATTCTGATTAACTTTCTATTTTATAGCCTAATGTACGAGGGTTGCTGTTTATGTATTCAGAATGTATAATACTGGCGTTGCTAGGTTCGATCCGATTGCGCCATCTATCTAGATTTCGATTATTGACTCTCATCAGTGCGGCTTAACTATTCGCGATTCAAATGTCAACGGTTTTTGTCGAACTAGTGGGTAAACAGTTGATCTTTGATCACTTGGACAATAATGCATGGTCGCTAATAAACTTTTAATATACAACTAGACAAACCTTGCACATATTGTCACATATATTATAAGAAAATACATTTTATGTATAGTGATTACCCACTAGATTTTAGTTCATTTTCTGCCACCAGATAGAGTACCAACTAGCTTGAATTGCCCATTAAGGATGAATTCACAAAATCGTGAGATTCATCCTCCATAGCTGAGCTGCACTGATGAGATCTAATAAGATCGAAATCTAGATCTATAGATTGCTGAATTCACGCTTATATACTGTATGATTCTATTTATATCTTACGGATACTGCCTACATAATAAGTACCTGTTGAGTCTGTAAACATAACGGCCTTCGTGTTCGGATCAGAGAAGTAAAGGCCATATCTGAAAAAGAGCGATCGCACGAACGGCAGCTCTTCGAACTCCTGCAGTGTGATTGGCTGTTTGAGCAGCTGCCAGTCGGACTGCAGGGGGAAGAACTCGTAGATGAATTCTTTGGGGTCGGTTAGGAAGTAATGGTCATCGTATTCGTACCTAAAGGAGAAATTTGTTTTTTGAAACTATACAACTTTTATGATATAAAATCAACATTTTTTTCTTGCCATGACGTGATTTTCTGTATTAAACATCTAATAAGATAATGACCCTGCAACTTATTAATGCCCAGGGGTACGATTTTTGGCCGATCGCTATTACCATGCGCTATAATGCGTACATATTTCATAGCGCTGAACTAATAAAGGCACCTTACACGGTCAATAATACTGTCAATACTATTACTGTCAATATTTGCTTCAATCCTCCTTTTATATTTATCAAGTAATCAATTATAAGGATAAAGATCAGTATTCTCTTCATTACAACATTAATATACATTACACGATGAGTAATAGTGGCAATATTTTAGAATAATGAACATTTTATAGTATTATTATAGTACAGTAATACTGTCATTATTCTAAAATATTGACAGTAATATTGATCGTGTAAGGTGCCTTATAGAATGAACACACAAATTAATGTCCAAACATAACTACTGTCGAGCTTTCAGTTTTGTCAAAGATAGGCAGAACCTTTCGTGAAGCGTGAGGTCTCAAATCGGTACGATTTGTAATAATAGCATACGTCTCTTGATCTCTATATGCATAACGATTGCTCAAAAATACACCCCTAGGACACCATAAGACGTTAAGACGACTCTATCTATATTTATTAGAAATTTTCTTGCGTGTTTCATACCTCAAACTATCCGATTTCGTTTTGTTGCCCGCCTTGGGCGCCTCTTTGGCATTAACGAGGTGTCTGGCGCCCCAGTTGCACTGAACGAACCTCCAAGCGCCCGCCACGTACACGGCATTCCAGGAGTTTCTGAATCTGTTGTCCTCGAAGCGGACGCCGGGCTGGTAGCCCGCCGATTTCGAGTAGCCTTTGATCACGACACAGTGCAATCCTGCGTAACTTGAATCAAAAGAGTTATTTCAGTGTTTTTTTCCATGTATTTTGATCAGTGACATAGAAACACTTACATAAAACCTAGAATCAGTATTTTTTTACTTTCCAAATACAGCACTACTGTATAAGGAAGATATTATATATAAAAATTATAATTATGAACAATATTATTATTGTTACTTTCCGAATACATCGCTGATGTATAAAAGGAAGGTATTGTTTTAGCGAAAATGTCTTTATGTTCTTTAACTAAGATTGTGACAATGTGCGATAACTTTCCGGGAAAAAATCTACACTATATCCCGGAATTTTGTTCACAGACAGACAGACGGACATTCCTACATACATACTAACACACAGACATCGTAAAAATCGGATTAATTTCGGCTATTTTAGGCATAAAACGTAAACTATATATATTATCGCAATCCGTTGTGCCATTTCCCGGAATTTTGTTCACAGACAGACAGACGAACATTCATACTAACACACAGACATCGCAAAAAACTGATTAATTTTGGATATTTTTAAAAAACGTAAAAAAGAAATCAATTTTGTTTACGTTTTATGCCTAAAATAGCCGAAATTAATCCGATTTTTGCGATGTCTGCGCGTTAGTATGAATGTCCGTCTGTCTGTCTGTGCACAAAATTCCGGAAAATGGCACAACGGATTGCGATAATATATATAGTTTATGTTTTATGCCTAAATTCGCCGAAATTACTCCGATTTTTGCGAAGTCTGCGCGTTAGTATGAATGTCCGTCTGTCTGTCTGTGAACAAAATTCCGGGAAATGGCACAGCGGATTGCGATAATATATATAGTTTACATTTTATGCCTAAAATAGCCAAAATTAATCCGATTTTTGCGATGTCTGCATGTTAGTATGAATGTCCGTCTGTCTATCTGTGCACAAAATTCCGGGAAATGGCACAACGGATTGCGAATATATATATATATATATATAGTTTACGTTTTATGCCTAAAATAGCCGAAATGAATCCGATTTTTGCGATGTCTGCGTGTTAGTATGAATGTCCGTCTGTCTGTCTGTGAACAAAATTCCGGGAAATGGCACAACGGATTGCGATAATATATATAGTTTATGTGTTATGCCTAAATTCGCCGAAATTACTCCGATTTTTGCGAAGTCTGCGTGTTAGTATGAATGTCTGTCTGTCTGTCTGTGAACAAAATTCCGGGAAATGGCACAGCGGATTGCGATAATATATATAGTTTACATTTTATGCCTAAAATAGCCGAAATTAATCCGATTTTTGCGATGTCTGCGTGTTAGTATGAATGTATAAATACAACGGATTGCGATAATATATATAGTTTACATTTTATGCCTAAAATAGCCAAAATTAATCCGATTTTTGCGATGTCTGTGGGTTAGTATGAATGTCCGTCTGTTTGTCTGTGAACAAAATTCCGGGAAATGGCACAGCGGATTGCGATAAAATTTGGTAATTAGTTGAGAACTCTGGGACGAACCAGTGAAAATTGAAGCAAAATCGAATCATTAACAGAGAAGAAAACTCTACCAAACCAATTTCCTGAACGGTTCGCTTTAATATTTCGCTCGTCTCAGTGAACAGCAAGGATGTCATCGGCATTTACCAAGCGGGGAATTAGTTAAATGATTGCAAGTTAAATGTAGTAAGGTAATAATAAAATGTATAAATGTGAAAATGTCGAGTATTCTCAAACGTTTGCAAAAAAAGTTGAAAATGTCGAAAATGTTAACAAAATATTAACAATTCGGAAAGTCGTAGATATTTTATTTAAATATAGATATACCTGCACAGTCTCTTGAATAATACATGGTAACTCTCCGTGCCGTTTTTGATGCCCCGCAGCAACCCCATGGGGGAATCCCCGCGTAGATTCTCATCAAAGGACATTGTGTTGAGGTTTTTCACAGTTATCCATCGGAAAATCGTTCGCGCTTTCTCAATATCCGAGCCGCATCGGCCAACCAATTGTCGCACTAGATCGGTGAATGATTTTTGGTCTTCCTGTGCTACCTAAATGTTACAATACAATAAATATACTACATCTATGTATTTTTATACAGTCAATAATACTGTCAATCCTAGAACCGTCAGTATTTTCTTGAATTCTCCTTCAATATTTATCAAGTAATCAATTATCCGAATAAATATCAGTATTCTCTTCATTCCATCATTACTATCAGTAATACTATCAATATTTTAAAATAATGAAGATTTTAAACATATTATCGTACAGTAATACTGTCATTATTCTAAAATATTGACAGTATTATTGATCGTGTAAGGTGCTTTAATAGTTAGAGGCGCCATCCGTTTTATACTGAGCATCAGGGACAGTCGCTGATTCTCTTTTGAAAACATGTTTTAGAACATTCAAACCCACAGTCTCCACTTTAACGAGCAACAGTCCGATCTAACTGTATTATTTCCTCTATACATCGATTACAGTGCCACATCACTGCTCCCATATCTTCCTTACGCATGCCCGATTTTATGCGACTTTCTAGTCAACGTTTCCACTACTTTATTTACCACCCTTGTATAATTATTAATTTCATTCACAATCATCAAATCTTAAATTATTTGTTTAAAAATCAATGTAATGAGACGTATTTCTTAAACCCGGGTTTCCTCGGAAAGTCATTTACACATCACAAAAATCGTTATAAATATATCGACGGTGTAGCGCAAGAAAGGACAATCTGCTTTTTTAACAATCATGTAACAGATCCAAACAGATTTTAATGACTAATAAACGAAACTAAAAGGACCAATCTATGGCTCCCTCTCAATTCCTCATTTCACAATAGTTTAAAGTTAACTGTTAGTATTAAGTCCTTTAGATCAGTTAATAATTATTAAATAATAATTAATAATTATTAAATATAAATAATAAATTATATAATAATTAAATTGTACTTATTTAAAGTCCTTTAGATCAGTTTAAATAAGTACAATTAAATTATTATTATAATAATGATAATGATAATGTTTTACCGATATTGCTATTTGATCGACGTCAGCAAACTCGATGGGATCACTATATATTTGGAATTTTGATAGCGCTGGCGGGGCGGGTACAGGCGCGTGACTGGGGTAGGGCGCCAACTCCTCGGCGGTGTCCTCCAAGTAGAGAGATTCCGCCATCATATACTCGCTCCGCTTCTCGTTGATCAACTCCAACATTTCATGACTCTGCTTTTCCACTAGGGCCGCCGTTTGGGCCCTGCAAACAAAACAATCAATTTAATTCATAAACTAAATTGAAAATACTGTAACAATTGAATAATTCACATGTCCCACAACAATTAATTATCTAGATACAAATGTAAACGTTATGTTAATATTTTTCTTTTGTATCTATTGGTTATGTTTTAGGTACTTTATTTAGAACTGTATTGTTTGATCAATAGCTACTGCTATACGTGTACAGCAGTATGGAATTTATTATTTTGTTTGGTTTGGTCTTATACCGTGCCTTCATAAAAGTCGATTTATTACTGAAATTTACCGTTCTAATATATAAACTTAAGTCCTAATTTCCTAGCAAGCGGTGTCGATAAATACGGCCGTTTCTGACGTCATTTACAGATTACAAGATACGTTTTAAATACATGTAATTGAATAACTCACCAGATTCCAGTGTAATTCATGACATTTTGTCAATACTTTGAAGTATACATCTCTCTGGATTACCAGATTTATTTAAATATACATAAAAGAAATGTGTGACGTCAAAATGACGTTAAATACGGCCGCTTTTGTCGACACCGCTTCCTAGGAAATCAAGGCTTTAGAGCCTGGATTATACATCCAAGCTCTAAAGCTAGTTTATATATTAGAGCGGCAAAATTCAATCATAAATCGATAAAGCAGATTAATTTCATAACTCAAAGTTAATTCCTGATTCAAACGTCACATTTGGACAACATTGAAATATAAAGCGACGTTGCCATATTTACATAGAGGTATATGAGGCTATGAACTGTAAAGTTAGCAAACATTTATGCAACATCTATTGGTGGATTACTTATAATCACGAGTTACAAATAACTCGTATTTATAGAACCAAGCTTAGATATATTTCTTTAGACACTAATGGGCCATTCACAATAAGCGCGGTAGTGGTAAGGTAGTGGCAAGCAATATTTTGCATGGCTATAAAAATTCAGACGTTTAGAATTGGGCAGTAATGCTATGCGATAATTATGGTAGAGATAATTATCCATGCTCTGTCATAGTTTTACTGCGCTTCTGTAAACGCCCGCATTTTTATACAAGTGTGCAATTTCGCTTACCGCTACGTTACCCCTACCACGGTTATTGTGAATGGTCGTTTTGTTTCTACTCAGTACAAATTAAGTAGAAACAATAATGTTTGGGGTAGAATGCTATGGGCAATTCAAGCTAGTCGGTACTCTATCTGGTGGCAGAAAATAAATGAAAATCTAGCGCGTAATCTCTATGTGTAACATGTATTCTCTCATCATATATATGAAAATGTGTTGCAAGGTTTGTCTAGTTATAAATTAAAAAAATCGTTTGGTCAATTTTTGACCACGCTGTACATTATTTCGACATTCTGACAATGTCCAAAGACTTTTCAGTTTTAATTAAAACTTGTTTCAAAGAGTGACTTTTTCACAAGAAACGCAAACTTTAAAAGTTTAGTTACGTTGATTCGTGGACACGCTGTACATAATTATTATAACAATTCGAAAATAAAGTGGAAAAAAACAATCTACAGCAGCTCAAACTACTACTAAATCTTTATAGAAACTAACATTTGCTAGTTTTTAATTTACTTGATATTTTCTAGCCGTTATTAAACCTGTACGTTTTCCCTTTCTTCATTGAAGTCCATAGATATCTTTGACTTATAAGTCGGAATAAGTTAACTATTATTTTACCTCTCGTGTTCAAGCATCTTTCTCGTAAGCGATTCCTTCTTCTTGTCGCGCCGCAGCGTCATATTCTTCTCCAGGTCATCCTTTTCTTGCTGGTGCCGCAACGTGAGCACGTTTTGTTCGTCCCGTTTCCTCTTCACCTGCATTTCCCGCTCGAATCGGTTTGTCAGTCGCTGTAGTTCTTTCTCCCATTCATCCTGAAAACAATTACAAAACCACGAAAAGTTGAATGAATTATTATCAGTAATTATATTTTATTTTGGTGATTCTGAGCATTGATTATGATTCGAAATGCAGAAGTTGAACTTGAATGCCTTTCGTTTATCACTCTGGGCTGGTACGGGCTTATTGTCTGTTGTTCTATTTGATGCGCACAATTCTATCTCGGCCCTTACAACCGGCGCCGCACGACAGCAAGACCTAAGCGATACCGCACGCCACGGGGGCGACTAGCAATGATAAACCATGCTAAACCATGCTAAACGAAAGCACCTATTGTAAATACAAACTACTTCAGTATTAACACGCTGTTGGCTCTAAAACTTAATGTGTATGATTTGATAACTTTCTACATTCTAAACTACTAATTATGGTTATAATTTTTTACAGAATATGTGTTAGAGGCAACAATAAAGTGTTTTATTATATTATCAATTGCCTTTTACCTTTCGGTGTAGGCTATTACATTACCATTATTTACATTATTATAGTTTACAATTACTGTTGTTTATACATTTGTGAATTCTTTCCACTCCTTTCTGTTCTTCGCCAGTTCTCTTGCTTGCTTGACTGTTTTTCCTTTCTTGATTATTATGTTGTCCCACTCTTTTCTTGGTCTACCTCTTCTTCTTTTATTTTCAGTTCTTGCTTCCCATACCTGTTTTGTTTGATTCTTTTTGTCCATCCTAATTAAATGACCCCACCAGTTTAGTTGTTTCTTTTCTATATACTTATCTACAGCTTCAATTCCCAGTTCTTCTCTGATGTCATCTGTCTCTTCTCGTAACTTGTTTTACTCCTCTGAGATATTTTATTTCCATTGCCTGTATTCTACTTTTGTCCCTCTTCGTTAGCTTCCACGTCTCGCTTCCATATGTCAGTATAGGTCTATATATGCTTTTATATATATTTATTTTTGTCCTTCTGCTGATCTCTTTCTTGTTAATCAGTATATTGCTCAATGCGTGGTATGTTTTAGCTGTGTTGTTTATTCTGTTACTAAGTTCGCCTTCCATTTTTCCGTCTTCTGTCAGTGCTACTCCCAGGTATTTGAATTCTTCTACTTGTTCTATTGTATGTTGTTCTATCTTTATATTTATTTGTTCTTTCCGGTTTCCTATTACCATTACTTTCGTTTTGTTATAGTTCATTTTCATGTTATACTTTTCTAGGTGTCTGTTCCATACACTAAGGTTGTGCTGCAGATTACCTTCATTTTCTGCTATCACTACTACATCATCAGCGAATGCTCCTTCCGATATTTTTACAACTTGCATGTTTTTGTACCCTATGTTTGCTTTTTTGGTTTCTGGTTTCATGCTCTTCATTATTTCATCCATGTATATATTAAATAGTGTAGGACTGAGCCCGCCTCCTTGTCTTAGTCCAGTGGTTGTCTGAAATGTTCTTGATGTTTGTCCCTTGTGTATTATTGCATTGGTGTTGTTGTTGTATATGTTTTGTATTAATTCGACTGTCTTTCTTTCTACACCTCTCTCTTCCAGGATTTTCCATAATTTATTTCTTGGTATCATGTCGAATGCTTTTTCCAGGTCGATGAATCCTAGGTATGTGTTTTTATTATTTGCAATTCTTTTTTCTGTGATTTGTTTTATCGTGAAAATGTTGTCCTGTGTGGATCTTCCTTTCCTAAATCCACATTGCGATTCTTCTAGCGTCTGCTCTATTTTTGCTAGTATTCTTTTGTTAATTGTTTTTTCTAAGATCTTCATACCTATGCTTATGAGTGTTATACCCCTATAGTTTGAACATTTTGTCTTATCGCCTTTCTTGTGTATCGGTACGATTAACGATACTTGCCAATCTCTGGGTATTTTATTCGTCCTCCATATTTCGTTTATTAATTTTAGTAGTATTTCATTACCTGCAGGTCCCATATGTTTAATCATTTCCGTTGTGATCTGGTCTTGTCCTGGTGATTTCCCTATTTTCATTTCCCTTATTATCTCTAGTATTTCTTTTCCATTGATCATCTCTATATCTGCTTCCGAGTCGTTCTGGTCTCTTGTCTTCTGTTCATTTCCACCATTTTGTGATAATAAGTCCTCAAAATATTCTTTCCATCTTTCCAGTATTCTTTCGTTGTCCTTCAGCAATATTCCTTGATTGTCTTGTATATAGTTTACTTCTTGTCCTTTTTCTTTTCTGTTTAGTTTTAGTGTTTTATAGAATAATTTTTGGTTTTCCTTTGCATTTTTCTCCATTGTCTCTCCGAACATTTCCCATTCCCTGCTCTTTGCTATTCTGACCTTATCTTTTACTATTTTCCTCTTTAAACTGTAGTTTTTACTATTTTTGTCATTTAGGTATCTTTGCCATGCTTTTTTCTTTTCCTTTATTTTCTCCCTTATGTCCTGCGACCACCAGCTGTCTGCTGCTTCTTGTTTGTGTTTTGCTTTGTCCCACATGTCTCTTGTGCTGTCTCCAGTATATTTTTCTTTAATTTATTCCACATTTCCTCTACTTCTTGTCTATAGTTGCCCTTTACTAATTTCTCCTCTATTTTCTCTTTATAGATTTTTGCTATTACTTTTTCCCTTAGTTTGTATGTTCTTATCTTGTTGTAGTTTATTGCTATATTTGTTCTCTCCTTTTTTTATCGCTATCTTGGTAGTCTTCCTTTATTTTCGACTCTACTAGATAGTGATCACTTCCAATTTCGTAACTTCTCTTTACTCTTGTGTCTATTATTTTGCTCCTTTTCCCTTGTTCTGCTAGTACATAGTCTATTATAGATTTTTCGTTCCTGCTTATCACTTCCCTGGTGTATTTGTGTATGTCCTTGTGTTTGAATAGTGTATTCGTTATTACTAGATTATTCATTCTACAATAATCTAGCATTTTCTTACCATTTTCGTTGAGTACGCCTTCTCCATATCTTCCTCTCATCGCATCATTATCTTTTACTTCGTTGCCAATTCTGCTGTTGAAGTCTCCCGCCACGTACACTTCTCCTTTGACTTTTTCTGTTGTTTCGTTGAGTTGCTCCCAGAATGTTTCTTTGTTGCACGCAGTATCATCTTCGTTTGGTCCATACACTGCTATGATAGTTTTATGTTAGCCGTTTCTTTGATCTCTAACTTCGATAGACAAAATCCTCTCCGTAATTGCATCCCATTTATATATATTCGATTTCAGTTTTTTATGCACTATACATCCTACCCCTGCTGCGGCTCTCCGATTGTTATCTACACCGCTATATATGAATATATGTTCCTTGTCCATTTTGTACTCTCCCTTCTCCTTCTTTTTTGTTTCTGTTACCACTAAGAAGTCTAGTTCAGTGTTTTATTACCTTACATAAATTGTATTCCATTCTATTGCTTATCTTTAACTAAAGTGTGAATTACAATCTAATATTCATGTTAAAAATTGATTGTGTTGATTTTTAAGATGAATATTAGACTATTAGCAGTAAAAAAAGGCAAGAAAAGATGGCAACATGGCCCATATAGATACGTTTACCATATTTTTTTGGGAAATAAATGAGACGTATCAAAAATTTAGAAAAATAGCTTATAAATTCATAAGTTTGTTATATCGCGATACTTTAGTAATTAAAAATAGTTTACAATTAAATAGTAGTATTGTTATACAGCGTGATGTCCCTATACTTTTATATTTACATTTAAATTGTTGTCCTGTAATTGGATATTAATCTGTTGGGCAATAAACAATATATTATTATATATATTATATTATTATTATACTATATTATTATTATTATTAAAATAAAACGATTCAAGACATTATTCAAATAGTTTTTACAGGATGTTCAAACAAAACAAAAAAAAAGATCACGAATTTTTCTTTGTTTTTTATCACTTGTTTATTACTGTTTGCGACCACGCTCTAGACATTATCAAACTAATCCGATGAATTATCACAAAGTAGATGCCCGTTCAATCCAATATTTAAAAAAAAGATCATTGATTTAATGTATGCATTGTTTTATGCTACTATTTTCGTAATAAATGATATATTATTAATCCTTTCAGCCCTGCTGGTGGCATTTGCCACCATGACGTTTACGTTTTGTTTTCCATAGCCTCCCATAGACCACACGACCTCCCTTTCGTCAAACTCGAGTTGATAAACAAAATAATAACATTGTGTGACGAAAGGGAGGTCGTTTTGTTTTCCATAGCCTCCCTTAGACCACACGACCTCCCTTTAGTCACACTCGAGTTAATAAACAAAATAATAACATTGTGTGATGAAAGGGAGGTCGTGTGTTCTAAGGGAGGCTATGGAAAACAAAACGACCTCCCTTTCGTCACACAATGTTATTATTTTGTTTATCAACTCGAGTGTGACGAAAGGGAGGTCGTGTGGTCTATGGGAGGCTATGGAAAAGAAAACGTAAACGTCATGGTGGCAAATGCCACCAGAAGGGCTGAAAGGGTTAATAATATATCATTTATTACGAATAAATAGTAGCATAAAACAATGCATACATCAAATCAATGATAATTTTTTGTTTGTTTTGTTTGAACATCCTGTAAAAACTAATTGAATTGAATGTCTTGAATCGTTTTATTTTAGACATCACGCTGTATAACAATACAACTATTTTAATTGTAAACTATTTTTAATTACTAAAGTATCGCGATATATACACAATGAAAACATAACAATGGTGCTAAGACACAATTCAATTATATTCCGCCTGACAAAAAATTATGCGACTCAAACCCGCAACAAATTAGACCAGCGTGTGTGTTTTTTTTTTGTTTGTTTCGCCAGTTCTCATTTCGTTTTACAATTGATCCAAACAATGGGCGGCGGTAATTTAATTCCTTCAAAGTCCATTTCTGTGCCGTTTCGTCGCGCTCTGGTAAGCACACCTCTCTACCCCGATTGGGGGTCAAGGACACCGGCTTTTTCTTCTCTTCGCGCGGCCCACCAGGAGGAGAAAAACTCTTTGCCGCCGCCGTGCATTATCCGTATTTGTGTGTGTGTGTGCGTGGAGTAATTGCTTGTTCATTATTTGCGCGGTGGCGCGACGCGGAGATTGAATATTCATGCGGATGCAACAGTAAAAATTCACTTCATTACCATATAGATGGAGAGAAAGAGAGGCGCATCAGTGTAAAATTGCTGAAATCACGTAACGGTGTGCGCAACGGTGAGGGATTTTAGTCGGAATGTGTCACACAAAAAAAAACATAAACAGGGAAAATAGAGTAGATGGATAGAATGTAATTATTTCAATTTATACGGACTGGTTAGCTAGTAACGGGCTCTCATCATCATCTAGGGTTAATGTAATCATAAAACATAATTATATAATAAAATATAATTTTCAATTTTATCGTTTACTAGTTTGTTATGGATAATCCTTCGTCCATACACCATCAACGCGCTTGTTTAATCCTTAATTTAATTGGGCATACTTAGGTATAGCGTATATTTGTGGCATCAGTTCGTAACCCTGTCAGGCTGGCTTCTAACCTTTTATTGACATGTTTACTTGAAGAATGTATCTACTTCGGTCATTATCTATCATCCATTGTGAACAGTTTAGCGAAAACCTGGCAACTTGTGCAATTTGGGGTATCGGGATAAACCCACACGCGAGCAGCAATGCGTTGTACATAAGCTGCTTTCGTTTATCGTTTCTCACTGCCCCGAGCAGTTCGTAGCATGGCTCACCCAACTTTTCCATTTCTGAAATTCGATACAATCCTCTTCTATTTACCATGGTAGAGGGGTTTATGTTGTCAAATACATGCTCCCTATCATAGTATGAAACATCTGGATTTTCAGGCAATTTTCACGACTTGATAGATTTAACCATAGAAGAAATTAAAACTCCAATGATATTATTTTACCAGAAAACAATTCCCCTTCGTATTTGAAAATCATGCATTCTCCTACAACTCTCTTTGCGGCAATTATGCCAAGAGCATCTGCTAGAGATTTCGTACCTTCCATCATTGCAGCTTTTTCTTCCTTTTCCATTTCTTTTACCATTTGCTCCGAGTATGTTTGAAAATTGGGATATTCTTCATCTGAAGTCCTGCAATACTGGATCATCAGTGTCATCATCCCGCTGGATTCGCTTTGTCTTTTCTGATATATCCTATTGCCTTTCTTCTGTCTTTTATATATTTTGTGAATTAAAAAAAAAATTGTTTCACCAGTTTTAACACAGTTTGACGTTGGTGCAAAGTCTCCCCATATTGTGGTGCAAAGTTAAATGTTAACGTTAAATGAAAGCGGCTATAATGTGTAAGGGAATTTGTATTTTATTTTTATTGGTATATTTAATTTTATTGTTTTTGGTGTAATTCTGTACAAGGGAGATTGTTGGAATTTGTGTGTTGGCCATTTCTAATAAAAGATTGAAGATAGCACATGAATAAGAAACTTGTCCAAGTTTCTTGACGAATATAATACAATGTAATTCACACTTTAGTGATCAATTATTCAATTTGCATGTGCGAATTTCGTTTGTGTAATTTTCTTGACAAATAGTACTAGTACAATATAATTGATGTTTATAAAGGGCTAAAACACAAACGAATATAAACAACTACAAATGTATATTATTCTAGTTCAGTAAAATAGCATGTGGTGCAGCACAGGTCATCCATTACTTATCTATATTCGGAAATTAAAAATTTAATTGCTCGAATTTCATGCTAAAATTTGGTGATCCACAAAAAATATGAGTATATATAATTTTCTAATTAAAAGCAGCATCACTTACCCTAATTTCATCTTTAATCCTTTTCTCCTCCTCCTCGCGGTTCCGCTTGAATTTCCTGTAGAGATCATCCTCCTCCTTCCGGTGCTTCATTTCCAGCCGCCGCTGCTCATCGCGATCCTATAACATATAAACAAATAGCTATTAGCAATAAGTCACAAAAATCCCGCTTTCTAACTAATCCAATTAGAAATGTAATTGAAAATCGCGAATGCTGGCCGTTTGGTCGGGCTGTCACTTTACGCAGCTCGCGGTCTCTCTCGCAGGCATATCACTTTCGCCCGCGTGTCACGCTCGGCCAGGTGACAAATCACAAACATCACACGATTAAACGCTAATGGACGTGATTTAAAAGAGATAGTTTTATGTTGAATGTACGATCGTTATTGGATCATTTATTCGATGTGCAAGAGAAACGATTTCATTTTTATTTACAACAGTTGTTCGTAATTAGCTGTAGATTCTATTAATTTAGTTTTAAATAGCGCAAATAAATTATAATTTGATATCATTATGGACTCTAGAAGCCATGGAGAAGCAATGAGGAGATGTAGCATCTTAGCATGCGGAGCTGAAGGTCCCAGCTCGCTATTATCAATTTTTCCTTCGCTTCGTGTAAAAGGTGGTCGCTATCTTTCATCCAACTAAACACATAACTGTAGTTATGTTTTAACATTATTTCGTTCGTTAATATTATTAGTGCATCGCTATAAAATGTGTAGGCTTTATAGCGCCTAAAAATCCGTACCTGTTCGTCGCCTACTCCACCGTTGAAATCCCTTAGAAAATATAATTCACTAAATAATAAATTGGCAAAGAATGTAAAGTACATATGAGCCTATAAGACGACAGATGACGGACAGGCATTTTTAGGAGTTGGTCTTAAAGTTCTACTAATAATCAGGGAATCTATAAAAAGGAATTTCAATTTTTTTCACTATTACACAATATTTCGTATAATAAAGCAATATATGAGCCTGTGAGAATGAGAATGGTGTAAGTCACATTTGAATTGTCTTGAAAATTAGAAGATTTTGCGTTTGGTAATTTATAATTATAAGTATTCAGGACCATGATTCGTCCTTATAGAATATAGAAGGTCATCAAATTCTAAATTTCAGAGCGTACAATAAGATGTTTTTATTAGGCTGTAAAAATTGTATGAAATTATGCTGTTATTATGGTATAAATTTTGAAATTGTATTGAAAGCCCACCCTTCGGATATTGGAAAGTAATAGCGTAGTCCTCTTTAAAGAACTTACTCCATGGAGTAACGTAACTCGATTTAACAATATAGTTTGATGAACGAAGTATAAGAATGAAAAGTCAACATTTTTAATTACCCATCATATTAATATTATTTGTTACGTTCATTGATTGATCGGCGTTGTTGTATTATAATTTCGTCTCTTTTAAATATTTATGAATCGCGTGTGGCTATATTTTTGAATGGAGAATCCGTTGAGGGCCGCGTGTGGGCCTGGCGCGCCGCCCCCGCGCCGACCCTGCAGAGCTCTCGTGCGTGAATTCCGCGCGTCGGTGACGTTGCGCCGTTACGTCAGAGCAATCGTTTCCTTAGCGGGCCATGACTGGAGCCTGTAGCGTGGGCCCAGCCCCCATGTGTGTGTGTCCGGAGGTGGTTTGTTCTCGCGTCCTACTCGGTCACTGTCGCGACTACTTTCACAACCTTTACCGAATTTTCGAGAGACGGCTCAATAAATCACTTTATAAGGCGACTACAATTTGCAATACTTCAAATGATTCCTGATACCACTCGTTCAGAACATTCGTTTAACTGCCAAAGATACAATTCACGATATGAGTTCAATGGTTTACTACTATTTTTTAACGCTATTATTTACATTGTCATGTAATTTGCACATTGCTGAAGATGTGTATAGATTTTTAGAGTTTGTAAGTTGTACTCTTTTCTCCACTATCATCACTTCAGTATCATCCGCGAAGGTTGGCACTATTGCTTCGTTGGCAGTTGGCAGGGAGATCCTTGGTATACAGGATTTAGAGTATCTGCTTATTCAGATATAAAATGTATCAACGCAAGATAGCGTATTGGGGCAGATACTCTAAATCCTGTATACCAAGGATCTCCCTGCCAACTGCCAACGAAGCAATAGTGCCAACCTTCGCGGATGATACTGAAGTGATGATAGTGGAGAAAAGAGTACAACTTACAAACTCTAAAAATCTATACACATCATCAGCAATGTGCAAATTACATGACAATGTAAATAATTCTCAACTCAATCTGAGGGAAGAACTCAACAAGAACAATATTGATCAAACGCTACAAGTTACCTTTAAACAAAGTTGAGCAACAAGACCACAAATCTACGATTTTTAGGTAAAGAATTCAAGAGCTCGAAAAATGACCGCAATGAAATCCTACGTACAGGAAAGATATTTGATTGTTGACTCTCAAATATCTTTCCTGTACGTAGGATTCATTACTTGATAGAAGAAGTCAGGGAAGACGTGGTCTAGCTAATGTATTAGCCACACTTTGGTTTTGTTGAGTGGGTGGGTGGTATGATAGCACTGGTATCCCTTTCTTTTAAGGTAGCTTTCTTTTGTGTAGTAATTTTCTACTATAAGGCATATGTCTAGTTTGTGCATGGTGAGTTCATCTAGGTGTTTATCCAGTCCATTTATGCTCCATTCCATAATTTTGAGTTTGTTGGCCATGATTACTGGTGGATCCATTGCGGTCATTTTTCGAGCTCTTGAATTCTTTACCTAAAAATCGTAGATTTGTGGTCTTGTTGCTCAACTTTGTTTAAAGGTAACTTGTAGCGTTTGATCAATATTGTTCTTGTTGAGTTCTTCCCTCAGATTGAGTTGAGGGTTTGTAGACTAGATTGAAATTATATGTTGATTATTCGCCATTGGCGTTTGGTAGCGAACACAGCAGTGTTTTTTTAACACAGTTATATCGAATAGCTTGCATTTCTGTAATAATAATAATAATAAAGTGTCTTTATTTCCTTTTCAATTACAATTTAACAGTTACATTAGAAGAATACAACATTCAAAAAGAAAACGGCGGTTTTTTCAGATGATGGACAATGTCTGCTTTTCAAAACAACCTTGCTAACATAAATATCATGACCGGGTATAGATACATACACACACACACACACTCACACACACTCACACACACTTACACACACACACACACACACACACACACACACACACACACACACACACACACACACACACACACACACACACACACACACACACACACACACACACACACACACACACACACACACACACACACACACACACACACACACACACACACACACACACACATATGCATATATAATATATACTCTTCTTTCATTGCCAATTTATTACAGAATGAACGTCTGTGTTTTCCAAGTGATTTTAACGGTAGAATAGGCTACGAACCCAAAATTATGTATGTATGTATGTATGTATGTATGTATGTATGTATATATATATATATATATATATATATATATATATATATATATATATACATACATACATACATATATACATACATACATACATAATTTTGGGTTCGTAGTCTATTCTACCGTTAAAATCACTTGGAAAACACAGACGTTCATTCTGTAATAAATTGGCAATGAAAGAAGAGTATATATATATATATATATATATAATAAATAAATAAAACGAATTTTTCTTTGTTTTTTATCACTTGACAAAGAAAAATTCGTTTTATTTATTATAATGAATTATCACAAAGTAGATGCCGATTCAATTCAATATTATATATATATATATATATATATATATATATATATATATATATATATATATTAATGTTGTAATGGTGCAGAAAATAAAAAATTAAATTATTTTCAAGTTTCTGAATAGTAGGCTGGAGGGTAGCAAAGCTACAGACACTTAGATCTCAAAATGGGCCCATTGTGAAGTTTACACGTTGCTGGTAATTTTGTGTCCATTCCTTATAGTATTAAGACATGGTGAAAACGGGCGTATTTATAAACGTTAAGCTCTAAAATACAAAATGGACAATTTCATTTCTGATTTTAAAATTATCTTCGAAAACGTTTATCGAAGATAATTTTAAAATCAGAAATGAAATTGTTGATAGTTCTATTTTACATTTTAGAGCTTTTTTTTTAGTCCGTTCATGAATACGTTATTCATAAACGGGTATAAGTATCGAAATATAAATAAGATATTAAGATATTAAACTCTTTGTATTATGATAATACGTTTTTTTAAAACTTAAACATACTGTATGCATATAGCGAAGAAATGTTGTAGCTGCTGCTACACTGTTGACATTTTCGGGCTGGTTAAAATTATAATTGTTTATGCATGGAGAGAGAGATTATTGTTATACCATTTCGTGCTACCTGCAATCATTACTCATGCTTTGCGGCGCAAGGTAAATAGCCTTTTAAACGTATTATTACTCCATTTCGCAGGCGGTCGTGAAAGCAGTGCTTTTTTCGTCTCGCTCGCGCTTCAAAAAATTACGTTGCGCGAGCGCCCGAGTAAAATCGGCCCATAAATGGCCAGTTTTAGCACTTTCTACGCACAGTGGAAATGAGAGCTGTTTATCAAGTATTCAGATTGAATCACGACACTTTTGGTGAATGCGCCGCTTTAGGCAAACGAAATATTACATTTTCAAACATTAAATAGCGTGTATTGTTGGTTGGACATTCAAAATACTAATTGTATCAAAATACCGACATTGAAAGAGTGACAGTATCAAAATACCGACAATCAAAATATCAACAAATCAAAATACCGACAATGAAAATACCGACAGTATCGAAAAAGCGACATTCAAAATACCAACAATCAAAATATCAACAATCAAAATATCTACAATCGAAATACTGACAATAAAAATATCGACAATCAAAATACTAACAGTATCAAAATATCTACGATTGAAATACTGACAATCAAACTGTCGACATTCAAAATACCGACAGTATCAAAATACCTACAATCGAAATACTGACAATCAAAATACCAACAATCAAAATACCAACAATCAAAATACCAACAGTATCAAAATACCTACGATCGAAATACTGACAATCAAAATGTCGACATTCAAAATACTTACAATCGAAATATTGACAATCAAAATACCGGTAATCAAAATACCGACAATCAAAATACCGGTAATCAAAATACCAACAGTATCAAAATACCTACGATCGAAATGCTAACAATCAAAATGTTGACATTCAAAATACCAACAGTATCAAAATACCTACAATCGAAATACTGACAATCAAAATACCAACAATCAAAATACCAACAGTATCAAAATACCTACGATCGAAATACTGACAATCAAAATGTCGACATTCAAAATACCGACAGTATCAAAATACCTACAATCGAAATACTGACAATCAAAATACCAACAGTATCAAAATACCTACAATCGAAATATTGACAATCAAAATTCAGACATTCAAAATACCAACAGTATCAAAGTACCTACTATCGAAATACTGATAATCAAAATATCGACAAATCGAAATACCGTCAATCAAAATACCGACAGTATCAAAATAGCGACAGAATCCAATACCAACAGTATCAATACTGACATTCAAAATAGCGACAGTATCGAAATACCGACACTCAATGTTCAATTCTTGTGTCGTATTATATAATTAGATGGTTTTGTTTTGTTTCCACAAATTGACATAGCCTGGCTATTATGTGCGGCATTTGGTGAATTGTGTCTGGCATTTATTTAGCTGTTCAGATATTTTAATTGAACGGCCGACGTCGATTAGAATTCCAGCATCCTTCGCACTCGCTCGCCGCGTCTCAAGGCGAGCCATGGGCGTCGCGCGAAACTAGCGGTGGAGGAGGAGGCCTCGCGACATTAATGAGTTGTTAACAAACAACTAAAGGTTGCGCAACGAGCGCGATCGCGGTGTGGTGTTTGGGCAGGTGCGACCGAAAACGCTTTCGTTTATGCCGATGTATGCAATCAATCGCCCATATGGCTAGAGAGATACATTATTAATGAGATGGATATGTGGCATACCCCCTGTATTCACCGACGTTCTATAAATCTATCAATAGCTATTGAACCCATAAGTATTCGTTGTTATAACAACAATAAATACATTATCTAGGGAATGTAGTTACTTTAGATTCGCTCTATTGGAAACACTGAATAATTAAACAAAAGGTGTCCAATCACAAGCTCTATTTAAGGTGTTTGACATTTGTTTTGACAAATTCTGTCACAATGACGTTGTCAATTTATCCATTCAATAGCTTATGGGACCTATAAACTTTATGGGATGTTGGTGAATACGGGCATTAGTACATTAATATACTTATTGAGGTCTGGCATACGATTTTTGAACGATTGTTATCGGCATGTGCTGTAAAACATGTATGCCCGTATTCACCAACATCTCATAACTTTATAGGTCCCATAAGCTATTAAATAGACAAATTGAAAACGTCATTGTGACAGAAATTGCCAAAACAAATGTCAAACACCTTTAATAGCACTTGTGATTGATGACAAATTTCAAACGTCATTGTGATAGAGATTGCCAAAATAAATGTCAAACACCTTGAATAGTGCTTGTGATTGGACACTTTTTGTTTAATTAAAAACAAAAAGTGTCCAAAACTTTAGATTTTCTCTATTGGAAACACTGATCCAATAGAGAAAATCTAAAGTAACTACATTCTCTGGTTAATTTACTACTATATGAAAGATATATGAAACGTTGGTGAATACTGGAGATAGTTCTATAGCGATATACCAATGATGTTGCATAAATATATCAATAACAATTGAACCCATAAGTATTCGTTGTTATAGCAACAATAAATACATTATTTAGGGAATGTAGTTATTTTAGATTGTCTCTATTGGAAACACTGAATAATTAAACAAAAGGTGTCCAATCACAAGCACTATTCAAGGTGTTTGACATTTGTTTTAACAAATTTCTGTCACAATCATGTTTGAAATTTGTCATCAATCACAAGTGCTATTAAAGGTGTTTGACATTTGTTTTAGCAATTTGTTTCACAATGACGTTTTCAATTTGTCCATTCAATAGCTTAGGGGACCTATAAAGTTTATGGTGAATACGGACATAATAGCTTTAGTTCAAAAATTAATGTCAAAATGCAACTACTGCCAAGCTTTTATTCATAGCAACTGCTCAAAAATCGCCCCTCTGGTCTACTTAAAACTCAACTCGCTGCTAAAATATCTTTCTACCTTACATTTTTTCGAATTCAAAATTTTGATTAGATTTTATAAAAGTAGATTAAATTATCTATAAAATGATATATGATTTTCGGAATTTTGGAAACGATTAGTATAAAAAATTTGATTAAAAGCAAATAATATTTGAGTTTATAACAATATCTCTATAAAAAGCAATATTTCTACCTTAAAACATTTAGAATTCAAAATTTTTATTAGATTTTCTAAAAGTAGACTAAATTATCTATAGAATGAGATATGATTTTCAGAATTTTGGAAACGATTAGTATAAAAAAGTTGATTAAAAGCAAATAATATTTGAGTTTATAGCAGTATCTCTATGAAAAGCAATATTTCTACTTAAAAACATTTGAAATTCAAAATTTTTATTAGATTTTATAAAAGTAGACTAAATTATCTATAGAATGATATATGATTTTCAAAATTTTGGAAACGATTAGTATAAAAAAATTGATTAAAAGGAAATAATATTTGAATTTATAGCAGGATCTCTATCAAAAGCAATATTTCCACCTTAAAACATTTGAAATTCAATATTTTTATTAGATTTTCTAAAAGTAGACTAAATTATCTATAACATAATAAATGATTTTTAAAATTTTGGAAACGATTAGTATAAAAAAGTTGATTACAAGCAAATAATATTTGAGTTTATAGCAATATCTCTATAAAAAGCAATATTTCTACCTTCAAACATTTACAATTCAATATTTTTATTAGATTTTCTAAAAGTAGACTAAATTATCTATAAAATGATATATGATTTTCAAAATTTTGGAAACGATTAGTATAAAAAAGTTGATTAAAAGCAAATAATATTTGAGTTTATAGCAGTATCTCTATAAAAAGCAATATTTCTACCTTAAAACATTTGAAATTCAAAATTTTCTTTAGATTTTCTAAAAGTAGGCTAAATTATCTATAGAATGATATATGATTTTCAGAATTTTGGAAACTATTAGTATAAAAAAGTTAATTAAAAGCAAATAATATTTGAGTTTATATCAGTATCTCTATAAAAAGTAATATTTCTACCTTAAAACATTTGAAATTCAAAATTTTCTTTAGATTTTCTAAAAGTAGACTAAATTATCTATAGAATGAGATATGATTTTCAGAATTTTGGAAACGATTAGTATAAAAAAGTTAATTAAAAGCAAATAATATTTGAGTTTATAGCAGTATCTCTATAAAAAGTAATATTTCTACATTAAAACATTTGAAATTCAAATTTTCTTTAGATTTTCTAAAAGTAGGCTAAATTATCCATAGAATGATATATGATTTTCAGAATTTTGGAAACGATTAGTATAAAAAAGTTGATTAAAAGTAAATAATATTTGAGTTTATAGCAGTATCTCTATAAAAAGCAATATTTCTACCTTAAAACATTTGAAATTCAAAATTTTCTTTAGATTTTCTAAAAGTAGGCTAAATTATCTATAAAATGATATACGATTTTCAAAATTTTGGAAATGATTACTATAAAAAAGTCTATTAAAAGCAAATAATATTTGAGTTTATAGCAGTATCTCTATAAAAAGCAATATTTCTACCTTAAAACATTTGAAATTCAAAATTTTCTTTAGATTTTCTAAAAGTAGGCTAAATTATCTATAGAATGATATATGATTTTCAGAATTTTGGAAACTATTAGTATAAAAAAGTTAATTAAAAGCAAATAATATTTGAGTTTATATCAGTATCTCTATAAAAAGTAATATTTCTACCTTAAAACATTTGAAATTCAAAATTTTCTTTAGATTTTCTAAAAGTAGACTAAATTATCTATAGAATGAGATATGATTTTCAAAATTTTGGAAACGATTAGTACAAAAAAGTTGATTAAAAGCAAATAATATTTGAGTTTATAGCAGTATCTCTATAAAATGAAATATTTCTACCTTAAAACATTTGAAATTCAAAATTTTCTTTAGATTTTCTAAAAGTAGACTAAATTATCTATAGAATGAGATATGATTTTCAAAATTTTGGAAACGATTAGTACAAAAAAGTTGATTAAAAGCAAATAATATTTGAGTTTATAGCAGTATCTCTATAAAATGAAATATTTCTACCTTAAAACATTTGAAATTCAAAATTTTCTTTAGATTTTCTAAAAGTAGACTAAATTATCTATAGAATGATATATGATTTTCAGAATTTTAGAAACGATTAGTATAAAAAAGTTGATTAAAAGCAAATAATATTTGAGTTTATAGCAGTATCTCTATGAAAAGCAATATTTCTACTTAAAAACATTTGAAATTCAAAATTTTTATTAGATTTTATAAAAGTAGACTAAATTATCTATAGAATGATATATGATTTTCAAAATTTTGGAAACGATTAGTATAAAAAAATTGATTAAAAGGAAATAATATTTGAATTTATAGCAGGATCTCTATCAAAAGCAATATTTCCACCTTAAAACATTTGAAATTCAATATTTTTATTAGATTTTCTAAAAGTAGACTAAATTATCTATAACATAATAAATGATTTTTAAAATTTTGGAAACGATTAGTATAAAAAAGTTGATTACAAGCAAATAATATTTGAGTTTATAGCAATATCTCTATAAAAAGCAATATTTCTACCTTCAAACATTTACAATTCAATATTTTTATTAGATTTTCTAAAAGTAGACTAAATTATCTATAAAATGATATATGATTTTCAAAATTTTGGAAACGATTAGTATAAAAAAGTTGATTAAAAGCAAATAATATTTGAGTTTATAGCAGTATCTCTATAAAAAGCAATATTTCTACCTTAAAACATTTGAAATTCAAAATTTTCTTTAGATTTTCTAAAAGTAGGCTAAATTATCTATAGAATGATATATGATTTTCAGAATTTTGGAAACTATTAGTATAAAAAAGTTAATTAAAAGCAAATAATATTTGAGTTTATATCAGTATCTCTATAAAAAGTAATATTTCTACCTTAAAACATTTGAAATTCAAAATTTTCTTTAGATTTTCTAAAAGTAGACTAAATTATCTATAGAATGAGATATGATTTTCAAAATTTTGGAAACGATTAGTACAAAAAAGTTGATTAAAAGCAAATAATATTTGAGTTTATAGCAGTATCTCTATAAAATGAAATATTTCTACCTTAAAACATTTGAAATTCAAAATTTTCTTTAGATTTTCTAAAAGTAGACTAAATTATCTATAGAATGATATATGATTTTCAGAATTTTAGAAACGATTAGTATAAAAAAGTTGATTAAAAGCAAATAATATTTGAGTTTATAGCAGTATCTCTATAAAAAGTAATATTTCTACATTAAAACATTTGAAGTTCAAAATTTTCTTTAGATTTCCTAAAAGTAGACTAAATTATCTATAGAATGAGATATGATTTTCAGAATTTTGGAAACGATTAGTACAAAAAAGTTGATTAAAAGCAAATAATATTTGAGTTTATAGCAGTATCTCTATAAAATGAAATATTTCTACCTTAAAACATTTGAAATTCAAAATTTTCTTTAGATTTTCTAAAAGTAGACTAAATTATCTATAGAATGAGATATGATTTTCAAAATTTTGGAAACGATTAGTACAAAAAAGTTGATTAAAAGCAAATAATATTTGAGTTTATAGCAGTATCTCTATAAAATGAAATATTTCTACCTTAAAACATTTGAAATTCAAAATTTTCTTTAGATTTTCTAAAAGTAGACTAAATTATCTATAGAATGATATATGATTTTCAGAATTTTCGAAACGATTAGTATAAAAAAGTTGATTAAAAGCAAATAATATTTGAGTTTATAGCAGTATCTCTATAAAAAGCAATATTTCTACCTTAAAGCATTTGAAATTCAAAATGTTCTTTAGATTTTCTAAAAGTAGACTAAATTATCTATAGAATGAGATATGATTTTCAGAATTTTAGAAACGATTAGTATAAAAAAGTTGATTAAAAGCAAATAATATTTGAGTTTATAGCAGTATCTCTATAAAAAGCAATATTTCTACCTTAAAACATTTGAAATTCAAAATTTTCTTTAGATTTTCTAAAAGTAGGCTAAATTATCTATAGAATGATATATGATTTTCAGAATTTTGGAAACTATTAGTATAAAAAAGTTAATTAAAAGCAAATAATATTTGAGTTTATAGCAGTATCTCTATAAAATGAAATATTTCTACCTTAAAACATTTGAAATTCAAAATTTTCTTTAGATTTTCTAAAAGTAGACTAAATTATCTATAGAATGAGATATGATTTTCAAAATTTTGGAAACGATTAGTACAAAAAAGTTGATTAAAAGCAAATAATATTTGAGTTTATAGCAGTATCTCTATAAAATGAAATATTTCTACCTTAAAACATTTGAAATTCAAAATTTTCTTTAGATTTTCTAAAAGTAGACTAAATTATCTATAGAATGATATATGATTTTCAGAATTTTAGAAACGATTAGTATAAAAAAGTTGATTAAAAGCAAATAATATTTGAGTTTATAGCAGTATCTCTATGAAAAGCAATATTTCTACTTAAAAACATTTGAAATTCAAAATTTTTATTAGATTTTATAAAAGTAGACTAAATTATCTATAGAATGATATATGATTTTCAAAATTTTGGAAACGATTAGTATAAAAAAATTGATTAAAAGGAAATAATATTTGAATTTATAGCAGGATCTCTATCAAAAGCAATATTTCCACCTTAAAACATTTGAAATTCAATATTTTTATTAGATTTTCTAAAAGTAGACTAAATTATCTATAACATAATAAATGATTTTTAAAATTTTGGAAACGATTAGTATAAAAAAGTTGATTACAAGCAAATAATATTTGAGTTTATAGCAATATCTCTATAAAAAGCAATATTTCTACCTTCAAACATTTACAATTCAATATTTTTATTAGATTTTCTAAAAGTAGACTAAATTATCTATAAAATGATATATGATTTTCAAAATTTTGGAAACGATTAGTATAAAAAAGTTGATTAAAAGCAAATAATATTTGAGTTTATAGCAGTATCTCTATAAAAAGCAATATTTCTACCTTAAAACATTTGAAATTCAAAATTTTCTTTAGATTTTCTAAAAGTAGGCTAAATTATCTATAGAATGATATATGATTTTCAGAATTTTGGAAACTATTAGTATAAAAAAGTTAATTAAAAGCAAATAATATTTGAGTTTATATCAGTATCTCTATAAAAAGTAATATTTCTACCTTAAAACATTTGAAATTCAAAATTTTCTTTAGATTTTCTAAAAGTAGACTAAATTATCTATAGAATGAGATATGATTTTCAAAATTTTGGAAACGATTAGTACAAAAAAGTTGATTAAAAGCAAATAATATTTGAGTTTATAGCAGTATCTCTATAAAATGAAATATTTCTACCTTAAAACATTTGAAATTCAAAATTTTCTTTAGATTTTCTAAAAGTAGACTAAATTATCTATAGAATGATATATGATTTTCAGAATTTTAGAAACGATTAGTATAAAAAAGTTGATTAAAAGCAAATAATATTTGAGTTTATAGCAGTATCTCTATAAAAAGTAATATTTCTACATTAAAACATTTGAAGTTCAAAATTTTCTTTAGATTTCCTAAAAGTAGACTAAATTATCTATAGAATGAGATATGATTTTCAGAATTTTGGAAACGATTAGTACAAAAAAGTTGATTAAAAGCAAATAATATTTGAGTTTATAGCAGTATCTCTATAAAATGAAATATTTCTACCTTAAAACATTTGAAATTCAAAATTTTCTTTAGATTTTCTAAAAGTAGACTAAATTATCTATAGAATGAGATATGATTTTCAAAATTTTGGAAACGATTAGTACAAAAAAGTTGATTAAAAGCAAATAATATTTGAGTTTATAGCAGTATCTCTATAAAATGAAATATTTCTACCTTAAAACATTTGAAATTCAAAATTTTCTTTAGATTTTCTAAAAGTAGACTAAATTATCTATAGAATGATATATGATTTTCAGAATTTTCGAAACGATTAGTATAAAAAAGTTGATTAAAAGCAAATAATATTTGAGTTTATAGCAGTATCTCTATAAAAAGCAATATTTCTACCTTAAAGCATTTGAAATTCAAAATGTTCTTTAGATTTTCTAAAAGTAGACTAAATTATCTATAGAATGAGATATGATTTTCAGAATTTTAGAAACGATTAGTATAAAAAAGTTGATTAAAAGCAAATAATATTTGAGTTTATAGCAGTATCTCTATAAAAAGCAATATTTCTACCTTAAAACATTTGAAATTCAAAATTTTCTTTCGATTTTCTAAAAGTAGACTAAATTATCTATAGAATGATATATGTTTTTAAAAATGTCAGCAACGATTAGTATAAGAAAGTTGATTAAAAGCAAATAATATTTGAATTTATAGCAGTATCTCTATAAAAAGTAATATTTCTACCTTAAAACATTTGAAATTCAAAATTTTCATTAGATTTTCTAAAAGTAGACTAAATTATCTATAAAATCATATACAATTTTCAAAATTTTGGAAATGATTACTATAAAAAAGTCTATTAAAAGCAAATAATATTTGAGTTTATAGCAGTATATCTATAAAAAGCAATTTTTCTACCTTAAAACATTTGAAATTCTAAATTTTCTTTAGATTTTCTAAAAGTAGACTAAATTATCTAAAGAATGATATATGATTTTCAAAATGTTAGTAACTATTAGTATACAAAAGTTGATTAAAAGCAAATAATATTTGAATTTATAGCAGTATCTCTATGAAAAGCAATATTTCTACCTTAAAACATTTGAAATTCAAAATTTTTATTAGATTTTCTAAGAGTGTGACCACTACAAGTCTTTCCGAATTAATAAAATTTTGTTAAAATTTAAGATATTTCCAAAAAATTTATTTAATTTGACTTAATACGATTTGGTTGAACTCGGTTTCGATTCGTTGTTGTTGATATTTGATTGTATCCTATTTTATCCTAGGTTATCCTATTTTATCTTATTTTGTCTTTACTTTATATTTATTTTATCCTTATTTTGTCTTATTTCATCTGACTCCATCATTGTGCCTCAGTTAGTCTCATCTAAACAGAATTTGCCTCATCTAGCCTCGTTTTGTCTCAATTTGCCTCAATTTGCTTCATTTTGTTTCAGTTATCCTCATTTTGCTTTAATTACAACTACTAATATGTTAAGTACATGTCTGCAGTAGGATACTTGTTTACAATTTTAATCATATTTTTGAAGCGCTAATTAATGGTGATATAATCGATGTGATTTGTACGTTACTATTATCATTAGAGGTCCATGTATATAGATGTCGAGATGGTTATTTATAGAAGGTGTTTGTTATTGCACTAGTTCATTGCCATCCTCTAGACCAAGGAATCGGTGCAGCCGTTTTCCCATCATTATCCAAAAATGGTCTATTTCGACTATATTAGCCTCAGACATATTAGCCATAAAACGTAAAGAAAAGTCTTTAGTTTCTTTAGATTTTCTCTATTGGAAACACTGAATAAGTAAACAAAAGATGTCCAATCACAAGCACTATTCAAGGTGTTTGACATTTGTTTTGACAATGACGTTTGAAATTTGTCATCAATCACAAGTGCTATTAAAGGTGTTTGGCATTTGTTTTAGCAATTTGTTTCACAATGACGTTTTCAATTTGTCCATTCAATAGCTTATTCGGACTAACAGCACTACCAAAAAAAAATTAATGCAATTTGAAATTATACTGTTTCTCAGTGAAAGTTTCTCACCAAACATAAACCTTTTTTTTTATTTACGTAACAATTTGCAATATTTTGACTGGCAACGTTTTCCCTCTTCTTTTTTTTTGGTGGACGATCGAGCAAAATTTCACCGACACTTTCACTGCGTGCCGATCTACTCTCCTCAACGCCGCGCAGAGGTTGATCAACCCGAGACAGCCTCGCAGAATGTGCGAGAGAATAAAAAGTTTATTAATAATGACCGGCGGCAGCGGGCCGCTTTCGTTCGCATGGCGGGGTGGCAATGAAAATCACCCGCTTGAATAATAAACGCGGACATGTCGCGCACGGACGGAGCACATAAAGCGCGTTTCTTCGGCCGCATTTTTTTGTGCGCTGCCCACTCCGAAACACGACCACTGGAATGCGCTGGATGCATTCCTGCACGCGGTCGAATTTTCCAAAAAGTAATCAATCACGAAATGTTAACTCGGTGTGCTGGATTAATTAAGATACTAATTACTAGGCTACAACAAATAGCCTAATAAAGCAATATAAATGAATAAACCTAGTAAGATTATGACGTTATAAATACATGGGTGATGCGCACTAACGAATTAATTGAACGTTCGATAGTACTAGTGGTACCAGAGGCGTAACATGGGTATGGCAAGTGCTAAGGGCGCCACTGAAGGGGGGCGCGTAAAAGCATTTTTTAGAAAATAAAACTATTAGATTTTCTAAAAGTAGACTAAATTATCTATAACATGATATATGATTTTCAAAATTTTGGAAACGATTAGTATAAAAAAGTTGATTAAAAGCAAATAATATTTGAGTTTATAGCAGTATCTCTATAAAAAGCAATTTTTCTACCTTAAAACATTTGAAATTCAAAATTTGTATTAGATTTTCTAAAAGTAGACTAAATTATCTATAGAATGATGTATGTTTTATATTTTATGTTAAAATAAAACGTAGCAATCTATCGTCGGACTAGTAAATAGCGTCTAGGGCTAACACCGATTGCGCCCCTGTCCGAGTGATTAACATTAACTCTCTGTATAGAACCTATCTACAAACATCGGATTTATACGAAGACCAGCGCCTTCCTCTTATAAAATTTAATAATAATAATTTTGATAACTACACAATCACATCTTCTTTTATCTTTTTATCTTATATTGATTTCTTTTTTAATGTTAAAGTTTGACTTACCAAATAACAGTCGATCGGTTTCTCTGCGTGCGTTTTGTAGGCTTTTTGGAGTTCTGTTTGTTTGAGGGCGTGCGCGATGTGAAGGGCACTGGCGTCGAAACGACCATACTGGTAGCCTGGCGAATCGTTGTGGTTGTTTTGGGGGTATGCATTGGGGCTATAGTTGTGTCGGTCGTACGGTGTGGGTGATAACTGCGACGACTGGGAGGTGCCATTCACGTGGGTTCTGATATTCAACACTAAAAATATAAACAATTATTTTATAATTTATTAATATATTTATTTTGATAAATATAGCAACAACAAAATAACAGTTCAGTGGATTAGTTGTTAAAGGCGCTACTTGTCCCATACTGAGGATTGAGGAGTAAGAGTTCAAACCACGCTGTTGGTAAAATTTTCCGAATTATCTTTCTTGGTTTTCTGTGAATTTAGTGTAAATATCGAGTGATTATACTCCTCAGAGTGTTTCCCTTTACCAACAGAAGAGCTCTCGGGCTGATGGCTATAAATATAGAAGTTTTTTTATAGCAAAGTCTCATGAATGGGTTCATTCACGATGAACCCACAAGTTTTTGGCTGCATGCGTTGAATGCTTCGCGGCTAGTAATTACAGTGCCTTTCGTTTATCACTCTGGGCTGGTACGAGCTTATTGCCTGTTGTTCTATTTGAGGTGCACAATTCTACCTCGGCCCATAAGGTCCCATAAGCTATTGAATGGACAAATTGACAACGCCATTGTGACATGCGAAAACAAATGTCAACCATCTTAAATAACGCTTGCGATTGGAGTGTGATGACACCTATTGTTTAATTATTCAGTGTTTCCAATAGAGAGAATCTAAAGTAACTACATTCCCTATATAATGTATGTATTGTTGCTATAACAACGAATACTTATGGATTCAATAGCTATTGATAGATTTATGGAACGTCGGTGAATACGGGGGTTAACATTATAGTTTACAAGGTTTTCTGTGATTAAACTCCTCTGAGCTTCTTCCTTGACCGGCTGATAGCCCTATAAAGATAGAAGTTTTTTTTAGTTTACAATTATTGTTGTTGTTTATACATTTGTAAATTCTTTCCACTCTTTTGTGTTCTTCGCCAGTTCTCTTGCTTGTTTAACTGTCTTTCCTTTCTTGATTATTATTTCCTCTATTCTGTTATCTCTGAGAAACATACGAAAGGAATTTCGTGACTGGGGAAATGGATAAAAGCATAATTGATACAGTTTTACAAGATTCTGATCATCGCTACCGATTATACTGCAAAGATGAACTGAAATAATGTTGTTTTTGAAAATTATCATCAAAATACATTTACGTTTACTGGGTGTTCATTCATTTATAGCGGCGAGTATATGTAAATATAATGTAAGCATGGATTTAGATATACTTTTGATATACGTAGTATATTATATTAAAAATCACATTATTATCCGTTGCAAATTGTTTAGTTAAATCACACAACGAATTCAACTCTAATTACAACTTGTGATTTAAAAATAAACATCCGCGGATGATGTAAATGGCTATAATCGACCCATTACATACCATACTATTTTTTAAATGTTTACAGTCACGGGCGCGACAGGTTGAGCGCAAGCTGCGAGCCGCGGAAGTATTTCGCGTTCAATTTGTCACGACCATACCGGACAACATTCCGTGCCGTTGTTGTTGTTGTTGTTGTTGCCGCTGCTGCTGCAGTCCGTTGTTGTTAATGAAGGCCTATGCGCGCTCATGTCTGGCACACATTTTATACGTCACCGTTGCAGTTAAATATGATTAGCACGGTTTTATGGCGCGCTCGTTCCATTTTTCATGGCATGCATGAAAATGAGACGGTTTTATAAATTTTAAATCGCTCAAAGAGAGATCATACTTATGTGTATGCAACATGGAACAGTTCTTTTTTGGGACAATTGCACGACGGTTGCCATGATGGTGTTAATTCATATTTATATGAATGAGATGATATAGAATTTCTATGAAAATAGAATTGATTTTTTATTATATATATATCATTACACAGTATACCCTTAAGCCCGTATGACATTATCTAGTTTCCCTATATCGTTTTAAGGTAGTTTTAGACAAGGCAATTTCTTGACTCAAAAGTTAGTCAAGATGCGAGACAATCTAAATTGTCTCGTATCATACAGCAAATTATTTGAAATATTAAATTGGATGGTAGATAGAATGGAAAAATATAACGCTTTCTATTTGTCAAGGACAAATTGTATGGGAGGAGGATATATAAATTCATTTTTTGAACAACTTTTGAGCTAAGAAATTGTCTTATCTAAAACGACCTTTATATATAAGAATTGATATATGCCCGTCCACTATTTCAAACAACTTGAACTATGCACTACACTATTATCCGTTATTTTCTTTGAGTAAATTCATGTCATTTATTAATTTAAGACTAATTAAAAAAATATATGTGGAACATAATGTAATGCATAGTTCAAGCCATTTGAAATAGTGGACGGGCATAGTTTGGTTGGTAGGGACCACCCGCCCACCCCACCTTCGCTCGCATAGTTTTTTCATTAGATATAAATGTTTTATATTGTTTAAACTATTTCAAGAAGAGTGTTATCCTATGGAAAAACTATGCGAACAAAGGTGGGGTGGGCGGGTGGCCCCTACCAACCAAACTATGCCCGTCCACTATTTCAAACGACTTGAACTATGCACTACACTATCTTCCGTTATTTTCTTTGATTAAATTAATGTCATTTATTAATTTAAGACTAATGAAAAAGAAATATGTGAAAAATAATGTAATGTATAGTTCAAGTAGTTTGAAATAGTGGATGGGCATAGTTTGGTTGGTAGGGGCCACCCGCCCACCCCACCTTTGTTGGCATAGTTTTTCCATAGGATAACACTCTTTTTGGAATAGTTTAAACAATATAAAACATTTATATCCAATGAAAAAACTATGCGAGCGAAGGTGGGGTGGGCGGGTGGCCCCTACCAACCAAACTATGCCCGTCCACTATTTCAAACGACTTGAACTATGCATTACATTATTTTCCACATATATTTTTTTAATTAGTCTTAAATTAATAAATGACATTAATTTAATCAAAGAAAATAACGGAAGATAGTGTAGTGCATAGTTCAAGTCGTTTGAAATAGTGGACGGGCATAGTTCGGTTGGTAGGGGCCACCCGCCCACCCCACCTTCGCTTGCATAGTTTTTTCATTGGATATAGATGTTTTATATTGTTTAAACTATTCCAAGAAGAGTGTCATCCTATGGAAAAACTATGCTAACAAAGGTGGGGTGGGCGGGTGGCCCTTACCAACCAAACTATGCCCGTCCACTATTTCAAACGACTTAAACTATGCATTACATTATTTTTCACATATATCTTTTTAATTAGTCCTAAATTAATAAATGACATGAATTTAATCAAAGAAAATAACGGAAAATAGTGTAGTGCATAGTTCAAATCGTTTGAAATAGTGGACGGCCATAGTTTGGTTGGTAGGGGTGTTTGACATTTGTTTTGGCATATTCTGTCACAATGACGTTATCAATTTATCCATTCAATACCTTATGGGACCTATAAAGTTTATGGGATGTTGTTGAATACGGGCACTAGAGCATTACTGTTGCTACAAAACATTAATAAATGAAATAATAAATAAAAAATAGAAAAAAAAACTCTCCTTTTAAAATTCGAACCCGGAACTCTCATGTCAAGTACAAAAACATAAATGACAGGTCGGTCGACTTCAAAATATTGTCTTCGTCATTATAGGAATGACAAAGTAATGTGCACTGACTGCATCAGATTTTTGTTGTTATTTTTGTACACGTTCTAATAACTAGTTCTTCATCTATTAGTAAGTTTTGTTAATTTACATGTTGTTATTATTGTATTTATCACAATAGTAACTGGCTATCAACATTCTGGTCATTGAATCATGTGTATATGTGATGATATTAGAACTAATTACTTCAGAAAATCATTAATGAAATTTATCTGGACATTTTCAGCTTATTGTTGTCGTTTACTTATCTAGGATATCATTTTAGTGGTCTGTATAATCCTTGAGGATTCTATTGCAATTTGGGCTATATATGTATTGAATAGGTTTTCTTAATGTGTGTTTTGTCTTAATTTGTCATTCTAAGCACCCACTTTAGTAAGGTATAGTAAGTTCAAAATCACCTTGTATAATAAATGTAAATCCTTCAAGGTTAATAGTTGCATTTGCTACGTCTTATACTCGCGTTCAGAAACAATGGTTAGCTCATTCAATACATTATTTAAATTAATTATTATTAATATTATTATATATTAATTAATTTAATATTGATATTCCCTCAATGTAAGTTAACATATCTTGGATTTTCTATATTTTAGGTGATAATTATAATAATTTGGCCATCATATAAAATTCCAAAAAATATTATATATATATATATATATATTCGGTCTGGTTTTTAGTAAATCCTGATAAGCTCTGGAGCGAAATATTGATCTAAAGAGAATAGGTTTCTTTTAGCCCTAATCGTCGCATTTCCAACAATCATCCCTCTAACTAGTTTATAACTAGTTACCCTATATATATATATATATATATATATATATATATATATATATATATATATAATCTTTATTAGACTATCGACCCTTCCCGGGTCTTTCCGCCTGTGTATACATTTTTTTAGTTATAAGGGTATAAAATAAAATATTATTTCTGTTAATTCCCCATATTGAGACAATTATATTGAAACGCACGTTGCATTTTAAAATTCCCCCATCTGTCCGTTTCGAGTCGTCGGATGGCGAGCGGAGCGTGGCGCGCGTGGTCGCGCTCGCGCGCGAAATCCCCCGCAACGGTTGCGCTGAAAACACGAAAAAATATTCCCGTGAGAACACATCTCGCTCACCTTCCGCATCGAGACTCCCCCGCCCCGGGCACCGGATCTGCTCGTTAACGAAGTTGCTGCTCTTCGGCACGTTGAGCGCGGAGCGGATGCCCACGGCGGAGCCGTCCAGGTGTCCCGGTCCGATTTTCGGCACGTGCCCGCTGCAGTAGACCTCTTTGTCCTCCTGCCGGTGCTGGTTGTTGTAGTACGTCTTGAGGGTGAGCTTGGTGCCGCATACCGCGCACTTGAAGCAGCCACTGTGGAAGAAGGTGAAGTCCTTGAGCGGGCCGACCCTGTCCACCTGGTAGACGGTCTCCTGGCAGCGCAGGCACGTGCTCTCGTAGAAGTTGGGCCGGTACATCACCTTGTAGGAGTTGTGCAGCATTTGGGTTCGTCGCGTAACGCAGCGGCGGACTCACCACAGCACTACAACATACTCTGCCCGCGCGCACTTGGGGGGTGGTTGGTTTGGTTTGGTCGCGCGCACGCACAGGTGGTTGGGGTCCCCGCGGGTGGGTTTTTGTCGTTTGTTGTTGTTATTGTCTTTTCGATGAGTGTTCTTTAGCACGCACGTAACGCGGCCATGTTGCGCTCGAGACTACGACAAGTGCGACGGGGGCTCCCACCGCTCCCACTCCCTCCTGACGACGGCGACGGCGGACCCGTTCACCTGTGCCCGCCGCGGAAGAGCCCGAGAGCACCGCGGCCCGCTCGGTTTCGCCTCGTTCCATACGTAATGATGGGCACAGGTATTCGGGTCGCGTTCCACTGGTACGCTTTCCATTTTCTTTTCGAAGGTGTGCGCGTATGTGGCGAAGAAAATTTAGACCAAACCCAAAAATTACTACTGAAATCAACTATTTTTGTATCTCAATAGAAAAACAAACGTTCATCATCATTACAAATAGCAACATATTGTTGGATATTCGTGAATCAAGGGCCCTATCCGTTTGGTTACTACTAGCGTTGATTGAAGTATTTGTACTTAATACTTCAATCAACGCTACTAGTGACTAGTAGTGACAAATGCTGACGTCACGCTGTACTATTAGTATGAGCGTGACGTCAGCATGTGTCACTACTCGCCACTAGTAGTAGCCAAACGGACAAGGCCAAGGGTAGCTATTTGCTAACATGTAGTAAAAATAGGAATTGTGTTTCGTGTTGGCTTGATTTCAGTCGTCATCACGAAGTGACTATTATAACCACGTGTTAGAAAATGGCCACCCTTAATTTGTGAATATCCAACAATATATGTAGTTTAGTTGCTGTTTATAATGATGATGATGATGATGAAAATTTGTTATTTTAGTTCTCTTAGTTCGGGAATATCCAATAATATTTGTAGTTTATATTGATGAAAATCTGAACATTTCTATTCTTGATTAAGGCTGGCGTTTTTTGATTAGGCAACTTGTGATGCACATATAATACATAGGCGAAATGCGTGTAAGAAATACGCACCGTTCTTTTTAACTAGAACATAAATTGAGTTGCAAAAATACGTATACAAAAGAATAATGTTACTGTTATTTCGTAGCCTAGGTGGGAATGTCCAAAAATCATTTATAATCTGATAAACTATATGGTGTAAAGAATTCTACGCAACGTTTGCGAATATGACCCTTATCGACATTTAATTATAATCCAATCTTTCCAGCATTAAAAATGAAGGAGATATTTATTTGCGCAACAATTTTTCAAATATTATAATACTAATGGATGTATAGGTCCTGATTATAATTAATTATAATTATAATTAATTTTCGATATATGATTATTTAATATGTATGAGAGTGATTAAACTACTAGATTGCTACCTTCTATACAGTCGAATCTTTAACATGCTATAACTACAAATTTTAGTAATTAATTCTTGCAAACTAAGTTTCAATACCAAAGATGAAGTGTTTTTATTAACTTGCATAAATTGTATGCTATTCCATGGCGTAGTTTCGCCATAACGATAGTATATGCTAAATCCCAGCCTTAAGGTTGGCGTTTTCAAATTTAGGCAACTTTTGATGCACATTTAATAGCATAGACGAAACGCGTATACGAAATACGCACCGTTACCCTACCAACCAAACTATACCCGTCCACTATTTCAACCGCCTTGAAGTATGCACTACACTGTTTTCCATTACTTTCTATGAGTCAGTTAAATTCATTTATTAATTTACGCTTAATATATAAAAAGAATGTGACAAATAATGTAGTGTTAGTTCAAGTCGTTTGAAATAGTGGACGGGTATAGTTTGGTTGGTAGGGGCCACCCGCCCACCCCACCTTCGCTTGCATAGTTTTTCCATAGGATAAAACTCTTCTTGGAATATTTTAAACTATATAAAACGTTTGTATCCATTGAAAAAACTATGCGAGCGAAGGTGGGGTGGGCGGGTGGCCCCTACCAACCAAACTATGGTCATCCACTATTTCAAACGACTTGAACTATGCAGTACATTGTTTCTCACAATTCTTTTATGAATCAGACATAAATTAATAAATGAAATTAATTGAATTATAGAAAGTAATGGATAACAATGTAGTATAGAGTTCAAATCATTTAAAATAGTGGACGGGCATAGTTTGGTTGGTAGGGGCCACCCGCCCAACCACCTTTGTTCGCATAGTTTTTCCATAGGATAACACTCTTCTTGGAATAGTTTAAACAATATAAAACGTTTATATCCTATGAAAAAACTATGCGAGCAAAGGTGGGGTGGGTGGGTGGTCCCTACCAATCAAACTATGCCCGTCCACTATTTCAAATGACTTGAACTATACACTACATTATTCAAGTTTTCCGTCAATAAAGCATTATTATTATTATTATTATATAATCTAATCGGTATAATTCTAACCGATATAATTATACCGATTAGATTATATAGTTTTTCTTGCTGCTAATTTATTATTAAAATTAATAATTCTTCTGTACAGTTTTTTGCAGCTACATTTTTAAACTTCAAATTTCTCCTTGGTCCGGCCCTGTATTTTCTATACATTGCTACTTTCGATGGGTAGACGATTTGTTTAAAATAAATCGTGTTGGCAGTAGTTTTAAAAATGGCGCCGCAGTTCTTGTTTGTGTCCGGCGTTAGTTTGTTTTGATTGTGTTTTTACGAAAAGTTATTAAAATATCTGCACTGATACACTTGAACTGAAGAGAAAATGAGTGTGAAACGTAAGCCCGACACTCAAGTCCCTGCGGAGGAGAGTGATCAACTCTTAATTCGACCGCTGTGAGTTTACCATATCATATTTATAGGTTATAATTTTATACTAATAAATATAGACTCTGTTCATTTATTGTATTGCGAGTACTAGATTATTTGGTACTAATAGGGGTCTGCTATGTTGGAATATGTATACATATAGTCATGGGCTAAATGGTACACATCCTACTAGTAACTTATCAGATGGCCCCATAGCGTTGATTGATGTTTTAGTATATGAATACTGCAATCAACACCCATAAACAGAGCAGCTGCCATAAAGACACCTTACGTCCGGTTTCTTCAACGAATCTTAAATCTAGTCTTTTATAAGCTCGTTTTATATAAGCTCGTCTTATATAAGCTCGTCTTATATAAGCTCGTCTTATATAAGCTCGTCTTATATAAGCTTGTCTTATATATATATCCATGTCTTAAATTTTTATTCTGTTACACCAAACATATGTAGATCTTACTTAGTCTTACAATGTAAGACTGTCGTATCGTTTTAAGATCCGATTTTTGTTTGGTGTAATGCTTTAAGACTGTCTTATTATTTTTTTGATTTTTAAAGGCACCTTACACAATCAATATTACTGTCAATATTTTAGAATAATGACAGTATTACTGTTAATATGTTTAAAATGTTACTTATTCTAAAATGTTGCCAGTATTACTCATCGTGTTAGGAATAGAACTGATATAATGGAAAGAATACTGATCTTTATCCAGATAATTGATTACTTGTTAAATATAAAAGGAGTATTCAAGGAAATATTGACAGTACTAGGATTGACAGTATTATTGACTGTGTAAGGTGCCTTTTAGCTTAAAAGGTATTATTGTATTTTAATGTCTTTATGTGTTTGTTTAAGGTGTTGTATTGTTTTTGACTGTTGACTGTTTCATCTCAATATATACAGCTATTGTCAACAAAATAACATATTTGAATAATAATAACATAATAACTAAATAATACTAATTATTACATTTTAATGGAACTATATTACTATTATAATAGTTTTAAATAATATATATATATATATATATATATATATATATATATATATATATATATATATATATATATACTGTACTACCCCAAGGAGCTACAAACCAGGGTTTCTATTTTCAACTTGTATAATATATATATATATATATATATATATATATATATATATATATATTAATAATATCTGCAGAATAAATAGTAACATCAACATTTATATTTATATTTATAGAGGTGCTGGACAAGAAGTTGGTCGATCATGTATCATGATAGAATTTAAAGGGAAGAAGATTATGCTGGACTGTGGCATCCACCCAGGTCTCTCTGGAATGGATGCATTGCCATTTGTTGATCTTATTGAGGCAGATGAAATTGACCTTCTGCTTATATCACAGTAAGTAGTGGAATCGCTGTTTAGTAGTAATAAAAATTAAATTTTGAATCAAATTTTTAACAGTTGCTTCTTTTGTATGTAATTATTTAGACAAATATATACTCAACATTCTAAGTATGGATAGAATATAATCAGCTTATATATTTTTAGTTTCCACTTGGATCACTGTGGTGCACTCCCATGGTTTCTACAAAAGACCAGTTTTAAAGGCAGATGTTTCATGACACATGCCACTAAGGCTATTTACAGATGGCTTCTTTCTGATTACATTAAAGTGAGGTAAATTACATTAATATATCATGTAGTGGAGTACAGGTAGAGACTTGTACTTGTACTCAACTACATTCAATAGTTTTTACTAATACCAACAATTTTCAACTATTTTCAATAACTTTTCTAATACCAACAAATACTATGTAATGTCTATGTGTAAACATAGTTATCAGGCTCTTTTCTGCCAACAAAAACTAGTTAATAAGAAGGTTATTGGAAATTGTCATGGCGATAGTATCAAAACTCCTTTTCTAATGTATCAATGTTATGCCAATGCCAAGGGACAAAGGATTAAACATAGTCACTTAGCCTGCTACTTTACAACTTAACGAGGTAAAAATTAGGCTATACTATGCCGCAGTAGCATACTAGACAGCTATCTGGGGAAATCGGAAACGCTACAAAAACCGATAGATTTATAGATTAAAATGTAGAGAGTATAATCGAGCTAAGTAAAACGACTTGTAACGCAGCAGAGTTCAAATCTCGGTATCGCGCTGCATAAATCCTAGTTGGAACATCTGTGCTCTTGGAAGACAGTTTAGCTGTTTATCCCATCAGTAATGTAGCAATTACCCTGCTACTTACACACAAATGACATGAAAGTAGGCATGGAAATCCCACAGTAGCATACTAGGGAAGCTATCTGGGATATCCAAGGCCCATCTAGCGCTGTAGCACTCAACGAAGTACTAAATCTATTTTTTTCTCTAATTTTAGTAATATTGCCACTGAACAAATGCTATACTCTGAGGCTGATCTTGAGGCCAGTATGGATAAAATTGAAACTATCAATTTTCACGAGGAAAAGGATGTTTTGGGTGTTAAATTTTGGGCATACAATGCGGGACATGTGCTGGGAGCAGCTATGTTTATGATTGAGATTGCAGGAGTTAAGGCAAGTAGTACAAGAACGATATTTTCATATTTTTGCCGCAATACTATAAACAATTATTTTTTTGATAGATTATGTATACTGGTGACTTTTCGCGACAAGAGGACCGGCATCTAATGGCGGCTGAAATTCCCACTGTTCATCCAGATGTGTTAATAACTGTAAGCATTCGCCTGGTTTTACCAGACAGAACAAATCAAGTAAACATTTAATTTTACAAATCTAGGAATCTACATATGGTACACATATACATGAAAAACGCGAGGATCGGGAGTCTCGATTCACCACTTTAGTGCATGATATTGTCAATCGAGGCGGTCGTTGTTTGATACCTGTATTTGCGTTAGGCCGTGCACAAGAATTACTGCTTATATTAGGTAAGTAACTTTTGTCAACTCTACTCCATGGACTATATACATGAGGACCTCGCATGTTACAATGTGGTGAAAGAAAACATTCGTCGTCATCGAACTATGATCTGGTAGTGATATTTGGCGGTAAATTTAAATATCATTGCGATCGGGCAACACGACACAATTGGGTGGGGTGAAGGAAAACATTTGTGATGTCCTCTTTTATACAGTCCTTGACTCTACTCAATTAAAAATCTAATCAACTCTGCAGCTATAAAGACCGGGTTGTCTTTATAGCCTCAGAGTTGATGGGCTGGTATTCAAACCCGGATGACTGCAGTACATTGACGTGTACACATTTTTATTTTCAGATGAATATTGGAGTCAGCATCCAGAACTTCATGATATTCCGATTTATTACGCTTCTTCGCTGGCTAAAAAATGCATGGCTGTATACCAAACCTATATAAACGCTATGAATGACAAAATTCGGCGACAAATTGCTATCAATAATCCATTTGTATTTAAGCACATATCCAATCTGAAGGTAATATAAAAAACGAATCAGAAAATTCAATATGAAGTTGTTATATATAACTGTTTTTGATTTTAGGGCATAGATCATTTTGAAGATATCGGCCCTTGTGTTATAATGGCGTCCCCTGGTATGATGCAAAGCGGCTTGTCTCGCGAGTTGTTTGAGTCTTGGTGCACCGATGTTAAAAACGGTGTTATAATTGCAGGTAATTTATTATATAATATCGAATTTTGGAGAAGCCACATCATACCAATTTCTGAAAATTAGCATTATATAGTAATTTAACAGAACTAGAAGCAAATATTCGTTGCATTATAAAAAACAATTATATATATATATATATATATATATATATATATATATATATATATATATATATATATATATATCTTTTAAATCTCATATTTTGATGTTAATGGTACATTACTACTTAACACATTTGTTACAATAGATGCAACACATTTCTATCAGCAGAGATAGTGTTTTTAAATTTTGCAATTTATAAGGGTGGGATGTATACAGTTCAACATTGCAGGTTATTGCGTTGAAGGCACTTTAGCAAAAACCATCCTCTCTGAACCTGAAGAAATAACTACAATGAGCGGTCAAAAGTTGCCCCTGAAAATGTCCGTAGACTACATTTCATTCTCTGCTCACACTGATTACCAGCAGACTAGCGAATTCATAAGGATACTTAAACCACCGCATGTTGTAAGTTTTTTTATACCATTTATTTAAAAGTAATAAGAATATAGACTTAAGGCATTTGTTATGAATTGGGCCCTATTTATTTTTTATGTTAGTCCTATTTATTAATATCAAACACATTTTATATTCTGAACAAGTTCATGATTTGAAGCAATAACAAATCAGTTTATTGTAAGATTTGTGATTGTTTCGAATCATGAACTTGTTCGGAATATAAAATATGTTTGATATTAATAAATAGGATAGTCCTATTTATTAATATCAAACATAATTTATTTTCCGAACAAGTTCATGATTCGAAGCAATAACAAATCAGTTTATTGTAAGATTTGTGATTGTTTAAAATCATGAAACTGTTTGGAATAAACTCATAGATAAATTACAATTTGTATTGTTTGAATTTCACTGGTGTTTATTGTTTGGATTTTCTACACATGTGCTTATTTTAAAGCGTGAATTAAGGTCGTTTTAGACAAGACAATTTCTTGACTCAATAGTTAGTGAAGATGCGAGACAATCTAAATTGTCTCGTATCATACAGCAAATTATTGGTAGATCGAATGGAAAGATGTAACGCGTTCTATTTGTCAAGGACAAATTGTATGAGAGGAGGATGATATATGTATTCATTTCTTGAACAACTTTTGAGCTAAGAAATTCTCTTGTCTAAAACGACCTTTACATTGTCCTAAATTCAAGATAAAACAAGTTTCTAGTTTCAATTATTCATGTGCTATGTTCAGCTTGTAGTATGACCAATCACGTCTTGAATAAAAGACTCAACGAAGTTCGTAGTTGGCCATAGTATGAACTGAACATAACACGTGTATAATTGAAACTAGAAACTTGTTCAAGTTTCTTGACGAATCTAGTACAGTGTAATTCACGCTTTAATCGCTGAGTGAAATATGTCTAAATTTGATAAAATAATATTAATAAATCAATATATCAACAAAAAAATAATGCATTTATCTTATCATGACTTCACTTCAATAATATATTGCAGGGCTATTCTATATTCATATTTAATTATTTAATACATACAATACGGGGTAGGAAGCTTTATATTACTCAACCCTTACCATACATAAGTATTGAGTCATTACTAAATGTTTATAGGTGTTAGTGCACGGTGAGCAAAACGAAATGAACCGGCTGAAAGCGGCGTTGCAGAGAGAATACGAGGACGATCCGACAACTACAATGCAGCTGCATAATCCTAGAAATACTCACGCTGTTGAGCTATACTTTAGGGGTGAAAAAACTGCTAAAGTGATGGGCTCCCTTGCCGTGGACCCGCCCAAGTCGGGAAACACCATTTCCGGGATTTTAGTGAAGCGCAATTTCAACTACCACATTTTAGCAGCTGAGGACTTGTCAAGTAAGAAAATTACATCTATAAGGCATCTTACACGGTCAGTAATACTGTCAATATTTTAGAATAATGACTGTATTACTGTACGATAACATGTTTAAAATGTTCATTATTCTAAAATATTGACATTATTACTTATCATGTAAGGTATAAAGGCATCTTACACGATCAATAATACTGTCAATATTTTAGAATAATGACTGTATTACTGTATGATAACTTGTTTAAAATGTTGTAAGGTGTAGTAATGATGGAATGAAGAAAATACTGTTGTTTATCCGGATAATATATTACTTATATATAATACCTATAACTTAGATAAATATAAGTGGAGGATTGAAGCAAATATTGACAGTATTATTGATCGTATAAGATGCCTTTTTAGAAAAAAACGTATTATATACGCAATACAGCACCCTTTATGTATATAAACCTGTGCCGATATCAATGGGGTATTGCAATTTTTAGAATATACTGACATGAGCATGACACAACTAGTCCAACGCCAGAGTTTGCACTATTCAGGCTCTATAGGCGTTCTACGGCATTTAATCACGCAGGTAGCTGGTCTACTGGAAAGTGTTGATCAGGACAAGAAGCTGAGAGCTTTTAATGCAGTCGATATTTCCATAGAAGGCCAACTTGTCACTCTGGAGGTATTTGTTATTAATACAATAAATGCATTATACATTATTATATATTCCTCAATTTCAGTGGGTAGCTAATCCTATAAACGATATGTACGCGGATGCCATAGTGGCAGCCATTTTACAAGCTGAAATGTTGGAAACGCCCATGAAAAACATGTCGACGAGCGCTAAGGTTGATCGAATGCACTTTAAGGTACTAAATATTGATAATAGGTATATAATTCGAATTATAATCAAGTATAATATAATTATTTCTGTGGCTATTTGGCAGCAGCTGATAACTATAACTTTTTTCCTAAATTTTCAAAAAAATAGTCCATTAATAAATGGGATATTTTATTATTAATTTGGAATTGTAATAATTCGCAAATTTCATTCAACAACACAAAAGTATTCCATATGTTTTTTTCAGGAATGCCTAATAGAATTACTGCAGGACATGTTTGGAGAAGATTCTGTTCCTAAGATGTTCAAGGGAGAGAAGTTGTATGTGACTGTGAATGAAAATAGGGCTGATATTGACCTTTCAAATTTGGTAATGTACAATTTTTATTTTTATTATCTATTTACAATATTATCACTTTCGGTTTCTTAAAATACCTGAGTTATATAACTAGAGCTGTATTCGTTTATCACTCTGCGTACCAGCGCAGGCTTAGTGTTCTATTTGCCGTACTCTTTTATAAGATTATAGTCCACACGCGGCGCTGCCGGCCATCCTTTACTTATCTATAGCTGTAAATTACTTATAAATTTAAATATGTGGACTTTCCAAACAACACAACAACAAATTTAAATATTTGAAAATTAGCTGGGTTGACCAAGCTCAGCGACCTAGTGGTTAAAAGCGCTGTTTGTCTCGTACTGGAGAGCGTGAATTTAAAACACATCGGGGGCTTTTTTCGCGAATCAACTTCAGTGAAGTTAAGGTAAATACTATGTGATAAAACTTCCTGAAGCATCTCCCCTTTATTCAGTTCGAAAATGTTTTTTTAAATAAATCTTAATTTCTCTCTTAAATCCTATAGGAAGTAACTTGTACAACTGATGAAACATTCCAACAAATCGTCCACACAGCTGTAACTAAACTTTACCAGTCACTGGCGCCACCGCAAGTAGATTAATGTAAGCAATATCTAACAAGTGTTAATATATAAAATAGGTTTTATTAAAAATCATATAGAAAGACATTTGCATGATATAAAAAGTACATGTTAAAAGGGTGATTCATTAAAAAAAAAGTATATAGTTTACATGGATTCCAATAGAATAGCGATACCCTGTCCGCCACCAATACATGCAGAGCCTACAGCATATTTGGCTTTCCTCCTCCTGTAAAAAAAATTACATTTGTTACAGAAACTTATTTTTCATCTACATCTAACAAATATTAAACATGGAGTTATAAAATTACCTTAATTCATGGACTAGGTGAGCTGTGATACGTGAACCAGATGCGGCCAGAGGGTGTCCCAAAGCAATCGCGCCACCATTCACGTTAAATTTGTCCATGTCGATTTTGAGCTCCTTGGCGCACGACAGGGCTTGGGCTCCAAATGCTTCATTAATCTACAAATTTAAAAATAATACAGATTGGATTAATAATTTAAAACACATAGCATCTACTCATCTTCTACATCTATTTGTAGCATCTACTATTTATAATAATTCCAATTTGTTACCTCAATTAGATCCATTTCATTCAACGTCTTTCCAGCAGCCTTCAGCGCGTTGTTAATGGCGGGCACTGGTCCGAAACCCATAATGGAGGGCTCCACTCCTACAGTGGAGTAGGATACTACTCTAGCTAGTGGGGTGAGGTTGTGTTTTTTTACAGCCTCCTCGCTGGCTAAGATGACAGAGCCGGCGCCATCACAAACACCCTGAAAAAATATATTTAATATATAAATATATATATATATATAACTTGAGGGTATTTTTTCGCCGAAAACTTGTAATGTAGATTAAATTTTGGGTATGCGGCGTAAGGCAAAAAAAAAGAAACTCCTTCTTGAAATATAGCGAAATATCGATTCATAAAAGAAGGAGTTTCTTATTTTGTGCCTTACGCCGCATACCCAAAAGTTAATCTACATTAATATATATATATATATATATATATATATATATATATATATATATATATATATATATATATATATATATATATATATATTAAATATATATCTTAGCATTGATTAGATGTTTAACCACATATGGCTTATGTGTAATTGATTCTTGTTTATATTATAATTTCATGTGAAAACAGCTGCAGGGGCAACATAGAGCTGAGTTGCCCCCTCCCTGATAAATTTCCTAGATCCGACAATGCATTGATGTATTCAATATCATGTGCAATATTTCGCAAGTTATCTATAACTCATTATTATTTTCAATAAATATTCTAGTTTAGGGACATTACCGAAGCTGATCCAGCTGTAACCAAGCCATTCTCCTTGAATATGGTGGGCAATTTTTTGAGGGTTTCAATTGTGGTCTGTGGCCGGGGGTGTTCATCAGCTTCCATATTAACCATTTTGCCCTTGATTTTCAGTGGGACTGACACTAATTCGTCAGCAAACACGCCAGCATCGTGAGCTGTAATTGAAAATTATTTATTTTAGTGTGACATCAAAAGGCGTTTATTGTGTTATTGGATAGTTCTGGATAATTGGCTGGAAGGTAGCATAGCTACAGACACTTATGCCTCAAAATGGGCCCATTGTGAAACCTCCCATTAAGTTATTGTATTATTAGTAAATTGGTATATACATCCAGTGATGGGAGATCTACTCGTAACTCTTTAGTGAATAATAAAAGCAACAACTTCATAAACAAAGAGTCGATTTGCTAATTTTAACGTTGCTATTACGGTTTATTTTATGTAAGGTTACATTGATTGCTAAGCTATTTAAAAATTTGATTTCATAAAATATTGCTTATATATTTTTAATTAGAATGAAATATTAGATTCTAACCTTTTTTCCACAGTTGTTGTGACCTCAATGCATAGTTATCAACCTCCTCCCTGGTGATTTTGAATTTCTCCCCTAGTTTTTCGGCAGTTAAAGCCATTGGAAGTTTGCAATAGGAGTCACTGAGTCCCAGCCACAGGGAGTCTTCAAGGATGGGCGAGACTCCCAAGGGGCTACCGAATCGGATATTGCGGACTGAATGGGGGCATTGGGACATGTTGTCAGCGCCACCGGTGAGGGTAATACTAGCCGCGCCTGTCATTATATCCTGTTGGGTAGGGTACAATTACATTAGTAACGAAGACACATTATGATCCAATTAACCTTGTCATTTAAAATCCCTTTAGACACAAATTCCCTAATGACTCACCAAACATCCATTCACGACTGATTGGAAGCCGGAACCGCACAATCGGTTGACGGTCAGCGCCGGTCGGTCGAGTGGGATGCCAGCTTTAAGACCCACATGTCTAGCTAGAAAAATGCCGTCCGCGGAGGAGCCCTGAAATTAGTTGGTTTGCATTCAATTTTATATTTAAACTTATATGTGATAAATATGCGACTTACAGAGAGAACATTTCCAATTGTAACCGTGTCGACTAGTTCGGGTTGTACATTGGCTGCTGCGAGGGCAGCTTTTGCGGAAATTGTTTGTAGGTCGCACGCGCTTGTTTTGACGAATTTCCCGCCGTAGGTGCCGAAGGGCGTTCTTTTGGCACCCACAATAAACACACCTATAATAGTTCAATCATTGTTTTTAGTTGATTATATGATTGATTCAAGATTTATACAGTAAAACTGGCATTTTATTGGCACAAGATTGTTACAATATTAAATGGCATAACTTGCGAAATATTGCACATGATATTGAATACTATAACACTATTGCATTTTAAAAGTAAAATCTGTAACTGAGTTTAGGGTAAATTTAAAATTATAGTCACTATTTTATTGTAAATTTTCATGGATGGTCATTAAAGGCTATTATTATTATTATTATCTTTGTTTTTCTCAGTTTTCACTGGTGTTAATGCTAGATGCGGATAAGCTATCAAGACATCGAACATGCTTATTGCTGTAGAAATTTTCTAACAATCCGACATGTGTTTAATATGGATGGCCTTTTGTATTGTTATATATATATATATATATATATATATATATATTTGGGTTCAGATCAATTATTATTATTATTATTATATTTAACTGGTGACAAATCACGTCTTGAATAAAAGACATGTGCGGCAAGTGATTGGACATAGTTGAACATGAATAATTAGTTTCAATTATTCATGTTCAGTTATAAACTTAGTTTTTTGACAAGTCTAGTACTACTAATGTAATTTATTCTTTATACTATAACACTATTCCATTTGAAGAGTAAAAAATCTGAAACTGAGATTAAATTATCATAGATAGGTATCTTTGAATTTGAAAATTTAAAAGCAATAATCTCTGTATCGGATCTAGGAAATTTCTCAGGGGGTGGGGGGAGACAAGTCAGCTCCATGCCGCCCCAACAGCTGTTTTCACATGAAGTTATAAACAAGAATCAATTGTTCAATCCCATTTTGCCGCCCGGAGCAGTTGCCCCCTTTTGCCTCCACGTCAATCCGGCACTGCATCAATGCCCTAACATTGGGTGTAATATCATTCTAAAATATGGTTCCATGTTGGTTAAATATTGTTATAATCTTAGTTAATATTGCTGCATTATTGCTAAATATTAGCGCAGAAATTATTGCTTTTAAATTTTCAAATTCAAAGATCTATGATAATTTAATCTCAGTTTCAGATTTTTACTTTTCAAATGCAATAGTGTTATAGTATAAAGAATAAATTACGTTAATAATTATAAGTTTATAGCTGAACATGAATAATTGAAACTAATTATTCATATTCAACTATGTCCAATCACTTGCCGCACATGTCTTTTATTTAAGACATGGTTTGTCGTGTTACCAGTTGAATATAATAATAATAATAGCCTTTAATGACCAACCATGATTTTTTACAATAAAATAGTGACTATAATTTTAATTTACCCTATAAGGCACCTTACACGATCAATATTACTGTCAATATTTTAGAATAATGACAGTATTATAGTATTATAATATGTTTAAAATGTTCATTATTTTAAAATATTGCCAGTATTACTCATCCTCTAAGGTATATTAATGATGTTATGAGGAGAATACTGATCTTTATCCGGATAATTGATTACTTGATAAATATAAAAAGAGGAATGAAACAGATATTGACAATAGTAGGATTGACAGTATTATTGACCGTGTAAGGTACCTATATGACATCAGCGTCCCGATAGTCTTTGGCATAGGCCTATATTGAAATTAGAAACATATTCAAGTTTCTTGATGAATCTAGTACAACTCAAGCTGTGCTATTGTACCTAGAGTATTTCAAGCCTTTCCATTGTGTTTACAATGGAAATGCTTGAATTACAATTAGTATATTATTGGATACTTTGAGTTTTCAAGGTATAATAATAATAATAGATTTATTGCTCTACAGATTTACATCCATTTACAGAACAACAAACAATATCCAATAATATATTAATTAATAATGACCAATATAGAGAAATATTGCTGTACTACTTTCATATTTCATCTACTTTTTTATACATTATTACAAATGGGTTAGGTTTAAAAATATATATTTATAAATCAACATTTTAAGCAATTCATATCAACTCTACTTATAAACTCCTTGATAAATTTGACAACCACATATACACTTAAGCTGTGGTGGGAGTAAATTGTGTCATTCACTTAAGCCACATATACTTATTAGCTTTACCTAATTTCAGAGACATATAATAAACAAACAAAAATTAAAGCCTTTATGATTATTAACCATATATATATATATATATATATATATATATATATATATATATATATATATATATATATACATATCAAATAAATATCATTATGGTCAAATAAACATAAAAATATAAAAAATTAACTCATATTTGATATGAGTGTAGGTTAGAATACTATTAAAAGCTATTATTCTATATTATTACTATATATACTGTTTATTGGTGTATATAAAAAAGAGTATACTAACATAATGTTTTTAATAACTATTCAAAACTATTTTAAACCCATTTTGATTCACTAAAAATTGCTTGATATAATAATAATATGAATTTATATTTCATAATTAATTTTTTTCAGATTATTATTGATTTATGTATTAATAATATATTAACATATAAATCTATAATAATTAATATATTATTAACATATAAATCAATATTAATCTGTAATAGGCAATATGCAAATAACACTTTGTACTCACTGATGAGCTATTTATAACATTTTTTTTTATGTCAACCTATAAAAGTTCTGTTTTATTACATTCTGAAATATTATATTGCTAATATAATAAGTATATATCTACCTTTTACAAGTGAAGACATTTTAATATACAATTATTGCACGTCTGGCCCAGCTGGATTGTAGCGAAACACACAAAACTGCAAGATTTCGATGTCGCTACTTAAGTAAACGAACTCGAAGTCCAAAGTTTATAATACCAGACTTATCTCTCGTGTGCAAGCGAGATGGGGATAACGGTGACTGCGCTATATTTTACATACTCATATGACCGGCTGACGAGGAAAACAATTTAATCAGTGCGTTGTCTGCTATCGATTGATATTATGATGAGCATACAATATTTTTCTAAAACATTTGTTTTGTTCTAATATCTATTGCAGAACTTTTTTTTTTTGTAAAAATATTTTCGAAACTAATTTAATCAACACAAAAAAATCTGATGTTCCCGGTACATCCGATTTGTTTGCACGATTACAATACGTTCTCCATATTTCATATACAGTTGTGTGCATAGAAATCGGGCCACTGTAAACATTTGGCTTTGGCTATAATTTTTATGGAAGCTATTTTTTAATAATTAATAAAATAAATAATTACAGGCAGACTTATTTTGAGATATAAATGATTCCTGTTAATGTACACAACATACACTTCACGCGTTTATCTTGTTAATATTTATAAACTGGTCAAGATAAGCTAATACATGTTTTTTATTTTTCAAGGTGCACAGCATAAAATTTAATGTGTGGCCAGTGCAGATTATTTGATAATTTTATTTCTTAATTTAATCATATGCCTTTCTGCTCGTTTTAATTTTTTATATATGTATTTTTCTTTCCATTTATCTATTTTGTGTTAATTGTTTTAAACCTTCCCATGGTAGATATTTTTTTGTCATTCTTCCCCTTGTACTCCTGTGCTATTATTTAATTTATTGGTTCTATGTTTAAATTGTGTCTATACATTTCGTTCCTTACTCAATCTCAAATTGCTTATCTCGATTTTCCTTAAGAATTTCCTTTCAATATATAAATCTAGATTTGTGTTTATCTGTTATGGTTACTGCTGTATGTTATTGTAGATCTTATACCTTTTTTCACTATTTCTATTTTTATTTCTTTGGCTATTTCTTCCGAAGAATGTCGCTTTCATCATGTCGAAGATTTTCCCTGTTTTTCATTATATCTTTGTTGATTTTTCAATGGAAAAATAATAATCAAAGATAATGATATTTGCTTATTGACCCTGGTCATCTAAAACTCTACCTATTCATATATAAGTGTGAATCCACCTCTTCACTCGCATAGCTTACATACATATATTAGTCATAAAACATAAAGAAAAGTCAAAATTAATAATAAATATATATATATATATATATATATATATATATATATATATATATATATAAATATATAAAATATAAAATTAATAATTCGAAATTATTCGTGATAACAATACCTTTCTTATACAGCAATGCAGTCAGAGGAAAGTAAAATAAAAGACTGTCGACATATTTTTTTTGCAAATTTTATATATATATTCTTATATCTCAATTAAACAAGTACAGTTGTAACAAAAAATAATGGAGTACGGTACAAACAAACGGGACATTTGCGATTATTTAATACCTAATTTGAAACGTCAGCACTAACATCATTTGTCTTTAAACTTGGACAGCGAGGAATTCTTGAATTTGGCACGGTCCTCCTCATCACTGAAAAACTCGTCGAGGTTATCAACCGAAACCTTTGCCGGGGGCGGCACCAATGGGTTGGCGGGCTCTATTTTCGTTGCAATCGGAAGCAGTTTTCTCGGTGGTTCAGGGTTCTGTGAGTCGGATACTTTCTTATAAATAGTCATCGCCTGGAAAAATGAAAATGATCATTATCTATTAAAATATCACATATCTCACAAAACAAGGGTACTTTACTGTACTAGTTCCAAAATCATATTTGAAAAATAATTCGTATGTAAAACCTTCTGCCAATTCTTAGTTTAATTGGCATTTTCACATATCTCACAAAACAAATGTACTTTATTCTAAAGCCTGTGCAAATGCCAATTAAACTAAGAATTGACAGAAGGTTTTAAATACGAATTTAGAACCATCTATCACTAAAATCTTTTCTTTTGAAGAATAAACTACCTTTGTTACTTTCCGAATACATCACTGATGTAAAGGAAGGTATTGTTTTACCGAAAACGTGTTCACATTTTCAAACTAAGTTTTTTTAAGATATGTAAAAAAGATACTTAGGACTGATAGAAGGTTATAAATACAAATTTGGAATCACATAGTTAACATATATCTAACCTGTGCAACTAATCCAGAAATATCCCCAGCATTAGCAGGTAAAATCAACGTGTTATTAGTTTTAGCCAATTTATTAAAGGCCTTCACATACTGCTCGGCTATACTCAGTGAGGCAGCATTCGGGCCCAAATCCTCGCCAAGTGCATGTGCTACCATCTTCAATCCACCGGATCTCGCCTCAGCAATAGCTAATATAGCTGATGCCTCACCAGCAGCTTTATTAATGTGCTCCTGTCGTTCGGCTTCTGAGGCCAAAATACGCGCCTTTCGTTTACCCTCGGCTACATTAATGTCCGCCTCTCGCACTCCCTCTGATTCTAAAATAGCAGCCCGCTTTTTCCGTTCGGCCTCCACCTGCATTTGCATCGCTTCTTGCACACGCGATGGCAATTTAATATCACCTGAAAATAGAGTGTATCAAATTTCAATCAAAATCTGGCATTAACTGCCTCATATGTAATACATATTCGCCATTCAAACGTTAACGGTTTTCTTCAAAGTATTAAGTAAACAGCTGATTTTGTTATTGCTTGATCGGCTGATTGTATAAGGCACCTTACACGGTCAATAATACTGTCAATACTAGTACTGTCAATATTTGCTTCAATCCTCTTTTTATATTTATCAAGTAATCAATTATCCAGATAAGGATCAATATTCTCTTCATTACATCATTACTATACCTTACACGATGAGTAATACTAGCAATATTTTGGAATAATGAACATATTAAATATTTTATCGTTCAGTAATACTGTCATTATTCTAAAATATTGACAGTAATATTGATCATGTAAGGTGCCTTAATTAAAATCATATGATTCCAGCCACTTCTACAATAATGCGCGATTGTTTATGTACTTTTAAGGTACACATAGTATAACCTTGGCTTCAAGCCTCCATCTGGTGGCACGAAATGAATTATATTTAGTAGGGAATTTGTTTGCATAACATTTGGTTTTTCATCTTGTACATGACTATAGGTACAAGATGAAAAACCAAATGTTATGCAATCAAATTCCCTACTAAATATAATTCATTTCGTGCCACCAGATAGAGGCTTGAATCGCCAATAAACTGCATAGAATTTAGAAATTTAGTAATAAATTGAAATTTGACAAACACCACGCCATCTACACTCACTAAATTAAACTAAATGTTATACAAATGACATTTTAAACTTACGAATTTCATAACGCAAACAAGTAATCCCCCACGCCTCACTCGCCTTGTTAATTGAATCAACAATGGACACATTCAAGTTCTCCCGCTCGCGGAAGACTTTGTCGAGCGAAATTTTACCCAATTCCGAGCGCATCGTCGTTTGAGCGAGTTGTGTGATCGCGAACTCCGGGTCTTCCACCCCGTAACTCGCCAGATAGGCGTCCACGATGCGCAAATAAAGCACACCGTCAATGTTTAACGTCACGTTATCGGACGTGATCGCGCTCTGTTTGGGCACATCAATGGCGATTTCTTTAAGACTTTGCACGTATTTCACTCGGTCCACGATCGGGATGAGGATGTTGAGGCCGGGCTCGAGGATCCGATGGAATTTACCCATTCGTTCAACAATCCATGCCTGAAATATTTAAACAATTATATATATATATATATATATATATTTGAAGTGATAGGTATTGCCTATAAGGCACCTTACACGGTCAATAATACTGTCAATCCTAGTACTGTCAATATTTGCTTCAATCCTCTTTTTATATTTATCAAGTAATCAATTATCCGGATAAAGATCAGTATTCTCTTCAATGTATTATTAATATACATTACATGATAAGTAATACTGGCTATATTTTAGAATAAGGAACATTTTAAACATATTATCGTACAGTAATACTGCCATTATTCTAAAATATTGACAGTAGTATTGATCGATCGATCGATTGAAGGTGCCTTAATGGGAGGCTCCTGAATTCTAATTAATGAGATTACTCTAAAAATTTCACCCTCATGGGTTCGATTCCCACTGATGGGTGAAATTTTTAGAGTAATCATTATATATATATATATATATATATATATATATATATATATATATTGTAGTATTGATATATTGATTGTATAAGTATTGATTTCTAGATGTTTAGTTTTTTGGTTTGGCTGATATCTTTTGATCTGTTTGAATGAACACATTCCAGGTGATCTCTGTGTCGCTGGTGTTCACAACTCTTTCTTTTTCATGTTGGTATTATTATTATTATCATCATTCTTATTATAATGGATTGATTATTCATTAACTCACCTCCTGTTGTGGTACAAACATTACCACCGTATTAATCGGTGTGGAGGAGCGGTGCCGCATGAGCACCACAAGTCTCTGATTAGTCGCCGCATTTTGGTTAACTTGCTGCTGCAAAAATAACGATACGATTAGCTTCTGCCTGAAGTTAGAGGGTTTAATCAAACATACCCTTAGTATTCCACTTACAGCCGCCCTCAGAATAGCCGTGCGAGCGAACATTTCATACCCAATAACAGCCCCCAAAACTAGAATCTAACCTAGAAACATTCTGACGCGTCTTGCAAAACACCGGGTCGCCCGAAAGCACGATTTACACATGACAAATTTTGCCAGGTACTGAAAACTTGAATTTTTTTGGCTTGAGGGGAACTGCTGTGACGGCTGTGTCAGAAATTTTTAACCAAACTTGATCGAAATTTTGGAAAAATTAGCGAATTTAGTTTGTGATTCAAACAGATAGAAATCTGTAGGGAGGTTCAACGAATTTACACTAGATGGGGGTTAATGACACTTTACCACACTTTACCAGGTCTTTACCAGTTAGTTGTCTATGCACTTTACTCGTGCCCAATTTTTACAAACATTCGAATCAAATAAAATGTGAGTTACCTATGTTATGTTAAATAAATAAGGTTGTTGAACATTGAGGATGCATACAGATTTTCTTACCACTCGCCTGAAACATAATTAGAATTTGATTGATACAATTGATGGACTAAATTATAAAATTTTTGATAAAAATAGGAAATAATTAGGGATATATTATATATATATATATATATATATATATATATATATATATATCTATATATATATAGATATATATAAGAAGATTTGTATATAACCCCAATTTTACATTATAATTATTTGTTTCAAACATATTTTTTTTAAATAGTCACGGGTATATAGTATTATTTTTTACAATTATGTAACTAGCTATCGAGTCTATCGGGTCATTCTGCTTCTGTAATTATATTAGAGTATGATATAATGTAATAAATATAAACATTTAAAATTTCGCGCCATAATCCGTGCTTATCTTCGGACGAGTGCGATATTACCCGAATTGGTTCAATCTTGTTCGCAAATTATACGTACATAAAATCGCAAATATTAACTTAATTATAAAACGTATTATACAATTTCCTTTAAAAATGTCTGCATTATAAACCTAATAGCTCTTGTGATTCATATGTAGTGATTTTATTGTTGAGTTTATATTATTATAAACCGCGCGGTCGTGTAACATCGGGCGAGCTGTCATACGATCAGTCATTACGCGTTCCCCCGTGTTTTAAAGTATGAGTAGGCCTGCTTATAAAATAACATTTGCAATAACAATTAACAATAAATAATTGAACGTGTTTGTGCGCGAGTGTTGTGTGTGGACGCTGGTGGTGTCTTTCATTCGGTGCAGTCCAATAACCTGAAATCACGCCATAATAAAGGTAAAATATATCACGATTTCTTCCAATATAAAACGTGTGTATTCGAGATTCGTACTAATATTAATAATTATAAACCGTATATGCCTATACAAGCCGTAGATTGTAGCGCTAACCTGTACAAAAGTGCCGGTAATATTTTTATAATCGGCGCTTTTGTTTTTATATGTAAATTATTTGTTTGGTTCACTAAACTATATCTAATCAATCTGAATTAATAAGTTCAATTATTTATTAAAATTGTTATTGCAAATGTTATTTAATAAACCGGCCTACTCATACTTTGAAACACGGGGGAACGCGTGATGACTGATGACAACTAGCGCGATGATTCACGACCACGCTGTTTATAATAATAAAAACTCTCAAATCAAATCACTACATATAAATCGCAAACTCCTCTTGCGATTCATATGTAGTGATTTTATTTGTGAGTTTTTATTATTATAAACCGCGCGGTCGTGAATCATCGGGCCAGCTGTCATACGATCAGTCATCACGCGTTCCTGTTCCCCCGTGTTTCAAAGTATGAGTAGGCCGGTTTATTAAATAACATTTGCAGTAACAATTATTAATAAATAATTGAACGTGTTTGTTAGTGCGCGGGTGTTGTGTGTGGACGCTGGTAGTGTGTTTGTTTCGGTGCAGCCCAATAACCTGAAATCACGCCATAATAAAGGTAAACTATATCATGATTTCTTCCAATATAAAACGCGTATATTCGATATAAGCACGAATGGCTGCTATATCATTCTCATTAGTAACAATATAAACTGTAGCCTGTAGCGCTAACCATAGACAACCTATGGTTGCGCTAACCTATATAAAAGTGCCGGCTTTATTATTATAATCAGCGCTTTTGTTTTTATATGTAAATTGTTTGTTTAGCTGTGTATGTAGAAAATATAAAAACAAAAGCGGTGATTACCAAAACATATGCACATTAAATAATTTGTTTGTTTAAACTGCGAGTGTAGTAAATCGTAAAGCGGTCGACAATTCTATTAATTGTAAATCATATCGGTGATAACCACAATAATTAGATGTAAAAACAATTCTTTCGTTATACACAGGATTATATTTTCTTTGGTTATACAGCAGTGCTGTATTCTGATAGTAAAAATATGAACATCATTTTGTTTAATGTACATAACCTCTTTTTGCAAAAATAATAAACAAATGTGTTAGTTACATATAAGTGATATAAGGTATTGAGAACTAATTTTATAGGACTATCAGGCTTTTTGCCGGTCAAGGGAGAAGCTCAGAAGAGTTTAATCATCCAGTATTTATCGTAACTTCAACAGAAAACTTCTGAAAAACTGTGTAAGTTGATTCTCGAAAATTGGCCCTGATTGGGTTCTTAATGCTCAGTACAAGGTGGAGAAACCTTCCACCTTGTACTGAGTGGTTAGAGGATAATCACTCGACTACTGAGCTGGAGCCTTGAATTTAAAAAATCTAGTTTTGTTATTATTTTTATCCATTTATATGTCCTCGAAGAGAAACATCAGCTATCTGTTAGATCTGTTTGGGATTAGGCTTGGTTGACACATACAGATCTGGATTTCTATCTAAAAGCTTAATATGTTTGTCCAATGACTTTTCGCAATATATATGAGGTGCCTATCAGTGCAATTTTTGTATTAGTTCTGGTCGAGAGTTTATGAGGTTTATATACCTAGTTGCTTCAATTTTCTAGAACCCAAGGCCCCGACCACTATTGACACTACCTTAGATTTTATGTGCCACAAATGTTGACAGAATTACTTATCATGTAAGATATAGTAATGATGTAATGAAGAGAATACTGATGTTCATCCAGATAATTGCAAGTAATCAATTATTTGGATGAACATCAGTATTCTCTTCATTATATCAATAGCCGGCCACACACGTGCGGATTTTCCGACACATGCCATTCCAATAGTGGATGGGTATAGTTTGATTGGTAGGGGCCGCCCGCCCACCCCACCTTTGCTCGTATTTTTTTTTCCATAGGATAACACTTGCTTGGAATAGTTTAAACAATATAAAACGATGGATATAGACCATTGAAAAAACTATGCGAACGAAGGTGGGGTGGGCGGGCGGCCCCTACCAATGAAACTATGCACGTCCACTATTTCAAGCGGCTTGAACTATGCATTACACTATTATCTATAACTTTCTATGATTCAATTAGTTTCATTTATTAATTTACGTCTCATTCGTAAAAAATAATGTGAGAAACAATGTAGTGCATAGTTCAAGTCATTTGAAATAGTGGACGGGCATAGTTTGGTTGGTAGGGGCCGCCCGCCCACCCCACCTTTGCTCGCATAGTTTTTCCATAGGATAACACTCTGCTTGGAATAGTTTAAACAATATAAAACGTCTGTATCCATTGAAAAAACTATGCGAGCGAAGGTGGGGTGGGCGGGCGGCCCCTACCAACCTGACTATGCCCGTCCACTATTTCAAATGACTTGAACTATGCATTATACTATTATCTATTACTTGCTATGATTCAATTCGTTTCATTTATTAATTTACGCCTGATTCATAAAAAAATGTGAGAAACAATGTAGTGCATAGTTGAAGCCGTGTGAAATAGTGGACGGGCATAGTTTGGTTGGTAGGGGCCACCCGCCCACCCCACCTTTGCTCGCATAGTTTTTTCAATGGATACAGACGGTTTATATTGTTTAAACTATTCCAAGCAGAGTGTTATCTTATGAAAAACTATGCAAGCGAAGGTGGGTTGGGCGGGCGGCCCCTACCAACCAAACTATGCCCGTCCACTATTTCACACGGCTTCAACTATGCACTACATTGTTTCTCACATTTTTTTATGAATCAGGCGTAAATTAATAAATGAAACTAATTGAATCATAGAAAGTTATAGATAATAGTGTAATGCATAGTTCAAGTCATTTGAAATAGTGGAAGGGCATAGTTTGGTTGGTAGGGACCGCCCGCCCACCCCACCTTCGATCGTATAGTTTTTTCAATGGATACAGACGTTTTATATTGTTTAAACTATTTCAAGTAGAGTGTTATCTTATGGAAAACTATGCGAGCGAAGGTGGGGTGGGCGGGTGACCCCTACCAACCTGACTATGCCCGTCCACTATTTCAAACAGCTTGAACTATGCACTACATTGTTTCTCAATTTTTTTTACGAATCAGGCGTAAATTACTATATCTTACATGATAAGTAATTCTGTCAACATTTTATAATAATGAACATTTTAAATATGTTATCATACAGTAATACTGTTATTATTCTAAAATATTGACAGTATTACTGATCGTGTAAGGTATAGTAATGATGGAATGAAGAGAATACTGATTTTCATCCAGATAATTGATTACTTGGTAAATATAAAAGGAGGATTCAAGCAAATACTGACAGTACTAGGACTGACAGTATTATTGACCATGTATGGTGCCTTTTTCAGATTGTTCCTGTTTATCTAGTTTCGGCTAAGCTCTATTTTTGAGTTCCTTCCATGAATAACAATCCAATATTTCTTTTTTCCCTCAAAAGGTTGAAAGCTAGTAACAAAAACTACTTTACAGTATCTTTCTCTTAAAGGCACCTTACACAGTCAATAATAATGTCAATATTTTAGAATAATGACAGTATTACTGTACGATAATATATTTAAAATGTTCATAATTCTAAGATATTCACAGTATTACTGATCGTGCAAGGTATAGTAATGATGGAATTAAGGCAATATTGATGTTTATCCAGATAATTGATTATTTGATTAATATTGAAGGAGGATTCAAGCAAATACTGACAGTACTAAGATTGACAATAATATTGATCATGTAAGGTGCCTTTATAAGGCACACCTCTGTGTGTACTATTTCATACACATGTCAAGTGGCAAGTTTAAGTTTGAAGAAAAAAGTATATACTCAAAATGTCAATTCATTTATTGTAATACCATAATGAAAAACAATATATCTCTTAATAACCATAATTATTGCTTAATAATATGAAAATATCACACAAGTAGTTTACTTAATTACAATGTCAAGACATTTCGTTAAAAAAAAATAATAGAATTTATAATGTTGAAAATTATAGTACCCTGCCTGTCAAAGGCCATACTTTTAGTGGCCACAAAGTAGTAGTACTCATTGCAATGTCTATATTACATAAAATTAATATATAATAATAATAAATTAATACTGTGGTACTCAATAAAATTATAATAAATATTTATAGCGGTTCTCAAAATTCGCGATTTATCTGAAGGTGCCCAACAACAAAACAAAAAACAAAAAAATAACATAAATATAGTGTTAAATCTCTTAATTATGCGCTTTAGTGGGTTTATTTCGGCTGCTCCCCATTGGTGCGTAGTTCCAGTGACGGAGTATGGTCCTCTCGTTTTCTGTTTGAGGTGAATAGCTGCGAGACGTAGCGTGACTGAAATGAATGACACAATTAGTAAAATCAGTATGGAAAATGTAATTGATTATGACGTTATTGCATGCATTAATTTTTAGCTTAGTGAGATAAATGCCTTATTATGTCTAGTGAACAAATAAAAACTATCGATACACACTTTCCAAATATATACAGACTAGCTGTCTAGACTAATTGGTCAATAAGTGATGGATACGTGGACACACTGTATATCAAAATATTATTAAAAATATATGGCACAACTAGTTTCAATTAATGTTTTAAAATTATTTATGAATTCATGAAATAAGAGAATTTAAAAATTAAATTGTCTCACAACATTAAGGTCGTTTTAGACAAGACAATTTCGTGGCCCAAGAAACGAATTCATATATCCTCCTCCCATACAATTTGTCCTTGACAAATAGAGCGCGTTATATTTTTCCATTCGATCTACCATCCAATTCAATATTTCAAATAATTTTCTGTATGATACAAGACAATTTAGATTGTCTCGCATCTTGACTAACTTTTGAGTCAAGAAATTTACTTGTCTAAAACGACCTTAATGTTGTTTTTTTTATGAGATAAATTAACTTTTAAATTCTCTTATTTTATGAATTCATAAATAATTTTAAAACATTAATTGAAACTAGTTGTGCCATATATTTTTAATACCTCGCTACGTTTGGCGTCGAATATTTCAAATAATTTACTACTTAAAATCTGGCAGCTACAATATACAGTGTGCCAAAAAAAAGAATAGGCACTTTAAATAAAAAGTACATATGTTTTGATCGAGATTTTGATATTTTGCTTAATTTTTTTATTCTAATTTGTTAATCTAAATAATTTTATGAGTAATGAATTGGATGGTAGATCGAATGGAAAAATATAACGCGCTCTATTTGTCAAGGACAAATTGTATGGGAGGAGGATATATGAATTCATTTCTTGGGCCAAGAAATTGTCTTGTCTAAAACGACCTTTATGAAGGAAGTCGTATTATGTAAGATAAACAAAAGTGAATTTATCCTTACTAAAGCCCTGGTTTCCTAGGAGAACGGTCGCTTTAAAGCGGCCGCTTTTGACGTCATTCACAAATCACAAAGGTCGTTTTAAGTATATGTAATAGAAGAACTCACAATTTTTCATTGTAATTCATTGCGTTTTTGCAGTACGTTGAGGTGTATTACATTTTATAGGAAACTATATTCGTTTATATACACGTAGAATTATTTTTGTGACGTAAAAATGACGTCAAAAGCGGCCGTTTTTAAGTGGCCGCTCTCCTAGGAAACCAGGGCTTAACTGAGCTACACTGATGAGATCTAACAAGATCGAAATTTAGATACGTAGATTGATAAGTGTGTGAATTCACCACATATTTAAAAAAAATAATTCTTTATAATGAAAATCGAATATAAAAGTACATGTTATGTTAAAAGTACCTAAATAACTTGTGTTAACATTTCATTTATTAAAATTAGTAGATGAAATAAGCAGAAAACTATTATTTGGCGAAGCTAAGCAATATGCAGATTAAGTATATGTTTGCTACCTCTGGTTAGTAATGAATGTGAGTTGTTAGTGTGGTGTGGAAGGGATCGGTATGTATTCCTCATCATGCTTTTTGAAAATTTTGCTAACGAAAGTCGTCTGAAATTGAAAAAATATTTTTTTTATCATGCCCGCAATGTTAACGTTGTAGATCTTTATGTAAATAAGGCAAAATAATGGCAAATAAGACATTTTGTTTCAACTATTTATATAATTCAATATTACGTAGTACTGAAAAATTAATGATTACAATTGAAAATTGATAATAAAATTCCTGGTATGTACTCAATTGATAGAAATAATTTTCTTAATAAATCAGACTACTCATAAAACATATGTAAGTGTGAATCCACCCCTTAGTAATCTACATATCTAGATTTCGATTTTATTAGATCTCATCAATGTAGCTCAGCTAGTGAGGGTGAATTCACACAATATCTCTAGTGGTTATATACAAAAATTATACAACCTTCCTCCTACTGGGTTAGTTCTATCAAACTACTCATAATTTCATTCATAGTGGCTTCAATTAATGTTTGTAGTTTAATATTTTAACGCACCGAATGTAATTATGAATTTTCCTCTAGTATATTAGAAGGAAAATTAATAATTACATTCGGTGCGTTAAAATATTAAACAAGAAACATTAATTAATACAAATATTGGATTGTTAAGGCGTCTACTTTGTGATAATTCATTTTAAAGGATAAATAAAACGATTTTTTACTTTGTTTTTTATCACACTTCAGTTACACTTTGCAACTAGTTTCGGCTAAGCTCTAGCCATTTTCGAGCTCCTCCTATGACTAAAGCAATAGTAACCGATCGCTCTTTATATAATAAAAAAAGGAAAACTAACAATTACACAGAAACATCTTTCAGAGTTCAATTCCCGTTGTGGGCAAAAATTCGGAATAATTTTTATAGTTTTACCAGCAGAAAAGCCCTCAGGCTGATAGCTATAAAGATATGTGTTTTTTTTAAACAATTTTTCTAAAATCTCATTGCATTTTGTCTTATATTGTATTACATTTGATAGAAATGTATAATTGATGATTTATTTTCTAAATGAATATACATTAAAAACCACAACTATGATATATAACTCACATGTTGTTTAGAATTATTTTGGATGATAGCAATGTTGATAGAAAAAAAGCATTTTTATTTTTTTAAATTATCAAATGTAAATATTTCTTACGGTAATTATTGCTGAAACGCCCCCTATCGATAGCCCGGTTAGTACATCACTCCAGTGATGCTTGTAATCGGAAATTCGACTCATTCCCGTCAGAAGGGCCATTAATACAGCCACGTACTGCAAGAAGTGTTTGAGTAGCCTGTACTCTTTCCACTTAAGTCTAGCTTGTAAATAGAGCTGAAAGTAATAAAAAATAAATCAGTCATAACACACAGCAGAAAGTCTCAAAGCTCGATAGCTAGTTACAAATACAGTAACTTCTAGTATAAGACACAATAGGTGCTTTAAGGGCTGTAGTGCACACAGCCTAGTGGCGGGGTAAAAAAAAACTAATTAATACAAGATGTAAAGTGCAGATATGTTTTTGGTGGATTATTTTATTATCTAAAGCCCGTATTGCATTATCTAGTTTAGCTTCTTATATCGTTTCCGATGCAAACACAAACTGCATAGTGTAATACATATGTAGAAAATAATATAACAATAAATTCACTTAACAATAACAACACCGTAATACACAATGTTAATTATCCATTCAGAAATACAGTGTAATATATCAATTCTTATATATAAAACGAAATAAGAAACTATATAATGGCATACGGGTTTTATACAACAAATATTTGAAAATATCTTGCACATATCTTTATTTTTAAATGGCCTGAGATGTTTATGGTAGCACTTACCGCAAAATACAGGAACGTGTACATTGCAAAAGAGGAATGTCCTGATGGAAATGATAACCTGTAGAGAAAACAGTTTTGTAGATTTCTATATAACATAATGGCGTGTTTATATTAGATTCGAAACGCGGATTTACTAGATTCAACATTACTCCTCAATATTTGCTTGGTTAAAAATTAAGACTGCCGAGATAGAGACTTTATATGACTGTAAAAATGTCGACCAATTTAGATTCGGTTATGGTTTCCTATTATAAAGAATTATTCGGCCTATTAGTTGAGAAATGCTGTTTTAGAATGCTCGCTCGCAAAGAGTGTGCTTAGTATCGATAGTACTATTAGTACTATGGGCGCTTTCGACTAGTAATAATAAACCATGCTAAGTTTATCATTGCTTTCACAATTTAGATTATCTTGCATCTTGACTAACTTTTGAGTCAAGAAATTGTCTTGCCTAAAACGACCTTTATGTATATTTTAGCGCTCTTTTAATTCTTTTTTGCGTTTAGAATAAACAAAATTATTATTTAAAAAAACAATTAGATAACATTATACTCAATGGTAAAACTACTGGAACGATTGTAATCTTTACAATGCATTTATCTCTATTTATTTTTGGAAGTTACGACAGTTGTGCAATATATTCATTTACTTTGTGACTGATAAACAAAAGTAACTGTTTATATCATCTCTACTGCTTGAATTCTTGCCATACAACATTCCTTATGAGACTCGTATAGTATATGAGTTTTTCGGATGTAAAAATCAATGTATTTAGCGAGATAAATTTAATCAAACCTTATTTCCGGGTATGACTAACTATTAAAATCCAAATAATGCCTCAATAATTAATTAACGCGCCAGCCAGCACAAATGAGTTTGATAATCGTGCGTATTCCCGCCCATTAAACTCGCTAATCAATAAACCACCCACCCTTATTGGCATACAGTTTAAATGTATGAAATCGTTAAAAGTTTCCAGGGAAATCGCCTTTTATATATTAGATAGCGTCACAATCAAAACGAGTCACGCGCGCGAGCGAAATGAATCAAAAACAGTGTTCGCCGCTTGAGTCACCTACCTCATTTCCTTTAGTTTGCGTGCACTCAAATCCGGCCCCGTGCACGTGAACTCGGTGATGTACCGGTGGAAATTCGCGCCCACCGTCTCACACGTTTTATTGTTGTCAAACTTGGGCTGGCAGAGGGTGAAGAAGTGCGGCCGCAGTCGCCCTATCGAGTATTTCATACTGTCGGTGATTAGGTGCGAGCAACACGCGCCGAAACTAAACACTAATATCGCCATGTACAGCTCCCACAGCCATTGCGGCACCATGCGGCCGACTACTTCTATTTTCGATTTCGAACGGTGCTTTCTGTACTCCAAAACTATCATCTGAAACAAAATTAGATTATTTATATTATATATATATATATATATATATATATAACATTAACATTATTTACATTATTATAGTTTACAATTACTGTTGTTTATACATTTGTGAATTCTTTCCACTCCTTTCTGTTCTTCGCCAGTTCTCTTGCTTGCTTGACTGTTTTTCCTTTCTTGATTATTATGTTGTCCCACTCTTTTCTTGGTCTACCTCTTCTTCTTTTATTTTCAGTTCTTGCTTCCCATACCTGTTTTGTTTGATTCCTTTTGTCCATCCTAATTAAATGACCCCACCAGTTTAGTTGTTTCTTTTCTATATACTTATCTACAGCTTCAATTCCCAGTTCTTCTCTGATGTCATCATTTCTTATTCTGTCTCTTCTCGTAACTTGTTTTACTCCTCTGAGATATTTCATTTCCATTGCCTGTATTCTACTTTTGTCCGTCTTCGTTAGCTTCCACGTCTCGCTTCCATATGTCAGTATAGGTCTATATATGCTTTTATATATATTTATTTTTGTCCTTCTGCTGATCTCTTTCTTGTTAATCAGTATATTGCTCAATGCGTGGTATGTTTTAGCTGTGTTGTTTATTCTGTTACTAAGTTCGCCTTCCATTTTTCCGTCTTCTGTCAGTGCTACTCCCAGGTATTTGAATTCTTCTACTTGTTCTATTGTATGTTGTTCTATCTTTATATTTATTTGTTCTTTCCGGTTTCCTATTACCATTACTTTTGTTTTGTTATAGTTCATTTTCATGTTATACTTTTCTAGGTGTCTGTTCCATACACTAAGGTTGTGCTGCAGATTACCTTCATTTTCTGCTATCACTACTACATCATCAGCGAATGCTCCTTCCGATATTTTTACAACTTGCATGTTTTTGTACCCTATGTTTGCCTGGTTTCATGCTCTTCATTATTTCATCCATGTATATGTTAAATAATGTAGGACTGAGCCCGCCTCCTTGTCTTAGTCCAGTGGTTGTCTGAAATGTTCTTGATGTTTGTCCCTTGTGTATTATTGCATTGGTGTTGTTGTTGTATATGTTTTGTATTAATTCGACTGTCTTTCTTTCTACACCTCTCTCTTCCAGGATTTTCCATAATTTATTTCTTGGTATCATGTCGAATGCTTTTTCCAGGTCGATGAATCCTAGGTATGTGTTTTTATTATTTGCAATTCTTTTTTCTGTGATTTGTTTTATCGTGAAAATGTTGTCCTGTGTGGATCTTCCTTTCCTAAATCCACATTGCGATTCTTCTAGCGTCTGCTCTATTTTTGCTAGTATTCTTTTGTTAATTGTTTTTTCTAAGATCTTCATACCTATGCTTATGAGTGGTATACCCCTATAGTTTGAACATTTTGTCTTATCGCCTTTCTTGTGTATCGGTACGATTAACGATACTTGCCAATCTCTGGGTATTTTATTCGTCCTCCATATTTCGTTTATTAATTTTAGTAGTATTTCATTACCTGCAGGTCCCATATGTTTCATCATTTCCGTTGTGATCTGGTCTTGTCCTGGTGATTTCCCTATTTTCATTTCCCTTATTATCTGTAGTATTTCTTTTCCATTGATCATCTCTATATCTGCTTCCGAGTCGTTCTGGTCTCTTGTCTTCTGTTCATTTCCACCATTTTGTGATAATAAGTCTTCAAAATATTCTTTCCATCTTTCCAGTATTTTTTCGTTGTCCTTCAGCAATATTCCTTGATTGTCTTGTATATAGTTTACTTCTTGTCCTTTTTCTTTTCTGTTTAGTTTTAGTGTTTTATAGAATAATTTTTGGTTTTCCTTTGCATTTTTCTCCATTGTCTCTCCGAACTTTTCCCATTCCCTGCTCTTTGCTATTCTGACCTTATCTTTTACTATTTTCCTCTTTAAACTGTATTCTTCGTAGTTTTTACTATTTTTGTCATTTAGGTATCTTTGCCATGCTTTTTTCTTTTCCTTTATTTTCTCTCTTATGTCCTGCGACCACCATGCTGTCTGCTGCTTCTTGTTTGTGTTTTGCTTTGTCCCACATGTCTCTTGTGCTGTCTCCAGTATATTTTTCTTTAATTTATTCCACATTTCCTCTACTTCTTGTCTATAGTTGCCCTTTACTAATTTCTCCTCTATTTTCTCTTTATAGATTTTTGCTATTTCTTTTTCCCTTAGTTTGTATGTTCTTTTCTTGTTGTAGTTTATTGCTATATTTGTTCTCTGCTTTTTTTATCGCTATCTTGGTAGTCTTCCTTTATTTTCGTCTCTACTAGATAGTGATCACTTCCAATTTCGTAACTTCTCTTTACTCTTGTGTCTATTATTTTGCTCCTTTTCCCTTGTTCTGCTAGTACATAGTCTATTATAGATTTTTCGTTCCTGCTTATCACTTCCCTGGTGTATTTGTGTATGTCCTTGTGTTTGAATAGTGTATTCGTTATTACTAGATTATTCATTCTACAATAATCTAGCATTTTCTTACCATTTTCGTTGAGTACGCCTTCTCCATATCTTCCTCTCATCGCATCATTATCTTTTACTTCGTTGCCAATTCTGCTGTTGAAGTCTCCCGCCACGTACACTTCTCCTTTGGCTTTTTCTGTTGTTTCATTGAGTTGCTCCCAGAATGTTTCTTTGTTGCACGCAGTATCATCTTCGTTTGGTCCATACACTGCTATGATAGTTTTATGGTAGCCGTTTCTTTGATCTCTAACTTCGATAGACAAAATCCTCTCCGTAATTGCATCCCATTTATATATATTCGATTTCAGTTTTTTATGCACTATACATCCTACCCCTGCTGCGGCTCTCCGATTGTTATTTACACCGCTATATATGAATATATGTTCCTTGTCCATTTTGTACTCTCCCTTCCCCTTCTTTTTTGTTTCTGTTACCACTAAGAAGTCTAGTTCAGCTTTCTCAAATTCTTTCCATTTATACTCCTGATATTCCAAGTCCCAATTTTCCATATTTTTCTTTTTTTATTGTACTCTTTTCTTTCTTTCGATTTATTATGTGTTTGTTCTTCTTTCCTTTGTTCGTTGTCCCTTTCCTCGCTGTATTCTTTGTATTTTTGCTTCCGTCCGTTTTCTCTTTTGCTAGTAGTTTTTTGGATTGGTTACTTTCACCCCATTATCTTTGGCTACGACTCATTTCTCCTTTTTATCCCATATGTATATTTCATTGTCTACTATTATCTTTCTATATCCTATTTTTACGTGTTTTCCTTTTTCTTTTTCCAATTTTGCTATGTTTCTTATCTCTCTTTGTATTTTTCTCTCCTGTTCCGTTAGATCATCGTCTATATATATCGTTGTATTTCTCAGTTTATATTTTGCTTTCATTATTTTTTGTTTTTCTTCCCAGCTTGGGATTTCCACTACTATACTATATTTCGTTCTGGGCCTATTTATATTATATACACTACTAATATTCTTGAGGAGCATTAAATTTAAAACTACTATTTGTTTTTATATATTAATCATACCTCAGATAGTAATATGTAAAAACATATATGTTTGAAGAGGTAAATACCAAATGAATTAAATTAACAATTCCAAGACATTGTTTCTCACAATTTTTTACAAAATAGGGGTAAATTAACAAATGAAATTTATGGATTAATTAAAAGTAACGAATAACATTGTAGTGTAGAGTTCAAGCCATTTGAAATAGTGGACGGGCATAGTTTGGTTGGTAGGGGCCGCCCGCCCACCCCACCTTTGTTCGTATAGTTTTTCCATAGGATAACACTCTTCTTGGAATTGTTAATTTAATTCATTTGGTATTTACCTCATTTTTCAAAATGTTCACGCTGTAATCGTTTCATACAGTAGTCGTTACTTAAATATTTCCATTTTCTATATTTCACTTCGTATCAGTTTTTTTCCCTGAAGGGTCTGGTTTCGCTGTAACTGCGGCCACGGTTGGCCTATTGTGCTCCCCCATAACTATTCCTCATTTATGAGCTCTGTGTCTTCAATGAAATCCAGAAGTCTCGTAAATGGGTGAGCTTGGAGCTCTTTTAGGTTCATTCGCGTTGAACTAAAGAGCTTTTTCCTGCCTGAGTTGAATTCCTCGCAGCTAGTTATTACATGTAGTGGGGTTTCTTTTTCTTCCCCATAGCCTCTGCATGTTGGTGATTTGTTGCTATTTCTATGCGTTTGTTGGGACGCTTGAAATTAATATTCATTACAGATGATGAATATTAGCCCAATAAACGGATATTAATTAATGCGAAATATGCCAAACAAAATTAAGACACAAATTTAATTAAAAAGGTATTGTGCCCCAGGCGTGAGTTAAGCTCGCTAAGTCACTGGGTTCAATAGCTATTGATATATTTATGAAACGTTGGTGAATACGGAGATAAAGGTCTTAAAATCGTTTTTTTGTCTATATTTTTTAATTTAAGTCCTCAACAATTTCTGTTGGCGTGGTCCTTTCATTTTCTACATTGTATTTTTATCCAGAAAAAACTTCAGTCATCGGCTATATGAAGTCAAACCCTATTTATGGAATCATTGTTTAGTTTACCAATTGAATATCCTGGGAAGCAGTTATCCAATAATCTACCTACCGTTTAGAAAGTTGCAGTGCCTGATTAATGATATTCTACTCTAAATATGCCATTTAATACCCTACAGGCCTAGTTAAGTCCATTATTGATTTTAAAAAGCCTGTTACCTTCTAAGTCAATCCTCGCCGAACGAGTTATATTAATTCCCGATTAGTTCCAGCCAACAATTCCCCACCGGTCGCTATCAAATTTCGTATGTAAATGTGCAAGACAAAGCGAGCCCTGTAATTTTTCGGGTCCCTCCTCCCGCTCGGCCGTATTAAAAGAAGCAAAACAATTTAATTACACACAGAGCGCCCCGGTATTCACTTTGCCGCGTGGAACCTGTTTTCTTTTGATGTCGCACGGCGATTAAACTCGGAGCCCTGAAGACCGGGGACAAAAAACGTAATGTAACCGGAGTTCCCTAATGCAGCACGTTAAATCCCCTTATTCAAGAAAATACCTTGGCTCGGCTTGAGCGCGTTTATTGTCGTGGTTGCCATCGACAGGCTGTAATGTTGGTGTTTTGTGAAACTGAGATTGGGTGGGTGACTACTATGTACGTTGAAATTACTACTCGCTATCAAAACATTTAAAATAAATATCTGTTTCAACACACCTACGAACAGCAATTTATTTTAATGTTTTAATAGTATAGTGCATTGTACTCGTAAACAACAAAAGTAATTTCATTGTGCATGCATAAAACATTGTTTTGCTAAGCTGGGAGTATAAATAATACTATTGTGGGTAAAAAAAAATTGATGCACACCAATATATCTCCGGGTTCCACGTACCGTAGTTTTGGCAATGACTTAAAAGTAATAAATTGTATCAAAGCGGAAGTCATTACGTTGTAAAACGAGGTTTACTTTTAGCCCCCTTTTAGTTATCACATGAAAGTTGTATCTTTCTGAAATCGACAATCTAGAAGTCTAGACTTACAACGTCTAGACCAGTATTTCCCAACGCGAAAAAATGTATTACAGATCATTCAGGATGTTTTTCTACATACAGTGTGTCCCTAAAGTATGGATGCATTCGATAAAACCTTTATTTATGATGTTTGCAAAAATTGCTCTGACACGCCGACTTTTAATTTTACATTGCCAATTTTGGTTGATCATTTTTGAATGAGCAATGACGCCATCGATATTTATTTTTACAATTACAACGCTATTATTTTTTTGTTACGGATTCTGAAAGGGATTATTTTGCTGCTATCAACTATGTATATTATGATATAGGTCAAATACGGAAATTTCCGAAAAAAAATATTTCAAATGTCACAGACCAACTAAACTATGCCTACTATGCCTACATTCAGTGTTTCAAAATATCTCAACTATACCCTTCAACTGTTTTAACCAATGAAACTATGCCTATTCAAAATATCAACTGACTTGAACTGTACTCATTCAGTATTTCAAACTACTTGAACTATGTTCTTCAAAAATATTAACCTAAAAATAATTTCTGGATAGTTGGCTGGAGGGTAGCAACGCTACAGACAGTTAGGCCTCAAAATGGGCCCATTGTGAAACCTCCCTTTAAGGCTGCTCACTCGTCCCACCAGTCAATTTTGCGTTCAAGCCGCAAAACTCTGGCGGGTGAGGAGCTGCCAATGCTGACCATACTAGGCCAGTACTCCCCTAGTATTAGATGCCTGGTGTTTACTAGCGCTGGGCAGAGGCATATTACATGCTCTGCTGTTTCTAGTTCTTCATTGCACCCTCTACATAACGGGCTGTTTACCAGACCCATCGTGTGTAGGTGTTTGTTTAGCCGCCAGCAAAATAATTTAGTTTGGTTATTGTTTTATTCTTTTGTTTTTTTGCTGTTATGTAAATTCTATGAGTGAAAACAATTGACAGTTTACTATCATTTTAAAAAGTGAATTAATATAATTCAAATCATTTGAAATAGTGAATGAGCATACTTCCAATCATTTGATATCATCGATGGGCATAGTTTCATTGGTTAAAACAGTTGAAGGGTATAGTTGAGATATTTTGAAACACTGAATGGGCATAGTTTGGTTGGTCTGAGTGAAGAAAAACTCAAAACGCGAAATAATTTTTAATAAGTTTTAATAAGTACTAAATAAATCGACGTGTCCGAGCAATTTTTGCAAAAATTACAAATAAAGGTTTTATCGAATTTATTCCATACTTTAGGGAAACCCTTTATACTCTTCTTCAGGGGGTCTTTTGAAATTTTAAAGTGCAAAAGGGTATTAAAAAGTTGAAGACACTGGCCAAAACTATAGGCGATGTAAATGTAAATGTTGCTGCGAAATACGAAAAAATATTATTTATTATATCTATTATTATATCTGGGCACTTCGGCCCACTTTAGTTTTACTTTATTTCATTAAGTTTCTAAATGGAATATTGTATAAAAAGATTTCAGGATTTTTATATTGGTATCTATCAAAATTTCTGAACTGTCCGGTTTATTAATTTCATAGTTTACCTCTTTATATATTATATCTGACGAATTATATTTGTATAAAGAAATAACCAATTAATAGCAGTTAAAAGTTGTGACTTTACATAATAATAATAATAATAATGTTACTAATTACAAAAATACTTAAATTTTTGATCACAAATTACATCAAAGTTATTTATATTCCCCGGTTGTCACAAATCTCATTCGCAGACAAAACTCGACACACCGCCGCTGCCAACATCTCCATAAACCCATCCTACTTAAACCACTGCCCTCTATTTTCGCCTGTCGCCTCGTAATAAAACTGCGACAATATTCGCCATAACATTCAGGGCACAAAAAAAATAAAATCGTCATCGCATTCGTGTGTGTTGGCACACATATTTTTAGAAGCGTCGCGTCACACGTCGCCGTCGTGGGCATTAGCGATTTTATTTATTTCCACGAGTGATTCACCCACCACCCGAAAGTTTTTGATATCGCGTGGCGGCGCCGCGACTCGACTCGACTCGACGTCGCGCCGCCGTCCCTCAACTCACGAATTAAATCAATACTCACCGCCACCAAGTTCAACCCGCAGCCGACGATGTACAGACACACGCTGGGGATTGTAGAGTCCTTGTAGGGGTGCCGCAGGCTCTCGTCATCGCAGTAGAAGCCGCGGTGGAACGAGCGGCCGAACAGGAACAGGAACAAAATCGGTAGCCCCACTGGAACGAAATTGATTGACAATGAGAATGACAGAGATATTATTTGGGGGTGAAAAGATATAAAAGGTGATTTATGGTTGGGGAACGGATAGCCGTAACATTATTTTCGGGTGCATACTGCTAAATATAGGTAGTAGCTGTAGCATGGCGACAGTTGAATGTTCATTACGGGCGAGGAATTTTAAAATTCCAACCAACACACTTTCTTTTTTCTAACTGTGCATTCGTAAATGTGGTCCCGGTTAGTGATTCTAATTGGAATCGTTTATTTTTACATGGAAATAAGAAATAATTGGACTGTTATTATTTTTTTTTTGTTAGGCACATATTACAATAATACTAGCTATTATCCACTAGTTTCTCAGAAATTGAGGCTGGGTTGTATAAAGGTGAATAAACGGTAGCCCGTGATTAATTCGTAGCATAAATTGTTTCTTTTTTTAATAAATCAGGGGGTGCTGATTCATAAAATATCAATTTTGTTTAATTAGGGCCGGTTCTACAATTGACATTTAACTGAAGTATAAGGCTATTCGTGAAATAAATTTGACATATTGGCATTACAATCTCAAACTTATTCCACGAATAGTTAAATGTTAATTGTATAACAGGCCCTTAAAACTGTCAATTTTCGTTGCAAATTCGGCAAATAGCGAAAGCTATTTTAAATTCTAGCATGTTTATTTAATAATCATAAAAAATAAAATACAATCTAAATGAAATATATCAATTTAATATATACAAAAGAAAAAAAAAGTTTGACCTTATGGTTTAGGCATTTTTTTAACATATGTACAATCACACAAAAATGTGGGGGTAATATCGTAATATTTTGGGGTAATGGCTGATAAAGTTCATGAGTATTTCTCAAACTTTTTGGCTCGCGCCTCCTTATGCACTTAAAAATTTCAAAGAACCTCCCGATGAAGAGTAGAAAAACATCATGAGGCGCTTTCGTTTAGCATGGTTTATCATTGCTAGTCGCCCCCGTGGCGTGCAGTATCTCTCAGGTCTTGCAGTCGTGTGCTGCCGGTTGTAAGGGCCAAGGTAGAATTATGCGCATTGGAAGCGGCAAATAGAACAACAAACAATAAACCCATACCAGACCAGAGTGATAAACGAAAGGCACTCAAGAATAATTGTTTTTGGTGTGAACTTGATACTTATGTAGGCTAGTGTTATTGAAACATGGGCACTAGTAGTGTAATAAGTACCCACACATTCGTAACAAACGGCCCTGATATTAATAGAAGGTTATATACCTTGTCATGTACTAAAATAGATATTGATACAAGTGTATATTATTAAAAATTATGTACAAATGAGATAATATGAACGAGAATTTCACTTTAAAATTCAAATTTAAATACTGCTCATAAATGTCATCGATTATTCGTATCGATATATTTATAGTCGTTGTAACAAAACCATGAAGCATGATGGTATAATGGTCATAAAATAAAAACAAAAGATGACAGCATACGTTATTATGAAAATTCGCATTCGTAAAAATAATATAACTTAAATATAATATATTTTTTTGTTATTGTTCTTGATGAGCATTGTATATTGGAGGGTTTTTGAAATTTTTTGAGTTGACTTACCAAATAAAGGTCTTTTTTTTATATAAATCTCACCTCGAAAATCAAAATCTTTCTTCGCATTGTTTTTGGGAATATTTTTCTTTTTTATTTATAATTACAATTTCACTTTCACATGGCTTACAGGGTTTCCCAAAAGTCCCGGGACGGAGCTAAAAATTTTAAACGAGTGAAGAAAAAAAATATTTGAAAATCACTACATTAATTTCCTGCGATCTCTGATCTTCTCTTATTAAACGTGGATTGTTGTCAACCCAGTAACGACAATTTTATTAATCTTACCATTCAAGTAGAAAGTAGCCCCATTCGAGAAAAGACATTCATAAGAAAATTTCTGTCAACATCACATTTTTCATGTACTACTTCACAGAATTTCAACCTTCTTTCGAAGTCACCTTCTTTCAATTCCTGAACTAGTTGAAACTTATAGGGAAAATAATTATTTCTTATCAAAATTCTGTAAACAGAACGTTTACACCAATTGCATGTACCTGACGCTTTTAATAAGGAACTTGAAGGCTCTTCAATAAAAAACAGTAACACTTTCTGAAGTTGTTGCAGATTACGGTCTGCCAGTTCTCGGAAGATCTTTCACATGCTGCGTTAAGTTTTATTGATGATTGACGTTTTGAAAAGATTTGCTCGTTCAAAGTTCTCCTGTGTATTATATACACACATATGAGAACTTGTGACAAAGAAATATATAGTATTTCAAGTTAGGACAATGATTGATAGTATTATTTTTATAATGCCCCAATATTATAAAAATTATTATGAAAATTTATAGTTACTTTTAATAATTTTATTTGATATATTTTTTATGTCCGCAGTGAAAATTTCTCAGTACTAGGTTTTTAAAATTTGAGGGTTACTCCACTTTTACTCTCAACACCTCATTTCTTATAGTGTAAACCGGCATGTATATGAAAGTGCATTTTTCACCAGTTATTATCTTATAAAAATAACTTTCTAATTATTTCTATTTATAACTAACTCGCTAACAAAGGCAAATTGCTACTCATTTCTGATAATACGTTTGAAATTTCCGTATAATTAGGTAACTAATAAATAAATATTGACCTTTATTATTATCACAAAGTAATTAAAGTGTACGCACAACAACATTCTATGTCGTTAACTGTGCTAATTTCGTTGCACAAAACAATGCGTTCTAAAGCCTAAAATGAACAATGGACATACAAAAATACAAACATTTATATTAGTCATATACTACACAATTTAATTCGTGTCAAGGGATATTGCATTATGTTTTTAAAATTTCTGAAAAAGAATCAAGATTTAATACTCTAATCATGATTATTTTTAAGAAATTTTAAAAACATAATGCAACATCCCTTGACACGAATTAAATTGAGTAGTGTGTTCCATATGACTTTTTTTTGAAAATAATATGAACATTTCCTATACTTCGTACTGATTTTGTGGGAAAACGGTTACGCGAAAAACTTACAAAACTACGATTTGTTGGCATTGAAGTTATCTATATATTGCTATGAGAATTACCATCTTATTTAGAATAAAACAATTTTTAAAAATCTCAAACTTTTGTTACAAGCGTTACAAAGTTAGAAATATAAAGTTATTATTATATAAAGTGGTACACCACACGAATTATATTGACCTTCTTCACTTTTTTAACATTTTTGACAAAACTCGATATTTTGGCATTTTTTCATTTTGGCATTTGACATTTGGACATTCTGGCATTTTAAAATTTTGAGATTTTCACATTTTCCCACATTGTTTCTCACATTTTTCAACATTTGCCAATATTTCTCAGCATTTTCCCACGTTTTCACAGTTTTTTCTACATTTTGTCAATTGTTCCCGTATTTTCTGACATTTTCACATTATCATTTTCATTAATGCATTTAACATTTAACCATTTTTGCTAATTTTCCGTGTGATTTGCGTATAGTCCATTAAAAACCGATGGCGTCACTTGTTATTGCTGCGCGATCGTCCTTTTTTTGATACTTCCCCGCCCTGTTGTGCGCAGGAAATCGGTTTTATTGAGTTTTCTTCTCAGTTAGTGGATCGATTTTGCTCAAATTTTCACTCGATCGTCTCAGGTAGGGTTCTCATCAAATTTGGTCGCAATCTGTTTTGTCGTTTTTCCGGAATTTTGTTCACAGACAAACATATAGACAGACGGACATACACACACACGGATATCGCAAAAATCGGGTTTATTTTATTTTAGGCATAAATGTAAAGACATTTTTTTTTCTAAATTGTTAGCGACAATATATACATATGTGTAATTGTCAGATTTTGCTTAAATCTTTACCGGGTCATCCCAGCTCTATTTCCAATTTGTTCGCGATCCATTAGGCCGTTTTAACGGAATTTTGTTTGCAGACATACACCTGCATACATATAAACAGACATTATTCCAAAAATAATCTATTTCAACTATATTAGTCATCAAACGTAGAGAAAATCGAAATTTTTCGCGATAGCAATATCTTCCTTATACAGCAGTGATGTATTCGTAATGTAATAAATAAAATAATAATAATAATATAAATGTACTAGCAAAAATAAAAGATAGTATGAATTGTTTTTGACATTAACAGTTTATCTGACATATTTACTTTCCGAATATATCACTGATGTAAAGAATACCTTCTTTCTAGTGTAGTTTTTTCCCCGGAAAGTTATCACATATATCCACAATCTAAGTTAGAAAACGTAAAAACGTTTTTACGATGACATAATCTTCCTTTACATCAGTGATATATTCGGAAAGTAAATATGTCAGATAAACTGTTAATGTCAAAAACAATTCATACTATCTTTTATTTTTGCTAGTACATTTATATTATTATTATTATTTTATTTATTACATTACGAATACATCATTGCTGTATAAGGAAGATATTGCTATCGCGAAAAATTTCGATTTTCTCTACGTTTGATGACTAATATAGTTGAAATAGATTATTTTTGGAATAATGTCTGTTTATATGTATGCAGGTGTATGTCTGCAAACAAAATTCCGTGAAAACGGCCTAATGGATCGCGAATAAATTGGATACCGAGCTAGGTTAACCCGGTAAAGATTTAAGCAAAATCTGACAAATACACACGGCAAAAGGACCCGAGGATCAATAGCCAGTTACAAATTTGTATTAAATACAGTAACTACTACTTTATATAGTATGTATTTAGAGTGAAAGCGTAGATATTTTTTATATTTAAATTGCGTGTACATACCCTCCAATGAATGACTCACTTAAATGTATTTCGTACATATATATCTACTCGAGATATAACAAATTTTATTACACCATCACCATTAACCATATGCGATTTTAAATTACTTGTTTTGATACGTTAGGATCATAAATAACAATAATATGCCCATCTAAATGACTGATATACATATTTGACCTCTTTGAACAATAAAATTTCGCTAATTATTGTCGTTTCGCTTTTTATATTGACATAAATTAAAAATCTCATCACATAATAATTATATTACATATACAGAGTGTAAATATATTTTGAGATTAAACAAAAGTAAAAGGTACAAACTAATCTTATAACATTATTGTTATAATTGTCTTAAATTAATGTGTTAAATTAAAATTTGTTTCAATTTATATATATATATATATATATATATATATACAAATTTAATTTAACACATCTAAAGGTCGTTTTAAACAAGACAATTTCTTGGCTCAAAAGTTGTTCAAGAAATAAATTCATATATCCTCCTCCCATACAATTTGTCCTTGATAAATACAACGCGTTATATTTTTCCATTCGATCTACCATCCAATTGAATATTGCAAATAATTTGCTGTATTATACGAGACAATTTAGATTGTCTCGCATCTTGACTAACTTTTGAGTCAAGAAATTGTCTTGTGTAAAACGACCTTAATGGTCATTTTAGACTAGACAATTTCTTAGCTCAAAAGTTGTTCAAGAAATGAATTAATATTTCCTCCTCCCATACAATTTATCCTTGACAAATAGAACACGTTATATTTTTCCATTCGATCTACCATCCAATTCAATATTTCAAATAATTTGCTGTATGATACGAGACAATTTAGATTGTCTCGCATCTTGACTAACTTTTGACTCAAGAAATTGTCTTGTGTAAAACGACCTTTAGTCAAGATGCGACACAATCTAAATTGTCTCGTATCATACAGCAAATTATTTGAGATATTGAATTGGATGGTAGAACAAATGGACAAATATAACTATTTGTCAAGGACAAATTGTATGGGAGGAGGATATATGAATTCATTTCTTGTTTAACTTTTGAGATAAGAAATTGTCTTTTCTAAAACGATCTTAAGACTATTCGTAGAATAAGTTTAAAATATTAGCGATAAAATCTCAAACTTATTCCACGAATAGCCCTATTCGTTGGTTAAATATGAATTGTAGAACGGGCCCTTAAAGGACTTAATACTAATAGTTAACTTTTAACTATTGTAAAATGAGATTTGATAGTGAGCCGCAGATTGGCCCTTGTAGATTAGTCTTTAGTTTTGTTTATTAAATCCTTTAATTTTGAAAATTTTGTTAAAAAACTAGATTGGCCTTTATTACGCTACACAGTCGATATGTATGTACATTAAATATATGAGCATAGAATGGATTTTGAACATAGAATTAACATAAAATTGAAATTTTTAGTTTTCTATCAACGAAGTGATGGGTCTGATAGTAAAAAATACAATAATTTCAATAGTAAATCATTTATTTTAGTACATAAGGTGCAAGTTGTATTGTAATCATATTACACAACGAAATTAAAATACTGTTAGAATCATATACAACCTTAATAACCCGTATGCATTACTAATATATAATTGACCTTTCTGTCTATACTATAATTTTGTACTTTTATGTAATCACGTGTGCGTAATTTTTATTATCAAATGTACAAGCGATCACCCATAAACACACACCAGTTAGCTACTTTATTTAAACGAATATTTAAACCAGTTGATTTGATAATCATGCCCAATACATAACTAACGTAATAACAAAATCAGCAATTCTAAAATAGCCTTACCATTCATAAAAACAACTCAACATTAGTATTGCGCAATTTTTTATCAGTTAACTCAAGGATGCATTGGAAAATTTGAGTGATCGTTATCGGCCTCAATTTCACCTGTTTATATTTATTTGTAGGTCTGATAAGATTTGTGCCACTTGTTTGTCCGATGCCGCGCTCGGTAATAGCGTTGACCAGTTGATGACCTAACCTTTAATAGGTAGGGCGCACGCGCGTACTTACCGAGCAGCAGCAGCACGAAGTCGCAGACAATTTTGACCCCGGACACCTTCTGCTCGCCCATCTCTCCGGCACGGTCGTCTAAAACTCTAGGCACTAGCTGCCATCGTGCGTCCCCCGCGATCGCGGCTCGACTGGCGCGGGACGCGCGCGCTTGAACACCTTGTAGTGCGCGCACTGAATCTGCGCACAGGTACGTGGAATAACAGCGCATTTCTCACACATGTGCGAGTGGTTTGCTGCGTTTTTCGAGTCGTTAAATTAACTTGGGGTCCCACTTGAGGCTGTTATGTGAACAGGCGCGCCGCTCTTTTAGTGCTTTGGTGTTTTTTATGATTGTTTTTATCAATGATGGGCATTATGCGTTTATTAATTGCCGCATGGCGCGCATACTATTATCGGGAGACGCGGCGGTCATTAACGCGCGCGGCAGTCGTAAATGTGCTTAATCGCATGTTGACAAATTGTTTAGATGTTTTAACCGTTAAAAAATCTCTTTGAAGCTGCTGTACAACAACCGGGTGTGACAATTGTGCTATCAAACAAGCAAAGTTTGCCCTAGAAGTTTTTAAAATTTAAATTGTGTAGTACCATCCATTATCTAGATGTGTTGTCTTATGGCGAATAGCATGATACAACACAAACTGTTACCATGTTCACATGTAGGATTGAAATCGAATTGAATACGATCCTAGTTTAAAGCTCGTCCATGTAAACAGGCGCAAAACCGAATTAAGATCGAATCGAATTTGAAGGTCGATTCCCCTATTTCTGGGATCGTATCGTATCTCACAAAATACTAATAGTATTAAGATAGTATCGAAACATTTGCACCCAGGGCCGTATCTAAGGCCCGATTCACACATAAGCGGAGGCGCGGCGTAGACGAGGAGCAGGCGCGACGTCGCACAGGCGATTGTGATGTCTATATACAGTGAAGGGGTGGAGATTGCACCATATATTTACATATAGGCGGCGTAGAAGAGTTGTGCCTCTCGCCTCGCAGCCACCGTGTCTCAGACGAAGACGCGGTGCCGGCACGGCGAGAGGCACGAGGCAAATGCCCGCGCCTCGTGACCTAAGGCCCAATTCACACATAAGCGGCGTCGGGCGCAGGCGAGGCGTGGGCGCGACGTTGCACAGGCGATTGTGATGTTCATATGCAGTGAAGGGGTGGACATTGCACCTTATGTTTACGTAGAGGCGACGTGGAAGAGTTATGCCTTTCGCCTCTTCGCCTACCATGTCTTCGGCGAAGACGCGGTGCCGGCGCGGCGAGAAACACGAGGCAAATGTCCACCCCTCGTCACCTAAGTGGGGATTGCACCACATGTTTATATAGAGGGGACTTGTGTCGTGTCTCTCGCAGCGCCGGTACCGCGTCCTTGCCTCTTCGCCTAAGACAAGGTAGGCGAAGAGACGAAAGGCATAACTCTTCCACGCCGCCTCTACGTAAACATAAGGTGCAATGTCCACCCCTTCACTGCATATGGACATCACAATCGCCTGTGCAACTGTGCGTCGCACCTGCACCCGACGTCGCTTATGTGTGAATTAGGCCTAAGGCCCAAAGAGTTTCGCCTCTTCGCCTACCGTGTCTTAGGCGAAGAGGCGAAGACGCGGTACCGGCGCGGCGAGAGGCGCATGCCCGCGCCTCCTCACCTAAGTGGGCATTGCACCACATGCTTATATAGAGGGAGCTTGAAAGCGTTGTGCCCTCGCCGCGCCGGTACCGCGCCTTCGCCTCTTCGCCTGAGACACGGTAGGCGAAGAGGCGAGAGGCATACCTCTTCCAAGCCGCCTCTATGTAAACATAAGGTGCAATGTCCACCCCTTCACTGCATATGGACATCACAATCGCCTGTGCAACGTCGCGCCTGCGCCTCGCCTACACCGCGCCTGCTCCCGACGCCGCTTATGTGTGAATTGGGCTTAAGTGGGCATATGCATATGCATTTATATAGAGGAGGCGTGAAGCGTCGTGCCTTCCGCCGTGCCGGCACCGCGTCTTCGCCTCCTATGTGTGAATTGGGCCTAAGGGGGAGGTTTTGGTGTTTTAACCCGCCCCCTCATATAAAACTTGCTACATAAAACATTAAAACATTCAATATTGGCGTAATTTTCGTCCAGTTAGTACGATATTTTAGAAGTAGGCCTCGTAAATACTACTTCTCAGAACCCTGCTCGTGAATTAGTACCTTGTCGAGGTGAGCAGGCTTAATCACATTTACATTGAGAACGTTACCCTTTTTGTTACCCATTCACAATTCCAAGTGATTTAAACTCTACACTACATTATTTCCTGCAATTTTCTATGATTAAATTTAATTGATTAAGTTTTTTTTTAATGGTCTGTCAGATATCGGTGTAATTTTTAGTGTTATAAAATAATATGGCCCACTATTATTTTTGTAATATTTTAACTTTCATTCCGATTAATCGACAGATGTTCTTGTTTAAAGAATAAATAAAACATTTTGTTACTTTGTTTTTTATCACACTTCAGTTACACTTTGCAACTAGTTTCGGCTAAGCTCTAGCCATTTTGGAGCTCCTCCGAGGACTCGTTTTATTTATCCTTTAAAATGATCACAAAGTAGACGTCTTAACAATCCAATGTTCTTGTTTAATGTTTGAACTTCTATATCTCAAAACTAAAGGCCGATCAGAAAATAATATATTTATTTTCGTTTTATAATTAAATTTTATATCTTAATATTAATGTTGGTTCTATTTCTGTAGAACACCCTGTATATTATATATTAATTTAGCTATCGACCCATTGGTCATGGGTCTATCCGACCTGTAGTAATAATAATAAACTAACATTTATTAAAATTGTGTTAATGCAGTTTGTTTTAGGGGGCAAATTAATTCTGAATGTAAATGTGAGACCAAAACTAATTCAGTTCCTTTCGATCAATTTAGTAATATTGATTTAAATAATAATAATTACATTAATAGATCGATTGGAATAGACGTAATATACGTTATATTTAAATTTAAAGCAACAAGCATTTAAGCCTTGATTAGCACCACAAAGTCAAAATTTCAAACTATCCTAATAATCATTTCGCAAATCAACTCGTGTCGTGAATTCACTCGTTTTACGAATAAACCACGAATAAAGTCACGTATGAACTCGAATTGGGAATGAATCTGTACCATGAATCAACTCATGTCGCGAATTAATTCGTGTCACGAATCAACTCGTAATTTAAATCCGCAATCGTTTCAAGACGTGTCGTGTATCAAGTTGTGCCGCAAATCAACTCGTGTGCCGAAAAATGCATGTCGTGAATCAATTCGTGTCGTGAATCAATTTAAATCGCGACTCAACTCGTGTTGCGAACAACTCGCGTCGCAAATCGTGCCGTGTTGTGAATCATCTCATGTCGCGAATCAACTCGTATCGTGAATTCACTCGTTTTACGAATAAACCAAAGTTACGTGTGAACTCGAATGGTGAATGAATCCGTACCATGAATCAACTCATCTCGCAAATCAACTCGTGTCCTGAAATAACGCGTGTCGTGAATTAACTCGCGAAACAACTCGTATCGCGAAACAACTCGTATCGCGAATCAACAAATCGGGGATCGCATGTGTTTTGCACCCTACAGCGAATGCAGTACAATCCCACAACAGTCAAGCTGGACTCGCTAAAGGGGCATTGTAAGTAACAAACATCTAAATATTTGATCACCTACTAATGTACCGTTTTTTGTTTGTTTCAGGTGTAACAATTGTGTAGCTTTTGTTCAATCAAAATAAACCAACAGTGTTTAAGTAGTCCGCGTTTTTAAACCACGTTAGGGTTTCTCGTAAGTGTTAGTTATTTCAAATCAGGTTGTGTCAGTAGTGTTTTTATATAGTAAACTAAATTCAGTGCTTTACATGGGCTGGAGATGGAATGGAGGAGCGCCGCGCAAGTAAATTGAAGACATCAACGGGTGGATTTCCTAACGTGAATTAAGCCCGCAACAAGTAGTAAGTTGTTTTTGAATTCGTTTCTTTCTACAACGATCGTAACTTTTGCTACACATAATTCAGCTGCCTCCCATATTATACTACATACGTATCATCATTATTTAGTTTATGAAGTTATATAAGCTAGACATAAGATATTGCAATCGTTTCAAAATTTCAAGACTAGATACACGACACTAGTTGTGCAGTAAATCATCTTGTGTTACCAATCGACGTGTGTTCTAAATTAAGGCTGGGATTTCCCCTATACTTTCCTTATTACGAAAAATGTGTAATTATTTCCAGCTTCTAGGTAAAACTACGTCATGGAATGGCATACAATTTATGCAAGTTAATAAAAACACTTCATCCTTCGTATTGAAACTTAGTTTGCAAGAATTGATGACCAACCGTCTTGTAGTTATAGCATGTTAAAGATTCGACTGTATAGAAGGGAGCAATCTAGTAGTTTAATCACTCCCAAATATATATTAAATAATCATATATCGAAAATTCAAGATAACCGGGACCTTTACATCCATAAGTATATTGATATTTGAAAAATTTCTGCGCAAATAAATATATCCTTCATTTTTAATGCTGGAAACATTGGAATATAAATAAATGTCTATATTAGAGTCATATTCGCAAACGTCCCATATACTTTTTCGTAGAATTCTTTACATCATATGGTTGTTTTAATCAGATTAAAAATTATTTTTACTTGGGTTAGTGTTCAATAGATGTCGCGCTAGCAATATAGGTATGCAATCACCATTGCCAACTGCATCAATGACAGCTTCGCTCTCATGAGAGCGAAGCTATCATTGATGGTGATTGCATTGGTGAGAGTGCCAAAAACTAGTCCTCGACAAAGTAAATTGATATTAACGTCTGATTCATTAGATACGACAAACATGATACAACAACGTATTGTATAAACTTAATTATAATAAGTAATGCGTTGACCACCATTCTTACATCGCAGTTCAATTTCAAGAAATCATATGAATTGTTCCTCGCATATAGATGCCGCCACTTTGCAGGCTATGTCGGCCATGATGCTCAATGTATGCCATCAAAATTCCAACCTTAAGTAAAATATTTAAATCATAGCATAGACAAATGAGACAAATGTCTAGGGTTCGCTCATTTTTGGGGCCCGGACACACCTTCTTAAAAATGTGAACAAATAAAAGTTTATAACTATAGCTGGATAAATATTTTTTGTGGCACCGTACTGAACATTGGGGAGTTAGAGTTCATATCCTGTTGTGGACGAAATTGGTAGGAATCACCTTTTATAGTTTTTTAGAGGGTTTCCTGTTATCTCGGGCTGATAGCTATAAACAGTTTATTTTTTAAATTCTGTGGTATATATCTTGAATTGGGCCCGACAGGCAAAACATATCTAGGGCCTCGAGTAGTTCAATCCGGCCCTGTTTAAAATCATATGTAATTATTTGCGAGTATAATCTAAAAATTTGGTAATATTTAATACACACAATAACATGTTACAGTCGCTTTTAGTAGCTTACGTCGTAAACACTTTTATGTTTGGGTTTCCTTCAGAAAAGCCATCACAGTTCAATCTAGTGGGGAATAACATTATTAACTTAATCAAATGCCTACTCGAATAGCAGATATTTACTATACCTACTTATATCTGTGAATATGTGAAGCTGGTAGCGACCCCTATAGGCCAGTAGACTAGTTCAGTAAGCTATATGTGAATAATTGTTTTGTATAGAACACTATTTTAGCCGATTATTTTCTTAAATTCAAATATGCACTCATTTGTTATATTTTAATAATACCGTTGATTGAAGTATAAATACTTCAATCAACGATAATACCCAATTCATTGGGAACTAAAAAAACTGATCTAATGTAGTAAAGTGGCCAACGTAAAATATTTTATCAAATCTAATCATCACTGATTGAAGTATTTAAATATTTCAATCAACAGTATTGGCGATTCAAGCCAGCTGATACTCCATCTGGTGGCAGGAAATAAACTACATTTAGTGGGGAATTTGTTTGTATAACATTTGTTTTTTTCATATTATATATGACTATAGAGCCAAGGTTATACTATTTATACCTTAAAAGTACATTAACAATAGCGCATTATTGTAGAAAATGAAATCATATGATTTTAATACAATCATCAGCTGATCAAACAATAACAAGGATCAGCTGTTTACCTACTACCTTGAAGAAAATCGTTAACGTTTGTATCACGAATTATATTAATGAAATGGCATTTTTTTAAAGAAAATTTGAGTAAATACACTAGCATCAGTAACAGTTTTATATATTTGTGCTTTCTTTTTTATATCCATATGCTCGCAATTTTCATAAAAATCTGATTTTATAACTTTCCTCTATATTTTAAAGAAAAATAAACAATTACAACAGTAAATTTTGAATGCTGCTATTCAAATCTAAAATCAGCGAGATAATTATGACTGTTTTTACGTTACTACACTTGCTTTGCTGATGGCGGAAGACTTTTTGAACACGAACTGTAAATAATGTTTTGTTGTTCAAGTTTTAGTGTTATAGATGATCCGTTGGGTAGAGGGCGTAGATAGTAAAGACAATTCTTTACTTATAACTTTCCATAAATACGGAAAGTTAAAATTAAGAACTTTCTTTAATATCTGTGCTCTCTACTTAACGGATCATCTAGTTATTTTATAACACTAAAACTTGAACAACAAAACATTATTACCCTTATACCCTAAAAGCGTCTGCCTGGATGTCTGTCTATGAACAAAATTCCGGGAAAATGGTTTTTATTTATTTTAGAAAATACACAAAATGAACATGTTAATTAAATTGTACTAAGAAAGCCTTTTTGAACACTACAACTCGTGTTCAAAAAGGCTTCCTTAGTACAATTCAATTAACATGTTCATTTTGTGTATTTTCTAAAATAAATAAAAACCATTTTCTCGGAATTTTGTTCATAGACAGACATCCAGGCAGACGCTTTTAGGGTATGCGCAGGCCACATATCAAACAGTTCTGATATCGCTCAGGCCAGGCAAGATGCTTTTGTGCATAGATGAATACTATAGATAGGCTACTCTAATGCTGAGGGAGATGAAGGCATAGATGAATATTGCTCTTGTGTCCGGCTTAAATAATATTAAAACATGATTCGAATTTTCATCAACACTCAGACATTCAGACGTTAGGTTTTTACCAAGGTCTGCCGGCACAAACCTGATTTGCACAGGCAGACCAGAGTAAAACACCTAAACGTCTGAATATCTGAGTGTCTGAGTGTTGATGAAAATGCGAATCATGTTTTAATATATTAGTAAATAACATATTGTATAAGAGTGCTACAACAACCTACTTATCCTCTTCCATCAAACAATTTCAAACTTCAAGTAACACACCTACAGCAACAGCAACAGCTCCCTCGCCCTCAAATCTCAATATAAATTCATTAGTTGGTGACATTAAAAAGTAGTTTGAAGTGCCCCAGAGGGGTTAAATCAGATAAAACGGGGTGTTATTTGCGTGCGCAATATACAGACGTTAGGGGTATTAGATTTGGGGGCGTTGGGGCGAGCATAATTCGATGCGAACGACACCAGTGCATACAGTATCATCCTCACTTACGCGCGTGTGTGTGTATGTGTCGCAGCACATATTGTCAAAAGAGGTGGAGGCGGCGGGGGTGTAATTGCGATCCGTGTCGGGAAATGTCGGTGGGCGCTGACACGTGCTCGTGAAATTGACATTGGCAATGCAAATAGCAGGGCACACAAAGGGAGATATTAGAGCCGCGGGCCGCAGCCAGATATATATTACATTTCAGTAATCCTTTGTTCCTTCCTGCCTGCGTCCTCTTCCACGCTCCGCCGACTTTGCAAATATATATAAACGTATCCCACACACACACATATATATGTGTGTATGTGGAGATGGATATAGACAGCGCGCCGCCCCCTCGATAACACTCGCGAACTCAAAACCAATAATCCGCAATGCTCAAACAACGCTTAAAGTTATAATACATCAAAGAATTCATATCTACTGGTAGTACAGAATGAATGTAAACAACTGTTATTGGAAATATGTAATATCAGTTTAATGTAGTAATCGTTCAGTTTGAGCGTAAAAGCAAATATGTAATATAAAAGCGAAAATAGTTTACTTGTAAGTATCAAATAGCAGGATGAGAATTAAATTTTTGTACTCATGTCCTAATTCCCGCATTAATTTGGGTGCGGGAAATACTACTTCCCGCACTAGTGCGGGAAGTAGCCAGTGTTGCCAACTTAAAATTTAGTACCAATGTAAATGTGTATTTATAAATATGAGAATGCATGTAAGCGTAGCGTACACCTCTTATACTTCAAATAGCATTAAAAATTAATAATTTGGTACTCAATAAATACAATTTTGTAGAAAATATAGACTGAATTATATGTAATTGGTAGTGTAACATGAACTATTTGTCACAACAACTTTAAATAACTTTAAATAAATATTTAGTAATTCTTCGTACAAAAAATAAGATATATTATTCGTGCGATAAGGCTGTTTTCCGAATTCGCTCTGAATACTAAAACTTATTCGTTCATTCGGGAAACTTGCCTTCCTGCACTAATAATGTAAATGACTATTGTTTATTTGTATTAATTACTAGGGCAACTAAATACATATAATGATAAAATAAATTTTCTTTATTTAGTTATCAGATACTAAATAGAACACAAAATGCAGATAAATGAAATCTAGAACTGCTCTTAAGTGGAAGAGCAGTAAAAGATTTTTGATTTCCACCTGTCAGTGTAGCTCAGCTAGTGAGGATGAATTCACACAAAATCTCGAGTGGTTATATACAAAAATTATACAACTAACCCCGTAGGAGGAAAGTTAAACGCCATCTGGCGGCACCACATCAATTAGCAATGTACACCCATATGGTAACAACCGTCAACATGCTCATACCATCAGGATTCACACTTATATATGTTTTATAAGATTGGCTTTGTGCTGATATCTCAAGCACTCTGTTGGACTATTATTCCCTAGAGGGCACTACTCGGTGATCCTGGTGGCATGAGCATGTTGACGGTTATTACCATATGGGTGTGCATTGCTAATTGATGTGATGTCGCCAGATGGCGTTTAACTTTCCTCCTAGGGGGTTAGTTGTAACTTTTATATATATATATATATATATATATATATATATATATATATATATGTATATATATATATATATATATATATATATATGTATATATATATATATATGTATATATATATATATATATATATATATATATATATATATATATATATATATATATATATATATATATATATATATAGCCGTTTCTGACATGCCTACACTTTCATACAGTTTCTTTCGTGCCTTCCCCATTTAGTTTCTCTTATACCGTGCATATTCTTTTGTTTACCTGTCTTAGCGCCGGTTCTACAGTTAATATTTAACTGGAGAATAAGGCTATTCGAGGAATAAGTTGGAGATAAAATCTCAAACTTATTTCACGAATAGCCTTATTCTCCGGTTAAATATCAATTGTAGAACCGGTGCTTAGTATACAATCACAATTTCATACATTATTTATCCTTCTTTTTGTTTATGTGCCTCTTCTATAGAAGATTTGCGATCATCATGGCGATTAGCATTATAGTATCGGCCGCCCTGAATAAATTCCTTGTACTTCTCCACTGTTAGTTAAATTAGTTAAATTTTTAATAAATGTGTTCCATACTTTATCCACTATTAACTATCAGTTTTCCAGTAGAGTATTGTTTTTAAATGTTATTTAAATATACGAACCCTTGCTGCAGTACTAAATTTGTAGATTAAAAATAAATAGTGACAGAACCAATAGATTTTCCATCTGAACGCACCAGTGCATCTGGTTTATTGCCCAGCCAGCGACATAAAGTCCTCATTGAATTGTAGATTTAATTAAAAAACAACCGATCGAACAAAACGCAAAATCGGATTAGGTGATTTTCTATTAAACCCAGACCGGGGCCCGCATAACGGTCGGAGATCATCCTGCTGCTGGCTGGAGAGAACGAGCCAGCAGGGTTCAAGAGCGGTGGTGGTTGCCCTTTAAAAATCCGACCTAATAAAGCGCAGCCGGAGTGTATGAGTGCCGAAGGGCTTAGCGCCGCGGGAGGGTGGCTCGTTTCGCTGTTTGCCGACGTATTCGCGCCTCGTTCCAAAAAGCTTAAAACTAAAGAGGAATTATAGGGTCGAAAGGGTTGTGAGCATTATTTTTTTTATTAGAACATTTTCTTTTATGAATTATTCAGAGGAATAACAGTATAATAATTATAATCGTTTATTACCCAACAGATTGAGTTCAGTTACAGGACAATACACACGAAATATATATATATATATATATATATATATATATATATATATATATATAATATAAATAATATAAATAAAGTTATTAGGTACATACAAAAATAAAGAAAGCAAAGAAAAAGAAAAAAAGAAAACGTAATATAATACGTAGCATAAATACAAACTATAAAAAATTAAATAAATACAATAATAACAATACCATGGGATGACAAGAATATATGATATAAATGCCTTTCGTTTATCACTCTGGGCTGGTACGGGCTTATTGTTTCTTGTTCTTTTTACCGCTTCCGATGCGCATAATTCTACCTCAGCCCTTACAACCAGCGGCGCATGACCGCAAGACCTGAGCGATACTGCACGCCACGGGGGCGACTAGCAATCATAAACCATGCTAAACGAAAGCGCCTATAGTATAAAGAAAATAATATAATGATATATTATTATTATTTTGCATATATTTGATAGATTAGATTTAGTAAAATTGATTGCAACTTGAAGCCCACTTTTTTCCCCTTGAGCACCGTTTTCTGTCAAAATTCTCTATGATTCAATTAATTTAATTCCTGCAGCCGCAGTTTTTCCATAGGATAACACTCTTCTTGGAATAGTTCAAACAATATAAAACATCTATATCCAATGAAAAAACTATGCGAGCGAAGGTGGGGTGGGCGGGTGTCCCCTACCAACCAAACTATACCCGTCCACTATTTCAAACGACTTGAACTATGCAGTACATTCTTTCTCACAATTCTTTTATGAATCAGACGTAAATTAATAAATGAAATGAAATGAATTATAAAAAGTAATGGATAACAATGTAGTGTAGAGTTCAAGTCATTTGAAATAGTGGACTGGGATAATTTGGCTGGTAGGGGACACCCGCCCACCCCACCTTCGCTCGCATAGTTTTTTCATTGGATATAGATGTTTTATATTGTTTGAACTATTCCAAGAAGATTGTTATCCTATGGAAAAACTATGCGAACAAAGGTGGGGTGGGCGGGTGTCCCCCACGTGGGGTGGGCGGGTGTCCCCCACCAACCAAACTATGCCCATCCACTATTTCAAACGACTTGAACTATGCATTACATTATTTTTCACATATATTTTTTTAATTAGTCTTAAATTAATAAATGACATTAATTTAATGAAAGAAAACAACGGATAATAGTGTAGTGCATAGTTCAAGTCGTTTGAAATAGTGGACGGGCATAGTTTGGTTGGTGGGGGCCACCCGCCCAACCCACCTTTGTTCGCATAGTTTTTCCATAGGATAACACTCTTCTTGGAATAGTTCAAACAATATAACACATCTATATCCAATGAAAAAACTATGCGAGCGAAGGTGGGGTGGGCGGGTGGCCCCTACCAGCCAAAAAGGTGGGGTGGGCGGGTGTCCCCTACCAGCCAAACTATGAGCGTCCACTATTTCAAACGACTTGAACTATGCAGTACATTGTTTTTCACAATTCTTTTATGAATCAGACGTAAATTAATAAATGAAATTAATTGAATTATAAAAAGTAATGGATACCAATGTAGTGTAGAGTTCAAGTCATTTGAAATAGTGGACGGGCATAGTTTGGCTGGTAGGGACCACCCGCCCACCCCACCTTCGCTTGCATAGTTTTTTCATTAGATATAGATGTTTTATATTGTTTAAACCATTCCAAGAAGAGTGTTACCCTATGGAAAAACTATGTGAACAAAGGTGGGGTGAGCGGGTTCTCCCTACCAACCAAACTATGCCCGACCACTATTTTAAATGACTGTAAATAATTTCATCATATGGATTTATTTATATATCTTCTCTTACTATGTTTTCTTAACTTGGCTAATAATACAGACACATAAAATAACACAAACATTGTTATTCCATCTTTTTCTTATAGTAGGTAGATTTTTAGGCATTTTTTATATGAAAGGATGGCGAAAATAGTATGGGAATCTAGTGTAAAGGTCGTTTTAGACAAGACAATTTCTTAGCTCAAAAGTTGTTCAAGAAATTAATTCATATATCCTCCTCCCATACAATTTGTCCTTGACAAATAGAACACGTTTTATTTTTCCATTCGATCTACCATCCAATTCAATTTTTCAAATGATTTGCTGTATGATAGGAGACAATTTAGATTGTCTCGCATCTTGACTAACTTTTGAGTCAAGAAATTGTCTTGTCTAAAACGACCTTTAGACAGATATCTGTTGATGAATGATGTTTTTTTCGATACGTTATTTTTTTAACAAATAGCGACATCTATCTAATGACGATGGTTCTAATCAATGGCTTACTTGTTATTTTCACACACCCGTCCGTTATGAACGTTCCACCCCCCTTAATTTATGATAGGAAAAAATATATAAATGGAAACTACCACTAACTAAATTAATTTAAGCATAATTTTATTGCGTTGCATTTAAGTCGCTATTAAAAATGCACTAGTAAAGAATACTTATAGCTTTTGGTACATTAAATCGTGCCACCGCCCCCCTATAGCATTGTATAACTGGCGTCCACAAAACCGGAAATTCATTTAAATCCTCAAATATAAATTTAATTTAGAAATGAAACCGCAGCCGGGTTTAGCACAATAAAAACGAGGCGTCCGTTAATGACAAAAGCCGAGCGGCGGCGGCGGCGGAGAAAACAAAAGCGTTCCGGTAGTGATTAGCGCGCGGACGGGGGCAGCAGAGCGTGCCACCGAGCTAGATGAATCTAATAAAAGCGGGCTCAGCCCCTCCAACCAACTCCGTCACATTCCCACCGCCGACGACGCTTATCGGCGCTACCCCCGCGCCGCCATCGCCCGCTCCCGCAGTCATAAAGGTGTATACATTGTGCAGAATATTATTTACCTAACGCACAAAGGCGCCCCGACTCCACCCATTTCAGGCCAGCGGCTAATGATAACAATGTATGCGCTGTAGCCGCCCCCCGCGCGCACCAGTGGTGGGATTTTATTTATCGACCCCTCACGGCGGCGGCGGCGGCTGCGGCGGTGGCGGAAGTTTTCGTTTTAATGGCTTTCACAAAGAGTGCGGGTGGAGGGGCGAGAGGGTTGGGGACGTGTACACGACGACACAAAAAAATGCTGTGTAACATAATTACATAACTTTGGATTTATAAATTTACGGGATATAACAGAAATTATTATTAATTATGTTAATAAGATTTTACTCATTTTGATTAAATCTTATATAAGGTGCTTTCGTTTTACTTTATTAATCGCCCCATGACGCGCTGTATCGCTCAAAGTTTTGCGGTTTTACACCGGTTGTGTAATCGGGAGCGGCTTGCACGACCAATAGAACAAGAGACAATAAGCCCAGAGCAGCACACAGTGATACACGAAAACAGTTATATATGTATACTAAGTGAAATTACTATCGTTCGACAGAGTATCAAGAATCAATTTTAAAATCTAAAACTATTCAAGAAAATTCCCTCTGAAATTATTTCTAAACCTGATATTGTGTACTTCGGGCCGGTTCTACAATTGACATTTAACTGGAGAATAAGGGTATTCGTGGAATAAGTTTGAGATATTGGTGTTCAAATCTCAAATTTATTCCATGAATCGCCTTAAGTCCTGGTTTCCTAGCAAGTGTTGTCGATAAATACAAATTATTATTTTCTACATATGAGTATGTAGTTTGTGTCTGCAAGAAACTAGATAATGTCATATGGGCTTTAGTGTAGTATGATAACGCACATGTTTTATATTAATATATTTGTACAGTAGTATGCTTATACCAGATATATCCGCCCGCAAATAAATCCTACTTTTACACTCCCGGTTTTGCGTTGAATAATTCGAACACGCGCTACGCTACACATCTCCAGGTATTTCTAAGGGGAGGTTTTTAGTGGGCACACAAAATCGATGCGTGAAACAGGGAGTCGGGGTCGCGCGCGCGCACCCCTCTCGATAAGGGCGCGTCTGCACGAGGCACCGCCTCCCCCGTGCACCGCTTTGTTTTCGCACAAACCCACCCGGAAATGTGCGGTGGCTTGAACCATCATTGTTCTTGCCATCAAAATATTGGTATAGCGCATCCAGATATCGGCGGGGCAGCATCAACTCTCGCCTCCACCGCGACGCGTTCTCTTATCGCAAAAACAATTGTTGTGTTATCACATAGAGTTAGTTAGTTTTTCGGGTGTCTGATTAGTTTTGAGTGAGTGTGTGCGGTTTGCGTGTGATGTTAATGATGGAGGATACAGTGCGCCTGCTGGCGGCCAACGAGGAGTTGCTGCTGGAGCAGAGGTATCAGGCAGAGAGCCCGCTGGATTTACGCGGGGGTGCAGATGCCGCGCAAGACTCTAAATCCGACGATGAGAGGAATTCGAAAGGCTCGAAAAAAACCAACCACCAACTTATAAAACCACCCTACTCGTATATAGCTTTGATTACTATGGCGATACTACAATCACCGCAAAAGAAGTTAACGTTGAGTGGAATCTGTGAGTTTATTATGACTAGATTTCAGTACTATAGGGATAAATTCCCTGCGTGGCAGAACTCTATACGGCACAATCTTTCTTTAAATGATTGTTTTATTAAAATACCCCGTGAACCGGGTAATCCCGGTAAAGGAAATTACTGGACATTAGATCCTTTAGCGGAGGATATGTTTGATAACGGAAGCTTTCTACGGAGGCGAAAGCGTTATAAACGACCGTCGCCCAACTTAATGTACCGCGATCACCACACATCCGCAATGGTAGCATCTTTATTAAACCAACAAGAGAATTACCAGCATAGTATATTCAGTCATCCAACAATTCCACACCCGTATGCCTATCTACCGACAATCCCCGGCGCTGGAATACCCTTAATCCCGCCAATGGACCTCTCACGACTCGGTTTAGGCCATCTCGGCGGCATCATCCCGCAAACCTCATCCATTTGCAAGCCAGTGCCCGTACAACCTCTTACAACCACCACCTCCGACTCGGAAGATTTTGTACCGACGGAAATACAGAAGAAAGTCGCGAAAAATGGGTTTTCAATCGACTCCATTATGGGAACGCGGCAGAAATCGCCGGTGCACCATCACCATCACGATATGAAGATGAAAAGCCCGGAGGAGAGGATGCAAATGTCGGCATTCTCGCCGCTATCGAATCCGGAAGACTGGGGCAGGTGAAAACGGATGGACGGTGGTGGTGTTTTCGTTTGAACACTTGTGGTTGTAAATTATTAGCTCGAATTAGTTAGAATTATAGTGTGGAGAGACAGACGAGGGGAATCATAGTGGATGAATTTAATTCATAAAATAAAACGAACGTAATAAAACACGATGCTCGATATATTTCACTGAAGAATTTATAGTTATACTAGATGCAATTCGTCGTTCGACAAGGAATGATTTTTAATTGCATTGTGACGAAGAATGAATTTTCAGTACATTTTTTTAAATTGCAGCTTACTATTTTCAATCTTTTTTATTGGTGTAACAAATCAAAACGTTATTTACTTCAAAAGGTTTAATACTAATTAATAAAAAACATTTCAAAAACTTGTCGCGATGGGATTCAAACCCTCGACCACCTACTTTTGAATTAAGAGCACAATATTCATAAATGACAGGTCAAAATATTGTCTTCGTTTTTATATTATAAGGGATTATTACAGTGCAGTTAATTGGAAATTTTATTTATTTATTTTACATCCCAACAGAATACAATATTCCAATTACAGGCAATACAAAGATAAGGTACTTACAAATAAATTTAAACTAAAACTTAAGGTATATTATGTTAACTAAGTCAATCTTCTAAGAAGTAGGCTACGCATTTTGCTAATTGTGATGTTAAAAATATCCAGTTCATTGTTTATTAAATTAAGTCCATGTTTTATATGATATTACATCGCACATGCTACATGTACATATTAAAAATGCAAAATGGGGGATCAAGATGGCAGCGCGTTGTATAGACATATAGTCTCAATTAAATTTGCGTTTATACTTATACGAGGGCAGGATTTTAAGTAATTTAAGGGATTATTACAGTACAGTTAATTGGAAATTACATGCTACATGTGGTGTGAATTTTTAAGATGTACTGGATGAAATGCACGCAGTAGTAGACAGGGGATGATTATAAACTAGATGAAATTACCGTTATTAGATGAGGTATCATTTGCTATAGGATGAAATTCTGAAACGGATAATAAATTAATTAATTTTTAATCTGGTAAAAATTAAACACTTACTACAAAAAAAACTAATTTTTTATCTGTAAGCAGTAGGCTACATAGTTAGGTAATCTCTGTTTTATACTCACATAAAATATGAAATAATAAATAAAACAAGAAATAAGGAAGAACAAATTAGTCGAAACGTGAATCCTTTATGCTCTCAAAATAATTTACTTACCATTTAGTTCTTATTACAAAGGATAGGGATATTCATATTGAGAACTGAAAATTTTAATAAAATATTAATAAAGTAACTGTAGTTTATTATTATTTTATTAAAATTTTATGTTCTCAATCTGAATATCCCTATAATATAAAAACAAAGACAATGTTTTGAAGCCAACCGACCTGTCATTTATGAATTTTGTACTGTCAGTTCAAAAGTGGAGTACGAGTTCGAATTCCCAGCGAGACGTTATTTTTATTCTTTATTTAATTGAAGTAGTTTAAAAGTATAATTGCAATATTTTAAGTAATGATTTGTTTTTTAATAATTAATAATATAAGACGCTTTCGTTTAGCATGGTTTAGCATTACTACTCGCTCCGTGGCGTGCTGTATCTTGCGGTCGAGCGCCGCCGGTTATAAGAGCCAAAGTACAATTGTGCGTATCGGCAGCAGCAAATAAAACAAAAGACAATAAGCTCGTAGCAGCACAGAGTCATAAACGAAAGGCGCTATATTTATTCATTATCCGTCGAACAAAGTGCATTTCAGCTTTTTCATAATTACATGTTTACATGTGTAATGTAATTCGAGGGGATTGAATTAAGTGATGGCAGAGGAGAGTTAATGAATGCAAATTTTATATTTGTAAATTCATTTTCGTTTGATAATTGGAAAATTTACAATACAGATTTAAGTCACGTTTTTCCTTTTCACAATAGTTACACAGATAATATTGAAAATTGTAAGCTACAATTTAAAAAATCACCGAATATTCATTTTTGAGGACATCGCAATTAAATTTATCATCCGTCGAACGACGGGAATTTTACCTAGTTTTTAAGAATCTTGTTTTTAAAAAAATATTTCTACTCTAAAATTGATGATTTCTAGTTGTGCTACCCACGTATTCACCAACGTTCCATAAATTTATCAATAGCTATTGAACCCATAAGTATTTGTTGTTATAGCAACAATAAATACATTATCTAGGGAATGTAGTTACTTTAGATTCGCTCTATTGGGAACACTGAATAATTAAACAAAAGGTATCATCAAAGCTCCAATTACAAGCGCTATTCATGGTGTTTGACATTTGTTTTGGCATATTCTGTCACAATGACGTTGTCGATTTATCCATTCAATAGCTTATGGGACCTATAAAGTTTATGGGATGTTGATGAATAAGGTCATTACTGATCTATCAACTAAACGATTTGTCAATAAAGGAGTAGAGCATTTTGATTTTTTGATTTCGAATTGAAGGCTAAGTTCGAAACCTTTTGGGCACAATTTTTTCTGTGAAGTTAAGAGAAATCCCGAGTGATTACACTGCTTTGCGCTTCTCCCTTTACCAGAAAAAAAGCCCTCAGTCTGATAGCTATAAAGATAGATTTTTTTGGGTTTAATTTTCGGCTAAAACCATTCAATTTCTGAACGATTTGTATCAATTGCGTTAACAAAATATTGCTTATTTTAGCAAAAACTCAGTTCAATAGTGGCAATATGTTATAACATTCTCGTATGTAATAGATTCATAAGCTATGATTCCAGAAAAAAATGTACATTGAGGGAAAAAATTTGTAAAGACAAGCTCTAAACAACCAAACAAATCTACAAAGTGCGTATAATGTAAAATAACTTGTGTATAGCTCAAAAAATATATATAAACTCTAGTTTTCTTGCAATAAATAAAATGCGAGTGTTTGCATACGATTTATAAAAAATAAAAATGTGATTATATCAGCTGCAATATAAATATAAATATTATATACCGTAAACACAAAATTATCTAGATGAACTAGTTATGTCAAAACGTTTTTTTTTTCTGTAAATATTGTGTGAAACTAAAACTCTGTATCATAATTTATGTTGTCGTGTGTATAAACAAGAGGATATTGTGTAAACATTTTGTTAGCGTTTAGTGAGAAAGAGCGCAAGAGGGAGGGCGGTCGTTAATTTGTGCGGAATTTTATACTGTGTATTATAAAGTATTTTAGGCCGAAACGAGTGTAAATAGTAGCGATTTTAATTATTAAGCCGTACTAATTTAATAGAAATAATAATAAACACGATACATAAAATATTCCTTATTATTCCTATAGTATATTACTATCCTACTACAGTATGATCATTGATTAATCATCACGATAGGAATTATTTTTATATCTCGACATATACATACACTAACACAATTTTGTTCGGTTTGCGACTCCTTTTTGCACGGCCAGTATTATGAGGGATCACCGTCTGGACCAGACCCGCAATATTAAAACAAATATTTTCTTCCCTTTTTTCGAAGGATCAGTAAATTGTATCTGAAATTGTTGATGATGCTTCTAAATATTCGTACTCTTATAAAATAGAAAAACGGATTCCTAAAATGAGTATGCCCGTTCAAAATTTCAAACGACTCTACAACTTTACACTACTGTATTTTTTAGAAATGTTTACAAATTAGAAGTAAATTAATAAATTAAAATAATTGAATCATAAACTATTTCAAACGACTTGGAAGTCTGCATTACACTATTATCCATAACTTTCTATATTTCAATCAACTTCATTTATTATTTTAGACTTAATTTTAAAAATATATTAGGAATAATGTAGTGTAGAGTTCAAGTCATTTGAAATAGTGGACGAGTGTAGTTTGGTTGGTAGGGAACGCCCGCCCACCCCACTTTTGTTCGCATAGTTTCTCCATAGGATAACACTCTTCTTGGAATACTTTAAACAATATAAAACTCTGTATCCATTGAAAAAAACAATGCAAACGAAGGTGGGTCGGGCGGGTGGCCCCCACCAACCTGACTATGCCCGTCCACTATTTCAATCGACTTGGAAAACTGCACTACACTATTATCCATAACATTTTATACTTCAATTAACTTCATTTATTATTTTGGACTTAATTTTAAAAATATATTGGGAATAATGTAGTGTAGAGTTCAAGTCATTTGAAATAGTGGACGGGTGTAGTTTGGTTGATAGGGACCGCCCGCCCACCCCACCTTTGTTCGCATAATTTCTCCATAGGATAACACTCTTTTGGGAATAGTTTAAACAATATAAAACCTCTGTATCCATTGAAAAAAACTATGCAAACGAAGGTGGGGTGGGCGGGCGGTCCCTACCAACCAAACTACACTCGTCCACTATTTCAAATGACTTGAACTCTACACTACATTCATTATTCCCAATATATTTTTAAAATTAAATCTAAAATAATAAATGAAGTTGGTTGAAGTATAGAAAGTTATGGATAATAGTGTAGTGTAGACTTCTAAGTCGATTGAAATAGTGGACGGGCATAGTCAGGTTGGTAGGGGCCACCCGCCCACCCCACCTTTGTTCGCATAGTTTTTTTCAATGGATACAGAGTTTTATATTGTTTAAACTGTTCCAAGAAGAGTGTTATCCTATGGAGAAACTATGCGGACAAAGGTGGGGTGGGCGGGCAGTCCCTACAAACCAAACTACACTCGTCCACTATTTCAAATGACTTGAACTCTACACTACATTCATTATTCCCAATATATTTTTAAAATTAAATCTAAAATAATAAATGAAGTTGGTTGAAGTATAGAAAGTTATGGATAATAGTGTAGTGTAGACTTCCAAGTCGTTTGAAATAGTGGACGGGCATAGTCAGGTTGGTGGGGACCACCCGCCCACCCCACCTTCGTTTGCATTGTTTTTTTCAATGGATACAGAGTTTTATATTGTTTAAACTATTCCAAGAAGAGTGTTACCCTATGGAGAAACTATGCGAACGAAGGTGGGGTGGGCGGGCGGTCCCTACTAACCAAACTACACCCGTCCACTATTTCAAATGACTTGAACTCTACACTACATTATTCCCAATATATTTTTAAAATTAAGTCCAAAATAATAAATGAAGTTAATTGAAGTATAAAATGTTATGGATAATAGTGTAGTGCAGACTTCCAAGTCGTTTGAAATAGTGGACGGGCATAGTCAGGTTGGTGGGGGCCACCCGCCCACCCCACCTTCGTTTGCATTGTTTTTTTCAATGGATACAGAGTTTTATATTGTTTAAACTATTCCAAGAAGAGTGTTATCCTATGGAGAAACTATGCGAACAAAGGTGGGGTGGGCGGGCGTCCCCTACCAACCAAACTACACCCGTCCACTATTTCAAATGACTTGAACTCTACACTACATTATTCTCAATATATTTTTTAAATTAAGTCTAAAACAATAAATTAAGTTGATTGAAGTACAGAAAGTTATGGATAATAGTGTAGTGCAGACTTCCAAGTCGTTTGAAATAGTGGACGGGCATAGTCAGGTTGGTAGGGACCACTCGCCCACCCCACCTTCGTTCGCATAGTTTTTTTCAATGGATACAGATGTTTTGTATTATTTAAATAATTCCAGGAAGGGTTTTATCCCATGGAAAATACAATGCAAACCTAGATGGGGTGGGCGGGTGGCCCCTACCAACCTGACTATGCCCGTCCACTATTTCAAACGACTTAGAAGTCTGCACTACACTATTATCCATAACATTCTATACTTCAATCAACTTCATTTATTATTTTAGACTTAATTTTAAAAATATATGTATATGTATATGTATATGTATATGTATATGTATATGTATATGTATATGTATATGTATATGTATATGTATATGTATATGTATATGTATATGTATATGTATATGTATATGTATATATATATATATATATATATATATATATATATATATATATGTATGTATATGTATAAGTATATGTATCTTCCTCACTTATATTATGCAGATAATATCAAGATTTATCGATAATACCACTATCATTAACATTATTAACTATACATTACAAATTGAAATTAAAGTTTTGAAATAGGTACGATAATACTCTTTTTAGATGAGTCCAAAAATAAAGTTAACAACTTTGATTGGATATTCTAAGAAGATTACACTTGAAGGATTTTAAAGTATTTTTTTAAATTTTTCTTAGTGAATAAGTGTTCGGACAGAGAACAACTGTCATTCTGTCACATTTCTGTTACATTTCTGTTGAACAACTGCTCAGATGAAAAGTGACCCTTCCGCTTCCTACCGGACAATAATTGAATTAAACCAAAATCGACTTCAAAATAGTAAATAAAACCGTTCTAGTGATCTCATTTTCAGTTATAGCTAAAAAAATACGATTTCGCACTTGTGATATATTTCTGTTGGAGGATATGTTATTAGATAACTCCAAATAATTTTCTGCTGTTTTTCTGGTACTCAAGCGGCCACTCAACTGAACTCCATCCACAAAATAAACTATGCGTGTCGCATTTTGGCCGAGTGCGGCAATGAAAACTTGCCCACTTCACAATTGGTAATCAATCAAGATTACAGCCAAACACTCGTGCTCACAATAGTCGATGGTGTGTTATCGTACGTAAGAATAACATTTAATTATGATAATCTCGACGCGATAGCACTATTTCATCATGCGCGGCCGTGAGCACGAAAAATAATCTCGAGTTTAATTACTTTTTAACTAAAAACGACACCAAATTGTAAATAAATGTGTATCTACTTTGTTTTTGTAGATTTATATAATAGTCTCAATACGGTTCGTATTGTGAGTCACAGTGTGAAGTATACAAACAATCAAATACAGGTTTTACTCAAATTTTTATAAAATTATTTTCTCAATTTTACCAACTTTTCATATCGTTGATAATACAGGGTCCATACTAATTAAATGCCCCCACCAGTTTAGTTGTTTCTTTTCTATATACTTTTCTATAGCTTCAATTCCCAGTTCTTCTCGTCTCTACATCATTGTACTAATACCTGGATCCATTTTGAGGCCTAAGTGTCTGTAGCTATGCTACCCTCCATCCAACTATCCAGAATATCTGGATGCTGAAAAGTGCCTCTCTGGTTCATAGGAAACAAAAATACATAGAAATAAAAGTTATTAGATATATTAGATATTTTTAAATGGGACTAACAAATCATTGTCGACATCATCAGGTCTATACGTCGAAATAGGGGATGCCATCATCATCAGGTCGAAAAGTCGAAACAGAACACGCCTCTTCATCTGTAATCATCTCATAATCCGTTATCATCTTATTATCAGCTGATGATGATAGCATCCCCTGTTTCGACCATTCAACCTGATGATGTCAAAAGTGTTTCGTTATACCAATATAAAAATTTTGTCAGACGTTTTCAAAATGTGTGTTATGCTACTAATAAATAATCTCCAAGGTGCTTATTACAAATACGTTTGTTGATATTCACGCCACAACTCCCACAAAATTTATAAAAATTGATTGTATTTATATAATTACATATTGTAAGGATTGAACAGCTATTGTACTAATATAAAATTCTGTTTTTGAAAGAATATATTACTATACTGACACGATTTAAGAAATAATAATAACATTGGATTTAAATTATTTTTATGAATCCAAATTGCATATGCCCTACTCTTCAATTTTTGAGTATATTCTTTTATTTGTACTTCAAAAACTTCAGAACGTGACACATCAGACTTATTGTACGGTGGTCCCTGCACTCCTTGTCTCATGGTTTTTTTTTGCTATAGGGATAAACATTGATTTTAGTCAGTTTTCCGGAATTATTCTTCAAGCTTTTACTTGCCATAACAAAATTATTTTTCATTACGTGTAAACTGATTAATATAATTTGACCATGATTTTACCTTATAGTGTAAATCAGTCTTTAGACCCACAAACGTTATTTATTAAATATAATTATGTGTGGGGTGGACACATTAAATCTGTCGATACCCAAACCTCCCCCCAGTATTAATTCAAGATCAAGAATATGATGTGCGGAAATTGAAATTTAGCACGGGCACCCCCCGCGCGACTAATGGGGTTGCGGGTGCACATCTGCGCCCTCCTGCAGTTCTAATGCGGTCCGCGACTGTGGAAGGGCCCCGATCATCAGGTGCGGTGTACATCATCGAATTATAAATTTAAATGATACAGATTGAATAGAATTTATTTATAAGGGAGAACAGTGTTTCAAGTGTCAATTGAAATAAAATCGAGTCGAGGGGAGTGATACACTGAGTGAGTGTCGAGTGTGTTTTATTTTTCTGTCATTGATTATTATATAATCGTACTCGTACAATTAGTAGTAGGCAGCATAGAATATTTTTTACACCTGATTAAAATAGACAATTTGGGAATGTAATAAACATGCGATATAAAACCATTTTCGAATTATATTTTAGTAAAGCCCTGAGGGTCTATTCTGTAACTTCAGACGGTCTGGTAAATGATCCGAATACTCCACATGTTACCCATGGCAACCAAATAAACAATTGTTTCAGCCCCAGGTTCCGACAACGCTAGTGTAATACTGACTTACAATAAATGCCACAAGTCAAAAGTGATGTTCAGATGGAAAAATTATTTAGATAGATATTTTTAAATGGAACTAACGAATTATTGTCGATATCATCAGGTCTACAGGTCGAAACTGGGGCTGTCATCATCATCAGGTCGAAAAGTCGAAACAGACCATGCCTCTTCAACATCTTATCACCTGTTATCATCTTATAATCTTATTATCAGCTGATGATGATGGCATCCCCTGTTTCGACCATTCGACCTGATGATGCCAAAAATGTTTCGTTATGCCCATTTTAAAATACATGCGATTTTGTCAGACATTTTCAAAATTCGTTTTATGCTATCAATCAATGGCCTTTAAGGTGCTAATTAAAAATACGTAAACCGTTTGTTGATATACACACTACGACTGCCACAAAATTTATAAAAATTGATTGTATTTCCATAATTAGATATTGTAAAGGTTGAACAGTAACTAACATAAAATTCTGTTTTTCAAAGAAAGCTATACTGACACGATTTAAAAAATAATAATAACATTGGATTTAAATTACGTTATTTTTGTAGAGAAACACATATAACGGTGTATAAGATAAACAACAAGAGTTGAGTAACTCATTCTAGAGAAAAATATCTAGTTTATTACGATTTCGAAACCTACTGTTTATTAAATCGTGTCTCCCTGTATAAAGCTTGCTCACAAAACGATGGAATGCGCATTCGTGTCGTTTTTCCTTCCAATTGGGGCAGATGGATCAATAAGCGATAATATTTGAGGGCGGCAGCAAAAATTCAGTGCTCGCGTTTTGATGTGCCTGTAGTTTCAACTAAAAAAGGTTTGCCCTACACATACAGGGTATTTGTAATTGATATTCGTAGATTTACTCTATTCGGCTTTATTTAAAGATGCGACACAATCTAGATTGTATCGTATCATACAGCAAATTATTTGAGATATTGAAGTGGATGGTAGATCAAATGGAAAAATATAACGCGTTATATTTGTCAAGGACAAATTGTATGGGAGAAGGATATATGAATTCATTTCTTGTTCAATTTTTGAGCGAAGAAATTGTCTTGTCTAAAACGACCTTTAGATATTAAACAAATAATATGTGCAACAATGTAGACGAAACGGATTAACTAGTTTAAAATGTGAATTACATCAAAACAAACACATCGCAATATGTAATGCGGCTAATAAATATGTACACACCGTCTTAAACAAAAATCGTCGAGTTTGTCGTACTGTTCCACAAAATAAACGCCATAAACGATTGTGCTAATCGCGCGATTAGAATCAACCTGTTTTCCACACACACAAGTAAAGTTTTTTTAAGACTGTCTGTTTAAAGAATAATGTTTAGAGTATAATTACAACAATATGTATATAGTCAGATAAGCGCGGGGTGATTTACGGACGACGCGATAAGTAACATTGTGTTGCACAAATTTATCTGAAATGCAGTTTTAATCCCTGCTGATGGATTTGTGTGAGAAACTGAAGACACCCGCGGGCGTGACCTGGGGGCGCGCAGTTGTTTGCACTGGGATGACAACGGCGGTGCAATTACACTCCTATTTACCGTACGCTTTAGAGACAGTAGTCGCGCGTATAACCCCCTGAAGAGGGTGTATTGTTCGTAGCTGCACTCTTTCACACGGGCAAGTGCACTAGGTACTTAACACTGGTTCGACGCTCTAATAGAAGCCCCCGAGGGAGGTTTAACTAATAGAACGGTTTATTTCGAACACAATTTATTTTAAAACACATTTCAAAAACATTAATCAGTTCAAAATATACTTATAAACTCTACCACCAGTATTCAATACGGAAATTGGAACGAGCTAATACTAAAAAGTTTCGTGTAGCCTACAATTTATATACAGTTATACAAATTTTAAGAACAAATCGATAATATTTATTCATCTGGCGATCTTGATCTTAGTCCGAAATGAAAATTAACATCCACAAATGGAGCTGAGAATGGAGGCAAAAAGAAATTACCAATATAATAATAATAATATACTATAAACTAATAAACGTAACACTCGATGAAACTATTTTAAAAGAGGAATCGTCTTAAATTAGTTGGAGGATATTTTTCGCAAATAATATATTATCTAGTTGCCTTTTACATACAGACATACAGACATACAGATATACAGACATACAGACATACAGACATACAGACATACAGACATACAGACATACAGACATACAGACATACAGACATACAGACATACAGACATACAGACATATAGACATACAGACATACAGACATACAGACATACAGACATACAGACATACAGACATACAGACATACAGACATACAGACATACAGACATACAGACGGACATACATACACACTCATACATATAAAAAAATAGTGTTTATTTCACCTATTTTAGGCATAAACTGTAAGGACAATTAAAGATTTTTTTCTAAATTGTTCACGACAACAATATTTATGTTATAATGTAGTTATTCTTCTGGAAAGTTCTCAAATGTTTCGATTAGCAACAGATATAATTTTTCTATTTCGCGTTTACACACGCCGTGCCACTGTTTTTTGGAAAAAATATTTTTCGGTACCCACCTTACTGAACATGGTGGAGCAAAAGTTCTAAGCCCGTTGTGGCCGAAATTTCGTGAATACCTTTCACAGTTTTTCAAAGAATATAAGGTAAATACCGGGCGATTAAACTCCTCTGAGCTTCTTCCTTCGCCAAAGGAATAGCCTCACGACTGATAGCCCTATGAAGATAAAAGTTATTATTAATTTTGGGCGTTTTAATTGTTATAATTTTTTTAAATTTTGTTTTTTTAATTTTGTTTTTTTAATATTGTTTTTTTAATTTTGTTCTTTAAATTTTGTTTTTTAAATTTTGTTTTTTAAATTTTGTTTTTTAATTTTGTTCTTTTAATTTGGTTTTTTTAATTTTGTTGTTTTAAATTTTGTTTTTTAAATTTTGTTTGTAATTTTGTTCTTTTAATTTTGTTTTTTAAATTTTGTTTTTTTAAATTTTGTTTTTTTAATTTTGTTTTTTTAAATTTTGTTTTTAAATTTTGTTTTTAAATTTTGTTTTTAAATTTTGTTTTTAAATTTTGTTTTTAAATTTTGTTTTTAAATTTTGTTTTTAAATTTTGTTTTTAAATTTTGTTTTTAAATTTTGTTTTTAAATTTTGTTTTTAAATTTTGTTTTTAAATTTTGTTTTTAAATTTTGTTTTTAAATTTTGTTTTTAAATTTTGTTTTTAAATTTTGTTTTTAAATTTTGTTTTTAAATTTTGTTTTTTTAATTTTGTTTTTTTAATTTTGTTTTTTTAATTTTGTTTTTAAATTTTGTTCTTTTAATTTTGTTTTTTAAATTTTGTTTTTTTAAATTTTGTTTTTTTAATTTTGTTTTTTTTATTTGGTTTTTCTTTATAATGTTTTTATAATAAGTATTTATAAGTCTGTGTGTATTACTATTTTTTATTTCTGAATTATTTAATTCTATATCTTTTCTCTATATTATTAACAACAAAATGGACTTTCTATATACATTTATTTCACATATTTATTAAATTTGTATAGTAAAAATTATCACCACCGAAAATCAATATCATTTTCTATCTGCCGCGTGAACTTTACACCGTGTCGTCGTGATTTATGTCCAATTGTGGACGGCCATTGTTATCTGTGTGGAGAAATTGGTCCGAGCGCTTGTCCGGTTCCCCCTGCGCACTCTAGCAAGTGACGGCCCCGTCGTTTAATACATCAAGTCCCCCCGGCGCGACCACCATTCTTTTCCCTACGCGGCCACCTCGCCCCCCACGAATTATCCGGATAGTGGATTTCTATGTATTGAAAGAGCGACACCGGATTGATCGTCGTGTTCAGTGCGGCCACTTTATGCATTATTAATGCCTTTTCTCTACCACCAGTATTCAATAGCGGAAATTGGAACGAACTAAGAATAAAAAGTTTCGTGTAGCCTACAATTTCTATACAGTTATAGAATTTTAAGAACAGAATAATATCAAGATTTCGCACATTGGTATTCATCAATATTTCGGAATGTTGGGGATTTTAGTAATTACATAGTTTACCTCTTTAACCATGGTAGTATGTCATTGTATAAAGAAATATACATACGTACATACATGCATACATACATACATACATACATACATACATACATACATACATACATACGTACATACATACGTACATACATACGTACATACATGCATACATACATATATACATACATACACAGATACATACTTACATACATACATACATACATACATACATACATACATACATACATACATACATACATACATACATACATACATACATACATACATACATACATACATACATACATACATACATACATACATACATACATACATACATACATACATACATACATACACAGATACATACACACATACATACATACGTACATACATACATACATACACATACATACATACATACATACATACATACATACATACATACATACATACATACATACGTACATACATATGTACATGCATCCATCCATACATCCAAACATCCATACATCCATACATACATACATAGATTGCGTGCGTTGATCTTAATGTTTACAAACGTAATTTTGCGATGAACGCACAACATTAATATTTTCAAATTCGACAGGGCTTTATGGGGTTGCATATAATTTTTGTAATCTTGAGGTTCATACTATTGCCAGGGCTATTGCTAACCCTAGCAGCCATAAGATTCAGGACGACTTTCCAAGTATAAAATTCCTAAAATGTATTTATTTCGCTTTAATTTCCCTATTGAAAATTTGACCCTATCAATGTTAAAAAAGAAGAGGATTGTATTTTCTCCCGGGGGGGGGACGTGGGTCCGGCTTGTCGTGCGACCGCCGCACGTGTCGCGGGCCTCTCGCGCGCGCTGTTTGTCTGCAATCACTTTAAGCCCTTTAATATACATGTCGCGAGCCGGATTAGCCCCCGATCAAACCCAGTGTCGCCCCGTAATCGCCCCGAAAAACAAACACCGCCCACCGGCAAATAGAAAACAAATAGGCGCCCGCCCTTGTCGAAATCGACGCCGCGTGAACTGATTTTAATTTGAAACAGATTTGCGCACGACTAGTGAGTGTTTCTTGTTTGTATTTTGGAAAACATCAAAACGAAATAATATAAAAAATAATATAAAAAAGTTATGCCCGAAAAACCGGTATTTGGCACCAAAATCACGTCTTTTGATAATTTTTTTTTATTTTCCGGGAAAACGATAAGAGCTAGTGGAAAACTTCCAATGGCCCGTTTGTCGGGCTTGAAATTCTCTACAACTTTGCAATTTGAATCATCTTTGTAGCATCAAATATAAAAAAGTTATGCCCGAAAAACCGGTATTTGGCACCAAAATCACGTCTTTTGATCAGTTTTTTGTATTTTCCGGGAAAACGATAAGAGCTAGTGGAAAACTTCCAATGGGCCGTTTGTCGGGCTTGAAATTCTCTACAACTTTGCAATTTGAATCATCTTTGTAGCATCAAATATAAAAAAGTTATGCCCGAAAAACCGGTATTTGGCACCAAAATCACGTCTCTTGATCAGTTTTTTGTATTTTCCGGGAAAACGATAAGAGCTAGTGGAAAACTTCCAATGGCCCGTTTGTCGGGCTTGAAATTCTCTACAACTTTGCAATTTGAATCATCTTTGTAGCATCAAATATAAAAAAGTTATGCCCGAAAAAACGGTATTTGGCACCAAAATCACGTCTTTTGATCAGTTTTTTGTATTTTCCGGGAAAACGATAAGAGCTAATGGAAAACTTCCAATGGGCCGTTTGTCGGGCTTGAAATTCTCTACAACTTTGCAATTTGAATCATCTTTGTAGCATCAAATATAAAAAAGTTATGCCCGAAAAACCGGTATTTGGCACCAAAATCACGTCTTTTGATCAGTTTTTTGTATTTTCCGGGAAAACGATAAGAGCTAGTGGAAAACTTCCAATGGGCCGTTTGTCGGGCTTGAAATTCTCTACAACTTTGCAATTTGTATAATCTATGTAGCGTCTAATATAAAAAAGTTATGCCCGAAAAACCGGTATTTGGCACCAAAATCACGTCTTTTAATCAGTTTTTTGTATTTTCCGGGAAAACGATAAGAGCTAGTGGAAAACTTCCAATGGCCCGTTTGTCGGGCTTGAAATTCTCTACAACTTTGCAATTTGAATCATCTTTGTAGCGTCTAATATAAAAAAGTTATGCCCGAAAAACCGGTATTTGGCACCAAAATCACGTCTTTTGATCAGTTTTTTGTATTTTCCGGGAAAACGATAAGCGTTTGTGGAAAACTTCCAATGGGTCGTTTGTCGGGCTTGAAATTCTCTACAACTTTGCAATTTGAATCATCTTTGTAGCATCAAATATAAAAAAGTTATGCCGGAAAAACCGGTATTTGGCACCAAAATCATGTCTTTGGATCAGTTTTTTGTATTTTCCGGGAAAACGATAAGAGCTAGTGGAAAACTTCCAATGGCCCGTTTGTCGGGCTTGAAATTCTCTACAACTTTGCAATTTGAATCATCTTTGTAGCATCAAATATAAAAAAGTTATGCCCGAAAAACCGGTATTTGGCACCAAAATCACGTCTCTTGATCAGTTTTTTGTATTTTCCGGGAAAACGATAAGAGCTAGTGGAAAACTTCCAATGGCCCGTTTGTCGGGCTTGAAATTCTCTACAACTTTGCAATTTGAATCATCTTTGTAGCATCAAATATAAAAAAGTTATGCCCGAAAAACCGGTATTTGGCACCAAAATCACGTCTTTTGATCAGTTTTTTGTATTTTCCGGGAAAACGATAAGAGCTAGTGGAAAACTTCCAATGGGCCGTTTGTCGGGCTTGAAATTCTCTACAACTTTGCAATTTGAATCATCTTTGTAGCGTCTAATATAAAAAAGTTATGCCCGAAAAACCGGTATTTGGCACCAAAATCACGTCTTTTGATCAGTTTTTTGTATTTTCCGGGAATACGATAAGAGCTAGTGGAAAACTTCCAATGGGCCGTTTGTCGGGCTTGAAATTCTCTACAACTTTGCAGTTTGTATAATCTATGTAGCGTCTAATATAAAAAAGTTATGCCCGAAAAACCGGTATTTGGCACCAAAATCATGTCTTTGGATCAGTTTTTTGTATTTTCCGGGAAAACGATAAGAGCTAGTGGAAAACTTCCAATGGCCCGTTTGTCGGGCTTGAAATTCTCTACAACTTTGCAATTTGAATCATCTTTGTAGCGTCTAATATAAAAAAGTTATGCCCGAAAAACCGGTATTTGGCACCAAAATCACGTCTTTTGATCAGTTTTTTGTATTTTCCGGGAAAACGATAAGAGCTAGTCGAAAACTTCCAATGGCCCGTTTGTCGGGCTTGAAATTCTCTACAACTTTGCAATTTGAATCATCTTTGTAGCGTCTAATATAAAAAAGTTATGCCGGAAAAACCGGTATTTGGCACCAAAATCATGTCTTTGGATCAGTTTTTTGTATTTTCCGGGAAAACGATAAGAGCTAGTGGAAAACTTCCAATGGCCCGTTTGTCGGGCTTGAAATTCTCTACAACTTTGCAATTTGAATCATCTTTGTAGCGTCTAATATAAAAAAGTTATGCCCGAAAAACCGGTATTTGGCACCAAAATCACGTCTTTTGATCAGTTTTTTGTATTTTCCGGGAAAACGATAAGCGTTTGTGGAAAACTTCCAATGGGTCGTTTGTCGGGCTTGAAATTCTCTACAACTTTGCAATTTGAATCATCTTTGTAGCATCAAATATAAAAAAGTTATGCCGGAAAAACCGGTATTTGGCACCAAAATCATGTCTTTGGATCAGTTTTTTGTATTTTCCGGGAAAACGATAAGAGCTAGTGGAAAACTTCCAATGGCCCGTTTGTCGGGCTTGAAATTCTCTACAACTTTGCAATTTGAATCATCCTTGTAGCATCAAATATAAAAAAGTTATGCCCGAAAAACCGGTATTTGGCACCAAAATCACGTCTCTTGATCAGTTTTTTGTATTTTCCGGGAAAACGATAAGAGCTAGTCGAAAACTTCCAATGGCCCGTTTGTCGGGCTTGAAATTCTCTACAACTTTGCAATTTGAATCATCTTTGTAGCATCAAATATGAAAAAGTTATGCCCGAAAAACCGGTATTTGGCACCAAAATCACGTCTTTTGATCAGTTTTTTGTATTTTCCGGGAAAACGATAAGAGCTAGTCGAAAACTTCCAATGGCCCGTTTGTCGGGCTTGAAATTCTCTACAACTTTGCAATTTGTATAATCTATGTAGCGTCTAATATAAAAAAGTTATGCCCGAAAAACCGGTATTTGGCACCAAAATCACGTCTTTTAATCAGTTTTTTGTATTTTCCGGGAAAACGATAAGAGCTAGTGGAAAACTTCCAATGGCCCGTTTGTCGGGCTTGAAATTCTCTACAACTTTGCAATTTGAATCATCTTTGTAGCATCAAATATAAAAAAGTTATGCCGGAAAAACCGGTATTTGGCACCAAAATCATGTCTTTGGATCAGTTTTTTGTATTTTCCGGGAAAACGATAAGAGCTAGTGGAAAACTTCCAATGGCCCGTTTGTCGGGCTTGAAATTCTCTACAACTTTGCAATTTGAATCATCTTTGTAGCGTCTAATATAAAAAAGTTATGCCCGAAAAACCGGTATTTGGCACCAAAATCACGTCTTTTGATCAGTTTTTTGTATTTTCCGGGAAAACGATAAGAGCTAGTCGAAAACTTCCAATGGCCCGTTTGTCGGGCTTGAAATTCTCTACAACTTTGCAATTTGAATCATCTTTGTAGCGTCTAATATAAAAAAGTTATGCCCGAAAAACCGGTATTTGGCACCAAAATCACGTCTTTTGATCAGTTTTTTGTATTTTCCGGGAAAACGATAAGAGCTAGTGGAAAACTTCCAATGGGCCGTTTGTCGGGCTTGAAATTCTCTACAACTTTGCAATTTGTATAATCTATGTAGCGTCTAATATAAAAAAGTTATGCCCGAAAAACCGGTATTTGGCACCAAAATCACGTCTTTTGATCAGTTTTTTGTATTTTCCGGGAAAACGATAAGAGCTAGTGGAAAACTTCCAATGGCCCGTTTGTCGGGCTTGAAATTCTCTACAACTTTGCAATTTGAATCATCTTTGTAGCATCAAATATAAAAAAGTTATGCCCGAAAAACCGGTATTTGGCACCAAAATCACGTCTTTTAATCAGTTTTTTGTATTTTCCGGGAAAACGATAAGAGCTAGTGGAAAACTTCCAATGGCCCGTTTGTCGGGCTTGAAATTCTCTACAACTTTGCAATTTGAATCATCTTTGTAGCATCAAATATAAAAAAGTTATGCCCGAAAAACCAGTATTTGCCACCAAAATCACGTCTTTTGATCAGTTTTTTGTATTTTCCGGGAAAACGATAAGAGCTAGTGGAAAACTTCCAATGGCCCGTTTGTCGGGCTTGAAATTCTCTACAACTTTGCAATTTGAATCATCTTTGTAGCATCAAATATAAAAAAGTTATGCCCGAAAAACCAGTATTTGCCACCAAAATCACGTCTTTTGATCAGTTTTTTGTATTTTCCGGGAAAACGATAAGAGCTAGTGGAAAACTTCCAATGGCCCGTTTGTCGGGCTTGAAATTCTCTACAACTTTGCAATTTGAATCATCTTTGTAGCATCAAATATAAAAAAGTTATGCCCGAAAAACCAGTATTTGCCACCAAAATCACGTCTTTTGATCAGTTTTTTGTATTTTCCGGGAAAACGATAAGAGCTAGTGGAAAACTTCCAATGGCCCGTTTGTCGGGCTTGAAATTCTCTACAACTTTGCAATTTGAATCATCTTTGTAGCATCAAATATAAAAAAGTTATGCCCGAAAAACCGGTATTTGGCACCAAAATCACGTCTTTTAATCAGTTTTTTGTATTTTCCGGGAAAACGATAAGAGCTAGTGGAAAACTTCCAATGGCCCGTTTGTCGGGCTTGAAATTCTCTACAACTTTGCAATTTGAATCATCTTTGTAGCATCAAATATAAAAAAGTTATGCCCGAAAAACCAGTATTTGCCACCAAAATCACGTCTTTTGATCAGTTTTTTGTATTTTCCGGGAAAACGATAAGAGCTAGTGGAAAACTTCCAATGGCCCGTTTGTCGGGCTTGAAATTCTCTACAACTTTGCAATTTGAATCATCTTTGTAGCATCAAATATAAAAAAGTTATGCCCGAAAAACCGGTATTTGGCACCAAAATCACGTCTTTTGATCAGTTTTTTGTATTTTCCGGGAAAACGATAAGAGCTAATGGAAAACTTCCAATGGGCCGTTTGTCGGGCTTGAAATTCTCTACAACTTTGCAATTTGAATCATCTTTGTAGCATCAAATATAAAAAAGTTATGCCCGAAAAACCGGTATTTGGCACCAAAATCACGTCTCTTGATCAGTTTTTTGTATTTTCCGGGAAAACGATAAGAGCTAGTGGAAAACTTCCAATGGCCCGTTTGTCGGGCTTGAAATTCTCTACAACTTTGCAATTTGAATCATCTTTGTAGCATCAAATATAAAAAAGTTATGCCCGAAAAACCGGTATTTGGCACCAAAATCACGTCTTTTGATCAGTTTTTTGTATTTTCCGGGAAAACGATAAGAGCTAGTGGAAAACTTCCAATGGCCCGTTTGTCGGGCTTGAAATTCGCTACAACTTTGCAATTTGAATCATCTTTGTAGCATCAAATATAAAAAAGTTATGCCCGAAAAACCGGTATTTGGCACCAAAATCACGTCTCTTGATCAGTTTTTTGTATTTTCCGGGAAAACGATAAGAGCTAGTGGAAAACTTCCAATGGCCCGTTTGTCGGGCTTGAAATTCTCTACAACTTTGCAATTTGAATCATCTTTGTAGCATCAAATATAAAAAAGTTATGCCCGAAAAACCGGTATTTGGCACCAAAATCACGTCTTTTGATCAGTTTTTTGTATTTTCCGGGAAAACGATAAGAGCTAATGGAAAACTTCCAATGGGCCGTTTGTCGGGCTTGAAATTCTCTACAACTTTGCAATTTGAATCATCTTTGTAGCATCAAATATAAAAAAGTTATGCCCGAAAAACCGGTATTTGGCACCAAAATCATGTCTTTTGATCAGTTTTTTGTATTTTCTGGGAAAACGATAAGCGTTTGTGGAAAACTTCCAATGGCCCGTTTGTCGGGCTTGAAATTCTCTACAACTTTGCAATTTGAATCATCTTTGTAGCATCAAATATAAAAAAGTTATGCCCGAAAAACCGGTATTTGGCACCAAAATCACGTCTTTTGATCAGTTTTTTGTATTTTCCGGGAAAACGATAAGAGCTAGTGGAAAACTTCCAATGGCCCGTTTGTCGGGCTTGAAATTCTCTACAACTTTGCAATTTGAATCATCTTTGTAGCATCAAATATAAAAAAGTTATGCCCGAAAAACCGGTATTTGGCACCAAAATCACGTCTTTTGATCAGTTTTTTGTATTTTCCGGGAAAACGATAAGAGCTAGTCGAAAACTTCCAATGGCCCGTTTGTCGGGCTTGAAATTCTCTACAACTTTGCAATTTGAATCATCTTTGTAGCGTCTAATATAAAAAAGTTATGCCCGAAAAACCGGTATTTGGCGCCAAAATCATGTCTTTTGATCATTTTTTTGTATTTTCCGGGAAAACGATAAGAGCTAGTGGAAAACTTCCAATGGGCCGTTTGTCGGGCTTGAAATTCTCTACAACTTTGCAATTTGAATCATTTTTGTAGCATCAAATATAAAAAAGTTATGCCCGAAAAACCGGTATTTGGCACCAAAATTACGTCTTTTGATCAGTTTTTTGTATTTTCCGGGAAAACGATAAGAGCTAGTCGAAAACTTCCAAGGGCCCGTTTGTCGGGCTTGAAATTCTCTACAACTTTGCAATTTGAATCATCTTTGTAGCATCAAATATAAAAAAGTTATGCCCGAAAAACCGGTATTTGGCACCAAAATCACGTCTTTTGATCAGTTTTTTGTATTTTCCGGGAAAACGATAAGAGCTAGTCGAAAACTTCCAATGGCCCGTTTGTCGGGCTTGAAATTCTCTACAACTTTGCAATTTGAATCATCTTTGTAGCGTCTAATATAAAAAAGTTATGCCCGAAAAACCGGTATTTGGCGCCAAAATCATGTCTTTTGATCAGTTTTTTGTATTTTCCGGGAAAACGATAAGAGCTAGTGGAAAACTTCCAATGGGCCGTTTGTCGGGCTTGAAATTCTCTACAACTTTGCAATTTGAATCATTTTTGTAGCATCAAATATAAAAAAGTTATGCCCGAAAAACCGGTATTTGGCACCAAAATCACGTCTTTTGATCAGTTTTTTGTATTTTCCGGGAAAACGATAAGAGCTAGTGGAAAACTTCCAATGGGCCGTTTGTCGGGCTTGAAATTCTCTACAACTTTGCAATTTGAATCATCTTTGTAGCGTCTAATATAAAAAAGTTATGCCCGAAAAACCGGTATTTGGCGCCAAAATCATGTCTTTTGATCAGTTTTTTGTATTTTCCGGGAAAACGATAAGAGCTAGTGGAAAACTTCCAATGGGCCGTTTGTCGGGCTTGAAATTCTCTACAACTTTGCAATTTGAATCATCTTTGTAGCATCAAATATAAAAAAGTTATTCCCGAAAAACCGGTATTTGGCACCAAAATCATGTCTTTTGATCAGTTTTTTGTATTTTCCGGGAAAACGATAAGCGTTTGTGGAAAACTTCCAATGGCCCGTTTGTCGGGCTTGAAATTCTCTACAACTTTGCAATTTGAATCATCTTTGTAGCGTCTAATATAAAAAAGTTATGCCCGAAAAACCGGTATTTGGCACCAAAATCACGTCTTTTGATCAGTTTTTTGTATTTTCCGGGAAAACGATAAGAGCTAGTCGAAAACTTCCAATGGCCCGTTTGTCGGGCTTGAAATTCTCTACAACTTTGCGATTTGAATCATCTTTGTAGCGTCTAATATAAAAAAGTTATGCCCGAAAAACCGGTATTTGGCACCAAAATCACGTCTTTTGATCAGTTTTTTGTATTTTCCGGGAAAACGATAAGCGTTTGTGGAAAACTTCCAATGGCCCGTTTGTCGGGCTTGAAATTCTCTACAACTTTGCAATTTGAATCATCTTTGTAGCATCAAACATAAAAAAGTTATGCCCGAAGAACCGGTATTTGGCACCAAAATCACGTCTTTTGATCAGTTTTTTGTATTTTCCGGGAAAACGATAAGAGCTAGTGGAAAACTTCCAATGGCCCGTTTGTCGGGCTTGAAATTCTCTACAACTTTGCAATTTGAATCATCTTTGTAGCGTCTAATATAAAAAAGTTATGCCCGAAAAACCGGTATTTGGCACCAAAATCACGTCTTTTGATCAGTTTTTGTATTTTCCGGGAAAACGATAAGAGCTAGTGGAAAACTTCCAATGGCCCGTTTGTCGGGCTTGAAATTCTCTACAACTTTGCAATTTGAATCATCTTTGTAGCGTCTAATATAAAAAAGTTATGCCCGAAAAACCGGTATTTGGCACCAAAATTACGTCTTTTGATCAGTTTTTTGTATTTTCCGGGAAAACGATAAGAGCTAGTCGAAAACTTCCAATGGCCCGTTTGTCGGGCTTGAAATTCTCTACAACTTTGCAATTTGAATCATCTTTGTAGCGTCAAAATGTCAAAAAAAATTAAAAACCCAAAAGTTGAATATGTCGAAAATGTTATACAAAATTAAATAAGTAATTCGGAAAGTCGTGTGGTGCCCACACCAGATATTTTTAATTATTCTTAAATTAATAAATGACATTAATTTAATCATAAAAAATAAAGGATAATAGTGGAGTGCATAGTTCAAGTCGTTTGAAATACTGGACGGGCATAGTTTGGTTGGTAGGGGCCGCCCGCCCACCCCACCTTCGTACGTATAGTTTTTCCATAGGATAACACTCTTCTTGGAATAGTTTATACAATATAAAACGGCTGTATCCATTGAAAAAAGTATGCGAGTGAAGGTGGTGGGTACTTTTTTCAATGGATACAGGATACGTTTTATATTGTATAAACTATTATTCCAAGAAGAGTGTTATCCTATGGAAAAACTATGCGAGCAAAGGTGGGGTGGGCGGGTGGCCCCTACCAACCAAACTATGCCCGTCCACTATTTCAAACGACTGAACTCTGCACTACATTGTTATCCATTACTTTCTATACATCAATTAATTTCATTTATTAATTTACGCCTAATGTATAAAAAAAAACATGTAAGAAATAATGTAGTACATAGTTCAAGTGAAATAATGAACGGGCATAGTTTGGTTGGTAGGGGGTATATATATATATATATATATATATATATATATATAAATATATATATATATATATATATATATATATATATATATATAACATTTGTATAGTTTGATTGGTTTTCTTTAAACAACGTATCGATCTAAAGTCTTTCGGCTTTTTATTCTATCAATTTTATTTTCTATTAGTTTCATACAGTAGAGCTAGTAACTAATAATCAACTTTAACTTTATCGACAACCATTATTAATTTCTCACGCTCCGTGTGCCCAAATCACCAATTTCGATGATCACGACTGATTGAAAAGCCTGCCGTCATATCCCTCCGCACTGCACAAGTGTAATCAAGTGGTGTAATGAAAGGAGCGCGCGCGTGTGGGCAATTCTGAAACTGCATAGGTTAGGGATAAACACCGTGGCGACACCCTCTCGATTACACCGATAACACCCTCGGTCGCGCATCCACCCCGTTTTATAACACTTTAACCAAATTCCTCGTGCGTCAGCCAAGATTCTAATCACTTTTATTACTACTGGTATCCCCCACATGTACTCAAACAATCGAAATTGACTGCAATTAAATAGTTGCAATATTGCATTCGACTGCGCAACATGCTAGTAATTAATTTTTAATATTTCTATATCCTGGAGGACATAGGCCTCTTCTAAATTTGTCATCATAAAAAAAATCTACCAAAAATATTTAAAATGTGGACACAAATGGCTGCATGATGATGATGATGATGATATCATTAGTCCATCTAAAACTTCCATTTTCATATCGATAAAAGAATTACTAGTAAATAAGAGCCACACACAGCATCCAAAGATACGTATATGGCTTCCAAACCGCTGACCAATATTCTAGACTTGTAAGAAGATTGGTCTAGAACATTGGTCGACAAACTGTACTTTGGAAGTCATATACGTATCTTTGGAAGATGTTTGTGGCTCTTACTTACTAGTACTTCAAACTGTGTTCCGTGGAACCCTAGGGTTCTACTTAAATGCTTTAGGGGTTCCTTGAATAGTAACATTCGAGCGTTAAGATTCAAATTTAAAAATGTTGTGCATTTAAGAAACTTATGATAAACACTGTTTCATGTTTTCTACAAGCAGATAGACCATAGTTTCCTCGGTGAAGAACTCGTCCGTTTGCTTGGATTTGATGGTTGGTTAGATGGTCAATTGTTGTGTCCTTTCACTTTAAATATGTTCTTTGCAATCACTTTTAAATTTGTTCATGTCCTTGATGTCTTTAATATATTTTGGTAGCTTGTTATATTCCAATGAGTTGTTTATTTTTAGTTTCAACATAACATAAAATCAACTTTGCTTGAAAAGATAGTTACAACCACCTGCAGTACCATAACACAATTCTCCAACAAATTTTTCGTTCTGGCCTCGTTGACTTTCCATCCCTCTCTCTCTCGCTGTATGTATGTGGGAACGATTAGCGGAGCGAATGATCCCTGCTCCCGTGTGTGTGTCACGTTAATCGCCGGAAAGGTGTACAGGGCGGCGACAGTTGATGAGTTAATTTAGCGAAGGCCCGAGCTGAAAGAGTGGATCGAGGCGTGCAAGTATCACCGGCGGGGGGCGCACGTCCCCTTTGTGTCTCGGCGATCCTGCACCGGATTATTAGTCGCCGAAAAATTCAATGTCTCTAGTTTAGCGTGTCGGGGAAGACCAGAGCCGAGTACGTTATTCCGGGTTTTGGGGGGTAAATCTTGTGGAATAAGCTACCACAACACGAAAGTATTTTTTTTTTGTTGGGTTTTCAAGTGTTGCTGAGATTATTGAATGGTAGCTGTAAATGTTTTGAATTTTTGGAGTGGTGAGTACGGATTTAATATTTGTATTTGTGTGTATGTGTGTATGTGTGTATGTGTGTATGTGTGTATGTGTGTATGTGTGTATGTCTGTATGTGTGTATGTGTGTATGTGTGTATGTGTGTATGTGTGTATGTGTGTATGTGTGTATGTGTGTGTATGTGTGTATGTGTGTATGTGTGTGTATGTGTGTGTGTGTGTGTGTATGTGTGTGTGGGTGTGTATGTGTGTGTGTGTATGTGTTGTGTGTGAGTTTGTTGATGAAGTATTTATTTCAGTGCATGTCACAATAAATCATAAATGATACGAAAAAAACTGGCCATTATAATTTTTTACAGTCGTTGTTTATTACTTATATTAGCCGCTTTCGTTTATTGTTTAGGAGTTGTCCCGGGCTGTTCGTCTCGTGTTCGATTATCTATGCGAGCCGCTCTTAGAATGCACGATTTAATCTCGTACCCTTACCGCGGTGGCAGTCATTTTTTATCACGTTAAAATCTATTCATCATTTCAATTTGTATATAATACTCAACGATATAATGTTATGTGTGTGTTAATGTATTATGGAAATAGTGCATGATACAATTTACGAAGAAAATTCACAGTTGTGACGAGTAGTTGCTTAACTAAGAAATTCTGCTCTTTCCAACTAAGCCCTTTCGCCCAAACACCAGTGAATTGGTATTGACAAAAACACTGTCCTTAGAAATTTGAATTTTGATAGAAAATTCTAAAAATATTTATTTTCTTCTATCGATTTGTATGTCTTTTTTTATCCACTATATTTTTTGTTATTCATATATATTATTTATGAATAACATGAATAATAAAAACACATCAGTATGCTGATCTAAAATATTCAAGCACCATCCACACATATTAACATGAGGCGGGTGCCTACTTGAAATAAACACCAAGTTTCCTTCTTGCTTTCTCGCGCAAGTGTGTTTCTCTGATTCGATTTGGAACCGGCGTGCATTGTGCACGTCTGATATGAATTTCGAGGCGAGTTGAAAAGTTGATCCACTCGAACAGCTGCCCGCCCCATGTCGAGTGCAAGTTCAATAGCGGCTCGGCAACGTTTAGCAATATACAGCGCGCGAGGGGTGGCCCGGCGGCGGTAGGAACAATTGTAATGAACGCACTCGAAACGCAACGCAACGCCACTTGCTGCCGCAACATTTTAAACAAAAAGAGAAACACTTTGCTGGAGCGGATTATGCTAAAAAGGGTATTGTTTTATACGTATTTTGTATGGTGAGGCGAAGGTTTTGTCTATAAAAAGAGTTGTATGGTTTTTTGTCATTAATTTTCTAAGCGAGCATGTTCATACATTTTTAAGAAAAAAAATTAGTTATGACATTGTCAGGAAAATTAAATTGGGTTCAAATGTTCTAAAAAAATGTCGACAGCGGCAACACAAGCGTGGCAACATAAAATCAGTGATGATACAACCCCCTAGATGGAAAGTTAAACGCCATCTGGCGACACCACATCAATTAGCAATGCACACCCATATGATAATATATATGTTTTATAAAATCAGTGAGTTATAAGTCTCATCATCAAATCTTGTTGATTTTGAATTTGAATAGCAGCACTCAAAATTCTACCTCGTAATTGCTCTACAGTATGAATTTCGTCTGCATAAACGAGTTGCTTTATGTGGCCCTAGGCGTAAAATCCAGTGGATTTCTGTCCGGCGAATAAATTTTTTTGCTAGTAGTGTTCTAAGATTCATTGCGAAAATGCCAATTTTTGTAGTTTATTTCCTGGCTGTAAATGATGGACACGTTAGTAATGGCAAGGATATAGTACCTCTGCGTTTATAATCTTTCAAACAAAGGTTTGTGAATCTTGGATCTGGTTTTCAAAATTGCTGGATTGTCAAGCACTGCATCAATAATTTTTTCTTATCTATCTTTATCTTATTCTACCTTCTTCAATGGTATGTCGTACATTTACATCTCCAGTATGACGAATTTGGTTCCCTACCTCTCGCAGTCTTTGAAATGTATACATGGCGGGATAGCGTTCGATTTATAAAACTTATTTGATATTCCAACTTTTTGTAGCATAATCATTGCAAAATCTATAACCATAAATTACGTCTGCTAGTTCTTCATTGCTGAACTGCATTTAAGAAATAATTAGTAATTTTTTATTTTCGTTTCAGAATTAAATTTTATACCTTATTTTCTATTTTAATCCCTTTGCTGTAGAATATCCTGTATTTGTTCCAATAGATGGATTTAAGTCAGGTACTCATATTCTACAGTTTTGTTGTCTCAGAATTATTTACTTTTACAGATATTTATATCTAAAAAATAACCCACACCGAGACTATAGTCAACGGATGTGGGTTAGGACCAAGATGTTATTGAAGTCAATTATATGAGAGATTTTTTAGGGTTGTGGCGTATGTTTCAAATATCACATTTTTTGTATTTAGTGAAAAACTTATTATTCATTTGTTAAAATTATTAATCTAAAAATTTATTATATTTATTTATTATTCTGTATATTAAATTCAGAAAATATACACAAACTTATAATTGCCGATATTCTTCATCTCTTTTTGATCCTTGCGGAATGCTGGATGGAATTACTCGACTGCACGCGCTTGCGATTCATTCTATATATGTGTGTATATGTGTATGTGTGTATGTGTGTGTGTGCGTGTGTATGTGTGTGTGTGTGTGTGTTTATATGGCCGGTATATTATTTGTTATTTGTCTTTCTCGGAGTCCCTGGCGGGCTCTCGCTCTTATGTTTACAAGACATCCGAGCAATGCTGTGTTCATATTGTCCACTCGAACAGCGCATTTTATTGGACTTTCCGCAATTCTGAACAAACAACGTGCTGGCTGAACATAATGTTCTGTTTCATGGCAAATATAATAATATATTGCGTAGTAACGAAAGAAATTTATATAACAGAAAAACATATAAAAACAACATAATGAACAAATTTCACATACATTCTGTAGAATACTAGTATAAATAATAATCTACCAACTATTTTGTAATATTTTTGGAATATTTACTGTTGTATTCGGTAAATAAATATTACAAAAATATATAATATTACAAAATAGTTGGTAGATTATTATTTATACTAGTATTCTACAGAATGTATGTGAAATTTGTTCATTATGTTGTTTTTATATGTTTTTCTGTTATATACATTTCTTTCGTTACTACGCAATATATTATATTTGCCATGAAACAGAACATTATGTTCAGCCAGCACGTTGTTTGTTCAGAATTGCGGAAAGTCCAATAAAATGTGCTGTTCGAGTGTATTTTTCTGTTATATACTTTTCTTTCGTTACTATGCAATCCACTGGTATTTTCAATCACAATGTGGTATAAAGGTTGTAGGTTGTATAAGAAAATGATTGTCTAAAAAATCGAATTCATAATTTCTTTACATTTCATAACTAATATAGTTGAAATATATTATATATAGAAAATGTCTGTGTGTATGTATATGAGTGTGTATGTATGTCTGTGAACAAAATTGCGGGAAAATGGCTGGACGGACTGTAGAATTTAAACAAAATCTGACTGTTAAAACCCCTGATGAAGAACCAATAACTGATTTTCGTAAATATTTTAAATTCTAATAATAATTAATAAATGTATTAGTAAAATCGTGCTGTGCCCACACCAAATAGTTTTGTTATATCGCACTGTGAGATGACAAATGTCGTAACTTCCAAAAAACAGTTTATTCGTATTTAAAAAAAAACTTTTAGTTATGAGACTATTAGGAAACAATAAATAATATCACATCAAATTATACACCTTGCTGAATCCATCCCCGTTTCGTTCTGGTGTTGTCACTCGACGTGTGGTGTGGTGCATCTGCGTGCCGTTGTCGAGCCAGCTCATTCTCTCTTCGCTCCCCCGTGGGATTAATTTAATGGTCCCAAATATTTATCGGGCCGGGAAGAGATAATCCGACCATTATTATCTATTTGTAAGCTCCCCCCGCCTCTTCTCCACCCCCCTCTGGCCCTGCGTTTGCATATTCTTTTATGCTGTGCGATCGCACGATTTCACGACTGCGTCCCGCTTATTAACTTCCACCCCCGTAAGCGGCGGGCAAACTCATAAATAATGATTTAATTGGAAATCGTTTCCATCCTCCCCTCCCATACCGCTAAATATAATCCGTTCAATATTAAAACACCAGTCGGTAATAAATTTCTATAGATGTAAAACGTAACACAGTCAAACCATATAACAATACATATCATTGCATGATAATGATGTACAAAATTAAGTTTCTAAATGAAATATTTAAATAGTTATAATAATATTGATAATTAAGGATGGAAGCATACGGTGGGGCTTTGTAAAGTACTAAAATTTGACATGTAAAAACATCTAGACCTAAACTAGTGTCAATTGTATCCCAACGACTACTTCTGCAGCGATTTGAACTCGAGGGTGCTAACAACCACTGCACTACATCGGCGTGTTTTTAATTTTTCTGAAAATACGATTTAAATAATTTTAAATTAAAAAAAAAATCAAATTAATTAAATAACAGAGAGTATACCGTACTTTTTCGAAACAACCCGAGCTGCTGTTTCAAAGATCAGAATAGCTACGATGATAGCTAACCTCCGAGTAGGAGATGGCATGTGAAGAAGACGAATGGGTATAAGTTGTATACCCTCAGCGGTATACAACTTATACCCATTCTTCTTCTTCACATGCCATCTCCTACTCGGAGATTAGCTATCATTGTGGCTATTCTGATCTTTGAAACAGCAGCTCGGACTTTTCCGAAACAGACAAGAGAAGTGTGGGAAGACGCAGAATATCTTGGATGCGGAACCTAAGAGACTGGTTTGTACCTTTAAAGATAAAGATCTTTAAAGGTACAGCCAAACCAGTCTCTTAGGTTCCGCATCCAAGATATTCTGCGTCTTCCCACACTTCTCTTGCCTGTTATTTTCCCCTGCATAATTAGTTTTAGTACATTATATTTATCCCCTCGCATGGTATTTCCCAAATATTTCGTCTTTCTGGTATTTATCATGTGAAGAATTTCTAGGTCTTTCCCCATTCTTGTGAGGACCTCGGCATTCGAGGTTTTGTCCGTCCATGAGATAAATTGTATACTGCTGTATACCCTCAGCAGTATACCACTTATACCTACAGGGTTGTTTCGAAAAAATAGTATATACTCTCTGTTAAACAATACAGCCCTGATAATATTCTAGCAAATTCATAACAAAACATGCAGATATGTGTATAGATATATCTATTCTCTATAAATCTATACAGAATAATATATATGTGGAATGAGGGGGCGGCTGCTGACACCACTTGATATCGCGCGCTCGCTGGAAATTCCTGTAATGTTATTATTCGCGCGGAGTGATTTGTCGGTAAATCATGGAGTCACAATCTAAGCGGGCGGAGTGGGATTATTGGATTTGGTCCGGTCCACCCGGTTTTGAGGGGTCGCGCGGGGCGCCCCTCTTATGCGGCGCGACGGCGACGCCCAACGCTGCGTCGTTGCCAGGGGTGATGCGCGTCCCCTCCCGTTAAATGGCGGCTTGCTCGTCGCTCGGGCGGGGAGGGCGCTACCCCGTCCGCAACCGGGTTTCACCCATCCAGCGACGGCTGTTGAATTATTCATTTTGGGAACGCTCGCAGCCGGCGGCGGCAAAAGCGAAAATGCGTTTCCAGCTTTTGTTTGAAAACCACGGTATTTAAAAAGAAATTTAATTTTCTGACTGGGCGCCATCCAATTCATGTTTTTAGAATGGAGTGTTAACGCTTAACTACAATCTATGATTGGTATTATATATTATTATTATTATACTAGTGGGCCGTTGCAGAAATTGCTGCAATACAAGATGTATAACTTGTATAATTCTTTATTTAAATAAATTAAAATTTGCTAGATAAATATTTATACATTGAGCTGCTGTAAATAACATTAAATAAATTTCGACTCAATCTGGAATCAATGAATGAATTTCATGATTCACACAAATTAGCCACTGTAAATTTGAAACTAGAAACTATACGTCTGTGTCTGTTTAAGAAAAGCAGACAATAATGACAATTTAAATACTAAAAAGTTAAAACTAGAAAGGCTAAAGAAAGAAAACCTATGAAAAGCAACTGCAAACAACTCGAAACTAGTAACTAGAAACAATTATAAATTAAAATCTAAAGAACTGTAATAGCTAACTGTGAACATACTACATACTACATACTACATACTACATACTACATACTACATACTACATACTACATACTACATACTACATACTACATACTACATACTACATACTACATACTACATACTACATACTACATACTACATACTACATACTACATACTACATACTACATACTACATACTACATACTACATACTACATACTACATACTACATACTACATACTACATACTACATACTACATACTACATACTACATACTACATACTACATACTACATACTACATACTACATACTACATACTACATACTACATACTACATACTACATACTACATACTACATACTACATACTACATACTACATACTACATACTACATACTACATACTACATACTACATACTACATACTACATACTACATACTACATACTACATACTACATACTACATACTACATACTACATACTACATACTACATACTACATACTACATACTACATACTACATACTACATACTACATACTATATACTACATACTACATACTACATACTACATACTACATACTACATACTACATACTACATACTACATACTACATACTACATACTACATACTACATACTACATACTACATACTACATAATACATACTACATACTACATACTACATACTACATACTACATACTACATACTACATACTACATACTACATACTACATACTACATACTACATACTACATACTACATACTACATACTACATACTACATACTACATACTACATACTACATACTACATACTACATACTACATACTACATACTACATACTACATACTACATACTACATACTACATACTACATACTACATACTACATACTATATACTACATACTACATACTACATACTACATACTACATACTACATACTACATACTACATACTACATACTACATACTACATACTACATACTACATACTACATACTACATACTACATACTACATACTACATACTACATACTACATACTACATACTACATACTACATACTACATACTACATACTACATACTATATACTACATACTACATACTACATACTACATACTACATACTACATACTACATACTACATACTACATACTACATACTACATACTACATACTACATACTACATACTACATACTACATACTACATACTACATACTATATACTACATACTATATACTACATACTATATACTATATACTACATACTACATACTATATACTACATACTATATACTACATACTATATACTATATACTACATACTATATACTACATACTACATACTACATACTACATACTACATACTACATACTACATACTACATACTACATACTACATACTACATACTACATACTACATACTACATACTACATACTACATACTACATACTACATACTACATACTACATACTACATACTACATACTACATACTACATACTACATACTACATACTACATACTACATACTACATACTACATACTACATACTACATACTACATACTACATACTACATACTACATACTACATACTACATACTACATACTACATACTACATACTGCATACTGCATACTGCATACTATATACTACATACTACATACTACATACTACATACTACATACTACATACTACATACTACATACTACATACTACATGAAAGAATGAACTTCACTCCCCACCATGGTATTAATTGAATAGAATATAAATTAATGGATAATAGTATAGTGCAGAGTTCAAGTTATTTGAAATAGTGGATGGGCATAGTCTGGTTGGTAGGGGCCACCCGCCCACCCCACCTTCGCTCGCATAGTTTTTTTCAATGGATACAGAGGTTTTATATTGTTTAAACTATTCCAAGAAGAGTGTAATCCTATGGAAAAACTATACGAAGAAAGGTGGGGTGGGCGGGCGGCCCCCACCAACCATACTATGCCCGTCCACTATTTCATAGCTTGAATAATGCACTACACTATTTATCCATAGTTTTCTATGATTAAATTAATGTCATTTATTAATTGAAGAGTAAATTAAAAAAGACATGTGAAAAATAATATAATGCATAGTTCAAGTCGTTTGAAATAGTGGACGGGCATAGTATGGTTGGTGGAGGACGCCCACCCACCCCAACTTTCTTCGCATAGTTTTTCCATAGGATAACACTTTTCTTGGAATAGTTTAAACAATATAAAACATCTATATCCAATGAAAAAACTATGCAAGCGAAGGTGGGGTGGCCGGTTGTTTACTACCAACCAAACTATGCCCGTCCACTATTTCAAACGACTTGAACTATGTATTAAATTATTTTTTACATGTATTATTTTAATTAGTCTTCAATTAATAAATGAAATAAATTGAATGCTAGAAACTAACGGATAATAGTGTAGAGCATAGTTCAAGTCATTTGGAATAGTGGACGGGCATAGTCTGGTTGGTAGGGGCCACCCGCCCACCCCACCTTCGCTCGCATAGTTTTTTTCAATGGATACAGAGGTTTTATATTGTTTAAACTATTCCAAGAAGAATGTTATCCTATGGAAAAACTATACGAAGAAAGGTGGGGTAGGTGGGCGGCCCCCAGCAACCATACTATGCCCGTTCACTATTTCAAATGGCTTGAACTATGCACTACACTATTTATCCATAGTTTTCTATGATTAAATTAATGTCATTTATTAATTGAAGACTAATTAAAAAAAAAACATGTGAAAAATAATGTAATGCATAGTTCAAGTCGTTTGAAATAGTGGACGGGCATAGTTTGGTTGGTAGGGGACGCCCGCCCACCCCACCTTTCATCGCATAGTTTTTTCATACGATAACACTTTTCTTGGAATAGTTTAAACAATATAAAACATCTATATCAAGTGAAAAAACTATGCAAGCGAGGTGGGGTGGGCGGGTGGCTCCTACCAACCAAACTATGCCCGTCCACTATTTCAAATGACTTGAACTCTAAACTACATTGTCATCCATTATTTTCTATAATTCAATTAATTTCATTTATTAATTTACGTGGGATTCATAAAAGAATTGTGAAAAACAATGTACTGCATAGTTCAAGTCGTTTGAAAGGGTGGACGGGCATAGTATGGTTGGTGGGGGCCGCCCGCCCACCCCACCTTTCTTCGCATAGTTTTTCCATAGGATAACACTTTTCTTGGAATAGTTTAAACAATATAAAACATTGATATCCAATGAAAAAACTATGCAAGCGAAGGTGGGGTGGGCGGGTGGCCCCTACCAACCAAACTATACCCGTCCAGTATTTAAAACGACTTGAACTATGCATTACATTATTTTTCACATGTATTATTTTAATTAGTCTTCAATTAATAAATGAAATAAATTGAATTCTAGAAAGTAACGCATAATAGTGTAGTGCATAGTTTAAGTCATTTGGAACAGTGGACGGGCATAGTCTGGTTGGTAGGGGCCACCCGCCCACCCCACCTTCGCTTGCATAGTTCTTTTATTGTATATAGATGTTTTATATTGTTTATACTATTCCAAGAAGAGTGTTATCCTATGGAAAAACTATACGAAGAAAGGTGGGGTGAGTGGCCGTACCCCCACCAACCATACTATGCCCGTCCACTATTTCAAATGGCTTGAACTATGCACTACATTATTTATCCATAGTTTTCTATGATTAAATTAATGTCATTTATTAATTGAAGACTAATTAAAAAAATACATGTGAAAAATAATGTAATGCATAGTTTAAGTCGTTTGAAATAGTGGATGGGCATAGTTTAGTTGGTAGGGGCCGCCCGCCCACCCCGCCTTTCATCGCATAGTTTTTCCATAGGATAACACTCTTCTTGGAATAGTTTAAACAATATAAAACATCTATATCTAATGAAAAAACTATGCGAGCGAAGGTGGGGTGGGCGGGTGTTCCCTGCGAACCAAACTATGCCCATCCACTATTTCAAATAACTTTAACTCTGCACTACACTGTTATCCATTACTTTCTATGATTCAATTATTTTCATTTGTTTATTTTCGCTTAATTCATAAACATATATGAGAAACAATGTAGTGTATAGTTAAAGTCGTTAACTTAACTATGCCTTCCTACTATTTCAAACGACTTTAACTATACACTACATTGTTACTCACTTTTTTTACAAATTAGGCGTAAATTAACACATGGAATTAATTGAATAGAATATAAATTAATGGATAACAGTATAGTGCAGAGTTCAAGTTATTTGAAATAGTGGATGGGCATAGTTTGGTTGGTAGGGAACGCCCGCCCACCCCATCTTTGTTCGCATGGTTTTTTTCATAGTGCAAGTGCAGCTAAGTTATTGTGTTATTGTGTCACTTTTTAAATAGTTGTGTCTTTTTAGTAAATTCAAGCCTTCCTATTTTGGCAACCGCTATAGTCCAATATTATGTACTCGTAGTGGATAGGATTTAAATAATAATATTTCTGCCTAGTCAAACATCAAATAAATTCTCCTGCAGCGTTTACAAAATATTCGTCTCCACTCCTATTCCGTTTTATTTTTGCTGCTGTGTGTATGGAATTTACGGCCGACAAAATCTCTCTTCCGTGTGGGGTTGAGCGCGCTGCGCGCTGGGGGTGAAACCTTCACAGATGTACAATTGAGGATATAATTTTCCCCTTGAATATTCCATTGTCTTCCAAATCCCCTTAATGATTGCGCGCGCCCAACTTTTAATAGCCGCTAGAAATTACATCATACACTCCAAACCCGGGGTTTGCGCACAGCACCAGAAGTCAACAATAAAGACAAAGTTTCACAATATTAAAAAAAGAGAGAAGGAATATTATAATGATAAATGAGTATCTAACAAAATATAAACATATTTAAGAATTTAACAAACAAAAACGAACGGTGTAATTACTTTATCATACATATAATAATGAAAACTATATTTTTTTTAAGGAAATATTTTAGCTTTTCAATGTTCTATTATTTAATTTATAATAAATTAATTTAAATTGCACAACAAGCAAGAGAACTGGCGAAGAACAGAAAAGAGTGGACAACAGAATTTACAAATGCATAAACAACAACAAATAATTGTAAAAAGTATAATGTTAAGTAATGTAAATGTAATAGCCTTCACCGAAAGGCAAAAGACAAATGATGACTCAAAAGTTAGTCAAGATGCAAGCTAATCTAATCTGTCTCGTATCTACAGCAAATTATTTGAAATTTTGAATTGGATGGTAGATCGAATGGACAAATATAACGCGTTCTATTTGTCAAGAACAAATTGTATGGGAGGAAGATATATGAATTCATTTCTTGAACAACTTCTGAGCTAAGAAATTGTCTTGTCTAAAACGACCTTAACGGAAACACGCAATCTGCCACAGATTGCAACAATCGTTTTCCAGTTGCACCTATAAGGCACCCTACACGGTCAATAATACTGTCAATACTAGTACTGTCAATATTTGCTTCAATCCTCCTTTTATATTTATCAAGTAATCAATTATCCCGATAAAGATCAGTATTCTCTTCATTACATCATTACTATACCTTACACGATGAGTAGTACTAGAAACATTTTAGAACAATGCAGATTTTAAACATATTATCGTACAGTACTACTGTCATTATTCTAAAATATTGACAGTAATATTGATCGTGTAGGGTGCCTTTATAACTAAAGAAACACATTTATTTAGCATATAAAGCTACAAATAAACCAATTCCAAATATATTCTATTTACATAACACACAAAGAATAAAAGCTAATATTAAATCTACAGAGATAAACAAACCGAACTGCATTGCAAGTTACTGAATGTAATACGGAAATAATTGCAGGTGTAATTTTAAATTGGATTTGCTGCAATATTGTTGAAAGTTGCGATTGTGTGATGCGGGCATTAGTTACGCGTATTGAAAACAGGCATTTCATTTCTTATCTGACACCTACAACGGATAGCTTATCTGAGAAATTCTGTATAACACTGCTTTTGTAGGAACATTTGTTTGGCATATACAAGCGTCACATTTGATTTTACACAACTTCAACAATTACAAAAATAATTTATCCTTTAAATTAGATTGTTTTGTTGCAAATATAAATATTTTATTTATACTCATGGTCATTCTGTATGCAACGATACGCGAGGTTAATAAGTAATCATTAAACATTTTACGACTTTGTAATATTTGATTACTTCAGCCCGCTATTGTCGGATGATTTTAGCTAAATATATCAATAAACACACATCATAAATCATTCAAAGGGATTCAATACCAATAAAAATAATAATTCATGGCATTAGCCTCAGCATTTAATATTGTGGGGTGGTGCAAATATGAAACGCTCAATTTGTCAACAGCTGCTCAAACTGTGTATCATCCCCGGCCTAATTCGATAATGCGCCCCCACCACGCGCGTAATCCGTTTGATATTATTGAGTCGGCGAGAAACGAATGTGTATACTAATGAGTCGTAAAGTGGTCGAAACGGGGGGGGAGGGTGGCCGATTTGTATGAATGCTCGTGAACAAGTGCACGCGAAATGCGCGCACACAAAGGGAGAAGTTAATTTCGGCTCGGTTTCATAACAAGTGTATGAATGCCGGACCCGTAAATCAAATTGCTTATTCTTTCCTATAGAACGACAGTGGGATATTTAAACTATATCATAATTAAATCATATTAATTACAGACGCGAGTTATAACAATTACATTTGTCTGTATCGTGTCTACAATGACTATTTTGTGACACTGTTTTCACAAAAAACATTCCTTTCAAACTCATTTCAAACAAAATTAATAAGGAATAAAACTGTACAACAAATAGCTTAGACACAAACAATATAAAACAAAAAAATAACCTTTATTGGCATTTTCCTCACTGCCCTTCCTCATCACAAACCACAACAAAAATATACTAAAATAAAAATAAAAATACAATACATACAATATAAAACATAAACCCTCAATACCCCACCATAAACTTCGCTGTGAGGATGGAGGGAAGAAATAAATACCTGACAAATATAATTACTAACCTCCTAGGAGGAAAGTTAAACGCCATCTGGCGGCACTACATCAATTAGCAATGCACATGAGATCTAATGAGATCGAAATCTAGATATGTAGATTGCTAAGAGGTGGGTTCACACTTATATATGTTTTAAATACCTTACCTCTTTTTTTAGTAAAAATAGAATAAATAATTTAAATTTTAAGGCTCGGTTGTATAAAGACGTGGTAACTATAAGCCTAGATTATATTGTAGATGTTGCATAAATTGTTGATAACTTTCCATTTCATAGCCTCATGCACCTCTGTTTATATATGGCAACGTCGCATTATATGTCAAACTGATAATAGCGATTGCTTAAAAATCACACTCTTGGGGTGTCTAAAGAATGGAATTTTGTTTCTTTTCAATAGAAGTTTTTTTAATGAACAGGTGCGACCTAATTTAAAAAATAAATATACTTTAAAACAAGTCGCACAATGCTACTCATTGTAAAACGAATACTATTGTAGTATAAGTTTTACAATAATCATTGTAATCCTTAGTATAATAAAATTATTAATTTTATTATGAAATTTTCAAATAAAATTTACATCTCCCCATTAAATTCTCATACATAGTATTTTACGATGTCTTCCGAATCGCACAAAGTACGGCACATCAAACTTGCTCGGAACGCATTTACGTTCTCCCCCGCAATATTTAATTTAAGCATGGCCGCGCTTCCGGGGGTGGCTGTCAAACCGATGTTGACTCCGTCTCATTCTCGGCAATAATAAGATTTATTCGCGTTCAATACTGGAAATCCAGCGGACTGCGGAATCTAGAAACACCACCACCACCAACAGCCGTCCCCTCTCGACCCACAACACACGTTTATTATATTTGTGTAAGAATGTGATTTAAACAGCGCATTCTATGCTTTATTCACACGATATATTCGCTTGGTTTATTGAAGAAATAAAGCTTACAGAGTTCAATTTAGACAATATTAGCTGAAATTTGCGCCATATCGCCTTCATTTTCCTACACTTCTCATAAAACCAGCTAACCCTCTAGCTGACGTACTTCTTCTTCACCAACATCCCCCATTGAGAGGCTCCATGTTCTGTATGAAGCGGCAGTACCAGGTATATTTTTGATTTTTGATTCTTGATTTTTGATTTTTGATTTTTGATTTTTGATTTTTGATTTTTGATTTTTGATTTTTGATTTTTGATTTTTGATTTTTGATTTTTGATTTTTGATTTTTGATTTTTGATTTTTGATTTTTGATTTTTGATTTTTGATTTTTGATTTTTGATTTTTGATTTTTGATTTTTGATTTTTGATTTTTGATTTTTGATTTTTGATTTATTCCTAAATTTAAAAAATTTAATATTAATATATTGAAAAATGATATAACTAACCCCCTAGGAGGAAAGTTAAACGCCATCTGACGGCACCACATCAAATAGCAATGCACAGAGTTCAATTTAGACAATATTAGCTGAAATTTGCGCCATATCGCCTTCATTTTCCTACACTTCTCATAAAACCAGCTAACCCTCTAGCTGACGTACTTCTTCTTCACCAACATCCCCCATTGAGAGGCTCCATGTTCTGTATGAAGCGGCAGTACCAGGTATATTTTTGATTTTTGATTTTTGATTTTTGATTTTTGATTTTTGATTTTTGATTTTTGATTTTTGATTTTTGATTTTTGATTTTTGATTTTTGATTTTTGATTTTTGATTTTTGATTTTTGATTTTTGATTTTTGATTTTTGATTTTTGATTTTTGATTTTTGATTTTTGATTTTTGATTTTTGATTTTTGATTTTTGATTTTTGATTTTTGATTTTTGATTTTTGATTTTTGATTTTTGATTTTTGATTTTTGATTTTTGATTTTTGATTTTTGATTTTTGATTTTTGATTTATTCCTAAATTTAAAAAATTTAATATTAATATATTGAAAAATGATATAACTAACCCCCTAGGAGGAAAGTTAAACGCCATCTGACGGCACCACATCAAATAGCAATGCACACCCATATGGTAATAACTGTCAATATGCTCATCCTGATGCATGAGCATGTTGACGGTTATAACTTTCCTCCTAGGGGGTAGTTGTATCATTTTTCAATATATTAATATTAAATTTGTTAAATTTAGGAATTCTCCGAAGCAAACTATTAAAAGATATTGTATTTTTGTAAAATAACAGTAACAAAGGCAACCTAATTTATAATAATAAAATAGTATACTGTAAAGCAAGTGTTACAATGGCACTCATTGTAATACGATTACTATTGTTTCGGTTATTTTGTTTAGATTCATCTGTTTCAATACTTTTAATTCGATTCTTTTGTTTTGATTCTTCAATATCGATTTTTTTCTTGTATAGGTATATTTAAATATATTTGTAATTTATAGCATTAGCTAAAAAAAACGAACATTTATTATTTACGAGCACCAAAGATATATAATTTGTATTTCAATAATTTCAAAATGTACTGGATATATTTTTATTGATAAAAAATAGTACAAATAGAAAAGTCAACAGATTATTCAATTAGTTGATCTCCAACAGTACTTTCTTTCTCTACATCGCTTGAATCATTGCTATCTTCACAATCCTCTCCACCAATTTCATCGTTATATTTCTTCATATCATTGCCATCCTGATCTGGTATACTAAACAGCTCATCGTCGACCTCAGTGCGGGTCACCAAACAATCCTCAATTTCCAGTTCCAACCTCCGCAGAGCATCATCAATCTGCTTGAGACGATCATCGTTCTTCCAATGCTTACCCTCGCGTTCAGCTTCTTCTATTACTTCGAAGGTCGAACCTGTTGTTGAATTGTTTGATTCGGAGAATTCCTAAATTTTAAAAACAATTGAAAATTTAATATTAATATATTGATTTTGAAAATCTTTAACGCAACTAGACTACATGTGTGAAGTGTGAAGTGTTTATAGCTAAATACCTCAGATTAATAAATAATATTTATTTATTAGTCGGAGCTAAATACAACAAAATATTTACCAATAGTTTTGTATCCAGTTCATGCATTCGTTTTGTATCATCTTCGTCGAAAATAAATCCTGAAATTGAGTTCAAATTATCGTCCACGCTCAATTCTTCTTTTTCGGCATCAATTATATTATCTGGAAAATGAAATTTAGTCAAAATATCAAGCGATTTATTGTTGTAACTAGACAATTTATAAATATTCTCTAATTACAAGGGTACTTCTTCGTGTTTCCTGATCAAATAGTGTTATTCGCCCAGCTCAGTAGACGTTGTCTGTCTCATAATGAGCATTGGGGACCCTGAGTTCAAACCCCAGACAGGCAAAACACCTTTCACAGGGTTTTTTGTGAAGTTAATAATTATATTTGACTATCTCTTTAATTATATAATGCCCCTAATAGTAAAAACGTTTGAAACCTAGTTTTCAAAGCAATTATATTGGAAGTATTGGATTGTTAAGGCGTCTACTTTGTGATCATTCATTTTAAAGGATAAATAAAACGATTTTTTACTTTGTTTTTTATCACACTTCGCAACTAATTTCGGCTAAGTTCTACCCATTTTCGAGCTCCTCCGGTGACTCATCGAAGGAACTCTAGCCGAAACTAGTTGCAAAGTGTAACTGAAGTGTGATAAAAAAACACAAGTAAAAAATCGTTTTATTTATCTTTTATATTGGAAGTGTCATTTTTGACGTTTCACTCACCGACATCTGAAAGCAACGTTCCCAGCGTGACTTTCTCTTCATCCGTAAGACTATAAGTGGCCATAGAAGCGTTCTTTGCAAGCTAGGCGGGAGTATAAAAACACAAACACACAATTGTAGTAGTGATGAAAAAGTTTGATCGATAAACGCGCGACTTGCCTGAATGTTTCGTTTAATGAATTTAACGTCATCTAGCGAGATATTAGCGCATTCTTGTTGCTTGTCGCTGTTCTTCTCGTTGTCCTCGTTGTCAGCTATAATGTATGCAGAGTTATACATGGTTATTTAAATAAACCGATTAAACCTTTTTCCTCTGTTGTTTCATCTTCAATTTCAACCGCTATATTGTTGTCTTCTTCTACAAACGACTCAGATTGTACAGATAGGGCTTGCTCGTGGATCAGTTTGCGCTCTAAACGCTCAGCCTGCATTATATAGAATAAACAATAGCGAATTATATAACATGTGTTGTGACTAAACTTGATTGGTCGGTAATGATTTGAAAAAAATACATCTGGAGTGAAAACATGATACAACTAACCCCCTAGGAGCAAAGTTAAACGCCATCTGGCGGCACCACATCAATTAGCAATGCACACCCATATGATAATACCGGAATAAATGGATTTTGTTGGTGTCGGTGGTAGCAATTTTGGACTTTCCAATTTTTACCCAGTACATGGACCAATGGTCAGCAACCATTATGGATCTGGGTGCTACTATATCTTTATAGGGCTATCAGCCGTGAGGCTTTTCCGCCGTTTGAGTTATATTTTTCGAAATAAGAAAATAATGTATGGTTTCCAACCCCTTTTACACGCTGTATGTGCTAATGCCCATACTGTCTTACTTTTAAAGCTGTATAGCTCTCTTCCAACTGCTTCTCCAATTTCATAATCACTCGAATCTGTTGCTGCACTTTTGGTTCATCCGTAGTTCTCGCTATTAAATCCATAACGTCCGAAATCACACTCTCAGTCTCCCCAATATCGCTATCTTCATTGATAAATTCCCAGTATGATTTAATCTTTTCCAAATCCTCCGCCATGTTCAGATAGAATTCGTTGGCTTGCAAAATTTCCCCGTTAATATTTCGACGCAATTTGCCTTAATACAAAAAAAAACTTGATTCTAATATTTACTAAATTATTTAGTACTAACCATCTGTTGTGAATAAATTCGCGTCTGCGTTGTATTTTGTGAAATCCAAACTGCTCTTGATGGACGCCATGAGGCTGGAGTGGTTAGCGTCGCCAGTTTCCATTATTAAGGTTTTCAAAAATTGATAGTTCTATAAAGTTTGAGGTTTAATTAATATATTGACAGTGGACAACGGCCAACTGAATAATTATATTAGTTATAATTGTGACATACTCATTACAAATACATAAATGGATGATAATATGCGTTATTAATTAGCCCGCAACTCAAAAACTAGAGCTGTTAAGTAGAGCCTGGTATTTTTGGCATGAATAGCATAAGTATTGTATTTTTGGATATGTAAAAAAAACAATTTTCATGTTTCCAGCACCAAGACAACAATTTCATTTTGTTTTGTTGTCTAGTATAGTTAGTGTCATTTAGTGTAGTTAGTGTTGCCTATTAGCTAGCCCCAGGACCGGGTCATAGTTTAGACAAATGAGACAAATACCTAGGGCTTGATTTTTTGAGGAACTGATTTTGGAGACACATCACAAAACAATTGTAAAGTGTTCTAGAGCCCTTTAATTGGTTATATATTTTGTGTGTAGTCTATTTCTTGTGTGGAGCCTGGGAGAAAAAATTTTAGGGCCTCAAAATAAATTAATCCGACCCTGTACATAATAACTAATTCAAGAAGTTTAGTTCCACACCTGCAAATAATTAAAAATATATTGTAATTCACATTAAAATAGCAACATTTCAATTGTTTCTTGTATAAATTATAAAACATATTGCAAATATAAGTAAAATATATTATGTTTATTTTTTTGATAGTAGTACAACCTATGCAACCAACATTACACATGACGTCAAATGACAGTTCTATGAAAATAGTAATGGCCGCCGGTTGCGAAGTAAACAAAAGGCGATTATTGTGTATTTAAATAGTACTTAAAAACCGTGAAAGTCACCCATTAAACTAGAAAAGGTAAATAACAATTAAGTTCTACAGCACTATATAAAGTGCATTTCATAAACTAAACAACCGCGTATTAATCGAATTAATTACATTAATGGCATTTGTAGGTTAGGTGATTGTTTTTGTTGTTAATTAGTGTGAAAAGGCAGTGATATGGCGGATGTGCGCGATATCCTGGATCTGGAGCAGCCCTCTGCTCCAGAAGTTACACGGGAGATGATTCTGGGTGCTGATAAAAACAGAAAAAGGTCTTCAAACACTCAGAAAATGCCCAAGCGGCCTGAAGGAATGCACAGGGAGGTTTTTGCATTATTGTATAGTGATACAAAAGATGCACCACCGTTATTTCCATCAGATACTAGTGAGTATAAAATGTTGATGATTATTAACTGGTCTGAAATAATGAAATATATCTTCTTCTTCTTCATGTGCTTATCCGATTTCGAATGTTTTATTGGTTGCTATTCTGAAATGAAATATATAAACCTACTTATTTGTAGGCAATGGTTACAAGCAGACTAAAATCAAGTTGGGTATGCGTAAACCTAGGAAATGGGAATGGATGTCTTTTACGAATCCAGCTCGTGATGACAGCAGTGTTTTCTATCACTGGAGGAGGCCTTCCGATGAAATTAAAGAGTATCCATTTGCAAAATTTAACAAGGTAATATTGCTAATTTTATTGAGAATTAAACTAAAAATTACTTCAAAACCTGCTATAGACATACAATTAAGTATTGACAATTCAAGCCGGCTGATACTCCATCTGGTGGCATGAAATGAACTACATTTAGTAGCGAATTTGTATAACATCTTATATATGACTATAGAGCCAAAGTTATACTATTTATACCTTAAAAGTACATTAACAATAGCTCATTATTGTAGATGTGACTGAAATCATATGATTTTAATGTGATCAGCTGATCAAACAATAACAAAGATCAGCTGTTTATCTACTACTTTGAAGAAAACTGTTAACATTTGAATCGCCAATTCAATGCATGCAGGAAGAAGGTCTTTTATTGCATGCAAATGAATCTGAAAGAGTTAAGCCTACCATTCCTGAGACTTTCATAGAAGATACAAAACTTATGAATGAAATGTATGAGTATAATATTCTAATACCAAACACTAGCAATGAGAGAACTTGCTATTAGTTCTTCTATATTATATTTGTTTCTAAGATTCTTTTTTAATATTTTTGTCTCTGAGGTGAAAGTTATAGTCACTATTGTCATATAATATATTTGTTAGATACTGAAAAATATATAGTTTATTTTTTCTGTCATATACAGAGAGTGGAAATACCTTCGTACACTGATTCTGAATACAACCAGTATTTGGTGATGGATGGATGGAGCAAGGATGAAACTGATCACATGATGGACTTAGCTAATCGCTTTGATCTTCGTTTCATAGTCATGGCTGACCGATATGATCATGAGAAGTACAGCAAGAGGTCTGTTGAGGATATAAAAGAGCGATATTACAAAATATGTGGTACTCTAGCAAGGGTAAATATCTATTATTATAATACTAGATGGAATTTATTGACATACTGATTTGATTTCTTGATATAAAGTGACACATATTGTGTTTTCAGATTAACAATAAAAAAGTCTACACCTATGATGCTGACCATGAGAAACGTAGGAAAGAACAGTTGAAAAGACTGTATGAACGAACTCCTGAACAGGTATTTTTTTACATGTTTATTGTTATTGTTTGTATTGTAGTAGCAGAAATGCTTACAATCAAAAAATATAATGTTCTAACTAAAAACTAATCAACTGATTATAACAAGATTATGCACAACATTTGTTTGCCTGATGTGGTCTTATAATATTTATATATGACTATGTTTTAATGTATATTTTAGATTGAAGAAGAACAATTCTTATTGGGTGAGCTCAAGAAAATCGAGGCGAGAAAGAAGGAGCGTGAACGCAAAACTCAGGACCTACAAAAGTTGATTAGTCAAGCGGATAGTCAAGGCGAAACACCGCGTAAGGCAGACAAGAAAATCCCTAAGAAAAAACTGAGTAACCCATCAAGACCGTCACGAGTGGATACAACGGTAACAAATATATACTATTTATACTATATAAGACGCACTCGTTGCGATTTTAGTTACTTTTATGCCACAAACAATAGCTCAAGAACATTATTGATATCGGAGTTTTCATTGTTTTTACTACTATATCTAGAGTTGTCATCTATAAAATCACCAACCCCAGATATGCCTCTTCAAAACTCCGAACTTTTTAGCTTAAAAAAGCGTTTTTTCCAACCACTAGGAGTGATGGAACTTTTCAGAAGTTGATCACTGCTGGTGCTGGTAATTCATTAATGTTCCAACTGATGTCTAAATAAAAACTTATCAAGGCTAGGTGCTTTATTTTTTAAAACAAACGCACAATTTTTTTGGTGTAATCATGCATTGCTAAAGCCTGGTGCCAATGAGAATTTTTTTTATCTGAAAAGTAGGTGCTAGGCCAAATAGTTTGAGAACTTCTGCACTGTATAAATGTGCAGGTATTCTTACCAGTAGATTACTTTTATGTATTTCCTTTGGGCATGTCTGTTATCTCTAATGTCTATACCTCACCTCCAGCACATTTTACAGTCTGTGGAAACAGCCGGCATTAAGTTCCCCGACTACAAAAACAGCGGGGTATCGTTGCGGTCCCAACGAATGAAACTTCCTGCTAATGTTGGCCAGAAAAAGACTAAAGGAATTGAGCAGCTGTTGCAAGAAATGGGAATGGGTAAGTGCTGAAAAGAACAACTATACTTTTAGTAAATTGTATCTTCTATATTCAATGTTGGCAGCAAAGATATGTACTACAACATATATAAGTGTGAACCCACCTCTTAGCAATCTACATATCTAGATTTCGATCTTATTAGATCTCATCAGTGTAGCTCAGCTAGTGAGAATGAATTCACACAATATCTCGAGTGGTTATATACAAAAATAGTACAATTAACCCCCTAGGAAGAAAAACGCCATCTGGCAGCACCACATCAACAGTTATTACCATATGGGTGTGCATTGCTAATTGATGTGGTGCCGCCAGATGGCGTTTAACTTTCCTCCTAGGGGGTTAGTTGTACTACATATTTTTTGGTGGTAGTAACTAGAAATAACTGCAGATATTATTGGTTTCACATGTACAGCAACTTATTTGACTTGAATTTTACATAATAAATCATTAAAAACACTTTTTTAACTTGCAGAACTCAACCCAACGCCCTCAGAAGAAATCTGCCAGAGTTTTAATGACCTACGAAGCGACATGGTGTTACTAATGGAACTGAAAGGTGCACTTGGCACTTGTGAGTTTGAACTGCAATCGCTGCGCCACCAATATGAAGCTCTAAATCCGGGAAAGGTAAAGGTTTCAGAATAATACAAACAGGACAAATAAGAACACTTTCACAGAAAAACTAGTGAGTGAGTAATAATTGATTGCATTACAAAAACTAGTGGCACATCTTAAATTTAAGCCTGGGCCAGATTTTTTTACTGGATTGTTAAGTGGGGGTGCTAACCACTGTACTACATAGGCATGTTAAAACATGTTTTTTCAAAATAAATTTGAAAAGAGCTTTATTAGGCATAGCCATCACCAGAAAACAACTCATCATAATAGTTTATACAACAATACCTACAAATATATCTAAATTAAATTCAGTGTACTCCTCCACCCACTATTCCCCCTCATCCCTTCCTTCTATGCTAACCTTTTGCATATTTTCACACCTTTCTTAACCATTCACTCACCCTTCTGCAATCCCCCATCCACTCTGCTTTTGTTTCCTACCATTTGTTTAGGTTTTTAATAATCAAGTCTAAAATTTCAGACACTTACAATACCACCACAGCTCCTCACTAATACCAACAATGAACAAGAGGTGCACAAAGTGGGCCCTGGTGAGATTATTGATGTTGTGGGTTCACCTGGAACTCCAAGTGGTTTATAGGACAGGCAGATTTGTAAGCATATTCAATAATCTGATGCTCTTTAATAGCTTATCTGTAGGATATTTTAACTATAAAACATTTATTTAAATTAAAAAATATATAGCAATAGTTTTACTTAATATCTCTCTAAACCTAATAATTTACTGTATTCAGATCATCGCAGTTGAATGTAAAGGTCGTTTTAGACAAGAAAATTTCTTAGCTCAAAAGTTGTTTAAGAAATGCATTCATATTGTTCATATCCCATGCAATTTGTTCTTGACAAATAGAAGGCGTTATATTTTTCCATTCATTCTACCATCCAATTCAATATTTCAAATAATTTGCTGCATGAGACAATTTAGATAGTCTTACATCTTGACTAACTTTTGAGTCAAGAAGTTGTTTTGTCTAAAACAACCTTTAAAAGGTAAGAATGAATTAAGCATTTATGATTATAAAATCATATCCTCACAATAAAGCTATTATTGGTATAATTGAATTAGGTAACAAAAAACACTTCTTATATAATTTTTTATTTTTAAAATAACATCTTTGTACAGTTTCATATTATTTCGAACTAAAACATTATAAAACGTGATAATCACGAATATTCGAATTGTTCACATTCAAGGAGAAATAAAAATGGTCATCTTATGAATATATATGTATATGTTTGTGCTTAACATAAATCATGGGAGGGGGGGTCATGCTTTTGGATGTACAGGGAACATCAATAGCTGCCATCAATAGGGTTTTAGTTATATATATCTTACTGTAAATAAAATTAATAAATTAACAATGCAAGACTGATCGAATGTACTTTAGTCAGTTTTTGCGAGGAAGATTGGAGAGGCTTATGGTGCGCTAGCATACTCCACTCGGGGCCGTTTCCTCGCCTGTATCTGCTCATCTGTATCCACTGCACTGTGTTCCCTTTTCTTTTGCAAATTCTAGAAACAAAATATTTTATGTATACAAGCTATATTTATTGAATAGTGCTTGGTAATTAACTGGTACTGTTGAAAGTAGATTATAATTTTAGTTCACACCAATTACTACATCCATTTTAACCTTTCAGTGCACAGACTGTATTTTTAAACTAGTGGTGCCCAACCTATAACTATAATCCCTTTCGTTTATCATTTGGGACTTGTTTTAGGCTGTTCTAAACTAGCTAAAACCTGTCCATAACAATTCATAATGATAAACAAAAGTGTCTATTTAGATTTTTTTAATTTTTAAGTGATTGATAGATGGGCACACTTATTTAGAATTATTTAATTTAAACACAGGGGTCTCAGAAACTGAAACTTATTTTATCGTAAAGTTTTTGTTTTTATTTCTGTGTCTTCCATGATTTGATATTATTCTATAAGGCACCTTACACAGTCAATAATACTGTTAATCCTAGTACTGTCAATATATGCTTCAATCCTCCTTTTATATTTATCAAGTAATCTATTATCTGGATAAACATCAGCATTCTCTTCATTCCATCATTACTATACCTTACACTATAAGTAAAACTGGCTATATTTTAGAATAATAAACATTTTAAACATGTTATCATACAGTAATATTGTCATTATTCTAAAATATTGACAGTATTACCAGTATTACTGACCATGTAAGGTGCCTTTATGGGCAATGTGGAAATTATCAAACTAATGAACATACAATTAATAGTATATGATTTACATAAATATGCAAAATAAAACTAACATTCTTGCATTACAATACATAGCTTGGGTATTTCAAACCCCACAGTGCCCATCTAGGGTCAAGATAAATACTGAGTGGTCTGAGCTTCACCTATTACTGTCTGAAAGGCCTTTAAGCTGATAGTACAGTAAAGTTGTTTTTTAAGAGATTTTTATTTCAACATCTATATAGTAATTAGTTTTGAGTGAAATAAATAAATTATTTACTTATTTCTTACCCCAAATTATAAAATCTGTACAAAAGTTTAACTACCAGAGCTAAAAATTACATCATTATTTACCTTTTTCTCCCAATGTTGGTGTAAATACCTCAGCAGTATACTCCTCTTCTCAGTAACTATCACTAAAGGAAAAACCACAACAAATTAAAAATACAATACCCACTAATTAATTTATCAAATCAAACCTTGCTCTGAAGGATATTCCTTGGTTGGCACATAAACAGACGGCCTTTTGAGCACCGATCGGCTCGAATTATCCACATGGAATTTGGTGAAGTTACTCTCGTCAAATGAGGGCAGACCCTTGAGAAACTCCGCCACAGCCTGTAAAACCACTGCAATTACTAAACGAACACACCAAAACCCCACAAATCTCACCATGCTGCCCGCTGTAAAACCTATTTATCTCTACTTGTAACGAGGGTGCGACGTTGGTTTTAATTCAGCAGGCCCTACGAATGTGTGTGTGTTATCAGTCGGTGTGTCAAAAAATATATGTTTTGACGGCGCACGAGAGATTTAGCTGCCATCTATGCTGCATGGATGAAAGTTTTTATTAACAGGGAAATTTATTTTTTCAGGGTTGACAGTCGGCGTTCGTGAATTCGAGGTTGGGCGCGAGCACTGTTGGTTTGTTTGGCGCGCTGTCAAATTGGAAAATTGTTTGGTCGGTTTTTAAGTGCGGTTATGTGTGCGACAAACAATAACAAAAATGTCTAGTTCGAGCTCTTTGGAGGATACTGAAGTATCTAGAAGGAGCGGACGAAGTCAGAATGGCAAACCCGAAGCGGTGAGTGTTTAAGAATTTAATTGATATGTATTTTCATTTAATGGATATGTTTGATTTGATACAGTTTGAATTAGACAGGATATGGTGTAATAGGGTTTTAGATAATGATTAATAATTAGATTTATGCCCGTATTCACCAATATCCCATAAACTTTATAGGTACCATAAGCTATTGAATAAATAAATTACGTCATTATGACAGAATATGCCAAAACAAATGTCGAACACCTTGAATAGCACTTACGATTGGAGCTTTGATGACACCTTTTGTTTAATTATTCAGTGTTTCCAATAGAGTGAATCTAAAGTAACTACATTCCATAGATAATGTATTTATTGTTGCTATAACAACAAATACTTATGGTTCAATAGCTATTGATAGATTTATGGAATCTCGGTGAATATGGGGGTTAAACTATTTATATTAGTATCTTTTAAGCTTATGACAAGCTGTGTTAGTAGACAAATAAAACATTAAAACACATATTTACTAATTTTTTAAAAAATATTTCTTATAGAGAGTTGGTACAATTGAGGCAATTACCCTAAAAAATTTCATGTGCCACTCATTGCTGGAGGTTACTTTTGAAAAGAATGTAAATTTTGTGGTGGGAAAAAATGGCAGTGGAAAAAGTGCCATACTCACAGCCCTTATTGTGGGACTAGGTGCAAAAGCAAATTCAACCAGTAGGGCAGCAAGTGTTAAGGGTATTTATAAATTAATATTACTTGTTTGTTGTTTGTTATGATAATCTTTCTTCTAGGTTTTATAAAAAGTGGCGAAAACAGTGCCACTGTTGAAATAAAGTTGAAGAATGATGGGAGTTTTGCATATCGTCCAGAAATTTTTGGAAAAACTATTATAGTGCAGAGGACTTTTACTAGATCTGGAACAACTGCCAGTAAACTGAAAACTGCAAGTGGTAAGAATAGCATGATATATTCAGGGGTAAACTGAATAATTCTATAAAGTCAAATGGGGATATTTAGAGTGTCTTGCAAGCTGCTTGGGTTGTGAACAATTATTGTATATTCACAATAATTTTTCACTCATTCAATAATTTTAATTTTGCTTTATTGAATTTATTTATTTTGGGTATGGGATAGACATACCCCAACCTATGACAATGTAGCCAGATATGGCTGTATTAGTCCTGTAGCCATAGTTTATAATATCCTTCTATATAATTTTCAGTTTATTTTTTTTACTGAATGGTATTTATGTATTTGTATTATTTTTATATATATATATATATATATATATATATATATATATACAATTAATAAAAGAAAAATATGAGCATAAAATACTGATATAATAAAATGTGTTTAGGTAAAGTAGTCTCAACAAAAGTGAAAGACATTCTGCAAATGGTGAAAGAACTTAATATCCAAGTGGACAACCCTGTATGTGTGTTGAATCAAGACACCGCACGCAATTTCTTGTCGAGCAATGATCCCAAGTTGAAATACGATTTATTCAGTCGTTCTACACGACTTGAAACTTTATACAATGAGTTCAAATACGGAATGCGGGAGAAGAGCTCTGCAGAGACTGTATATAGAGAGAAAGAAAAGGTATGATTCACAAAGTACATCGAATACAAATTTATAGTGTTAATTACTTTAATAACTTCCAGTTGCTTAGTAAATTAAGTGGTGAAATTGAAGAAATGCAGAACCAAATAGAGGTGTTTAAAAACATGATGGTTTTGAGCTCGGATTTAACAAATTTGGAGGCAGAGTTGTTGTGGTCTAAGGTACGTTCAAATAAAAATTAATAATACTAATTTACTACTGTTTCTTGTTACTGTAACTGATACAGTACTGGTTTCTATTATACGTGATTTTCTTGATTATTTAATTGAAATGGACAATCAAATTATATTATAAATAAGTTTCGATGATTAGAAAATACAATAATTTTGAATTAAAACTGAAAAAATCTACATACATGAAATTATATCTTTACAGGTTGTAGATTCTGAAAAGGATTTGGACTTGCAAAGGCAAGTTATAACAAAAATATCGGAACGACATACAGAGTTAAAGGGAAATTCAAGTGGGAAGGATCAAATGTATAAGAAAATCTCAGAAAAAGTCAGGTTAGTTTAAACATGCACATATTTATTTTATTATTAGTTAGACGTATGCAAAGTTATATGAAATAATTAAAATTTAGATAAACTAATTTGGTATTCAAATTTAATTTACATTATTGCATTCTAGTGAGATGAGGGTACAGATATCAGAGCTGCGAGAAGCAGCCAGATCAAGTGACCAACCCTGTCAGGAACTCACAAATAAACTGCGCTCGTTACGGAAAGCAGCGTCAGACAAGGAGAGTGAGCGGTATGTGTTGCAGTCGAAAATACAAGGATTGCAATCGGACTTGAAGATAGTGCAGAAACACATTGATACGATTCTCTCTAAGTGAGTATATATTGTACAAATTCACTATACCTGGTGATATATACATAATGTTAAATATCTAGTATAGTTACCACAATTAATTAATATTTTTTATTCATATCAGAAATTTTGATTTAATTTGATTCTTTTCAATTCAAATTAATTTGGTTTGATTCGATTCTATTCGATTAGATTAAATTTGGTTTGATTCAATTTGATTCTGTGATGATCAACAAATAACCTACAGTTTTGTTGTTATAGAATGTCGCAACAGGAAAAGGATCGAATAAAAGTCTCAACAGAAATCCAACAGCTGGAAGGGAAAGTGAAACAGTTGGATGAATTGATGGACACTTATTTGCATGAAATACCCTTAAGGAATGGTGATATTTATAAGCATGAGGAGGAAATGAAGACAGCAATGGCACAGTTAGATGAACATCGAGCCAAATTAAGTAAGTTCATATATATATATATATATTATCTATTGCCTTTTACCTTTCGGTATAGGCTGTAAGTAAGTAAGTCCATCCTGTATCTATATCACAAAAGCAAAATGTTTTTCAAACTCATTATTGGTATATATTATATAAGAGGTTGCGAAGCTATTTAGCCTAGTACCTCATTTAATTAATATTAAATTATAATTTAAAATATTTCTCTAAAATAGCATCTACAATTTGCTTGATTTTGTTTTTTTTAGATAGCACAAAAGAGAAAATAAATTCGCTCTCTCGCAACATGACGGATCCTCTAGCAGTATACGGTCAGAATATAGTCAGATTAGTCCAGACAATCAACTCGTCGAAAAATAAGTTCAAACAACTACCACGTGGGCCTCTAGGTAATTTAAATCCTCATTTAAAAAATTCTGTCGTTTACATGTATAGTCATATAAACGATTTTTGGTCTGTTTTAAGGCTCATATGTATCCATTAAAGACAAAAAATGGACGTTAGCAGTGGAGAGCGTGCTGGGCGCCGGTTTACTCCATTCGTTCTTTTGTGATAACAAGCAGGATTTTGATTTGGTTTCGCGCATGATGGAGCAAATTTGGTCACGCGGCCATAAACCCTCGTTGATGTGCAGCAAATTTTTTAATGAGGTAAGTAGTATTTATATACATTTAATTATTTTTTTAATATTGACTTGTGTATAGTTATGGAAGTGATAACACTAATAAACGATTATTATTATTATTAATACACTTGTATTAATTATTGTGTGTAATTTCCAGGTTTATGATGTGAGTCGGAGTTGTGTGAGAGCCCCATCCGGTTGCACTAGCATTTACGAAGCGATTTCAGTGGCCGATCCGGTCGTGATGAACTGTCTGATCGACCAAGCAAATGTGGAGACGATCATGCTAGTGCCCACAAAAGAAGAAGGCCTACGGCTGATGAGCGAGGCGTGCAATGTGCCCAGAAACTGTCGAATGGCTGTTACTGCGATGGGCGACCAAATCTACCCCGATCCGGATTTTAGATTTTATGGAGGGCGCATGAAACAGGCGCGATACCTTCAAATTGATACCACTGAAGTTTTAAGGTAAACAGTTTTTGCAATTTAGCTATTTATTTTGCCAAATACTACTAAATAAAATAAATAAATATTCCCTATACAAAGTGCTGTCGACTTAAATCCGGTTAAAAACGAAACAGTTTAGAATAGAAATGATATTCAGCAATGTAGTTTGAAAACAAAAATCATAAAGGATAAATAAAACAATTTTTTGCTGTTTTTTTTATCAGACTTCAGTTACACTTTGGAACTAGTTTTGGCTACGTTCTAGCCATTTTCAAGCTCCTCCGATGATAAAGTTTATACACTTCTTTGCCCTAATATCCTATTATCTCTATCATATCTATCTATAGCTCTCATGAAGCACCCAAAATAGAGTATCTCCAACCTGTATTATATTTCCAATACAAAAAACTAAAGAATATAGAAATTTGTGAATTAATGCACAAATTTCTATATTCTTTAGTTTAGTAGAAATTATTATTATTATTATAATTTAATAAAACTGACTGATTTTTTAAATATTTCCATTTTAGACAGTATGAATCAACCTTGGCCACGTACACACGTTCAAAATCAGAAGCGCAGCAGAACGTTGAGTCAATCCGAACAATGATGACTGCAAAAAAGAACGAGTTGGAACAATTCAGGTTGAAAAAGCAAAAGTGCACGGATGCATCAAGGTTGATTATGGACAAAATTGCACAACTGAAGGCATCGATGCAACCGCAGAATAACAACGTGCAAGATTTTGTAAGAAAACACCTATCAAATTTATTAACAGCGTGATTATTTTTTAAATTTTTAAATTTAGGAAGCTGATAAGGTTAGAATATCACACCAAATCGAGCAGTTTCAGGCAAAACTGACGGGATTCGAGTCTGAGTCAGGACCGGCGGATGAGAGTATAGCACAGTTGAGGGAACAAATTGACCAGTATGAAAGAGTCAAGTCAGGGTATAGTGATAGAATAACGGAATGTGAGGTAAATTATTAATAATTTATATATTTTAAAAAATTGTCTTATTTTTGATTTTTGGCCAAAATTTTGCAATATGTTTTTTTTAGCTTTATTAATAAAACAATAAAACTATTGTTTTATTATTAAAGCTAGAAAAATCAAATTGCAAAATTGTAGAGACATTCAAGCTAGAAAAACATGATTTTGGGGCTATTTACCAGTTTTTTGGGCATAACTATTTTATTTTTGAAGCTACAAGGATGGAATCATATTGATATACCCTCGTATTCACCGACGTTCCATAAATCTATCAATAGCTATTGAACCCATAAGTATTCATTGTTATAGCAACAATAAATACATTATCTAGGGAATGTAGTTATTTTAGATTCTCTCTATTGGAAACACTGCATAATTAAACAAAAGGTGTCATCAATCACAAGTGCTATTCAAGGTGTTTGACATTTGTTTTGGCATATTCTGTCACAATGACGTTATCAATTTATCCATTCAATAGCTTATGGGACCTAAAGATAAAGTTTATGGGATGTTCGTGAATACGGGCAATAGAGAATTTCAAGACCAACAAATGACCCATCCAAACTTTCCAACTCTATCTAATTAATTAAAAAAATAATTTAGTTAATTATAAATACATATTAAATATTTTTCTTAATAGTACTATTGAATTATTAATAGGAAGAGATTAATAAATTGCATCACAAACGCAAAATGCTGGAAACCGACAACAGTTTTAATGAGAAGCGCATTATGGAAACCGAAGCTGAATTGAGGGATGCTAATAATAAACTACAGAGAATGCAGGATATTGTGGACCAAAGGGCGGAGGAGGCTGCTCATGTTGGTGAAAGACTGGAAGAAATCAGGTAAGATTAAAAAAAGTCACTTTACACTATCTTGATTTCATTCTTCAACAAAAATACTTCAAAAGCAATTATCAACATATTGCGGTGAACTCATCACTGGGGCGTCATACATCGTATAAAGCTGTTTGTAGTTGTATAATAATCCAAATTTGAAGAAAAAAAATTATAGCATTAATTTTTTAATTATATTACGCAGGACAAAGTAAATCGTACAGCCGTAATATAATAATGACATTAAATAATAATAAATAATAATACGAAATTGGCAATTGTTGTTGATTTTTTTATAATCTGGTATGATATTTCCTGTTGATTTTAAGAATAATAATTTTATATTTTTTTGCAGGCCTGTTGAGACACTGATGGCTCAAATCAAACAACTACAGCGCACTATTAAAAAAGTCGATAACCAAAGAGAGAATCCGGAATTGCTGCTAGAGCGGTGCCATGAAAAGGTGGCGATTCGGAACAGGGTGGCCGAAATGATGGAATGCATCTGCCAGACGCTTGCGGTTTTAGGCAATGCGTACAGGCAGCGCAAACGACACTACAAGACTACGAGGGATTATTTCGAAAGTTTCGCCAAGCACTGTTTCGAGAAATTCATGCAGACGCGCCAGTTTGAGGTACTTTATCACATTTGTCTCCCTCCCTCCCTTGAAATTTTTAAGTCGCGGACCAAGAAGTTTGAAAAACACTGAAATAGAGCATATTATAGTATTTTGGGCTGAAAGACCACAGTCGATGGCTTCTTGTACAAGTATGTATATCTTGTATGTATGTATGTTACAATAAATATATCTTCTTCTATAGTATTTTCTTAAAATACTATAGAAGAAGATATATTTATTGTAACATACATACAAAATATACATACTTGTAGATTTGCATTTTCGCATTTGATTTCTTTAATCAAACACGAAAATACAATCCTACAACTAATATTTTCGATAAACAAATAAATCTGTTAATCATAAATCACATTAAATTAGTATATGATTTTATTTTTAGGGCTCATTAAACATTAATTTCGATAATAAAACACTCGATATGACCGTGGTGCCTCAACAAGGATCACAAGGTGTGACACCTACAACAAACCTATCCGGCGGAGAGAGGTCATTTTCAACAGTAGCCTTCTTGTATTCATTATGGCAGTGTTTGGATTTTCCGTTTTACTTTATGGATGAATTTGATGTATATATGGTAAGTGATTTTTTTTAATACAACAAAGTGATACTATCAAATTATTAATTATATTACGCAGGACAAAGTAAATCGTACAGCCGTAATGGAAATTCTAATCTACCACGCGAAGACTCACCCTCACCAACAGTATGTGTTTCTGACCCCACAGGATGTTTCCTTCATAAAGGACAAAGCCGTGGCCTTGCATAGGTAAGCTTGAGTAATTTATTTAAATTTAATATAGAATTAACAATTGGTCCAATTAATTAACAGACTGGAAGATCCGGAACGAGCGGCTGTCCAATAAATATAAATAAATAATATATATTTTATTATACATTATAGAGTATTATTAAGTTGAAACTTAATTTATATGTTATATATGCTTTTAATAAATTATTTGAATTAAATTACATAGATTTTAATTTTGAAATTTAATTTTTTTCTCGTTTAAACTCTGTAGCGTTTTTATTGCAAATGCTAGAAAAATGGTTTATATATCAAAATGAAGAGTGTTTTAGGGTCTACAAATTGAGGCTTAGGCACTTTTCTCTAGCTCTTACCGTTTTCGCGCTATGACGGTCAGCAAATCTGAAAATGTTGAATTTTCATGTGTTTTGTCGGTTTAAACTCGGTAGCGTCTTTATTTAAAAAGCTAGAGGGATGGTTTATATATCAAAATGAAGAGTGTTTCAGGGTCTACAAATTGAGGCTTAGGCACTTTTCTCTAGCTCTTACCGTTTTCGCGCTATGACGGTCAGCAAATCTGAAAATGTTGAATTTTCATGTGTTTTCTCGGTTTAAACTCGATAGCGTCTTTATTTAAAATGCTAGAGGGATGGTTTATATATCAAAATGAAGAGTGTTTTAGGGTCTACAAATTGAGGCTTAGGCACTTTTCTCTAGCTCTTACCGTTTTCGCGCTATGACGGTCAGCAAATATGAAAATATTGAATTTTCATGTGTTTTCTCGGTTTAAACTCGGTAGCGTCTTTATTTAAAAAGCTAGAAGGATGGTTTATATATCAAAATGAAGAGTGTTTTATGGTCTACAAATTGAGGCTTAGGCACTTTTCTCTAGCTCTTACCGTTTTCGCGCTATGACGGTCAGCAAATCTGAAAATGTTGAATTTTCATGTGTTTTCTCGGTTTAAACTCGATAGCGTCTTTATTTAAAATGCTAGAGGGATGGTTCATATATCAAATTGTAGAGTCTTTTATGGTCTACAAATTGAGGCTTAGGCACTTTTCTCTAGCTCTTACCGTTTTCGCGCTATGACGGTCAGCAAATCTGAAAATGTTGAATTTTCATGTGTTTTCTCGGTTTAAACTCGGTAGCGTCTTTATTTAAAAAGCTAGAAGGATGGTTTATATATCAAAATGAAGAGTGTTTTATGATCTACAAATTGAGGCTTAGGCACTTTTCTCTAGCTCTTACCGTTTTCGCGCTATGACGGTCAGCAAATCTGAATATGTTGAATTTTCATGTGTTTTTTCAGTTTAAACTCGGTAGCGTCTTTATTTAAAAAGCTAGAGGGATGGTTTATATATCAAAATGAAGAGTGTTTCAGGGTCTACAAATTGAGGCTTAGGCACTTTTCTCTAGCTCTTACCGTTTTCGCGCTATGACGGTCAGAAAATCTGAAAATGTTGCATTTTCATGTGTTTTCTCGGTTTAAACTCGGTAGCGTCTTTATTTAAAATGCTAGAGGGATGGTTTATATATCAAATTGTAGAGTCTTTTATGGTCTACAAATTGAGGCTTAGGCACTTTTCTCTAGCTCTTACCGTTTTCGCGCTATGACGGTCAGAAAATCTGAAAATGTTGAATTTTCATGTGTTTTCTCGGTTTAAACTCGGTAGCGTCTTTATTTAAAATGCTAGAGGGATGGTTTATATATCAAATTGTAGAGTCTTTGATGGTCTACAAATTGAGGCTTAGGCACTTTTCTCTAGCTCTTACCGTTTTCGCGCTATGACGGTCAGCAAATCTGAAAATGTTGAATTTTCATGTGTTTTCTCGGTTTAAACTCGGTAGCGTCTTTATTTAAAAAGCTAGAAGGATGGTTTATATATCAAAATGAAGAGTGTTTTATGGTCTACAAATTGAGGCTTAGGCACTTTTCTCTAGCTCTTACCGTTTTCGCGCTATGACGGTCAGCAAATCTGAAAATGTTGAATTTTCATGTGTTTTCTCGGTTTAAACTCGATAGCGTCTTTATTTAAAATGCTAGAGGGATGGTTCATATATCAAATTGTAGAGTCTTTTATGGTCTACAAATTGAGGCTTAGGCACTTTTCTCTAGCTCTTACCGTTTTCGCGCTATGACGGTCAGCAAATCTGAAAATGTTGAATTTTCATGTGTTTTCTCGGTTTAAACTCGGTAGCGTCTTTATTTAAAATGCTAGAGGGATGGTTTATATATCAAATTGTAGAGTCTTTTATGGTCTACAAATTGAGGCTGAGGCACTCTTCTCTAGCTCTTACCGTTTTCGCGCTATGACGGTCAGCAAATCTGAAAATGTTGAATTTTCATGTGTTTTCTCGGTTTAAACTCGGTAGCGTTTTTATTTAAAATGCTAGAGGGATGGTTTATATATCAAATTGTAGAGTCTTTTATGGTCTACAAATTGAGGCTTAGGCACTTTTCTCTAGCTCTTACCGTTTTCGCGCTATGACGGTCAGCAAATCTGAAAATGTTGAATTTTCATGTGTTTTCTCGGTTTAAACTCGATAGCGTCTTTATTTAAAATGCTAGAGGGATGGTTCATATATCAAATTGTAGAGTCTTTTATGGTCTACAAATTGAGGCTTAGGCACTTTTCTCTAGCTCTTACCGTTTTCGCGCTATGACGGTCAGCAAATCTGAAAATGTTGAATTTTCATGCGTTTTTTCGGTTTAAACTCGGTAGCGTCTTTATTTAAAAAGCTAGAATGATGGTTTATGTATCAAAATGAAGAGTGTTTCAGGGTCTACAAATTGAGGCTTAGGCACTTTTCTCTAGCTCTTACCGTTTTCGCGCTATGACGGTCAGCAAATCTGAAAATGTTGAATTTTCATGTGTTTTCTCGGTTTAAACTCGGTAGCGTCTTTATTTAAAATGCTAGAGGGATGGTTTATATATCAAATTGTAGAGTCTTTGATGGTCTACAAATTGAGGCTTAGGCACTTTTCTCTAGCTCTTACCGTTTTCGCGCTATGACGGTCAGCAAATCTGAAAATGTTGAATTTTCATGTGTTTTCTCGGTTTAAACTCGGTAGCGTCTTTATTTAAAATGCTAGAGGGATGGTTCATATATCAAATTGTAGAGTCTTTTATGGTCTACAAATTGAGGCTTAGGCACTTTTCTCTAGCTCTTACCGTTTTCGCGCTATGACGGTCAGCAAATCTGAAAATGTTGAATTTTCATGTGTTTTCTCGGTTTAAACTCGGTAGCGTCTTTATTTAAAATGCTAGAGGGATGGTTTATATATCAAAATGAAGAGTGTTTCAGGGTCTACAAATTGAGGCTTAGGCACTTTTCTCTAGCTCTCACCGTTTTCACGCTATGACGGTCAGCAAATCTGAAAATGTTGAATTTTCATGTGTTTTGTCGGTTTAAACTCGGTAGCGTCTTTATTTAAAAAGCTAGAGGGATGGTTTATATATCAAAATGAAGAGTGTTTCAGGGTCTACAAATTGAGGCTTAGGCACTTTTCTCTAGCTCTTACCGTTTTCGCGCTATGACGGTCAGCAAATCTGAAAATGTTGAATTTTCATGTGTTTTCTCGGTTTAAACTCGATAGCGTCTTTATTTAAAATGCTAGAGGGATGGTTTATATATCAAAATGAAGAGTGTTTTAGGGTCTACAAATTGAGGCTTAGGCACTTTTCTCTAGCTCTTACCGTTTTCGCGCTATGACGGTCAGCAAATCTGAAAATATTGAATTTTCATGTGTTTTCTCGGTTTAAACTCGGTAGCGTCTTTATTTAAAATGCTAGAGGGATGGTTTATATATCAAAATGAAGAGTCTTTGATGGTCTACAAATTGAGGCTTAGGCACTTTTCTCTAGCTCTTACCGTTTTCGCGCTATGACGGTCAGCAAATCTGAAAATGTTGAATTTTCATGTGTTTTCTCGGTTTAAACTCGGTAGCGTCTTTATTTAAAATGCTAGAGGGATGGTTCATATATCAAATTGTAGAGTCTTTTATGGTCTACAAATTGAGGCTTAGGCACTTTTCTCTAGCTCTTACCGTTTTCGCGCTATGACGGTCAGAAAATCTGAAAATGTTGAATTTTCATGTGTTTTCTCGGTTTAAACTCGGTAGCGTCTTTATTTAAAAAGCTAGAAGGATGGTTTATATATCAAAATGAAGAGTGTTTTATGGTCTACAAATTGAGGCTTAGGCACTTTTCTCTAGCTCTTACCGTTTTCGCGCTATGACGGTCAGCAAATCTGAAAATGTTGAATTTTCATGTGTTTTCTCGGTTTAAACTCGATAGCGTCTTTATTTAAAATGCTAGAGGGATGGTTCATATATCAAATTGTAGAGTCTTTTATGGTCTACAAATTGAGGCTTAGGCACTTTTCTCTAGCTCTTACCGTTTTCGCGCTATGACGGTCAGCAAATCTGAAAATGTTGAATTTTCATGTGTTTTCTCGGTTTAAACTCGGTAGCGTCTTTATTTAAAAAGCTAGAAGGATGGTTTATATATCAAAATGAAGAGTGTTTTATGATCTACAAATTGAGGCTTAGGCACTTTTCTCTAGCTCTTACCGTTTTCGCGCTATGACGGTCAGCAAATCTGAATATGTTGAATTTTCATGTGTTTTTTCAGTTTAAACTCGGTAGCGTCTTTATTTAAAAAGCTAGAGGGATGGTTTATATATCAAAATGAAGAGTGTTTCAGGGTCTACAAATTGAGGCTTAGGCACTTTTCTCTAGCTCTTACCGTTTTCGCGCTATGACGGTCAGAAAATCTGAAAATGTTGCATTTTCATGTGTTTTCTCGGTTTAAACTCGGTAGCGTCTTTATTTAAAATGCTAGAGGGATGGTTTATATATCAAATTGTAGAGTCTTTTATGGTCTACAAATTGAGGCTTAGGCACTTTTCTCTAGCTCTTACCGTTTTCGCGCTATGACGGTCAGAAAATCTGAAAATGTTGAATTTTCATGTGTTTTCTCGGTTTAAACTCGGTAGCGTCTTTATTTAAAATGCTAGAGGGATGGTTTATATATCAAATTGTAGAGTCTTTGATGGTCTACAAATTGAGGCTTAGGCACTTTTCTCTAGCTCTTACCGTTTTCGCGCTATGACGGTCAGCAAATCTGAAAATGTTGAATTTTCATGTGTTTTCTCGGTTTAAACTCGGTAGCGTCTTTATTTAAAAAGCTAGAAGGATGGTTTATATATCAAAATGAAGAGTGTTTTATGGTCTACAAATTGAGGCTTAGGCACTTTTCTCTAGCTCTTACCGTTTTCGCGCTATGACGGTCAGCAAATCTGAAAATGTTGAATTTTCATGTGTTTTCTCGGTTTAAACTCGATAGCGTCTTTATTTAAAATGCTAGAGGGATGGTTCATATATCAAATTGTAGAGTCTTTTATGGTCTACAAATTGAGGCTTAGGCACTTTTCTCTAGCTCTTACCGTTTTCGCGCTATGACGGTCAGCAAATCTGAAAATGTTGAATTTTCATGTGTTTTCTCGGTTTAAACTCGATAGCGTCTTTATTTAAAATGCTAGAGGGATGGTTCATATATCAAATTGTAGAGTCTTTTATGGTCTACAAATTGAGGCTTAGGCACTTTTCTCTAGCTCTTACCGTTTTCGCGCTATGACGGTCAGCAAATCTGAAAATGTTGAATTTTCATGTGTTTTCTCGGTTTAAACTCGGTAGCGTCTTTATTTAAAATGCTAGAGGGATGGTTTATATATCAAATTGTAGAGTCTTTGATGGTCTACAAATTGAGGCTTAGTAACCTTTCTCTAGCTCTTACCGTTTTGGCGCTATGACGGTCAGCAAATCTGAAAATGTTGAATTTTCATGTGTTTTCTCGGTTTAAACTCGGTAGCGTCTTTATTTAAAATGCTAGAGGGATGGTTTATATATCAAAATGAAGAGTGTTTTAGGGTCTACAAATTGAGGCTTAGGCACTTTTCTCTAGCTCTTACCGTTTTCGCGCTATGACGGTCAGCAAATCTGAAAATGTTGAATTTTCATGTGTTTTCTCGGTTTAAACTCGGTAGCGTCTTTATTTAAAATGCTAGAGGGATGGTTTATATATCAAATTGTAGAGTCTTTTATGGTCTACAAATTGAGGCTGAGGCACTCTTCTCTAGCTCTTACCGTTTTCGCGCTATGACGGTCAGCAAATCTGAAAATGTTGAATTTTCATGTGTTTTCTCGGTTTAAACTCGGTAGCGTTTTTATTTAAAATGCTAGAGGGATGGTTTATATATCAAATTGTAGAGTCTTTTATGGTCTACAAATTGAGGCTTAGGCACTTTTCTCTAGCTCTTACCGTTTTCGCGCTATGACGGTCAGCAAATCTGAAAATGTTGAATTTTCATGTGTTTTCTCGGTTTAAACTCGATAGCGTCTTTATTTAAAATGCTAGAGGGATGGTTCATATATCAAATTGTAGAGTCTTTTATGGTCTACAAATTGAGGCTTAGGCACTTTTCTCTAGCTCTTACCGTTTTCGCGCTATGACGGTCAGCAAATCTGAAAATGTTGAATTTTCATGCGTTTTTTCGGTTTAAACTCGGTAGCGTCTTTATTTAAAAAGCTAGAATGATGGTTTATGTATCAAAATGAAGAGTGTTTCAGGGTCTACAAATTGAGGCTTAGGCACTTTTCTCTAGCTCTTACCGTTTTCGCGCTATGACGGTCAGCAAATCTGAAAATGTTGAATTTTCATGTGTTTTCTCGGTTTAAACTCGGTAGCGTCTTTATTTAAAATGCTAGAGGGATGGTTTATATATCAAATTGTAGAGTCTTTGATGGTCTACAAATTGAGGCTTAGGCACTTTTCTCTAGCTCTTACCGTTTTCGCGCTATGACGGTCAGCAAATCTGAAAATGTTGAATTTTCATGTGTTTTCTCGGTTTAAACTCGGTAGCGTCTTTATTTAAAATGCTAGAGGGATGGTTCATATATCAAATTGTAGAGTCTTTTATGGTCTACAAATTGAGGCTTAGGCACTTTTCTCTAGCTCTTACCGTTTTCGCGCTATGACGGTCAGCAAATCTGAAAATGTTGAATTTTCATGTGTTTTCTCGGTTTAAACTCGGTAGCGTCTTTATTTAAAATGCTAGAGGGATGGTTTATATTTCAAATTGTAGAGTCTTTTATGGTCTACAAATTGAGGCTTAGGCACTTTTCTCTAGCTCTTACCGTTTTCGCGCTATGACGGTCAGCAAATCTGAAAATATTGAATTTTCATGTGTTTTCTCGGTTTAAACTCGGTAGCGTCTTTATTTAAAAAGCTAGAAGGATGGTTTATATATCAAAATGAAGAGTGTTTTATGGTCTACAAATTGAGGCTTAGGCACTTTTCTCTAGCTCTTACCGTTTTCGCGCTATGACGGTCAGCAAATCTGAAAATGTTGAATTTTCATGTGTTTTCTCGGTTTAAACTCGGTAGCGTCTTTATTTAAAATGCTAGAGGGATGGTTTATATATCAAAATGAAGAGTCTTTGATGGTCTACAAATTGAGGCTTAGGCACTTTTCTCTAGCTCTTACCGTTTTCGCGCTATGACGGTCAGAAAATCTGAAAATGTTGAATTTTCATGTGTTTTCTCGGTTTAAACTCGGTAGCGTCTTTATTTAAAATGCTAGAGGGATGGTTCATATATCAAATTGTAGAGTCTTTTATGGTCTACAAATTGAGGCTTAGGCACTTTTCTCTAGCTCTTACCGTTTTCGCGCTATGACGGTCAGCAAATCTGAAAATGTTGAATTTTCATGTGTTTTCTCGGTTTAAACTCGATAGCGTCTTTATTTAAAATGCTAGAGGGATGGTTCATATATCAAATTGTAGAGTCTTTTATGGTCTACAAATTGAGGCTTAGGCACTTTTCTCTAGCTCTTACCGTTTTCGCGCTATGACGGTCAGCAAATCTGAAAATGTTGAATTTTCATGTGTTTTCTCGGTTTAAACTCGGTAGCGTCTTTATTTAAAATGCTAGAGGGATGGTTTATATATCAAATTGTAGAGTCTTTGATGGTCTACAAATTGAGGCTTAGTGACTTTTCTCTAGCTCTTACCGTTTTGGCGCTATGACGGTCAGCAAATCTGAAAATGTTGAATTTTCATGTGTTTTCTCGGTTTAAACTCGGTAGCGTCTTTATTTAAAATGCTAGAGGGATGGTTTATATATCAAAATGAAGAGTGTTTTAGGGTCTACAAATTGAGGCTTAGGCACTTTTCTCTAGCTCTTACCGTTTTCGCGCTATGACGGTCAGCAAATCTGAAAATGTTGAATTTTCATGTGTTTTCTCGGTTTAAACTCGATAGCGTCTTTATTTAAAATGCTAGAGGGATGGTTCATATATCAAATTGTAGAGTCTTTTATGGTCTACAAATTGAGGCTTAGGCACTTTTCTCTAGCTCTTACCGTTTTCGCGCTATGACGGTCAGCAAATCTGAAAATGTTGAATTTTCATGTGTTTTCTCGGTTTAAACTCGGTAGCGTCTTTATTTAAAATGCTAGAGGGATGGTTTATATATCAAATTGTAGAGTCTTTGATGGTCTACAAATTGAGGCTTAGTAACTTTTCTCTAGCTCTTACCGTTTTGGCGCTATGACGGTCAGCAAATCTGAAAATGTTGAATTTTCATGTGTTTTCTCGGTTTAAACTCGGTAGCGTCTTTATTTAAAATGCTAGAGGGATGGTTTATATATCAAAATGAAGAGTGTTTTAGGGTCTACAAATTGAGGCTTAGGCACTTTTCTCTAGCTCTTACCGTTTTCGCGCTATGACGGTCAGCAAATCTGAAAATGTTGAATTTTCATGTGTTTTCTCGGTTTAAACTCGGTAGCGTCTTTATTTAAAATGCTAGAGGGATGGTTTATATATCAAATTGTAGAGTCTTTTATGGTCTACAAATTGAGGCTGAGGCACTCTTCTCTAGCTCTTACCGTTTTCGCGCTATGACGGTCAGCAAATCTGAAAATGTTGAATTTTCATGTGTTTTCTCGGTTTAAACTCGGTAGCGTTTTTATTTAAAATGCTAGAGGGATGGTTTATATATCAAATTGTAGAGTCTTTTATGGTCTACAAATTGAGGCTTAGGCACTTTTCTCTAGCTCTTACCGTTTTCGCGCTATGACGGTCAGCAAATCTGAAAATGTTGAATTTTCATGTGTTTTCTCGGTTTAAACTCGATAGCGTCTTTATTTAAAATGCTAGAGGGATGGTTCATATATCAAATTGTAGAGTCTTTTATGGTCTACAAATTGAGGCTTAGGCACTTTTCTCTAGCTCTTACCGTTTTCGCGCTATGACGGTCAGCAAATCTGAAAATGTTGAATTTTCATGCGTTTTTTCGGTTTAAACTCGGTAGCGTCTTTATTTAAAAAGCTAGAATGATGGTTTATGTATCAAAATGAAGAGTGTTTCAGGGTCTACAAATTGAGGCTTAGGCACTTTTCTCTAGCTCTTACCGTTTTCGCGCTATGACGGTCAGCAAATCTGAAAATGTTGAATTTTCATGTGTTTTCTCGGTTTAAACTCGGTAGCGTCTTTATTTAAAATGCTAGAGGGATGGTTTATATATCAAATTGTAGAGTCTTTGATGGTCTACAAATTGAGGCTTAGGCACTTTTCTCTAGCTCTTACCGTTTTCGCGCTATGACGGTCAGCAAATCTGAAAATGTTGAATTTTCATGTGTTTTCTCGGTTTAAACTCGGTAGCGTCTTTATTTAAAATGCTAGAGGGATGGTTCATATATCAAATTGTAGAGTCTTTTATGGTCTACAAATTGAGGCTTAGGCACTTTTCTCTAGCTCTTACCGTTTTCGCGCTATGACGGTCAGCAAATCTGAAAATGTTGAATTTTCATGTGTTTTCTCGGTTTAAACTCGGTAGCGTCTTTATTTAAAATGCTAGAGGGATGGTTTATATTTCAAATTGTAGAGTCTTTTATGGTCTACAAATTGAGGCTTAGGCACTTTTCTCTAGCTCTTACCGTTTTCGCGCTATGACGGTCAGCAAATCTGAAAATATTGAATTTTCATGTGTTTTCTCGGTTTAAACTCGGTAGCGTCTTTATTTAAAAAGCTAGAAGGATGGTTTATATATCAAAATGAAGAGTGTTTTATGGTCTACAAATTGAGGCTTAGGCACTTTTCTCTAGCTCTTACCGTTTTCGCGCTATGACGGTCAGCAAATCTGAAAATGTTGAATTTTCATGTGTTTTCTCGGTTTAAACTCGGTAGCGTCTTTATTTAAAATGCTAGAGGGATGGTTTATATATCAAAATGAAGAGTCTTTGATGGTCTACAAATTGAGGCTTAGGCACTTTTCTCTAGCTCTTACCGTTTTCGCGCTATGACGGTCAGCAAATCTGAAAATGTTGAATTTTCATGTGTTTTCTCGGTTTAAACTCGGTAGCGTCTTTATTTAAAATGCTAGAGGGATGGTTCATATATCAAATTGTAGAGTCTTTTATGGTCTACAAATTGAGGCTTAGGCACTTTTCTCTAGCTCTTACCGTTTTCGCGCTATGACGGTCAGCAAATCTGAAAATGTTGAATTTTCATGTGTTTTCTCGGTTTAAACTCGATAGCGTCTTTATTTAAAATGCTAGAGGGATGGTTCATATATCAAATTGTAGAGTCTTTTATGGTCTACAAATTGAGGCTTAGGCACTTTTCTCTAGCTCTTACCGTTTTCGCGCTATGACGGTCAGCAAATCTGAAAATGTTGAATTTTCATGTGTTTTCTCGGTTTAAACTCGGTAGCGTCTTTATTTAAAATGCTAGAGGGATGGTTTATATATCAAATTGTAGAGTCTTTGATGGTCTACAAATTGAGGCTTAGTGACTTTTCTCTAGCTCTTACCGTTTTGGCGCTATGACGGTCAGCAAATCTGAAAATGTTGAATTTTCATGTGTTTTCTCGGTTTAAACTCGGTAGCGTCTTTATTTAAAATGCTAGAGGGATGGTTTATATATCAAAATGAAGAGTGTTTTAGGGTCTACAAATTGAGGCTTAGGCACTTTTCTCTAGCTCTTACCGTTTTCGCGCTATGACGGTCAGCAAATCTGAAAATGTTGAATTTTCATGTGTTTTCTCGGTTTAAACTCGGTAGCGTCTTTATTTAAAATGCTAGAGGGATGGTTTATATATCAAATTGTAGAGTCTTTTATGGTCTACAAATTGAGGCTGAGGCACTCTTCTCTAGCTCTTACCGTTTTCGCGCTATGACGGTCAGCAAATCTGAAAATGTTGAATTTTCATGTGTTTTCTCGGTTTAAACTCGGTAGCGTTTTTATTTAAAATGCTAGAGGGATGGTTTATATATCAAATTGTAGAGTCTTTTATGGTCTACAAATTGAGGCTTAGGCACTTTTCTCTAGCTCTTACCGTTTTCGCGCTATGACGGTCAGCAAATCTGAAAATGTTGAATTTTCATGTGTTTTCTCGGTTTAAACTCGATAGCGTCTTTATTTAAAATGCTAGAGGGATGGTTCATATATCAAATTGTAGAGTCTTTTATGGTCTACAAATTGAGGCTTAGGCACTTTTCTCTAGCTCTTACCGTTTTCGCGCTATGACGGTCAGCAAATCTGAAAATGTTGAATTTTCATGCGTTTTTTCGGTTTAAACTCGGTAGCGTCTTTATTTAAAAAGCTAGAATGATGGTTTATGTATCAAAATGAAGAGTGTTTCAGGGTCTACAAATTGAGGCTTAGGCACTTTTCTCTAGCTCTTACCGTTTTCGCGCTATGACGGTCAGCAAATCTGAAAATGTTGAATTTTCATGTGTTTTCTCGGTTTAAACTCGGTAGCGTCTTTATTTAAAATGCTAGAGGGATGGTTTATATATCAAATTGTAGAGTCTTTTATGGTCTACAAATTGAGGCTTAGGCACTTTTCTCTAGCTCTTACCGTTTTCGCGCTATGACGGTCAGCAAATCTGAAAATGTTGAATTTTCATGTGTTTTCTCGGTTTAAACTCGGTAGCGTCTTTATTTAAAATGCTAGAGGGATGGTTTATATATCAAATTGTAGAGTCTTTTATGGTCTACAAATTGAGGCTGAGGCACTTTTCTCTAGCTCTTACCGTTTTCGCGCTATGACGGTCAGCAAATCTGAAAATGTTGAATTTTCATGTGTTTTCTCGGTTTAAACTCGGTAGCGTCTTTATTTAAAATGCTAGAGGGATGGTTTATATATCAAATTGTAGAGTCTTTTATGGTCTACAAATTGAGGCTTAGGCACTTTTCTCTAGCTCTTACCGTTTTCGCGCTATGACGGTCAGCAAATCTGAAAATGTTGAATTTTCATGTGTTTTCTCGGTTTAAACTCGGTAGCGTCTTTATTTAAAATGCTAGAGGGATGGTTTATATATCAAAATGAAGAGTGTTTTAGGGTCTACAAATTGAGGCTTAGGCACTTTTCTCTAGCTCTTACCGTTTTCGCGCTATGACGGTCAGCAAATCTGAATATGTTGAATTTTCATGTGTTTTTTCAGTTTAAACTCGGTAGCGTCTTTATTTAAAAAGCTAGAGGGATGGTTTATATATCAAAATGAAGAGTGTTTCAGGGTCTACAAATTGAGGCTTAGGCACTTTTCTCTAGCTCTTACCGTTTTCGCGCTATGACGGTCAGAAAATCTGAAAATGTTGAATTTTCATGTGTTTTCTCGGTTTAAACTCGGTAGCGTCTTTATTTAAAATGCTAGAGGGATGGTTTATATATCAAATTGTAGAGTCTTTTATGGTCTACAAATTGAGGCTTAGGCACTTTTCTCTAGCTCTTACCGTTTTCGCGCTATGACGGTCAGCAAATCTGAAAATGTTGAATTTTCATGTGTTTTCTCGGTTTAAACTCGGTAGCGTCTTTATTTAAAATCCTAGAGGGATGGTTTATATATCAAATTGTAGAGTCTTTGATGGTCTACAAATTGAGGCTTAGGCACTTTTCTCTAGCTCTTACCGTTTTCGCGCTATGACGGTCAGCAAATCTGAAAATGTTGAATTTTCATGTGTTTTCTCGGTTTAAACTCGGTAGCGTCTTTATTTAAAATGCTAGAGGGATGGTTTATATATCAAAATGAAGAGTGTTTTAGGGTCTACAAATTGAGGCTTAGGCACTTTTCTCTAGCTCTTACCGTTTTCGCGCTATGACGGTCAGAAAATCTGAAAATGTTGAATTTTCATGTGTTTTCTCGGTTTAAACTCGGTAGCGTCTTTATTTAAAATGCTAGAGGGATGGTTTATATATCAAAATGAAGAGTGTTTTAGGGTCTACAAATTGAGGCTTAGGCACTTTTCTCTAGCTCTTACCGTTTTCGCGCTATGACGGTCAGCAAATCTGAAAATGTTGAATTTTCATGTGTTTTCTCGGTTTAAACTCGGTAGCGTCTTTATTTAAAATGCTAGAGTGATGGTTTATATATCAAATTGTAGAGTCTTTTATGGTCTACAAATTGAGGCTTAGGCACTTTTCTCTAGCTCTTACCGTTTTCGCGCTATGACGGTCAGAAAATCTGAAAATGTTGAATTTTCATGTGTTTTCTCGGTTTAAACTCGGTAGCGTCTTTATTTAAAATGCTAGAGGGATGGTTTATATATCAAATTGTAGAGTCTTTGATGGTCTACAAATTGAGGCTTAGGCACTTTTCTCTAGCTCTTACCGTTTTCGCGCTATGACGGTCAGCAAATCTGAAAATGTTGAATTTTCATGTGTTTTCTCGGTTTAAACTCGATAGCGTCTTTATTTAAAATGCTAGAGGGATGGTTCATATATCAAATTGTAGAGTCTTTTATGGTCTACAAATTGAGGCTTAGGCACTTTTCTCTAGCTCTTACCGTTTTCGCGCTATGACGGTCAGCAAATCTGAAAATGTTGAATTTTCATGTGTTTTCTCGGTTTAAACTCGGTAGCGTCTTTATTTAAAATGCTAGAGGGATGGTTTATATATCAAATTGTAGAGTCTTTGATGGTCTACAAATTGAGGCTTAGGCACTTTTCTCTAGCTCTTACCGTTTTCGCGCTATGACGGTCAGCAAATCTGAAAATGTTGAATTTTCATGTGTTTTCTCGGTTTAAACTCGATAGCGTCTTTATTTAAAATGCTAGAGGGATGGTTCATATATCAAATTGTAGAGTCTTTTATGGTCTACAAATTGAGGCTTAGGCACTTTTCTCTAGCTCTTACCGTTTTCGCGCTATGACGGTCAGCAAATCTGAAAATGTTGAATTTTCATGTGTTTTCTCGGTTTAAACTCGGTAGCGTCTTTATTTAAAATGCTAGAGGGATGGTTTATATATCAAATTGTAGAGTCTTTGATGGTCTACAAATTGAGGCTTAGGCACTTTTCTCTAGCTCTTACCGTTTTCGCGCTATGACGGTCAGCAAATCTGAAAATGTTGAATTTTCATGTGTTTTCTCGGTTTAAACTCGATAGCGTCTTTATTTAAAATGCTAGAGGGATGGTTCATATATCAAATTGTAGAGTCTTTTATGGTCTACAAATTGAGGCTTAGGCACTTTTCTCTAGCTCCTACCGTTTTCGCGCTATGACGGTCAGCAAATCTGAAAATGTTGAATTTTCATGTGTTTTCTCGGTTTAAACTCGGTAGCGTCTTTATTTAAAATGCTAGAGGGATGGTTTATATATCAAAATGAAGAGTGTTTTAGGGTCTACAAATTGAGGCTTAGGCACTTTTCTCTAGCTCTTACCGTTTTCGCGCTATGACGGTCAGCAAATCTGAAAATGTTGAATTTTCATGTGTTTTCTCGGTTTAAACTCGGTAGCGTCTTTATTTAAAATGCTAGAGGGATGGTTTATATATCAAAATGAAGAGTGTTTTAGGGTCTACAAATTGAGGCTTAGGCACTTTTCTCTAGCTCTTACCGTTTTCGCGCTATGACGGTCAGCAAATCTGAAAATGTTGAATTTTCATGTCTTTTCTCGGTTTAAACTCGGTAGCGTCTTTATTTAAAAAGCTAGAAGGATGGTTTATATATCAAAATGAAGAGTGTTTTATGGTCTACAAATTGAGGCTTAGGCACTTTTCTCTAGCTCTTACCGTTTTCGCGCTATGACGGTCAGCAAATCTGAAAATGTTGAATTTTCATGTGTTTTCTCGGTTTAAACTCGGTAGCGTCTTTATTTAAAATGCTAGAGGGATGGTTTATATATCAAAATGAAGAGTGTTTTAGGGTCTACAAATTGAGGCTTAGGCACTTTTCTCTAGCTCTTACCGTTTTCGCGCTATGACGGTCAGCAAATCTGAAAATGTTGAATTTTCATGTGTTTTCTCGGTTTAAACTCGGTAGCGTCTTTATTTAAAATGCTAGAGGGATGGTTTATATATCAAATTGTAGAGTCTTTTATGGTCTACAAATTGAGGCTTAGGCACTTTTCTCTAGCTCTTACCGTTTTCGCGCTATGACGGTCAGCAAATCTGAAAATGTTGAATTTTCATGTGTTTTCTCGGTTTAAACTCGATAGCGTCTTTATTTAAAATGCTAGAGGGATGGTTCATATATCAAATTGTAGAGTCTTTTATGGTCTACAAATTGAGGCTTAGGCACTTTTCTCTAGCTCTTACCGTTTTCGCGCTATGACGGTCAGCAAATCTGAAAATGTTGAATTTTCATGTGTTTTCTCGGTTTAAACTCGGTAGCGTCTTTATTTAAAATGCTAGAGGGATGGTTTATATATCAAAATGAAGAGTGTTTTAGGGTCTACAAATTGAGGCTTAGGCACTTTTCTCTAGCTCTTACCGTTTTCGCGCTATGACGGTCAGCAAATCTGAAAATGTTGAATTTTCATGTGTTTTCTCGGTTTAAACTCGATAGCGTCTTTATTTAAAATGCTAGAGGGATGGTTCATATATCAAATTGTAGAGTCTTTTATGGTCTACAAATTGAGGCTTAGGCACTTTTCTCTAGCTCTTACCGTTTTCGCGCTATGACGGTCAGCAAATCTGAAAATGTTGAATTTTCATGTGTTTTCTCGGTTTAAACTCGGTAGCGTCTTTATTTAAAATGCTAGAGGGATGGTTTATATATCAAATTGTAGAGTCTTTTATGGTCTACAAATTGAGGCTTAGGCACTTTTCTCTAGGTCTTACCGTTTTCGCGCTATGACGGTCAGCAAATCTGAATATGTTGAATTTTCATGTGTTTTTTCAGTTTAAACTCGGTAGCGTCTTTATTTAAAATGCTAGAGGGATGGTTTATATTTCAAATTGTAGAGTCTTTTATGGTCTACAAATTGAGGCTTAGGCACTTTTCTCTAGCTCTTACCGTTTTCGCGCTATGACGGTCAGCAAATCTGAAAATGTTGAATTTTCATGTGTTTTCTCGGTTTAAACTCGGTAGCGTCTTTATTTAAAAAGCTAGAAGGATGGTTTATATATCAAAATGAAGAGTGTTTTATGGTCTACAAATTGAGGCTTAGGCACTTTTCTCTAGCTCTTACCGTTTTCGCGCTATGACGGTCAGCAAATCTGAAAATGTTGAATTTTCATGTGTTTTCTCGGTTTAAACTCGGTAGCGTCTTTATTTAAAATGCTAGAGGGATGGTTTATATATCAAATTGTAGAGTCTTTTATGGTCTACAAATTGAGGCTTAGGCACTTTTCTCTAGCTCTTACCGTTTTCGCGCTATGACGGTCAGCAAATCTGAAAATGTTGAATTTTCATGTGTTTTCTCGGTTTAAACTCGATAGCGTCTTTATTTAAAATGCTAGAGGGATGGTTCATATATCAAATTGTAGAGTCTTTTATGGTCTACAAATTGAGGCTTAGGCACTTTTCTCTAGCTCTTACCGTTTTCGCGCTATGACGGTCAGCAAATCTGAAAATGTTGAATTTTCATGTGTTTTCTCGGTTTAAACTCGGTAGCGTCTTTATTTAAAATGCTAGAGGGATGGTTTATATATCAAAATGAAGAGTGTTTTAGGGTCTACAAATTGAGGCTTAGGCACTTTTCTCTAGCTCTTACCGTTTTCGCGCTATGACGGTCAGCAAATCTGAAAATGTTGAATTTTCATGTGTTTTCTCGGTTTAAACTCGATAGCGTCTTTATTTAAAATGCTAGAGGGATGGTTCATATATCAAATTGTAGAGTCTTTTATGGTCTACAAATTGAGGCTTAGGCACTTTTCTCTAGCTCTTACCGTTTTCGCGCTATGACGGTCAGCAAATCTGAAAATGTTGAATTTTCATGTGTTTTCTCGGTTTAAACTCGGTAGCGTCTTTATTTAAAATGCTAGAGGGATGGTTTATATATCAAATTGTAGAGTCTTTTATGGTCTACAAATTGAGGCTTAGGCACTTTTCTCTAGGTCTTACCGTTTTCGCGCTATGACGGTCAGCAAATCTGAATATGTTGAATTTTCATGTGTTTTTTCAGTTTAAACTCGGTAGCGTCTTTATTTAAAATGCTAGAGGGATGGTTTATATTTCAAATTGTAGAGTCTTTTATGGTCTACAAATTGAGGCTTAGGCACTTTTCTCTAGCTCTTACCGTTTTCGCGCTATGACGGTCAGCAAATCTGAAAATGTTGAATTTTCATGTGTTTTCTCGGTTTAAACTCGGTAGCGTCTTTATTTAAAAAGCTAGAAGGATGGTTTATATATCAAAATGAAGAGTGTTTTATGGTCTACAAATTGAGGCTTAGGCACTTTTCTCTAGCTCTTACCGTTTTCGCGCTATGACGGTCAGCAAATCTGAAAATGTTGAATTTTCATGTGTTTTCTCGGTTTAAACTCGGTAGCGTCTTTATTTAAAATGCTAGAGGGATGGTTTATATATCAAATTGTAGAGTCTTTTATGGTCTACAAATTGAGGCTTAGGCACTTTTCTCTAGCTCTTACCGTTTTCGCGCTATGACGGTCAGCAAATCTGAAAATGTTGAATTTTCATGTGTTTTCTCGGTTTAAACTCGATAGCGTCTTTATTTAAAATGCTAGAGGGATGGTTCATATATCAAATTGTAGAGTCTTTTATGGTCTACAAATTGAGGCTTAGGCACTTTTCTCTAGCTCTTACCGTTTTCGCGCTATGACGGTCAGCAAATCTGAAAATGTTGAATTTTCATGTGTTTTCTCGGTTTAAACTCGGTAGCGTCTTTATTTAAAATGCTAGAGGGATGGTTTATATATCAAAATGAAGAGTCTTTGATGGTCTACAAATTGAGGCTTAGGCACTTTTCTCTAGCTCTTACCGTTTTCGCGCTATGACGGTCAGCAAATCTGAAAATGTTGAATTTTCATGTGTTTTCTCGGTTTAAACTCGGTAGCGTCTTTATTTAAAATGCTAGAGGGATGGTTCATATATCAAATTGTAGAGTCTTTTATGGTCTACAAATTGAGGCTTAGGCACTTTTCTCTAGCTCTTACCGTTTTCGCGCTATGACGGTCAGCAAATCTGAAAATGTTGAATTTTCATGTGTTTTCTCGGTTTAAACTCGATAGCGTCTTTATTTAAAATGCTAGAGGGATGGTTCATATATCAAATTGTAGAGTCTTTTATGGTCTACAAATTGAGGCTTAGGCACTTTTCTCTAGCTCTTACCGTTTTCGCGCTATGACGGTCAGCAAATCTGAAAATGTTGAATTTTCATGTGTTTTCTCGGTTTAAACTCGGTAGCGTCTTTATTTAAAATGCTAGAGGGATGGTTTATATATCAAATTGTAGAGTCTTTGATGGTCTACAAATTGAGGCTTAGTGACTTTGCTCTAGCTCTTACCGTTTTGGCGCTATGACGGTCAGCAAATCTGAAAATGTTGAATTTTCATGTGTTTTCTCGGTTTAAACTCGGTAGCGTCTTTATTTAAAATGCTAGAGGGATGGTTTATATATCAAAATGAAGAGTGTTTCAGGGTCTACAATTTGAGGCTTAGGCACTTTTCTCTAGCTCTTACCGTTTTCGCGCTATGACGGTCAGCAAATCTGAAAATGTTGAATTTTCATGTATTTTCTCGGTTTAAATTCGGTAGCGTCTTTATTTAAAAAGCTAGAGGGATGGTTTATATATCAAAATGAAGAGTGTTTCAGGGTCTACAAATTGAGGCTTAGGCACTTTTCTCTAGCTCTTACCGTTTTCAAGCTAGAAGGGGGGAGTACATGGGTCAATAAATCTTAAATATTCTTAAATTTTGGTGAAATTGCGTGAAATTTCCACCCAGAACGTCAAGATATTGGAACATGATGCAAATTTGTATTATATAATTTGGTTAATTTGTGTCTTTTTACACTTTTAAAATTTTAAATATTGTATTTTTTGCTGTATTACCAAAATGAGCTCTTGCGCCTTTAGTTATATAAGTATGCGCGAGTGTGAGTGTACATATATATATATAAATTTTTTTCCCTGCATAATATGTATTTTTTAATTTTATAATTTGTGTTTATTATGTTTGTTATATGTATATGTATATATAGTTTCTTATAAAATTACATTTTTAGATTTAGTTTTAAAATTTGCTTGTAATTTATTTTGAAATGTGAAATGAGTTTTCCGTCAATAAAGCATTATTATTATTATTTTATTTATTTATTTTTTGTGCCACAGCTTCTTGCTGGAGTACACACCCCGAACGTCAAGATGTTGGTAAGAAGGGAGAGTACGGTGACCATAAATCTTTAAAATTCTTAAATTTTAGCCGAATTCGCGTGAAATTTTGACCACGATTACGAAATTGTGAATATATTTCATGCCAAGTTGCGAAAACGTGACCGAATTTCACGAAATTTGATCAAAAATTTAAGAATTTTTAAGATTTATGGCAAGAAGGGGGGAGTACGGTGACCATAAATCTTAAATTTTTCTTAAATTTGGCCGAAATTCCGTGAAATTTCGACCAGAAAGTGAAATTTTTGCAAATATTTCAACCCGAGATGCGAAAGTGTTGGTGAATTTCACGCAAATCGGTCCAAAATTTAAGGATTTTTAAGATTTATGGTAAGAAGGGGGGAGTAGGGTGACCATAAATCTTAAATTTTTCTTAAATTTGGCCGAAATTCCGTGAAATTTCGACCAGAAAGTGAAATTTTTGCAAATATTTCAACCCGAGATGCGAAATTGTTGGCGAATTTCACGAAAATCGGCCCAAAATTTAAGGATTTTTAAGATTTATGGTAAGAAGGGGGGAGTAGGGTGACCATAAATCTTAAATTTTTCTTAAATTTGGCCGAAATTTCATGAAATTTCGACCAGAAAGTGAAATTGTTGTAAATATTTCAACCCGAGATGCGAAATTGTTGGCGAATTTCACGAAAATTGGTCCAATATTTAAGGATTTTTAAGATTTATGGTAAGAAGGGGGAGTACGGTGACCATAAATCTTAAATTTTTCTTAAATTTGGCCGAAATTTCGTGAAATTTCGACCAGAAATTGAAATTGTTGTAAGTATTTCAACCCGAGATGCAAAAGTGTTGGTGAATTTCACGCAAATCGGTCCAAAATTTAAGGATTTTTAAGATTTATGGTAAGAAGGGGGGAGTAGGGTGACCATAAATCTTAAATTTTTCTTAAATTTGGCCGAAATTTCGTGAAATTTCGACCAGAAATTAAAATTGTTGTAAATATTTCAACCAGAGATGCGAAAGTGTTGGCGAATTTCACCAAAATAGGCTCAAAATTTAATGATTTTTAAGATTTATGGTAAGAAGGGGGGAGTACGGTGACCATAAATCTTAAATTTTTCTTAAATTTGGCCGAAATTTCGACCAGAAAGTGAAATTGTTGTAAATATTTCAACCCGAGATGCGAAATTGTTGGCGAATTTCACGTAAATCGGTCCGAAATTTAAGGATTTTTAAGATTTATGGTAAGAAGGGGGGAGTACGGTGACCATAAATCTTAAATTTTTCTTAAATTTGGCCGAAATTTCATGAAATTTCGACCAGAAAGTGAAATTGTTGTAAATATTTCAACCCGAGATGCGAAATTGTTGGCGAATTTCACGAAAATCGGTCAAAAATTTAAGGATTTTTAAGATTTATGGTAAGAAGGGGGGAGTACGGTGACCATAAATCTTAAATTTTTCTTAAATTTGGCCGGAATTTCGTAAAATTTCGACCAGAAAGTGAAATTGTTGTAAATATTTCAACCCGAGATGCGAAATTGTTGGCGAATTTCACGAAAATCGGCCCAAAATTTAAGGATTTTTAAGATTTATGGTAAGAAGGGGGGAGTACAGTGACCATAAATCTTAAATTTTTCTTAAATTTGGCCGAAATTGAAAGATGGTGTATATGGTATTATATAGAGTATTACAAATCGAAACTATACATAGAGAATTATGTATTTATTATGAAATATTTTTTTTACACACGAGCTTATATCACCCTGTAATGGTAAATAGTACAATTCGAAATGTTTTTAAACCTTAGATAATCTTAATTTGATGTAATTTTTAAGGCAAATAATTATTATTTTATGAATACATTTAATAACAAGATTAGATTTTAATTGGGATGTTCAACAGTGGGCTGTGGCGTTTCTGCAGCTGCCACCGTCGCCTTAGCTGGGCCTGTAGGTGTAATCGGCACCACCCTCTCCGTATTAACCGGTCGTTGCGACTTCTTAGGGGCTGTAACTGTTAAAATGCCATCACTCGACAGAGAAGAAACCACATCGTTCACATCGTGATCAGCAGGTAGCATATAGCGCCTCACGAAGTGTCTTGAGATGAAACCATGTTCGTCCTGCTTCTCTTCGTGTTTCCCCTCTACCAGGATGCAGTTGTTGGTGATTTTAACGGTTACCTCGTTGGGCGTGAATTGCTGCACGTCTAGGATTACTTGGAACTTGTCCTTGTCGCGGGAAATTGTAGAGCCGGAGTCCTGACGAGTGAGAAGCGGGGCAGTTTCCCTCCAGGGGCGGTAATAGCGATTGTTACGCAAAGACATGGAGTTGAGGAGGTCGTCCATGCGGAGCCCGGTGCCGAATTGTTGGTCGAGGAGACGGGATGGACGGGAGAACTCGCAGTCGTCCCACCAGTCACGGAAAAGCATTGGAACCATCGACATCTAATATTTATAAACAAATATTTACTGTTCAAAACTGTTTATATTAAAAAATAATAATGGCTAAGAACACAACATTTCTTATTGCTTCATGCTTGTTTACATGTTTAGTCCAATTACAGTGAAAAATCGAAATTCGCACCGTAGATTATCAGGGTTCGATTCTAGCGCAAAAATCGCATGTGAATATAAATGTACAATTTGAATTTGATTGAAAAAAAGTTGAATTTCATATTTTCGTTAGTAACAAGCTGTAACTCTTTTTATACCAAATAAAAATAAATGCTAAACGTTTTTGGGTAGCCTGATTAATTAATTTGTAGATAATATTAACGTTATTAGTATATTTTTACTTTCAGAATACAGCATTACTGTGAAATGGGAAAACGAACCAACCGAAGTTGGCACGAAATATCTTAAATTTTGATTTAAAATCAATTAATTCATTCGAAAAGTCGTGTGATGCCCACACCAGATTTTTAGATAAAAATAAAATAATCGAAACATTCATTAAAAATCAAGATTTAATGGTATGGTTGTACGTCTTATCATAGTAGAAATTAATTGGAAAGAGTGAATGAATAAAAATGTATTTATGCATAAAAAACTTACTTTTAAATCACTTGAAAAATTACACCAACGAATATATTATTTGTTTCGAGCACTGCAGGTGAACTGAAGTGCGTGCCAACACCGTCCCGAATATATACTGGAAATTCATAACAACCAATCGAATCAGCTTTTCTTTCTATTTCTAGAAAATGTGAAACATTGCGTCTAAAATTAAATCGTTATGATACACATAAATGATGCATGTTGTTCATGTTTGTGCAAAATCTAAATCCCGTTTTTATGCTAATGAAATTTTCCACGCGTAATTTGTACTTTTTTTTTAATTCCTGTGTTTATTTATTGTTTTTCGGCCTATAATAAGGTAATGGGGGCTATTTATGGTGTGCCTATAAAAAGACGCCGGCGTAATAATTTCAGTGTTGATATATACGAGTTATTTTTAAAAACCCACTCATTGCCTTACAACAGATTTACATCCTTAGAAATGTATATCAATATGATTTAATTAGACGGTTTTATACAATATTCTAAAATTATCGGGTCCTATGATATATCAAAGGACCCAATCATTAATAATTATAAAGAGGATTACCGTAATTTTTTTTTTGCACGGATACAATACTATACTGAAATGCAAAATATATGAAATCAAGTCACAATCAAAACTAGTGTCAAAATTATTTCCATTTAGGTTATCAAAATTATTAGTACACCAGCCCTTTTTAAAAATGGGGGACATAAATCTATCAGACATGAAGGTGACATACTTTCCACCGTCTACAAAAGCCCCCTTTATGGGGGCGCATCCTCCAGTGAAGAGCGGCGGTATGTCCATGGTGGATGACTCGAATATCAATTATTTCCAGAAATACAGGAATGAAAATCTCTCCAAGTTTCAGGTGAAATAATATGCCATTTGATACAGTTTGCAATTGGATTAGATCTTTTTAGATGCCTCCTTATGAATGGGGTTTCATGACCACCCCGTACACTCCCAGACCAGACATTGCAATTAGCAGTTGTACGAATAATGGGAAATATTTAAAACTGCCACGACCAAAGTTTACAATGCTTAATCCGGGCAGGCAGCAGGAAGTAGACGACTTCTATAAGGTGACTCAAAAAAAAAAAATGTTTAGTATATATTTCACAAAATCCAGCTCAGTTGGTCGTAGTGTTACCTCTGTCGGCTGTCTCGTACTAAACATTAGAGACCTTAAGTTGAGAAAATAGTCCCTGAGTTATCTGTGTGTTATAGACATTAGATATATTAGTAAAATTTAATTTATTCAAACAAAATAAATCCCACAGGCAATATTATAAAGCCTAAATTGGTACAATTAATTTTTTAAACAGGTGGCTCAGATGCATAGGGACCAATACAAAGACCACTCAGGACATCTGCACGAATTAGACTACTTTAAATCATCCAATTGCCGCTTCCAGTGCCCATCGGACCCAACCAGGTTCAATTAACACTATATTAACAAATCACGTTATCTAATATTGTTTTTATTTTAGCGTGTACCTGAAGTATCCTCAGTACTACACGAAATACCGGGATCCGGTGGTGTTGCCGCTCACGCTGGAGCGAACAAAACGCTCGCCGATGCTGCCGGACCGCGCACTCACCGGCTGCTATGCCCCACATAGCGATATAAGTTATAAGAAATAAATAAAAACGTTTTTGTTTGTCTAAAATCTAAACGAACACAGACTTGAATCATCGTCGAAATTGATAATTTTCCGCACGCGGTCCACTTTGCTTTCCGGCTTCTGCACGACCGGCCGCACTATCTGCTGGTCCTTGTCATAGCTGCTCATGATGGTGTTAGCCTTGTCTTGGAAGACAGTTTTATTGCGTGCCGCAGCCACGTCCATCGCAGCTTTGGCGTCGTCCTTACTGATGTAACCGGTGGGCTTGTTGGGGCGCAGTCTGTTCATCTCGTGCAAGTGCACTATTTCCTCGACGGTGGTGCCTTTTGAGGCAGAAAACACGTGTTGTTTAGCTATGCGCAGCATGCGATCGCTGGTGCCGCCAGTTGCGTCATTAGTGGCGTTTTGGTTGGAGAAGATGCGACGCACGACGCGGGCCAGAATGGAGGCGGTTTGTTTGAACTTGGGGTGGGTTTCGTTGATGTTTTGGTCGCGGAGGGCTATGTGGACGGCCCAGCGGAGTTTCTATAATAAAATTAATTACACCAGTATATTAGTTCCATGTTAAACAAACTACTACTTGCTGCAATGTCCATTTAACTGGAAATAAGTCAATACCTGACATAAATGTCCATCCTTAGAAATTATGATATATATTTATATGCTAATAAATAATTTAAATTAACTCATGGTACTACAGAACTATCTCATTTCTTCCTTGTGTTTTACAATTCTGTAACTGACTATTAACCTTCAGGTCCTTCTGCATCTCACTGAGTATTAGTACTAGCTACTTCAGAAAATTGTCCCCAAGTTTTCTAAAGTCTTAAATGTATCCAAACAACAAATGGTATTGACTACCCTTTCATAAATCAATTAGTTACCACCATTGTATCAATATTGGCATGTTGTTTTTCTTATTTTTCGCAAAAATGGAGTTAATATGACATAATATGAATGTTTTTAACAAACCTTTTTATGGTGTTCACTCAATTCCGCAGCAGGTCCCCTCATACTTAAATCACTTTTAATTCTAGGCATTTTGTTAGGTATTGGTTTGCAACCCTCCACTTGTAGTGATGCACTTCGTGCGATTTTGGGCGGCAAACAATCCTCACTATCATTCCGTTTGCGTTTGCCTTTAAAAGGCGAGCTGCCTTTGCTGGGCGAGCAGAACAGCGCACGTTTTGGAGTCGGGCGTTTCTTCCATGGACTCAAACTGGGATTAGAGGTACCTGCAAGTAAAAATTTTATTAAAAATAAATACTAATTTGTTGAAATTAAACTTACTCGGTATTATTTTGTTTATTTTGGTTTCTTTGATTTTTCCGTCAGGGCTTTGGAATAAAGCGCGTTTGGTCGCACTGGCTTTTAACGAAGAATTCGAAGGACCAGCCTCGGCTTCATCCATGGCTATGGTGCGCAGCCGATAGGCCATTTGTTTCTTCATTGAACTCGTCGGCGTTTTAATTTGTTTGCGGGGACTTTTACGGGGCGTTTTGCGGGGAGTTCGAATACGTTTCTTGGGACTAGGTTTTCTCGAAAGCAAATCGAAACGTCTAAACGAGACAAAATAAATAATTAAAAAAAGCATGGCCAATTTTAGACGATGTTTACGATATTTTGTACAAAATTCTTATATAAATTGAGAAACAAAATTGTATCTGTGATAAAAATGACACTTTACTTGTCCTAATTTTATGTGTCTCAATTTGAAAATGCTTATTTTGCATTGTATTTTGATAATTAAAAGATATAGAGAATTGTGGTTTGCTGCATTCACTTCAGTTCTGTGGTTTCTATAAGAGGAAGTTACAGTAGTTCAAGAAAAGCTTTATAGATTTGGCGTGGTTGAAGAAAAATTACATTCATCTCCATGGTGTGACCATGGAGTCGTAATAGCTCGTTTTTGGAAATGGCTATTTCTGATTTGCCAAAATTATACTATTCATTTAGGTAAAGTGTATATTTTGTTAAAACTATCAAGAGTAAGTGATTCAGAATTAAAAATTAGGAATGTATACAGATTTTCATAACAATTGTGTAATAATTATAAAAATAATTGAAAATGGGCAGAAATACTCAGGTCATTAGCCCATTGTGGTATTTAATGTAAATGTTATGTATCACAATAAATATTTTTATTATTATTATTATTAATTGAAAATTACAAGCTAAAATATTTAATTTCTTTAAAAATATGTTTTATCTTATGATGCATATCGTCGCCTAAGCAGCAACACTACACAATTTTGGGCATAGAAATAATTAAAAATACATAAAAATGTATGACATTAATTAATAAAAATTATTATTATTATAGCATATTTCTAATTGTCCTCATTATTAGTTCTGAATAACCTGAATAATTGTTAATAAAATATTGATAAAAATACCTATCAAGTGAATAATCAACACACAAAAAAATGCAATCACTATTAAAAATTGAGCAAAATATGCAATTCCATTAATTTCGCCAAAATGCGATAAAGAAAAACGAGCAAGCATAACGTAATTTTTTGTAACTCACTTTGCGTCGATCATAATCTGCCTCGAATGCGTGTTGCCGGCGCCGGCCACCCCTCCCGCCTGCAGGTTCGCGCTCGAGAACGTTATCCGTCTCCTAGCGAGGTGACTGAGCCGCCGCCCGGGGGATTTCACCATCCATCTGAGTTTGTTGGCCTTTCTTTTGGACGGGCTGCTCAGCAGATTCAGAAAGACCGTACATGTAGATTGCGTCTCCGCGCCGACGTATCGCTGGGAGTATTTTGAGTTCAATGTTTCCATTTCTTCAGAGAGCTTATTGCAGTTGTAACTGCAAATACATGAACACACATTGTTATGTGCATATATTTGGCTGTATAGGACGTTGCACGCCAGTTAGAAGGCTACTGTGGTATTGATAAAGATATGAATAAGTGATTTTCTTATCTTTTAATGAAATTTTAATGATCACTTGAAAATGGCAATTAATATAATGTTTAAGGATGACTCCACCTCTAACAACTAACAGATATGACAAAATTTTATTTTAATAATCTGTTTAGAATATAAAGCCATGAATGCATGCACTTGCTCAATTAAAATTTCATTAAAAATTTAGCACAATCATAATATTTCAATTTCTTCTTGAAACATCTCTAAACTTTACATATATGTAATATTTTTAAACCTAAATAAATGATTTAGGTTTAAAATATTACATATACAATTTTGTTGTATATTCCATAGAAATAACAGTTTACCTGGACATAATGATGATTTTTGTAAGAATGTAATAGGTAAAGTATGTGATTGGTAAGAGATACAAGAAAATTGTATTAAAATAATCTATTTAGAATCTAAAATCATGAATGCATGCAGCTGCTCAATTAAAATTTCATTTAAAAAATAGGTATGTCACAATTGTGATATTTCAATTATTTTGCAAAACACCTCAAAAGTTAACACATATGTATGTATTTTGTTAACCTAAATAATTTATTTATAAAAAATTTTGTTGTATATTTCATGAGATTATTTTTAAACACAATTTTTAATTCCTCATCATCATTTCCACAAATATTTACCTCATTCTTTGCAATTAAACTACAACAGTATTTTTTAATTTCCCTGAATGCTATCAGGTATTGTCCAAATCTGATTATAGAAGTTAAAAGGGTGCATTTGTATACAATAAAAAACGTTTTCTATTAGTAGATAACTTCTTAAGACATACTATATATATAAAGTATAAATAAATAACTCACTGCAATCCATGATGTCTACACTCCAAAATCTCAGGCCATTGTGTAACCAAAGCAGTAGGTAAATCTGTGTTTATCAGTTTTGATTTTTCGACTGGAGCTGCATCTGGTGGCAATTTACTCCCCCAAAAGAACTGCACATTTGACTTAATTTTCTCCAACATATCATCCACAGTCATATGCACAGTTGTCACACTTGGGGGTGGAAGCACCCCACTTAAAGCCCTGCTAACCCTTCTATGCAAACACTTATCATTATCCAGTAAATACTTTTCTTGCACTTTACTGTTATTCAACTTGCTGGTGAAAGAAGAATTGTAGGTTGTAGTAGTAACCTCATCATCAGAAAATAAATCAGGACTAGGTTCACGCCGTTTTGGTGGCGTTTTTGATTGCGACCGTTTACGTTTTCTAGGTTTATCATCAGGTATATTTGCAACATTACAATTGTTTTCTATATTTGAGTTATCGCTTGTTTCACCCAGAGGTAGATTGAAGGTGTTAATAGACTCTTTATTAATTACTATAGGTGACTGTTTGAGTAACACTGGTGAGAGATCTGATTGACCTGAGTCATCACTATCCTGAAAGCCACTAAATGAACTTTTTACAGTACTTACAGAAGCATCGACTATTGAGTTCAAGTAGTACAAATGACTGAATTCTTCATATACTAGTTGATTGGGTGCTTCTTTTTTAGTACTGGATGGTTTTTCTTGCAGGGCATCCTCACTTATATAAATCGGATCGGATGTGACCATTTCTAAACTACTTGCCGTTTCAGAGTTTGACTCTTGTGTGTGGGATATATATCCACTATCTGTATCACCTTGTAGGTATGATGAGGAGGCTTGTTCGTAGTACTTGGGAAATGAGAGCTCCATAATGCTCTTCAGGGGGGTGCTGGTGTTCAAACGCCGCTGCACCCTCGCCAAAGCGTTGCTGATGATGCGTCGCCTCAGGTATGCTTTGGTGTCTTCTTTGGGGAATCCCAAGTGGGGGCTACGCCGCATTTTGGTAGAGAGCATCAACGGCAGCAGCTGATCGCGACATCATCTTCAGGCGCAGCAAAACAACAAAACGTCCGAAAGGTCGAAGAGAGAGAACGCCGATGACAGAAAGGGGAGCGCGCGAGTCGTCCGCCAACCGCCAATTTCAAGGCGCCGTTGCCAGTTTGGATTACCCTACGAAACAACCAACTTATTTAAGGGAGTGTGTAGGAATTATTAATTGTTTAGAGACTTCAATTATGTAAACGTATAAGATGGATAAATATATTTGAGAAGGTGTTAATTAAATTAGTAAACTGTTTCAAAATTAGGCAACTCAATTTACGTGAATTCTATAATCCCATATTCCTACTCTTCTTTCAGCAGCATTCTTGCGGAAAAGTTAATTTATAGCATAGGCCCATATTCCTGATCTTTATCTTTGCATTTCTGTTGCTGCGCCAGACAATCAGAAACGACGTTTGAAATGAGAAGCGGAAGAGCCGATCCAAACTTGGTCTCTGATTGGCCACCGCAGCAACGGAAATGCAAAGAACAGGATATTCGTCATGCCTTGATTATTATTATTATAAAGTAAAACCGCTTGAAGTACTATATTTAGCATCACTTGCGGGTGAACTTGATCGTTACCAAACAATTAAATTTGATTATATGCGTTAAATTGAATATTCCACGATACGCGACGACCTGAGGGAGAATTCAATTAATTTTGTGTGTGGAGCCGATAGGAGACCAATTTTGTATCGAACTGTGTCTCCGATTGGCTGACGTAACAACGGAAATGTAAAGACGGAGAGCAGCTCATGATTCTTAGTTTCTAGAGAAGCAGTAAAGTTATTTAATATACAATAATAAGTAAAATACAATGAAATAAAATTACCGCCAGATTTCACAATACGCTATCAGCTTTACTTAAGAACTTACTTTTGGTCTCTGCTTTCGATTTGCGTTCCGCCCCTGAGAATAATTATGTACACAATATTTACCGAGCGGAACATTACAAAACAAATTATGTACACCCCTGTTAAAATTAGGCTATCTAAATACATATGAGTACTGTTGGTTGCAGCTTGAAAAAGTATTGCATGTCTTCACATTATAATTTTTTACATAACCTCATCAAAAAGTAATATAACCAAAAGTGCATTTTTATACAACAAATCCTTGATTATATCTGTTTATCAGATGCGGTTCTCGGCGCTACTTGCGGCTGCTAAGGCCACAAAAGAGCCTGTGCCATTTCAAGAACTTTTGCCTCTCAAGCTAAAAGCAACAGTCTCAGGTAAAGGTGACAAGTCTTCAGAAGTTTGCTGTGTGCAGGAAATGACCATCATGCTTTCATGCTTCAAAACGAATGAGTTTGACCAGTCACTGTGCTCAAAGGAGATCAAGAACTTTCAACAGTGCTATATGGGACACTTGGATAAGACACGAACAAAACGAGAGAGGGAAGAGAAGGGCATGCTGGTGCCTGGTGAGAGGAAGCTCACACACAAGCAAGTCAATATTCTGTTGAAAAGATACCCAAATGTTAAATGATTGTAGCAAGAAAATATTAGTAGTGTAATTTAATAAATAATTTTAATTTATTTCAGGACTAGTTGTATTTTAAATTTCTATAAACTCAGTTGCATGATAACAGAAACCAGAATCCCATCCTACTATCCATGTAGATATTTGGTTCAATTTTCTGAAGATACTATTTTTGGGTTTTTGAATTATATCTCTGAAATGGTGGAAAAATGTGTTTTAAATATAAATGAAATCTAATTTAATTTCATATAAAATTGTTGGACTTCCAATGGTTTTTGGTATATACATTATATACAATCTCAATTTTGGGGAACATTATTTTTAACTCACTTTGTCAAACATTTGCTTCTAGTGACTCCCATGATCATTTCTCAAAAATATTGTCAACAACAAAATTGTAGAGCATTCAATTTATTTAAATTTTATATATACTTTTGTTCAGTTATCTTCAACTGTATCAATTTTTTTTTGTAATTGCAACTTTTGCACAATTTATTATTTTATTATTAGCAGGAGTTTAGGGTGGCTGAAGGGGAGGATAAACAGAGCAAGTCATTGCACTTGCCCAGTTTAAGGAACAGGAAAAAGTTATGGGAGGAGTGTGGGGGCCCACTAGACTGATGGTAACAGGGCAAATCAGAACAATTATAGAAGCCTTGTTTCCCCTCAGAAATCAAATCTGTAAAACAATCAAATAGGATTCTACACTTAAAAACAACCCAGTTATTTTTTTGCAAATAAACATTCATTATAAATTCATATAATACAGTTACATTGTGTACTCCATTTTTTATATAATGCACAATATATTTTGTCTTTTTTTTTATGGCAAAATAATAGGTAAAACAATACTTTCTTTAGGAGCGATTAAAATGGCTGGAACAAAATGTATCAACATTAATGCCTAATCCTAAAACATACAATATTCACTATCAATTAATTCATCTTACATAGTTGCTGATTTTTACTGATTGGACTAAAACCAATAAAATATATATGTGGGGGCTGAAAAACTTATTATTATTAGTAGACAGCCCTAAAATAATTTCATTTAAAAATATAAATATGATAAAATTGTGAATCATTCAATTTGATTATTGCGAGTGGAAAAAGTATGTAAAATATATAGTTTTATCGACTTTATCAGCCTTTTTTTTGTTGGGGTAGTGTTTTCAGGGTGTGTTTTAAATATATATAGGGTTGTTATTTCATATTCAACTGGCAAAAAATGGTGATTATTGATATTTTCCGTTAGTTTTCCTTGACAATTCCAAAATTAAAAACTCATTTCTAGTTTAGAGACATTGTACTTTTTCTTGTAAAAAAAAAATAGTTTATTTTTTACAAGAAAACATACAAATGTCTGAAAAATATTTTAAACTAGAAAAATATTGGGTTGTTAAGGCATACTTTGTGATTATTAATTTTAAAGTATAAATAAAATGATTTTTGTTTTGTTTTTTTATCACACGTCCGATTCTACAATTGATATTTAACTGGAGAATAAGGCTATTCATGGAATAAGTTTGAGATATTTGTGTTAAAATCTCAAATGTATTCCACAAATAACCTTATTCTCCGAATAAATGTCTATTGTAGAACCGGTCCTAAGCTATTGTTTGCAATTTTTAACTAAAGTGTAAATAAAAACGGCTGTCCCGCGTATCCAAAATGATTACTTATTATTGTGTGCCATCAAGACTATAATTAACCGGAATTCACTGTATTTAAAATAATTTGAAACCCCATTACAAACGTACGAATATATTTTATAAACCAGTTGAATGCACTGGACAACACCTGGTACACACCCTTGAATAGTTGCAAACATTAAATGCTTATTTTTTTTGTATTAGGAGGAATTTTTCGGCAATAGCCTACTTGTTTTAAGGGCCCCATTTTCCGCGCGGCTTTGATATTTTGGTCCACGCGCGTAAAATGCGCCTAAAATATTCGTAAAAAAATTAATCCTACTAATGTAAACAATGGATGGGGGGAGGTGGTTATTTTTTAGCCTAGACTTAACACGAGGTAAAATATATATATAACATGTAGATTATTTGATATACACACGCCATTTAAAAATTACCATTCTCGTGCGGATCCTCCTCCTTGTCTATACTCGACTCTTTACTAATACTGGAGATGTCCTCCGACGTGCTACGTCGAGACGTGGTGCGACTGCGCCGACCATTAGCCAGCATGATTAATTCAGCAGCACCCTCTTTAGGCACGAACGTCGTCCACTCATTGGAGTTCTCATCCAGGTACTCTATCGTGTTCAAGAAGGTTTTACCTGAGAATCCTCCAACTGCGTACAGGCGATTGCCTACCACAGTCACCTCAACGTTCGCCCTAGCTGTGGTCATGCTGGGACCTACAACCCACGTCTGTGACTCTTTGTCGTAAACTTCTGTACAGCTAAGCGCGTGTGATCCATCTGAACCACCCACAACATACAGTTTGCCATTAAAGACAGCAACGCCGCAACCACGTCGGGCTGTTATTAGGGATTTTGATAGGGTCCAACTGTTTTTGGTTGGTTCATACACCTCGACTGCGTTTAAGCAGTTCCATGCGTCGCAGCCGCCGATTGCGAAGACTTGATCGTTGTAGGATGTTACGCCGGCTTGATATCGGCCTGAATCGAATTTATTTAGCATTAACATAAATATCACAGGTTGTAATGAACTAAAATTAAGTGTTAAAAAAATTGATCTTGTCGTGCTGCCTAATATACAAGTTCGATCGCTATATTTAAATTTACCGCCAAATATCGCTGCTAGATCAATGACGACATATGTTTTCCTTGACCGGATTGGTCGTTCCTTCGACCAATCCGTTGAAGGAAAACATTTGTGATGCGACGTCCTCATGAATATAACCTTGAGGGAATAGTACAAGGGATGAGGGTTATAGTTATTATTCTGAGTTGATTTTTATACCAAATAAAGAATTTTCAGTATTATTATCAGTGTAGCTTACCAATATTTAGTGATGCAATCGAAGTCCACTTCTGGGTAGCGGGATTGAACACATCACATTGTTTAATCCCAACCTGTCCATTCCATCCTCCTACACAGTAGATAAGCCCGTCCAGATCGCAAACGCCGGGATTGCTGCGCGCCAGCGGCAGCTTCGAGACTTTCGTCCATTTCCCAACAGGCATATCCAGCATCTCAACCGTGTCCAGCTCGGTGGTACCGTTGCTACCCCCAACCGCGTAAATTTTGCCATCCAACACCGCAATCTGGAAACGACCACGACTCTCCCTCATCGGCGGCAATGTTGTCCATGTATTCAGGTCAGGATCGTACTGTTCCGCCGTTTTCAGACACTCAATCCTGTCATAGCCACCTGAATACAATGAAACAGACACGAATTGTTTATTTACTGCTATTCGAGCCGACTGTGATCTTATTTTATACTATGCAGGGCCGTCCTAAGATATTCGGCGACCGTGAGCTACTAAAAATAATGCGCCTATCTTCATAAAAATTACAGGGGATGGCTAGGAGGAACTGCGCCCTAGAGCTATAGTCCTTAGTTGGGGTTGTCCTGACTACATTTGATAAAGCAATATACACATATATCACCTACTAGTTTGTAGTTAATTTTATATCTTAATATAACTTACCGCACACAATTAACGTATCATTCAAGTTGCCGCATCCCACTGCACATCGCGGATTGGACATATTCGCCAACGCGCAATACAAATCAGGCTTCTCCTCGCTTGCAGGCCTGCTGACATCGGGAGTAGCTACCGGTGACGGTGTCGACGGCATATTTAGCCTTCAAAAATATACAACATTTAAAATCATTTCAAGACAAAAACTTGATTCAAATGCAGTACCTCAATTGTACCGACATCGTGGCCAATTTTCCCGCCAAAGTGACTAGCGCTAGAAAACTGTGCTCGCCAACTTTGGCTGATGCGATTAGATTCCAATCGGGCTCCACGTCCGCCTCCAAATTCTCACCAATTTCACGCGAGTAGATGAGCACGCGCGGCTTGCTCGGCTGCACCAGCGACTTCCGTTTGCCTTTCGAGTTGTTTGGAACGGTTTTTAGAGACATTTTCTTGTAGTCTTGCACGATATCAGTGTCACAAACATCACCTGGAATTCAAGTTGTAAATACAGTAAACATTTGATAAGCGCAACATGCCTGTATCTATTTGTTAAATATTGTCAAATATCATCAAATATCGTCAAATATTATGAAATATCATCAAATATTGCAAAATGTTGTTAAATATTGTCAAATATCGACAAATATTGTCAAATATCATCAACTATTGTTAAATATCGTTAAATGTTGTTGTCAAATATTACCAAATTTTGTTAAATATTGTCAAAAATGTGAAAAAGTTAATGTAATTTGGAAAGACGTGTGGTGCCCACACCAGATATTTTACTTTCAGGGGGAGTGTCAATATATAAACGACTATTGAACAACTGGCCCTTAGTAACATCTAAATTTATATTATTTATATTGGTGAAAACTAGCATAATATAAAATACCTGTTGGTAAGCTTGTACAATCCTGTAGAGAATTATCAATAGCCAGATACAACATATGCGTCCTCTCAGACAGCGACGGCATTGTAAGCGACTCATCCCCCAATTGCCTCCGAATCCATTCCAACACCAACCGGCAGAGAGAGTTGTGGTTTACCAGTGACATCTCTGTGCGGGACTGATTCAGAATCTCGATACGCGTACAGAAAAGGTTCAAAAGCGACGGATTTTCACTGATTTTGTCGAACTGTATCAGACATCAACGATTAAAAACTTTCACTTACTGCAATTGCGGACAACCCACCTCTTTTCCGATGAATTCATCGACTTGCTGGATGAAATTTTTGTTGCGTGCAATGCCCGGCAGGGATCTTATTTCGATGCAATTTTCCACAGAGAGGTGTTTGATGAGATGCTGGGCGCAGCGGCGCGCCACGCGGTCTATCTTCAAGTGGCATGCTGCCAAATAAACGGCTTTGACCTATGAAAACAAAATTTAATATAATATAGAGTGTGAGCATTCTGAATAAATTAATTCGAAATATACATTTATGTTTTTATTTAATTTTAAATAGTTTTATTTTCTGAATACATCACTGATGTAAAGCAAGCTACTATTTAATTAAAGTTAGAGGGGTAAATATTTCGCATCAGTATGTTTACATTGTGCTTATGAAATTTCTATGTCCTCTTGTATTGTTCTTGGATGATTACTAAAGAAAATATAATACTAATTACCACCTCCACTCCCATAATCATAAAAATGGTGTTGATTGAATTAATATTGACCATAATAAGTGTGAATTTTTATATATTCTCCACACCTACCCTTGAGGAGATGTAATCTGGTAGTTACATTCTCTAAGTAATTTCCACATTGTATATACAGGATGTTCTACAGCCTACACCGAAAGGTAAAAGGTGGAACCCACGTCTCCGGCTATTGCAGCTGTTGCGCTACCAACTACGCCACGGAGGGTGGTAGTCTGGATAGCGCGTGAGATGTTCATTCATCCACTAACAGACAAGACTAGTAGACTATTGGTTGTTTGTATAGTAACTCACTTGATCGAAAGGAACCTCCAACGCCGCCGTGTACGCATACTCAATCAACAACTGCAGTGCCCTCTTGTCGAAGCCCCCATTCAGCTTGTACGTCACCACATTCTCCGTACGCTTCTGATCAGCCTCGTTGGAGAACATCTCAAACAAGTACGGAGAGACGCTGGCCAGGATGGCGCGGTGCGCGTGGATCTCAACATTCCCCACCTGCCGAACGACACGAAAATCGCATTGAAACAAAAGCCATCAGGGCAGCCCGTCGTTTTCGAGTACGCGCATCAAAAAATGGTTCGAAAACAAAAATCGTATATAATATATATAGAGAGAGAGAAAATAATAAAGAGTTGTAAATAATAAAACCTTTTTACCATCACACACCAAGTAAACGTTTCTGTAAAAACAGAGACACAATTAAAACGTTCACAGTTAAAAACCAGATTCGACAAATTGCATTTCAATAAAAGTATATAATTTGTGTGGAGTTACCTAACAACTGGCGCTCGGTATTTTTTTTTTAAATAATTTTTCTGCAAGTATACAAAGAATTAATAGCGGCGCGCCCGTCGCAACGCGTGTGCGCTAGGACGGCCGTATTTTTGTGTGCGGTCATACAAATAAATAGGATGTACACAAAAATTCTACTCACTACTGCTCATTTAATATTTTTGAAGAAGTAGAGAGACACGCAGCAGTGTATCTGACCGTAAACAGTGGTAAATTTTACTTGAATTTCAGTCAAACATTTTCTGTATTGGTTTGTCATTATTTTGGGTTTGAATTTGAACTCGAGCACGCCGCAATGATTGACTGAAACATGTAAAATCTGATTGTTGTACAGTCAGTGCACATACGTGGAGTATGACATCGCAGAAGTGCCGGTTCTTGCGCATCATGTTCAGGGCGGACAGCGTGTTCACTTGCAGCTTGTCGTCGGTGAAGACCAGCGGGAACAGGACCTCCTCCTCCTCCTCCATCTCGAGGTCCATGCTCGCCGGGGAGCGGTGTTTACCGAAACCTAAACAACATATACATTCATATAAATACAATTTACTACAAGAGCTGAATGTATTTTCAACCTAAAAATGACTAGACCATATTGTTATAGTTATAGAAATTAATATCTAATGATAATATTTTATTATTGATCTTGTGCGTGAATTATAACTGATCCCACATGCGAAAAAAATACAATTAATGAACATCCAAGGCTAGAGCAACAGCCGATCGCTTTTTTTTTCGGACAGACGTTTCTCCTGCTGCGACCTTGCGCTCGCAGGAACTCGATTACTTGCTGCGTGTCGAACAACAACTAGAGATTAATAAATGGTTAAAGTTTATATTTCAATTATTACACCCGATATGTTGTTGTCCGATATTGTTTAATCATTTATTCATCTTATTGTTATACATCTTTTAGCACATGCACAATAATTTGCAATTCACATAAATTTTCTCGCCACGCTGTTGGCGCCGCCCGGAATTATTAGAATTGTTTAACTTCACACCGGTACATAAAGTACCGGTGTGAAGTTAAACAATTCCCATACAATAAATGTAGGTATAGTTTTCCCGTCTGATACATGTTGGGAAAACTATACCTACAATAAAGTAAATAATCCTTGCTACAATAGAGAATCCAAAAAAGAAAACGAATTTGAATGTATTGAACAGTTTTAGTTTAGTTTTAGATTGATCGATTTTAGATCGAGACATTTTTTTATAGATTAAAATATTGTTATAGGATGAAATTGACCCGGACCAATGTTGTTATTTATGTCGATAATTTGACAATCGATAGCCTCAATTAAAAATTAGTTATAATTTAGGCTATCGATTGAGAATTATTAGAATTGTCTATAAAATATGAACATGAATGCTTGTGTTAAGTCCGTATGACATTATCTAGTTTCTTATATCGTTTTCGATGCAGACATAAACTACATAGTGTTATACACACATGTAGAAAATGATATAGCGGCGAAATAATAATAAATTCACTTAACAATAACAACACCGTAATACACAACGTTAATTTTTCATTTAGAAATAGTTTAATATATCAATTCGTATATATAAAAAACGATATAGCAAACGAGATAATGTCATACGGGTTTTATTTTATGAATGAATTCGCAAAAATAATCCAGCTCTTCGTATCCGATTAAAAACATGCAGTTTTCCTGCCAACGCAAATGGGCCACTTGATTACGGTTAATTGGGCGCGCGCGGAAATTCAGGACGAAAAGTTCGCGAGCTTCGTGCGTTTTAAAAATAAATCATTGGCGTAAATTCCGCGTTCATTGTGCCGTTTATAAATATAAATAGGCGGTGAGTTTGTGAATGAATAAAACTCTGCGAATTCGCCAGACGTACGTTTATTAAATCAGGACAATGGGTTTTGTAAGCGACTGTGACAAATATAATATATAACTATTTATAACCGTATAATGTAACATTTTCATATTATAAACCATGTGTACTATATATTTGGACTGTTGGGTGCATAATTTCTATAGAATAGGAACAGAAATAACTTAAAATATAATAAATATACATATATATTCTCATGTTAATTTTAATTTTTTAAGAACCTTTTGATTTTTCGAGATTTCCTAAAACCAAGTGACCAGGGGGACGATTTTCGACCGATCGCTATTACCACACTGTGTACATATTTCATGGCGTGGAACTAATAGAATGAACACAAAAATTAATGTCATAGCATAACTACTGTCAAGCTTTCAGTTCTGTTAAAGATAGGCAGAGGTCAAATCCATTGTTTTGTTATGTAATATTATTAATGAACCAAATTTAATTAATGTTACTTTCTATGATTTGAATTTGAACAATTTCAACTATTAATGTATGCGTAATTTCAAAATTTAATGTGAAAACAATGTAGTGTATAATTCAAGTCGTTTGAAATAGTGGATGGGCATAGTCAGGTTGGTGGGGGCCGCCCGCCCACCCCACCTTTGTCCGCATAGTTTTTTATAGGATAACACTCTTCTTGGAATGGTCTAAGCAATATGATACATTTGTATCCATTGAAAAAACTATGCGAGCAAAGGTGGGGTGGGCGGGTGGTCCCTACCAACCAAACTATGCCCGTTCACTATTTCAAATGACTTGAACTATACACTACATTGTTTCTCACATTTTTTTACGAATTAGGCGCAAATTAACAAATGGAATTAATTGAATAGAATATAAATTAATGGATAACAGTATAGTGCAGAGTTCAAGTTATTTGAAATAGTGGACGGGCATAGTTTGGTTGGTAGGGACCGCCCGCCCACCCCACCTTTACTCGCATAATTTTTTCAATGGATACAAATGTTTCATATTGATTAGACCATTCCAAAAAGAGTGTTATCCTATGAAAAAACTATGCGAACAAAGGTGGGGTGGGTGGGTGTCCCCTACTAACCAAACTATGCCCGTCCACTATTTCAAATGACTTGAACTCTGCACTACACTGTTATCCATTACTTTCTATAATTAAATTATTTTCATTTATTTATTTTCGTTTAATTCATACAAATATGTGAGAAAGAATGTAGTGTAAATTGTTGCAAATTCTTTATTAGAATGCACATAAATGGCCGATGGGCATATATTGGCAACTTTTTTTTACAGATAACGAACAGTCTTAGCTTCAATTAAATTTTTAAAAATCTACCCGACAATGTACTTTAATCAACCTTTTTTGGGAACTTTTATAGCTAATTTTCCATTAATTTTGGAATAACAGAATTGTTGACAACTTCCTTGATACGTTATAATTCTTATCTTGCAAAATATGAAATAATGTTCGTAATTTTGTCTAAAGACTTCATTTTGCAGATTGAAAATCGGATGAAATTTGAATTTTCTGTCACACTTTTTCTAGCGCCGTGAGAAATGTGCTTCGACGTACGCAATATCGGCGCGTGACAAGTCACTCTTTGATATTTATTCCTGTGGGCCATGTATAAACATCCAACCCTTCTAAATTATGTCGTTAGGCCCTTGTGCATTACCACCACTAATTGCATACTTTACTTTTTTAAAGAATGAAATTTAATTTTTCATATTTTGGCCGCTAAAGGCAATCTGGCCCCTCTGTGCGCCGGTCCGATCGCTACCAGTGTTTCGAGCTGGCTACCAACCGTGCTCATTTCAAATTGCTATAATTTCGGAAATATTTTGAATTTTGAAATGATTAATCGTTTAAAATATTCTTAAATATATAAAGAATTTATTTAGCCAAGAAAAAAAAAATGATTTTCTGAAAATCTCTAGGTGGTGTAACCTTTTAAGAAATAGGTATTAATAGCATAATGAACAATAAAAATATATAGATATGAATAGCTTTTAATAAGTGTAAACCACTCGATAAGCAACGCTTCCTCTTTCAATCGGATTATATAGCATTTTCTACAATAAAATCCAGTTATGTCTGGAAAAATCTTTTGAGCATCGATCATTACGTTGACCTTTTTACGAGCTTGTGCAATTCAATGGCTGCGTGGGTTTCCACGTGAAGCCGCCCCTAATATAATCCAGTTACAGTCGTAACACGTGTAATACGGTTTACCCAGTGCACGATTGCATAGAAAAATTTGATACGTCAAAAATCCAAGGTTTCATTTTCTTTAGTTAATATATAATGTACTTGATATATAGTCGTAATGTTTGCCAATGTCTGTACGAGTTTAAATTTAACTTTTTCTTACTTTTCGAATACAGCACTGGTGTATAAGGAAGGAATTGTTTCACCGAAAACGTCCTCATGATTTCTAACAAAGATAGTAAAAATATGCGATAACTTTCCGATAAAAAAAAATATACTAGAAAGATGGTATTGTTGTCGTCAACAATCGAGAAAAAAAATATTTTCCTTAAATATTGATTGAATTTAGATGCCAATTCAATCTAATATTTAAGGAAAATATTTTTTTTCTAGATTGTTGGCGACAACAATACCATCTTTCTAGTATATTTTTTTTTATCGGAAAGTTATCTTTGTGATAATTCATTATAATAAATAAATAAAACGAATTTTTGTTTTTTTATTACTTTTTTTTAATAGAAATTTACGAATATTTTCGGCTACACTATAATCATTATCAAGTCGTCATCGGGTTAGCTTGATAATGGCTAGAGCGTAGCCGAAAATATTCGCAAACAGCAATAAACAAGTGATAAAAAACAAAGAAAAAATCGTTAAATTTCAAGTTTTATGCCTAAAATAGTCGAAATAAACCCATTTTTTGCGATGTCTATGTGAATGTATGTCTTGTTTTCTAACTAAGATTATGGAGATATGCGATAACTTTCCGAGGAAAAAAAATACACTAGAAAGAAGGTATTGTTATCGCCAATAATCTAGAAAAAAATAATTTGATTTTCATTAAGTTTTATGCCTAAAATAGTCGAAATAAAAACTTTTTGCGATGTCTGTGTGTATGTATGTCTGCCCGTTCAATGAATGGCAAGATGTAAAATTTTTGGTTTGGGGTTCACTTTTGAGCTAAGAAATTGTCTTGTCTAAAACGACCTTAAGGCTGGGATTTCGCCTATACTTTCCTTATGGCGAGAATTGTGTAATTGTTTCCAGCTTTTAGGTAAAACTACGCCATGGAATGGCATACAATTTATGCAAGTTAATAAAAACATTTCATCCTTGGTATTGAAACTTAGTTTGCAAGAATTGATGACCAAAATTTGTAGTTATAGCATGTTAAAGATTTTTTAACGTTTTTTAACATAGATTGTAAAAATATGCGATAACTTTCCGATAAAAAATATACTAGAAAGATTGTCGCCAACAATCTAGAAAAAAATAATTCAAATTTCTTTAAGTTTTATGTCTAAAATAGTCGAAATAAACCCGATTTTTGCGATGTGTGTATCATATTTTCTAACTAAAATTGTGAAAATATGCGATAACTTTCCGAGAACAATTTATTTTTCTGTGTCAATTTCATTCAAATAAATGGGGACACACAAAAAATGATAATTATACATGTAATTTACGTCCACGTGATGTGCTTCTACATTTCTACATAGATATAATAAATTTGCGTGTAATCACCAATACAAAACGTACTGTTGTGCGCCCACAAAAGCAACAATGAACCTCTAAATTGTTTCACCTTCACGACAAAACATGTAATCAATAGGTCGGCCCCCCCAATTTGGACTGAATGCGCGATGTTCAATAGCCAAGGTGAAGGATAGATATGAATTCGTCCTCTGTCTGCTAACGAGTTCTGTAAACGCAACTATCTCATATTTTTTTTCCAGTTACAATGCTTATATAAGTTATATTAATAGTAAATACGAAGAAAAAATATTAATTCCAAATCAATTATTTTAGCATAGTCATGTCATGTATACATAAATAGATTCGCGTATGTTGATGGAATGTTATAAATCTCGGTATCAGGACGAGACAATAGTCTATTTGCGGTGTCTAATGGCAATATTTTTCTGCGTGATTAATAAATACTTCTTCAAAACAACATATTTGTTGTTTTAGGTTTGTAATTTATTGCGTAACTTATCTATTTGTGCAAATGTTGATATATTGTGTACAAAATACTTATGTGCTTAAAGGTGGGCTTATACAGCAGACGTTAAGGGTCCAGTCTACCTCTCCACTCAAAAAAAATGTAAACATTCCTTCCCCTTACGTTTGTATTTAACCGGCAAGGGCCCATATATTGCTATAAGAGATAAAATATAATGTGGTTTTAGTTTATAATTTCTAAGTCAATGCTATTAGTGATTTATCATTACTACTATTATACAGTGTGTTCCAGGATCGACCTAACTTTACCTATATAAGGCGCTTTCGTTTAACATGGTTTATCATTGATAGTCGCCCTCGTGGCGTGCAGTAGGTAGTAGTAGGTCTTGCGGTCGTGCGCCGCCAGTTGTAAGGGCCGAGGTAGAATTATGCGCATCGGAAGCGGCAAATAGAACAAGAAACAATAATCCCGTACCAGCCCAGAGTGGTTAAACGAAAGGCACTATACTTTCCTTGTTTTCGCTTTTTTTTTTTTTCGAGAAAAGGTGATTCTTTATGAAAAGATTTGCTTATTCTAGAAACTACTTTGCCATAGTCATATCTATGTTTTTTTTATAGTCATATCTAAAGTTAAATTTTATACCATTTAGTTCCGGTTATTATATATAGCTTGTATTATTGTTATATTTTGGATTCTTTTTAAATATTTATATTTATACCTATATATATTTATACTTTTTGCATATTATTGTTGTTGTCTTGTAATTGGATTTTCTTTCTGTAGGCCAATAAAGCCTATTATTATTATTATTACTTATTCTGTCACAATAAAGAATATAATGGAAAATGTTGACCTCAAATTGATTCTTTGTTTCGTATTGTATGTCAGTATAAACCCACTAAATGGTTAGTTAATGGTAATAATAAAACCAGTATCATAAAAAAATCAGATGCGCAATAAACCCTACTATACACAAATAAATAAGTTGCGCAATTTTCATGACAAATTTCACCTTTTAGGCAAACTAACACATCACGTACATATGTAATTAGCTATACTGCACCGCAAAAGGTGATTAAGAATTAAGATTGCTGAATGAATCACCTATTGCATATAAACAATCAGAATGGCAATATTCATAAAAATATATCCATAAAAAATCAACTAAATAATAAAAAAATATAAACATCTTATGTTGTATAAATCAACATCTACGCACTTCCACCACTTCACGTCCCAACCACCCGCACATGCCCTACTTCATCGACATAAACAAACAAAGCACGTCACGTGACAGACTGTAGTAAATGAAAAATACTACACGAGTGCGGCTATAAAAAAATTAATTACCTTGGCTGTAACCTGTAGCTGTCTGAATTTTTTGTTGTTGTTATTGCAATTTTGTCTCTATGTTGAAAATTTTGTCGCGACCATATTATGTTCGCAAGACAACGGTGATTCACAAACGCGGAAATTGTGGCGATCGCGCGCAATACACTGGGGGTGGCGGGTACGCGGCGGCGAAACTACGACGGTGCGCGCCCCGTAAACGAGGACGGCGGGTGCGCGGCGCTCTCTCGCCGCCCCCCCGGAATCAATATCCGAGTCTGCGACGGATATGCCAGAGAGAGGTTCTCGAACCGTGTGTGGCGTGGCCCCCGGTAGAAGAGTTAGAAGAACAAAGCAGTTCACTTCTGCATGAAATATGTGTATTTTTGGTGGAGGAACCAGGAATGAAATTAATACGATGCACAATTAATAAATAAATAAAACTTATTTTTCTTTGTTTTTTTTATCACTATTTACAGCAATAAACAAGTGATAAAAACAAACAAAAATTCGTTTTATTTATTTATTATAATGAATTGTTACAAAGTAGATGTCGATTCAATCCAATATTTGATGCACAATTGTTCTTGACATATACAGATATTTCTACTTTATAAAGCATCAGTACATATGGGGGCAAACAACTAAAGGAAACTTAAAAGAATTGCAAATACAACAAAATAAAACATTAAATGAATGTTATATAAACCAAAAATTGCTATTGCCGGTCCCAAGACTGAATGATAAAAACAATGAGTGGGACCTTCCGCGAAATTAGCAACATAAAACAGACATGTGTTTATTTTTGCTCGCCAGCTATGTAAATAGCCAAAGACAAATTAAGCTATCAAAAAGTATAAGCCAAAATTATTCAAAAATGAAAACGCCACGTCACATAGCTGATGAGCAAAAATATCTGTTTTATGTTTGTGTTGAGACATTTGAAATTGTTTTAGTAGCACGTATGTTCCGGCAGGCTTTTGTAGTATTAAAAATACCCAAGGGTGCGAATCCCTAGCACCACTCGTTCGAAGTGTATTCGTTTAACAAAGGTAAAATCGCTTCACAACACACGCAAAATTCTCGATTTGAGTGCAATGATAAAATTTCGGTTGCCCAAAGTAGTTTTTAGTCCTTGTAAACTGAAATTCCAACTTTTTACGAACTCCTATATCGTAAATTGTCCGTATTTTGTGGAGCGACTTTGATTGTTAAACGAATACGAGTGGTGTCAAGGAATTGCACCGCAGAAATGCGTGTTTTACAGCATTATATTTTTGTCTATAACAAACTTGCTGTTATAAACACCAAATACTAAAATACATTTATATTTACATAACAAACGCAATACATTTTTATAGTTGTTACTGCAGTAGTATCGTAGTAGTAACCGCAACAATTAAAATTTAATTTCTTACATTCCTTACTATTGTTCACAGTTTATTACAAAAACGATATATTTTATAATCGTTACCATAATGATAGTTTTTAATCTATAAGGCACCTTACGCGGTCAATAATACTAGTACTGTCAATATTTGCTTCAATCCTCCTTTTATATTTATCAAGTAATCAATTATCCAGATAAAAATCAGTATTCTCTTCATTACATCATTAATATACCTTACACGATGAGTAATACTGTCAATATTTTAGAATAATGACAGTATTGCTGTACAATAATGTTTAAAATGTTCATTATTCTAAAATATTGACAGTATTACTTGTCGTGTAAGGTATAGTAATGATGAAATGAAGAGAATACTGATGTATATCCGGATAATTGATTACTTGATAAACATTGAAGGAGGATTGAAGCAAATACTGACAATACTAGGATTGACAGTATTATTGACCGTGATTTACAAGACACCTTGCACGATCAATATTACTGATAATATTTTAGAATAATGACTTACTGTACGATAATATGTTTAAAATATTCATTATTCTAAAATATTACCAGTATTACTCATCGTATAAGGTATATTAATGATGTAATGAAGAGAATATTGATTTTTATCTGGATAATTGATTACTTGATAAATATAAAAGGAGGATTGAAGCAAATATTGACAGTACTAGTATTATTGACCGTGTAAGGTGCCTTTATAAGGCACCTTACACGATATATAATACTGTCAATATTTTAGAATAATGACAGTATTACTGTACGATAACAAATTTAAAATTTTCGTTATTCTAAAATATTGACAATATTACTTAATAATTTCAATCCTAGTACTGTCAGTATTTGCTTGAATCCTACTGCAATATTTATCAAGTAATCAATTATCAGGATAAACATCAGTATTATCTTCAATCCATCATTACTATACATTACACGATGAGTAATACTGTCAATATTTTAGAATAATGAACATTTTAAACATGTTATCGTACAGTAATACATTTACTCATTATTCTAAAATATTGACAGTATTATTGATCGTGTAAGGTGCTTTTATAGATTAGTGCCGCGTGCTACTTAAATAATAACATGTCTACAATTGTTTGATATAGTAGTCAAAATAAATAAAATTTATTTCACTTTTCAGAGTTTATAAATAGTACCATAAAAATTATTAAAAAAAAAACCTTTATTACGTTTTCATATGTAATCATATGATGATTAATGAATGCTAAAATTAAATATACAAATAAAAATTAAATAGAATCAATCAATGATTTTAGTGTTTTTGGTGGAACTTTGCACAGGTGAGATGTTTGAATTATATGTTATATACAATTCAAACATCTCCCCTGTACAAAATTCCACCCAAAACACTAAAATCATTGATTGATTCTATTTAATTTTTATTTGTATATTTAATTTTAGCATTGATTAATCATCATATGATTACAGATGATGATTAACCAATGTTAAAATTAAATATACAAATAAAAATTAAATAGTACCATAAATCACAGCTAATTAATTATAGTTATATTAATACGATCTGATAAATAATAAACATAAAGGCTATTAATTTAAAACAACGAGTAGTTACGAAAAATACGCGTGTTTTTTTACGGTATACTATGAATGAATATCGCCTGGTAACATGAAACGTGCCGACCTTCGTGTCACGCCGTAGATAATTACCATTTAAATTATTACTCAAGTTCAAATTTTTAGAAAACAAATATTAGTATTGTTAATAGATATAATTGTGTAGGTTAATCTACTTCGCGATTATTATTATTATTATAAACAGTTTAATGAATGAAGCTTGATTATATTAAATTTAGTTCAGAAGTTTGGGATAATGTAATTGTTGTGTTGTTATGGTAAATATTATCGGAGAAAATTAAAACGATTCGTTGTGATTTTGATGTTTATTGTGGCTTATTGATGCGATGTGATGCTGATGGTGGTTGATGGTACAAACTATGCCCGTCCACTATTTCAAACGACTTGAACTATGCATTACATTATTTTTCACATATATCTTTTTAATTAATCTTAAATTAATAGATGACATTAATTTAACCATAGAAAGAAATGGATAACAGTGTAGTGCATAGTTCAAGTCGTTTGAAATAGTGGACGGGCATAGTCAAGTTGGTAGGGCCGCCCGCCCACCCCACCTTTGTTCGCATAGTTATTCCATAGGATAACACTCTTCTTGGAATAGTTTAAACATTATAAAACATCTGTATCCATTGAAAAAAGTATGCGAACGAGGGTGGGGTGGGCGGTCGACCCCTACCAACCAAACTATGCCCGTCCACTATTTCAAACGACTTGAACTATGCATTACATTATTTTTCACATATATCTTTTTAATTAATCTTAAATTAATAGATGACATTAATTTAACCATAGAAAGAAATGGATAACAGTGTAGTGCATAGTTCAAGTCGTTTGAAATAGTGGACGGGCATAGTCAAGTTGGTAGGGCCGCCCGCCTACCCCACCTTTGTTCGCATAGTTATTCCATAGGATAACACTCTTCTTGGAATAGTTTAAACATTATAAAACATCTGTATCCATTGAAAAAAGTATGCGAACGAGGGTGGGGTGGGCGGTCGACCCCTACCAACCAAACTATGCCCGTCCACTATTTCAAACGACTTGAACTGTGCATTACATTATTTTTCACATATATCTTTTTAATTAGTCTTAAATTAATAAATGACATTAATTTAATCATAAAAAATAACGGTTAATAGTGTAGTGCATAGTTCAAGTCATTTGAAATAGTGGAGGGGCATAGTTTGGTTGGTGGGGGACACCCGCCCACCCCACCTCTGTTCGCATAGTTTTTTCAATGGATACACACGTTTTATATTGTTTAAACCATTTCAGGAAGAGGGTTATCCTATGGTAAAAACTATGCGAACAGAGGTGGGGTGGGCGGGCGGCCCCTACCAACCAAACTATGCCCCTCCACTATTTCAAATGACTTGAACTATGCACTACACTATTAACCGTTATTTTCTATGATTAAATTAATGACATTTATTAATTTAAGACTAATTAAAAAGATATATGTGAAAAATAATGTAATGCGTAGTTCTAGTCATTTGAAATAGTGGACGGGCATAGTCAGGTTGGTAGGGCCGCCCGCCCACCCCACCTTTGTTCGCATAGTTATTCCATAGGATAACACTCTTCTTGGAATAGTTTAAACATTATAAAACATCTGTATCCATTGAAAAAAGTATGCGAACGAGGGTGGGGTGGGTGGGCGACCCCTACCAACCAAACTATACCCGTCCACTATTTCAAACGACTTGAACAATGCATTACATTATTTTTCACATATATCTTTTTAATTAATCTTAAATTAATAAATGGCATTAATTAACCATAGAAAATAACGGATAACAGTGGATAACAGTGTAGTGCATAGTTCAAGTCGTTTGAAATTTGGCATATTCTCTCACAATGACGTTGTCAATTTATACATTCAATAGCTTATGGGACCTATAAAGTTTATGGGATGTTATTTTTTTAAATTATCGGTTTTTAATATTTATCTTGTAGCCTAAGATTACTCAAGCAGAAAGAAATGTTTTAATCCTTAAGGTTGGCGTTTTTCAATTACGCAACTTGTGATGCACATGTAATACATAGGCGAAATGCGTATAAGAAATACGCACCGTTCTCTTTAATTAGCACATACATTGAGTACATACATTGAGCAAAAATACGTATACAAAAGAATAATATTGCATGTATTTCGTAGTCTAGGTGGGAATGTCCAAAAATCATTTTTAATCTGATAAAAACAACAATATGGTGTAAAGAATTCTACGCAACGTTTTCGAATATGACCCTTATCGACATTTTAATTATATTCCAATCTTTCCAGCATTAAAAATGATCTTTCTACTCTACTCTACTCTACTCTACTCTACTCTACTCTACTCTACTCTACTCTACTCTACTCTACTCTACTCTACTCTACTCTACTCTACTCTACTCTACTCTACTCTACTCTACTCTACTCTACTCTATTCTATTCTATTCTATTCTATTCTATTCTATTCTATTCTATTCTATTCTATTCTATTCTATTCTATTCTATTCTATTCTATTCTATTCTATTCTATTCTATTCTATTCTATTCTATTCTATTCTATTCTATTCTATTCTATTCTATTCTATTCTATTCTATTCTTATGGATGTATAGGTCCTGGTTATCTTGAATTTTCGATATGTGATTATTTAATATATATATGGGAGCGATTAAACTCCCAGATTGCTACCTTCTATACAGTCGAATCTTTAACATGCTATAACTACAAATTTTGGTCATCAATTCTTGCAAACAAATTTTCAATACCAAGGATGAAGTGTTTTTATTGACTTGCATAAATTGTATGCCCTTCCATGGCGTAGTTTTGTCTAAAAGCTGGAAACAATTACACAATTTTCGCCATAAGGAAAGTATAAGGTAAATCCCAGCCTTAAATGCATAATTAAAAAAAATGATATTAAATAATAGTTGTATACTTCCTACAAAACATTAGAATTTCCATTTATTAGCTAAATCATGAATCATATGTATACAGATATCTATATAGAATTAAAGTTTTAAAAAAAAACGCTTTTAATTAAAAACTGCAACATTACCTTTCAAAATATTTACTATCTAATTAGGTAATTGAAACGTAATGTTGCAGTTGTTCTGGATAGTTCTGGATAGTTGGCTGGAGGGTAGCATAGCTACAGACACTTAGGCCTCAAAATTCGCCCATTGTGAAACCTTCCTTTAAGGCTGCTCACTCGTCCCACCAGTCAATTTTGCGTGCACGCTGGTAAACTCTGGCGGGTGAGGAGCTGCCAATGCTGACCATACTAGGCCATGTTGCAGTTGTGCCACAATATGCATTTAAAGGTCGTTTTAGACAAGACAATTTCTTGACTCAAAAGTTAGTCAAGATGCGAGACAATCTAAATTATCTCGTATCATACAGCAAATTATTTGAAATATTGAATTGGATGGTAGATCGAATGGAAAAATATAACGCGTTCTATTTATCAATTACAAATTGTATGAGAGGAGGATATATGAATTCATTTCCTGAACAACTTTTGAGCTAAGAAATTGTATTGTCTAAAACGACCTTAACGAGTTAAATTTCTTAATCTGGTTATTAATACAATGTACACGAATTATTGTACTCGTTTATATTTCGTGTGTGCTTTTGCTTTGAGCTATATTTATAAATTCCAGAGACTGGCGGGCGCGTACAGTACAGCCGTCTGTACGTACTCCAAAAAGATAAATACGACGACAATTAGGAATTCTACACGCCACAAAGAGAAAAAAAAAATGAATTACGTGTGGCGGTTTTACCAAGCTGTATCTCGACACAACCGCCAAGATTAAATACGTTGAATCATTATGTTATCGCAATTGCTTATGTATTAAATTGTAATAACAATGGTTATATAATTTAAAGTATTATTACTAGCACTATTAGTGGATTTAAGGCACAATAAGAGGTATTCTTGTGCAAACGGATATTTTCTTATTCCCTTCTGCTTCTATTTGCAAATTTTAAGCTGGGGTTCGAACTCCCCAATGCTCAGTACGAGACGGACGACGGCTCTGACCACTCGACCACTTAGCTGGGTGGCACAAACCTATTATTATAATTGTATCGAGGTTTTAGCAAAAACTATGAATCGAAATGTCATACATTTTTTTCTCCTTGATTTTCTGTACTTGTGGTCTCTGAAACTTATGTTTTAAGATTTAAGGCGAATCTCGGAAAATGAAATACGGTTTAATGAAAAGAGTACTATTCGTTCATGCTGGGCTTGTAGTGGTACTTATGTTTTTATATTGACCTGTTTCCTTTATTGTATCTGTATTAAATGTATTTTATTATTGTGCTACAATATATGAAAAATAAAGTTTATTATTATTATTATTAATATTATTATTATTATTATTTTTTTTTTTGGCACAGTTTTTCTGGTTATTGGTAGGCTTTGGTCGGGTACTGAGTACCAAGATCCGCTGCTGTCTATTTTACGTTGATGATAGGAACCCTCTTACAATATTTGTGGTGGTAAGTATAGTGCTCTTTTGTATTTTCTTGAAGATGTTGAAGTCCAGCTTTATCCTTCCTAGGTTCTCCTTTAGATTTTTAGGGATTACACCGGTGGCTGATATAATTATAGGGACGATCTGCGTGGATTTTTGCTTCCACATCTCTTTCACCTCTATTGCCAGGTCAGTATATTTATTGATTTTTTCTTCATACTTCTTTTGCAGGTTCGAGGATTCTGGTATAGATATGTCTATGAGGTAAGTGTTGTGGTTCTTCTTGTCCCTAAAAACAATGTCGGGTCTGTTGTTGATTATTTGTTTGTCTGTGATTATTGATCTATCCCAGTAGATAAGGTAGCTGTCATTTTCTTCAATTGGGTTTGGAATATACTTGTAGTATGGGATGTCTCCGTTTGTTATTTCACATTTTCTAAGCAGTTCCTGATGTATTATTCCTGCTACTAGATTGTGTCTGTGTAGGTATTTTGTCGGCGCTAGTTTTGGGCATCTCGCTATTATGTGTTCAATTGTTTCTCGGTATTGGTAGCATTTTCTACATAGATCGGAGGCTATTTCTTCTTTTAGAATGTATTTTTGGTAGTTTCTGGTTTTTACTACTTGGTCCTGAATACTTATGATGCTACCTTCAGCTTCACACCCCTCCAGTTTTTCCCAGATTTTCGAAGATTCGCCTTAATGATAATAATCATGTTTCTTAGCCAAAAGCAAAACGTATTATAATCAACTTCTATGATATTCCACTGCATAGTTCATGCTAAAGGCTACAATTTCACAATTCGTACCATAAGAAAAGTATAGACGTGGTGGGATCACGTCTATATAAAATATAAATATTTCCAGTTTTACGTTATACCGTATTTTCAAACACGACATTTAATATTGTTTATTAACCTACAGCAGCGCAGTAAACTCCTTCTCCATGCGTTGTTTAAATGCCAGGGCGACATTTTCCTGCTCGCATTTTCATAAACATCCGGCGGGCCAAAAAACAAAAATAAACTGATGGCTCAACGAGCTTCGTGTTGCGCTCAACCACATCGTCACTAATTCGTATTGATTGTATATAAAACTAGAACTACAACTTTAATAAGACTGTGATTCACCGCTCACTGAATAATTTATTGATTAATTAATTCAGAGAAGGTAAACCTCAAACTCAGGACACGTATATTTTTATGCGGCTACATTTAAGCGAGCTGTAACAAAAATATATTGTTTTTCTGTATTTATTATATGTATTGTTCACTAAAGCTCGTTTTAGACAAGACAATTTCTTGAACCAAAAGTTAGTCAAGATATGAGTCCATCTAAATTGTTTGAAATATTGAATTGGATTGTATAATAACACATGTATTTTTAGTTATTATTTTATTTATAAAATTTATAAATTATTTTTAATTTTTCTTTAAAACAAAAATTATGAATTTTGTATAATAACGCATGTATTTGTAGTTATTATTTTATTTATAAAATTTATAAATTATTTTTCATTTTTCTTTAAAAAAAAAATTATGAATTTTGTATAATAACGCATGTATTTGTAGTTATTATTTTATTTATAAAATTTATAAATTATTTTTCATTTTTCTTTAAAACAAAAATTATGAATTTTGTATAATAACGCATGTATTTGTAGCTATTATTTTATTTATAATTTCTTTTTTTTTTCAAAAAAATTATGAATTTTGTATAGTAACTACATGGGTTATTGGTTATTTAAAGTCGCGCGCGAATTTGGTCGCAATCCGTTGTGCCGCTTTCCCGCCGTGAATATTAGATTTTCCGTGGCCGCGCCGTTTTCCCGAAATTGTTCTCAGACAGACAGGCAGACAGACAGACAGACAGACAGACAGACAGACATACAAACATACAAACATACAAACATACAAACATACAAACATACAAACATACAAACATACAAACATACAAACATACAAACATACAAACATACAAACATACAAACATACAAACATACAAACATACAAACATACAAACATACAAACATACAAACATACAAACATACAAACATACAAACATACAAACATACAAACATACAAACATACAAACATACAAACATACAAACATACAAACATACAAACATACAAACATACAAACATACAAACATACAAACATACAAACATACAAACATACAAACATACAAACATACAAACATACAAACATACAAATTAACAACCATACAAACATACAGACATATAGACATACATACACACTGACATCGCAAAAATCGGGTTTATTTCGACAATTTTAGGCACAAAACATAACGAAAATTGATGTTTTCTCTAAATGGTACGCGACAAGAATACCTTTCTTCTGGTATAGTGTTTTTCCCGAAATGCTATCGCATATTTCCACAATCTTAGTTTGGCAACGTGAAGACGTTTTTAGTATAACAATACCTTCCTTTACATCAGTGATGTATCCGGAAAGTAATAAAACGTGTTATAAGACGATCAAGTTTTACATTACAAGGGAATGATTGAAGAACGAGGAGCGATAACCTCGAGATCTTTAAAATTCTTTAAACCCTAATAACGTTACTTGTTTTCATATAATAATTTTTGATTAAATTCATATGTATTTTTTTGCAGAAACTATTAGTTGTTGCAAAATATAATTTTCTGGTATACAATATTTACTATATAAATTTTTTTAAATTAGGTAAAAATTTCTATTTTACTAGTATCGGTAATTTAGTGGTTGGTCACAAATAAGTGTAGAAAAACTCACCATTAACTGCTTCCGCCATCGTCATGTTTAGGGTGCCAACTGCCTATCTCTCTCCGAATAAAACGACGGCTAAATCTGGAACAGAAGGTGCGACAGTATTTAACAGTTTTATTTATTCACGAGCGCCGCGACGCACGAGTGGGTGGCAAACGACACGCGAAAATTAATTATAGGGCAATGGACGCGAACTAATAACACTAAGAGCGCAGTTTCCTGGCCGGAAATATATCTATCTGTTAGCTGCCAAGTTACGTTTTTTATAGACACTGCTATTATGTAGCCATGCAAAAAAATGCCAATTTAGATGTCGTATAAAGAAATATATAATATAAACATTTCCAATCAAACTGTGCTCATTCATTAAACTATTTGGTGGCCAAAACGTCGACAGTGGTCGATCAGTCACATATAAACATATTACAGATTGTTTTATTAATAAAATAATAAATCAATATTGTCATTATTAAAAGAATGAATTTATTTATTATAAATATACACGAGACAAAAAAAACGAAAAAAAGAATAGAAAATGTATCAAGTATCATAGCAATAAATAATAATGCAATATCCGAAACGTTTATCTAGTAGAAACTTTTAATTATTTAGTATATAGTTTTATCTGTGTCCTGTTTGTATCCAAAATATCTAAATAAATATTCCTGCGCCCAACTATAATCTACTACTGTTCCTTCCCGACAATTTCGGCCTTCATAAAATAATTGTAAATAATTAGGTTTTACTTTTACTATTTTTTCGCGTGGACACATAACATACAATTGTGTTTCTGTAAGACACGCAAAGGTGTCATATTTATCGCTGATGATTAGAATGTTTATAACAGCGGATGTAGATATAGTACAATTAATACAGCGATAATACAAAAGTGTAAAACACAAATAATGTATGAAAATAAATACCTAAATAACGAATAAATAGCCACTTATTTACTCAAAAAAAAACGAGAAAAAATTTGCAATTAATTAAGCTATAGAAATTAAATAATTGTTGTCTCTATTATGTAGTAATTTATTTTCAATGAAGGATATGAATCAAACTACTATATTATCTTCATCATTAGGAATTAAGCTATAAAATCGTTCTATCTGGTTTATATATATATATATATATATATATTTGCTACCCTTAAGTAGTTATGATGCTTGGGAAGAGAGGGCACATAATATCAATATAATATATATATATATATATATATATATATATATATATATATATATATATATATATATATATATATATATATATATATATATATATATATATATATATATATATATATATATATATATATATATATATATATATATATATATATATATATATATATATATATATATATATATATATATATATATCGTAAGCAAGACGAGTGTGTTTTAATGTAAAACCGTCCACAATTAGAGAAGCTCAAATACAGTACAAAAATTATAAACTTAGTTTAACCCATTTATGGCCACTGATGTGTAAACGCATCAAATATAATAAAAATTACCAAAAATCCTCCAGCATCAAGGGTACAATGGTTTCTTGTGTTGACAGCGTAAAAATACATTATTGTTTGCTCGAATAGCAGCAAGTGGAGAATATTATCTTCACAATTTTAAAGAAAACATTACATAATTAATAAACAATATAATAATAAAATAAACAAACAAATAATATTCAACTAGAAATTTCTAGAAAATATAGCACAACGAAACGAAACGAACGAACGTAATTCTAATGCATTTTTTTATTAAATTTATTAATAATGAAAAAACACTATGTAAGATAGTGTTTTTTCATTATTAATAAATTTAATAAAAAAATGCATTAGAATTACGTTCGAAGGTGCACTCACATACTGTGTTTTTCATTATTAATAATTTTTTTTAAATGAATTATGTTAAAAGGTGTAAATTTGAATTAGAAAATAGTTGAGTTGTTTTGAAAGTGGTTTAATATCTTGGCCATAAATGGGTTAAACATAAATTTGAACTAACTGGAATCGTTGATTGAAGTATTAATAAATACTTCAATCAACGCTGGAATGTAAATATTTGCAAATGTAGACAGGGTTTCGTCTATATTTGCAAATATAGACAAAACCCTGTCTTCATTTGCAAATATTTACATTCCAGTTAGCTAAAATTTATGAGCATTTATGAGCGTTATATGATTTCTTATTGAATGAAATTGGTAATCAAACTATATTAACGGTGTGTGGGAATCAAATCAGTATTTTATCATTTAGTAAAAGATATTAGACTTCACAATCAAACGATTACATATAGTGAAAACCACACTCAGTTCCGCATAAATATTCAACATCAAATTCCGCAGCGGAATTGGATGACTGAATGGAATCACCTTGACCGATAGGAAATTGCTACGCGATACTTTAATATATTAAATACCCCACTCGAAAAAAAAATATATACATAAAAATAACTCCGATAAAAATACCACTTTTAAATACTCATATCGACAGCAACAACAAAAAAATAATCAAGTTATCTCCAAGCACCGACTTGACAATTAAAATAAAAACACGCGCATATAGAGATCGATCACCGGCGAACAAAAAAAAAAACTGCATGTAACGCATTTCGGCGAGAATACCATGTGGTTTTGGACTTACCGGTTGATTAAACCGTTGCGGACGGATCGACCACAGCTGATGACACTTTCAGACACGACCGGACTCCGAACACGAAATGAAAACACTGAGCGCGCGGAGCGGCGTGTTGGCGGCCATTAAGCACGCCCGTCAATGTCAAAACACGGCAGGCAACTGTTGCAAACACCTGTGGATCGCGGATGGGAAGTCTACTACGACGACTGTAGATGGCGCGGGGGATAGTGATAGAAGTTGCATACAATAAATACCCATATTTTGATATAAATTATTTTTTTGAATGGAATTATTAAAGCTGTTGTAATAATATATTACCATAATATAATACTAGTTATATTTATAACATAATACTAGTTATATTTATAATATAATAAAATAAGGTTGATTTTCAATTTAAGGTCGGTGTTTTTGAATTTAGGCAACTTGTGATGCACATGTAATAGCATAGGCGAAATGTGTATAAGAAATACGCACCGTTCTCTTTAACCAGAACATAAATTGAATTGCAAAAATACGTATGCAAAAGAATAATGATGCACGTATTCCGTAGTCTAGGTGAGAATGTCCATAGTCCCTCGGTAAAAAAAAAAAAAATACCCTCTGTAGACATCCGCGACAAATTAATGTTTTTGAAAATGTACAGTGTATTTCAAAGCCTAATATTGAGACGGATCCATGTAACAAGTATTGTAGGACGTATTAGTATAGAAATTCACAATGATAGAGGCTTCGTTAAGATGAATGGTGCGTATCCATACACAACATGCGAATGCAATGGTTAATAAATATTTACAGTGAGCTATAGTCGGTAATCTTTATAAAAATAGCTGTCCGCACTGTGACTATGTCCAAAGAGAGGGCGCTAAATAAAAATTAAATATAATTCTCGCCAAGCGCAAACATTTTGCCTGAATTATTGGTGTATTCCAGTTCTTGACTTTGTATCGTTTAATTTTGTAGACATTGTTCGTAAATTATGCGTTTACTAGAATATAAAAGACATATATTCCTGTAAATGCGATGTTGTCCCTATCTCTTTCACTTTTGTTATGTGAACGAGCGTGGTCTTCTATTACTATGTGAAATAAACTTTGCCCGCCGTCAGAATTTGAGGTTATTGAACTGTCAGACCACAACAGACGGAATACATATTTAATTGAAATAGAACCACTTCTGTGAAAGGATCATATAAATAATATAAGGCCATCAAGATTTTATGTAATTTATATACAACACATTTTAGGCGACCGACATTTGGGGTCAATTTTGCCTAACATTTTCAACAAATATACAATGGATGGATTCAAAGCTATTGTTTTTTGTACATGATACAGTAGTTATGAGTTCTTACTTACAAATCACCACCCTTCCGGAGGTCTATAGATGCCACCAATATTCTATGATATCTACATATATTGTCTGAACCAACTCACATCCTTAGAATATTCTACTAATTATGCATGTATAATAATTCAATCATAAAAAACATTGTTATTATGAAGGCCATCACACAGTTACAATACTTATGTTATACCTATCTCATTTGCCTTCCATATTAATAACCAAGATATATCTAGTCAAAAATTGTAAATAAAAAATTGAGAAGATTTAATATAGATGAATTTCAAAATTGTGGAGATATATCTCCGAAATGATTTTAAAATCATCAGAACTAAGAATGAGAAAAAAGGACTTTTTATAATCCATCTGAACTCATGAAATGATTTAATAAGCAATTATACATTTCATTACAATGAGATGTTATGAAAAAATATATAAAAATTGTAAAATATAGAGATGAATTGAAATATACTTTTGATATTTGGTTAAATATTGTTAGTTTATTATTAAAATTAAGTTTATTCTTAAAGCTGGACGTAGTCAGCTACTTCTCGATTAAGCTACCACTATAGCTAATACTGATGGACCTTAAACATTTTGACACTTTGTTACGTTTCAGGTCCTATATAATCTTTCTAGATCGGGAACAAAATATCCAGAAAATTTACTAAACCATTTTTTTATACGGGCCCATTTATTCGAAATATTAAATATATAGAAAGCGTAAAAAATATTCTACATCAATTCTGATACATAAAATATTTAAAAACTACCACTGAACTATTTTATTCAAAATGGCCCAATGCCATCCTGTCCAAATGTAGATTTTAATGTGGAGCCCATACATATACTGTTGCTTCCTTTTCTTAATTGACAAGGTATCCATTACTACTCATTAAAAGGATTTTGAAACCAACTTAAATACATGCTATTACACCCTTTATAACACCAACCATATCCTTGGCTCTCTCAGTGCATATATGATAAATTACAAGAAATTAAATGTTTTTAAGTAAAGTAAGTAAGTAAGCATTAAGTAAATAAAATATTTCTTAAGACTGTTGCTTGAGTTGGTAGAGTTTTTCTAAAAAGCACAACTTCCTTAAAATAAGATTCCAATTATATATTTTCATATGTAAAATTAAGCCAAAATATGTTATATATTTTAGTCACTATCATAGATACTCTCCTTTAACTTTCTCATTGTTGTTTCCTAGGAATATTTTTCAAAAATCAATTTAGAACCTGTTTCCGGATTATCTTACTTTAGTTATCACATCTTTGAGGTTATTTAATAATATAATGTACGTTGCCAGAATCATCTTAAATTTACATGCTGCTAAACTGTTATAAATTTATTTAGATAATTTCTAACCTATAAATGTCACTGTCACTGAGCGAATCATTGGAACTCTCACAAGCAAATTAATATTATAAATATTATTTGCGCCAGACACAGCGTTGCCGCATGTATGAAACAAAAGATCGCAGTGGATTGCCGTTTTATAGGCCGCTTTTTTTGGGGTGTTGATCTTTGTTAATCAAGTTATTTTGTCTACAAGAATGTAGAGGGCAACATGTGACGGGGACATTTCGCCTATGCGCATCACGTGATCATTCAACACCGACCTTAATACGATTCCTTTAGTTTATGTAGTCGTTATCTATATATTTGTTTTTAATTTTAGTAAACTGCATTATCATTTCAAACTGGCGAAACTAAGTTTAATGGCCTAAGGGAAGATGGCGTTATCATCTCTATTTCCGAATTTGCTACAAATAATGTTTTTGATATTTATTTTTTATGACTCCCAACTCTTTACGATATTTGTCTGGCTTATTAGAAGGTATAAATGAACTAACTTCCCGGGGTATCAAGGACACTATGTTAAGTTACACGGCCTTTCGTCCATAGCCAGTCTTGAAAAAATAATATATGTCATTTTTGATAACCAGCGAGAGCAGTGAAAAAATAAATAAATAACTTCGCAAAAATTTCACTCTCCGGTGGCACTTGAACCCACGTCTCCGGCTATCGCGGCCGTCGCGCTACCAACTGCGCCACGGAGGGTGGTAGTGGATAGCACGTGAGATGTTCTTATGTCCAATTATTTACACAAATTGACGCATGAACTGTGTTGAGAGTCCAATTGGATTTTTGGATTTCGCTCGTACAGCCGTGTCGATGTAAAATGAGAAATTATTAATTAACATTGATACATCTGGTGATTCTTCATTCAGATAGCCGACAATGGCAAGAAGTACTTCACTATATATATATATATACATATATATATATATATATATATATATATATATATATAAAACAGGTGTCATCTTATTTGATTGATTCACTCAGACCCAATACCAGTCACATATTTATCTAAGATAAACAACACCGATTAGCAGGAAACCCATAAATGTATGACACATAAAATAGTTTTTGCATTAAAATAATGTATCAAAACGATGCTTGATTACGATAAAATTATTGCGTAGAAATATGCCTCTAGATGAGTTTTATTTTTGCGCGCCCCATAGAGCGATTAGATAGAATAGTGTTAGACGGTGTGTGTTAGTACACAAATGAATGAGCGTAAAAATGTGCGAGACGTAGACAAGTAAACAAACAAAACAAGTAATTAAATGATAATGAAATACTATTTATGGACACATATGTAATCTACAGGGTGATTCGCTGTTCAGGATATTGATTTGATATAAATATTAGGAGGCTGTGAAAAACAAATGTTGTTTAATTGTTTTCATGGCCTGCCTTATTTTCTATTTTGTAAAACAATTAATACGATAAATATTAATATTTAGGCGAAAAATGGGTCGATAGCCAATTAAAGATTGATTATATATACTACTGAACACTTAAAATATTATTAAAATGGTTGTTATGAATCCTGCATCCTGTTAAAAATGCATGTGAAGAAACGTGGGTAATCCTCTTAGAAAAAAAAACGCCATAAAAAGTGAGAGCCCGTGGGGCTGAGCGCAATTAGAAGCGCAGTTAATCGTTCATCTTTTATGCATGATGGAAAAAGTTGTTTTGTTTAAACAAAAATGCGCGGTATTTGATGGATTGGCTGAAGAAGGCGTCGCGAGAGAAGAAAAAAAAACTGACGAGTAGAATGGTAATTACACACACTTGTGAGGCTAGCTATTTAAGTGATCCATTTTATTGAATTTTTTTTCGAATCTTTCTTTTTTAATTGACGAAACAAGTTATATTAAGCTCAGACGAATAAATAAACATGAAGAGCTTTGTTGTGTAGCCAATTTTTTAGGATTATTTATCGATGGAGTGTTTGTTTTTTGTCTTTTATAAGAAGTGGTGACGTTTACAAATTTCCATCAGTATATCTCAATAAAGCCCAGTATAGACCCACGTACATTTACCTACAAACAAGTGTTTGTAAACATTTACATGCAAACAAAACACGTACATTTATTGTTCAAGTGAGCTTTTATTTTAACAAACATTTAGTATACTTCAATTTTTTTCCAAGTTATTAGGGAGGATTTTGCTATAATTTATGTATAGTAGCGAAAACCCTAAAGAACTATTAATATTATTATACTTTTTTGAACTAGGGTGCAGTTGCGTCCAGAACGACGGCAAAAACATGCCGCATACAATGAATACTGCTATAAGTTGGCGTTGCCACTTCGAGACAAATGCTACAACATTTGCCTCGCACGTGACCAGACTTGCTTGTTTGCGTCTATAAAAACACATGATTTGAGCTGAGTATTATTATTATTATTATTTAAGTTCAACTTCTTAACATTAATTGCTGGAAATCATTCACCTATCCCTGTTACAAGTGGGGTGAGGCTCGAGCAAGATGCGAATATCTATCAAGACATCTTGCTGTTTAGTGCTGCAGAAATGTTCTTACAATTAATTTACTATAATAATAATAATAATTATTATTATTATTACTAGTACTATTACTATTGTTATTACTAATACTAGTACTATTATTATTATTACTATTACTAGTACTTTTGCAAGTACTATAACTATACCTATTACTATTGCTAGTACTTTTACTATTACCAGAACTATATTATAATAATAATAATAATTATTATTATATTTACTAATACTAGTACTATTACTATTGCTAGTACTAATGCTATTACTATTACTATTGCTAGTACTAATATTAGAACTATATTATAATAATAATAATTATTATTATATTTACTATTACTAATACTAGTACTATACCTATTACTATTACTATTGCTAGTACTAATGCTATTACTATTACTAATACTAGTACTATTATTATTATTACTATTACTAGTACTAATACTAGTACTATAACTATAACAATTATTATTACTATTACTAGAACTATATTATAATAATAATAATTATTATTATTATATTTACTATTACTAGTACTAATACTAGTACTATTATTATTATTACTGTTACTAGTACTATAACTATATCTATAACTATTACTATTACTATTATTATCCATCCTTGACTAAAAACAAAAAACATAGGTGCATTTATTTAATTGTATTTAAACCAATGTTTGCAAACACTTTATACGCAGTTTTTATACACATATTTAAATGTTTGCAAACAAATTATTGTAGGTCTGGACTAGGCTAAAAAAACCATATGGACTCCCTCGGTTCCTTGGAAGTTGTGCAGTAAAAACACAACATTACACACTTCTTTACGTGTATATAAATGAACCTGGTTTTACACAAAGCGATATTCCTAAATGTAATACAAAAATGCAATAAATTCAAGTGAAGTATGGGCAAGTTATTTAATTTATATGTATATGTATCTATATATCTATATATCTATATATCTATATATCTATATATCTATATATCTATATATCTATATATCTATATATCTATATATCTATATATCTATATATCTATATATCTATATATCTATATATCTATATATCTATATATCTATATATCTATATATCTATATATCTATATATCTATATATCTATATATCTATATATCTATATATCTATATATCTATATATCTATATATCTATATATCTATATATCTATATATCTATATATCTATATATCTATATATCTATATATCTATATAACTATATATCTATATATCTATATAAAGGTCATTTTATCGTCATACTATTCGTTATACTTTTGGGAGTGCGGCGATTAGGGCTAAAAGAAACCTTCTCTTTACATCGATATTTCGTTCAGACTCCAGAGCTTCATGAGGATTTACTAAAAAAAAAACAGACCGCGTTACAATGATGTACAAGTCATGATAATAATATATACATATTTGAAACAAGAGTGATAAAAGGTTAATAAAGTTAAAGTAATATAGTTTAAAGTTATTGTTATTATATATATATATATATATATATATATATATATATATATATATATATATATATATATATATATAAAATCTTCGTCAAATCGGCCGTTTTCACCTTATCGTTTTTCTTGCAAAACTAGGTAACTTCAAAACAAACTCATTGTTTATATCGTTATGTAAATTAGTGCAGTATGTAATAAAAACCTTGCTCTCGTATTAATATTAATATTCAATTAAAATCAAACAAAACACAACACGTTTACATAAATATTGATTTGTAGTGACTGCATCGGTCGATTAATGGTAACGGCGGCGGCGTCTGTTTGCGTTTATTACGATTTTTTTGTTGTCTTCTCGCCAGATGATATTGCAAAAAGAGTCGTTCCGCCTGCAGGACAAAAAGACGCGGAAGTGCTAAACGCATGCGCTCGGATCCGTTAAGTGAGTGCACGCGAGCACAAGGCCAAGGTCGTCGCTGGTACAGCTAACTTCTTGCTGCAGGATGGATTTTATAGACCACAGGCCATGGAAACAGACATTCAAACGATAAATTGATATTACTTTTTATAAATATATATATATATTTTTTTTTGTGGTAAGAATTTGTTTAACATTCTAATTCCTCTTATAGAAAAAGTTAGTGAAATATAACATATAGTAGTAGTTTTTATTAAATGTATTTATTAAATATCTCATTTTTTTTTAAATTCATACAAATAATTTTGGTGGCCAAGAGGTCGTCCGTGTCGTTCTGAGCATATGTTTTCGACATTTCGAAAATCACCTTTCACAGTTTTTCAGTCGAAATACTACGATAACAGATGAAATATAGCAATAACAGTTGAAATACTGCGGTAACAGTCGAAATTAAGCAAACAATAGACGAAATACAGCCATAACAGACGAAATACATTGATATCAGTCGAAATACTGTAATATCAGTCGAAATTAGGCAAATAACTGACGAAATACAGCAATAACAGAAGAAATATAGCAATTACAGTCGAAATTATACGATAACAGTCGAAATAACAGCAAATAACAGATGAAATACGACGATAACAGATGAAATACAGCGATAACAGACGAAATACAGCAATAACGATCGAAATACTGTAATAACAAACGAAATATAGCAATAACAGTCGAAATACTGAGATAACAGTCGAAATAAAGCAAATAACAGAAGAAATACAACGATAACAGATGAAATACACCGATAACAGACGAAATATAACGACAACAGTAGAAACAAAATAATTAACAGACGAAATACAGCGATAACAGACGAAAAATGGCCATAACAGACGAAATACAGCGATAACGATCGAAACACTATAATAACAGATGGAATATAGCAATAACAGTCGAAATACTGAGATAACAGTCGAAATAAAGCAAATAACAGACGAAATACAACGACAAAAGATGAAATATAGCGATAACAGACGAAATATAACGATAACAGTAGAAACAAAGCAATTAACAGACGAAATACAGCGATAACAGACGAAATATGGCAATAACATTCGAAATACTGAGATGACAATCGAAATAAAACAAATAACAGATGAAATAAGGAGATAACTGTCAAAATACTGCCATAGCAGTCGAATTTAGGCAAATAACTAACGAAATACAGCGATAATAGACGAAATATAATAATTACAGTCGAAATACAGCAAATAACAGAGGCAATTATGTGATAAAAGACGAAATACAGCAAATAACAGAGGCAATTATGTGATAAAAGACGAAATATATTAATAACAGCCGAAATACTGCGACAACAGTCGAAATAAAGGAAAGAACAGACGAAATACAACGATAACAGATAAAATAGTGCTAACAGACGAAATATAGCAATAATAGTCAAAATACAGCAAATAATAGACGAAATTCAACGATAACAGACGAACTATAGCGATAACAATCGAAATAATAGTTGAAATACTGCGATAATAGTCGAAATACTGTAAATAAAAGATGAAATACAGTAATAATAGGAGAAATAAGACGATAACATTTAAAATACTGAGATAACAGTCGAAATAGAGCAAATAACTGACGAAATACAGCGATAACTGTCGAAATACTGCCATAGCAGTCAAAATTAGGCAAATAACTGACGAAATACAGCGATAACAAACAAAATATAACAATTACAGTCGAAATGCTGCGATATCAATCGAAATACAGCAAATAACAGACAAAATATTGAGATAACAGACGAAATATAGCACTAGCAGTCGATAGACTGCGATATCAGTCGAAATAAAGCAAATAACAGACGAAATACAGCGATAACAGACGAAATATAGCAATAATAGTTGATATAGTGCGATTACAGTCGAAATACAGCAACAACGGTCGAAATACAGCGATAACAAAAGAAAAATAGCAATTACAGTCGAAATGCTGCGATAACAGTCGAAATAAAACAAATAAAAAACGAAATACAGCGATAACAGATGAATTACAACGATAGCAGACTAAATACAGCGATAACAGACGAAATATAGCAATAACAGTCGAAATACAGCAAATAACATACGAAACTCAAAGAAAAATAGCGATAACAATCGAAATAATGCGATAACAGTCGAAACACTGTAAATAACAGACGAAATATAGTGATAACAGAAGAAATATAGTGATAACATTCGAAATACTGAGATAACAGTCGAAATAAAGCAAATAACAGACGAAATACAGCGATAACAAAAGAAATAGAGCAATTAGAGTCGAAATGCTGCGATAACAGTCGAATATAGCAAATAACAGACGAAATACTGTGATGAACAGACATAATATAGTAATAACAGTCGAAATATAGCGATAACAGTCGAAATACTGCGATAACTGATGAAATATAGCAATAAAAGTTGACATACGGCGACAACAGTCGAAATAAAGCAAGTAATAGAAGAAATACAGCGATAACAAAAGAAATATAGCAATTACAGTTGAAATGCTGGGATAACAGTTGAATATAGCAAATAACTGACGAAATACTGTGATGAATAGACGTAATATAGTAATAACAGTCGAAATATAGCGATAACAGTCGAAATACTGCGATAACTGATGAAATATAGCAATAAAAGTTGACATACGGCGACAACAGTCGAAATAAAGCAAGTAATAGAAGAAATACAGCGATAACAAAAGAAATATAGCAATTACAGTTGAAATGCTGGGATAACAGTTGAATATAGCAAATAACTGACGAAATACTGTGATGAATAGACGTAATATAGTAATAACAGTCGAAATATAGCGATAACAGTCGAAATACTGCGATAACAGATGAAATATAGCAATAACAGTTGACATACTGCGATAACAGTCGAAATAAAGCAAGTAATAAAATAAATACAGCGATAACAACAGAAATATAGCAATTACAGTTGAAATGCTGCGATAACAGTTGAATATAGCAAATAACAGACGAAATACTGTGATGAACAAACGTAATATAGTAGTAACAGTCGAAATATAGCGATAACAGTCGAATACTGCAGATGAAATATAGCAATAACAGTTGACATACTGCGATTGCTGCGATAACAGTCGAAATAAAGCAAGTAATAGAAGAAATACAGCGATAACAAAAGAAATATAGCAATTATAGTCGAAATGCTGCGATAACAGTCGACATAAAACAAATAAGAGACAAAATACAGCGATAACAGATGAAATACAACGATAGCAGACTAAATACAGCGATCAAAGACGAAATATAGTAATGACAGCCGAAATAAAGCAAATAACAGGTGAAATATAGTGATAACAGATGGAATATAGCAATAACAGTCGAAATAAAGCAAATAATACACGAAATTCAAGCGATAACAATCGAAATAATGCAATAACAGTCGAAATACTGTAAATAACAGACGAAATACAGTGATAACAGAAGAAATATATCGATAACATTCGAAATACTGAGATAACAGTCGAAATAAAGCAACTAACAGACGAAATACAGCGATAACTGTCGCAATACTGCCATAGCAGTCGAAATTAGGCAAATAACTGACGAAATACAGCGATAACAGATGAAATATAACAATTAAAGTCGGAATGCTGCGATAACAGTCTTAATACAGCAAATAACAGGCGAAATACTGCTATAACAGTCGAAATATAGCGATAACAGTCGAAATACTACGATAACAGACGAAATAAAGCAAATAACAGACGAAATATAGCGTAAGCAGATGAACTAAAGCAAATAACAGACGAAAAACAGCGATAACAGATGAAATATGGCGATAGCATTCGAAATACTGAGTTAACAGTCGAAATAAAGCAAATAATAGACGAAAAACAGCGATAACAGACGAAATACAGTAACAACGGTCGAAATACAGCAAATAATAGACCAAATTCAGCGATAACAGACTAAATATAGCGATACCAATGGAAATACTGACATAACGGTCGAAATAAAGCAAGTAACAGACGAAATACAACATCATGTGATGATTAATCAATGGTATTTCACTATGTAAACGTAACTTTTGAAAAAATTGTGACATTTGACACAAGGCAGTATTACACTAGCGTTTGCAGACCGTGGGGCATGCCAAACGTACCAACGTATACCAAAACACTTGCTGGCACACAGTGTGAAACATATTCACAATCAGCATTTATTCTAAGGAATATTTATTTACTAATAATTAATAACTTTTAAATTTAAATGGCTTGAATTGATTCACTTAATGCTTATTCAATTGTATTTACTAGTCCGTCAGCAGTAATCGCAAATTGATTACGCGGTCAATCGCTACCGGCAGGAGCTATTATGAAATATTGATGGCGAGGCAATAATTTTCATTATTTAGCCACATCTACCGCGCTCTACTTAAGACGGCGAGTAAATAAAACACATACATACACAAAGTGCCAGATGGGTATAATTTTATTTAACAACAACCGGCTTCGCATTGTGCAATCAACTATTATTATAAGCACACCAACACAATCTTTAGGGAAATCACAAACAAAAGGGAAGAGTTTAGCCTCTAATGTCCAACTCCGCCTCAAGGCGGACCACGATTAATCGCATATAATTGATATAACGATGCTTTTAAATATTTTATAACTTCTATGCCCAATGTCTTAAGGCGGGCATACCTTTAGCAGGTGTACCAAGTGACGGTATACCGATTGCCAATATTTGAATAAAGATTTATTCATACATACATCAACGGTCGTTAATTATATGAGGAGCATTTTTCACGACGATAAAAAACTTGGGCATTAGAGGGTTAAATGTCTACCTGTATTTTTGTTCTATTAGTAACTTTTTATAATTTTTATTAGATAATTTTATATAGAATACTAGGAGAAATTGCCGTCATACGACGGGGTATGATGAATCAATATGAATGTAAACTATTTAGGAAAAATAATGCTTTCGATCAGAAACTAATTTATAACGTGATATTGTGCCTTCACTGCAACACCAGTTTCATTCAGAAATGCTTATTGTACCACGGCCAATATATAAATAAATTTTTAATTTGAAAAAAAATGCACCATGTTACAGTAAAGCCTTGGTTTCCTAGAAAGCGGTGTCGACAAAAGCGGCCGTATTTCACGTCATTTTGACGTCACACATTTCGTTTATGTATATTTAAATAAATCTGGTAATCCAGAGAGCTGTATACTTCAAAGTATTGAGGAAATGCCATGAATTACACTGGAATCTGGTGAGTTATTCAAATTACATGTACTTTAAACGTATATTGTAATGTGTAAATGACGTCAAAAACGACCGTATTTATCGACACCGCTTGCTAGGAAACCAGGATTTAAGAGGTGCACTTTCGCGACCTAAGGTAGCTGATAAGGAAAATATATGTTCAAACATACACATCTTTCTTAAGTAGTTAATACATTGCGAACGATCGACCAAAATTGGCTTCACGATCGATTTGTTGGCCACCCCTGATATAAGCACTTATTGACTACTACTAAATTGCTTCCAGTGTCATAGCCATGAATAGCCCGACATCTACCTGAAGTCATTGTTTTAAAAGTAATAAAATTTGATGCTATTTATATTAAAGCAAGTAATGCAGTTTTACATGCAAGTTCAATATACATTGATTTCAATCTATTTTGCCTCTACTTTATTTACAACCCTCGTATATTGCAATTTCTAATAATGCAAGGCGACAGTATTTATGATTATAAATCTTAGAAAATTGAATTTCTCAAACAAATTTTGTTCATCCCTTATCGGGAGTCTCACGCAGATAGCCAGTGTCGCATGATGTAATAAATAACATTTCTTACGCTTGATAACTTCCTCACTGGCTGCTATAAATCGCTAAATGTGTTTATGATTAGAGATAACGGTGCAATTACAGAAATCCGTCAACAGCATAATTACAAAAACAATTATGATATACCATATTTACTTTATACTACTAGGTAAACATACATGCTGCTTCATACGATTAGCAAACAATTATTGTAAATAATTAAAAATCTTGTTATTTATATTAAAAATTGATTATAATAATATTGTTCTTACATGTTATAGAGAGTATCATTACAATTTTGTATAAAATGATATGGAATGTTTTAAAGAAATTGGCGTAAAAGTTCTTCAAGCTAAGATAACTTAAATTTTATTATATATATATATATATATATATATATATATATATATATATATATATATATCTATATCTATACATATATAATAAAATTAAAGTTATCTTAGATTGGAGAACATTTTCGCCATTTTTTGATATCTCAAGCACTCTGTTGGAATATTATTCTCTAGAGGGCACTACCTGGTGATCCTGAAGACATGAGCATGTTGACGGTTATTACCATATGGGTGTGCATTGCTAATTGATGTGGAGCCGCCAGATGGCGTTTAACTTCCCTCTTCGAGGGAATACTATTTTTATATATAATATATTAGCGAATTAGCGACAAATTTCAATCTGATGTAATGCACTGGTGTGAACAAAGTTGCCTGTCTTGAAACTATAATATGGGGCAGCACTGTATGTGTCAAATCCGACAAGGTAACAATTGCGTATCAGCATATCTACATTGTGCTTATACAATTTATATGTCCTTTTGTATACAATTCATGCGTTCAACGGGCCACACTCACTATATTTTCTCTCTAAAAATTATGTTCTCTCAGAAGATCATGGATATCCCTATAATATAAAAATTAAGAGACAATGTTTTAAGAATAAGATTCAATTCCTCAGCGGAAACTGCATTTTGAACTAACATATATTTAGACCAAGTAAAAAGTGTAATAAGAATAGTTGTCAGTATGAAGGGATAATTAATCCATCATATCGACGACGACGACGATGGGAATTTTATCTAGTAAATACAATCATTCATATTCGTATTCTGTTTTGTATTGAAACAACGGTAAAACCGCGACGACGCGATCGCTGAATCATAATTCACATTGAAAGTGAGATTCTGAAAGGGAAAGTTGCGCGAGCGAGCAGAAAAAAAAATGATATGGCTGGAATGAGTGCGAGCGAAGTGGGTTAGATGTTGTGCTGGCTGTATGTGTATGTGTGTGTAAGTGTGCGAAAACCGAAAGTGAACACGAACCGTGTCAATGGGTTTGTGGTTCGTCCAGCTCGTTTGCGTTCCGCAGACGGCATGAGGTTGGATAATTAATGGAAATCTTAATTACATCAACGACATTTTCGCTCAGACCGGCTGCTTATTATTATTAAACTTACTTAACCAATCATATGGCGGTAATTGCAGATTCAATGTTGTTTATGGTTTCATTTCAGTGCTGATATACATCGAGGATTTGTTTATAAGTTAAAACATTGCGAGCGATTGAGAAAATTTGACTTGTTTGCCACCCCTGGTATGATATTCGAAAAATTATTATAGGAGAAGCCACTAGACATTATGTATTAAAATAATAACGAGACCACTATACTGTATCTAGTATAATGGTTTCAGTTTTACATGCAAGTTCAATATACATTGATTTCTAACTATTTTGCCACTACTTTATTTACAACCCTCGTATATTGCAATTTTTACTAGATACAGATATAGAAACAAAAAGTGGAATTTCACATTTTTGTTAAGTCCGTGCTGTGTACCTACAGTAGGATCCTCAAATCGATTCTAGAACCTCCTCCCGACCTTGAGAAACTGTGAAACCTCCTCCTCATATTTGATCTGCCTGTAGATCAGAGGAGCAGGCTCCAGAATCGCTTTTCAAGGCCATAAGAGAGGTAATTGAAGCGGCTTCTTCCACCTATCAAAAGACAAAAAAGATTTGCGAAAAAAAAAGATTTAATAGATCGTATTGCCAATTATGAGATGTTACCCCATTCGACGGTAGAAGCCAACTGAGATAATTGGACGTCAAGGTGAAGATTCAACCTGTATATGTTGAATCTTCACCTTCACCACATCTGTTTAGATGTTGTCCATGACAACCTGGAATATAAGGGTGTAATGGCTCGAGTGAAGGTGTCATTGGTCATGAGTAGCAGACTGGTGTCACTGGTCATGAGTAGGAGGCTGATGTCATTGGTCATGAATAGGAGGCTGGTGTCATTGATCATGAGTAGGAGGCTCGTGTCATTGGTCACGAGTAGGAGGGTGGTGTCATTGGTCATAAGAAGGAGGCTGATGTCATTGGTCATGAGTAGGAGGCTGGTGTCATTGGTCATGAGTAGGAGGCTGGTGACATTGGTTATGAGTAGGAGGCTGGTGTCATTGGTCATAAGTAGGAGGCTGGTGTCATTGGTCATGAGTAGGAGGCTGGTGTCATTGTTCATGAGTAGGAGGCTGGTGGCATTGGTCATGAGTAGGAGGCTGGTGTCATTGTACATGAATAGAAGGCTGGTGTCATTGGTCATGAATAGGAGGCTGGTGTCATTGGTCATGAGTAGGAGGCTGGTGTCATTGGTCATGAGTAGGAGGCTGGTGTCATTGGTCATGAGTAGAAGGCTGGTGACAATGACATTAATGAAATGTTAACCCTTCGATAAATATAAGGCGACTGAGGTAATTGAACCGCTTCTACTTGAATAGAGAAGGGTGTAGACCCATTCGACCACTTTTGTAATATCTAACCTATTGGTGCATAGGGTTTGTGCCTTTAAGTTGCAGTTACTACTACTACTAAAGTTATAATGTTTACATCGCACACACACACACACATGATTTTGTCTGTCTACCACTTAGTTTTTATAGAGAGAGAGAGTGTGTATATATCAGAGTTATGATTACAATAGAACGCTGACCACCTCAACCGAACCGAAGATAATCCGCCTGTTACAAAACAGCTCTAATTGTTGCGCCAGCGCCGACGATCAAGCGGCGAATTCACATGAATTAAGGCTCGCGTTTACATAACGGCGGCGTAAGTAGAGCATGCGCCCGCGCTCTACCGTGCAACCCGTTGCCGCCATTTACCATTTTCGAACAATGCTGGGGCCCGCCGCCGTTTCCCCCCCGCGCACGTTCTGAAAACGACAACGATGCCAGGTATAATCCAGAATTCATAATTCGTTTTCATTTATTCAAACAAAAAAAAAACCAAATAATACACGAGCGTGTGCGATTGTTACGCAGTTGCTTAATTAATTATTTAATTAGGTAAAATCAGCGGGGTCCTTTCAAAATTATATCATTAATGGGCGCGTAAAAAGTTGTCTTGGAGGAATGTGAAAACGTTAATGAGATGATTATATATGTACGTATACATGTTAACTGCATTTTGGTTTAAATAGGTTTAATATAAATGAGGACCCAGCTTAATGGCCGACGTACTGAGCATTCGCCGCGATGAGGTTCGAACTAAGGGGAACCTTAGTTCGAACCTGCTACAAAACAGCTACAAAACAGCTTATAATCAGAGACCTGATACCTGATTTATTAAACATATCTCTGTTTATCATTGCCAACTGTATGTATCAACAATAAGAAGGGCACTAAATGTAACACCGACAATAAAGTACATAGAGGAAAGACAATTAGGATGGTGGGGACACATAATTAGGCAGAGACAGCACCAGCCAAAAGAATATGGAGAGCTAAAATCAAAAACAAGAAAAAAGGAAAACCAAGAGAAAAATGGGATGAAACTATAGCAGAACTATGAGAAAGGAAAGGAAACAACTGGAAGGAAGCAAAGGCACTGGCAATAAATAGAAGAGAATGGAAAAAAATTCTAAAAGAATAGAGGAAAATGCAAACCTTTACACCACACTGTGGTAGAAAAGGCAAGCGTGATATAATGTATCAACAACAATCAATAACAAAATAATTTATTGTGAGGGATACATTTGGTTCTTCGCCTCAAAAGGTAGCCATCCGACGACAGTTATATACAAAACAGTGTTACGTAAAAATCGTGCCTGAAGAAGTTGCACGTTTCGCCGGGTAAAATTATGCAGCATGTTATTTGCGCTTGATTATTTTAGCAAATACACCAAAAGCGTCGTGCACGATGTTACTAGAAGAATAATAAGGACACGGAGTTGTCTAGTTGCTAACGAAGACCAACGTTATTTACATTTCGTTTTATCAAATTAATTATAAGCATCGCTTTTTTTTGGTGATAACGCCCAGAAAAAAGCGCATGTTTTTATCATGCTCAGTGATAAAGTCGGACGCAGCGAAAACAGTTACAGTTATCATCTGCAAAAAGTGTTATGTTATAATTTGTATAGTATTTGTGTAGAGTGTAGAGGTTGTATCAAAAATTGACATGATATCTGCTGTTATTTTGCTTGAATGACCTGCATTTTTAAAATTATTTTAAGAAGAACAACAAAATGCTTTAGATACACAATACCAGGTGATTTCTTTTACTTTTTGAATATAACAGTGACGTATAAATTACATTTGGTAATACATCAACATGTTTTCAGTATAGCTGACCATTTGTAGCAATTTTCAATAACTACAAATCGATTGATAGCTGTTTTAATAAAATATGTTCGTAAATAAATGTGATTGTAATTTTAAAAATTCGCCAAAAATACAATTTTTTGTTTAGCAATTTCAACTTTAATTTGATGATTCATCAACATGTTTTCACTATAGCTGACTATTTGTAGCAATATTCAATAGCTACAAATCGATTTATAGCTGTTTTAATAAAACATGTTTGTAAATAAATGTGATTGTAATTTTGAAAATTCGCCAAAAATTTATTTTTTGTTTAAAAATTTCAACTTGTATTTGGCGATTCATCAACATGTTTATAATATAGCTGACAATTTTTAGCAATTTTCAATAGCTACAAATCGATTTATAGCTGTTTTAATAAAATATGTTTATAAATAAATGTCATTAAAATTTTTAAAATTCGCCAAAAATACATTTTTTTGTTTAACAATTTCGACTAGTATTTGGTGATTCACCAACATGTTTTCACTATAGCTGACAATTTGTAGCAATTCTCAATAGCTACAACTCGATTTATAGCTGTTTTAATAAAATATGCTTCTAAATAATGTGATTGTAATTTAAAAAATTCGCCAAAAATACAATTTTTTGTTTAAAAATTTCAACTTGTATTTGGTAATACATCAACATGTTTTCACTACAGCTGACCATTTGTAGCAACATTCAATAGCTATAAATCGATTTATAGTTGTTTTAATAAAATATGTTTATAAATAAATGTGATTGAAATTTTAAAAATTCTTCAAAATTACAATTTTACAAATCGATTTGTAGCTCTTGAATGTTGCTACAAATTATCAGTTACACAGTTACGTGTATGAATTCTTGTCAATTGTTAATAAATGTCCAAATGCGACGGGCAATCAAGATGAAAACCATGCTAAATTTAAACCAAAACCCGACAATTATAAACGCAAGGTATATAATCATCTGAATTTTGCTCTCTTTATTTGGATGTTGCATAAGCACATATCTCTCTCTATCATCATGTTTACCATCTGACCACTTGTTTGTCCCGTTTCGGTTTATTTTGGGCGTCCAGATTTAGGCCGACGGCGGCGACGGAAGCGGCACTGAGACACGGGCTAGGAAAACTTAAAACCGCACGGTAAAAATAAGGAAGTGGGTCAAATGCTCCAGAACGCGGGGAGATGCACTCGGGCTAGATTATTAATAGAGTTGCTATTAATAAAAAAAATAAATACGAGAAGGAGGAGGTGGATTAAATCTTTATGGGGGATCGAATAGAATCGGAAATAGCATTCAATGTTTCTGGGTTTCGAATTAGCAGTGTTGTTTCTGAAGTTTTATTCACATTCTAGATGTTATTCAATATAAATATATATATATATATATATATATATATATATATATATAAAATTACCATACGTTCGGTTACCAAAAAGTAGAAATTTTTAAACAAAAAAATGTATTTCTGGCGAATTTTTAAAATTACTATCACATTCATTTACAAACATATTTTATGAAAACAGCTATAAATCGATTTATAGCTATTGAATATTGCTACAAAACGTTAGCTATAGTAAAAACATATTGGTGAATCACCAAATACCAGTTGAAATTTTTAAACAAAAAAATGTATTTTTAGCGAATTTTTAAAATTAAAATCACATTTATTTATCAACACATTTTATTAAAACAACTACAACTCAATTTGTAGCTATTGAAAATTGATACAAATTGTCAGCAGTAGTGAAAACATGTTTATAAATCTCCAAACACAAGTTGAAATTTTTACACAAAAAATTGTAATTTTGGCGAATTTTTAAAATTTCAATCACATTTATTTATAAACATATTTTATTAAAACAGCTACAAATCGATTTATAGCTATTGAATGTTGCTACAAATGGTCAGCTGCAGTGAAAACATGTTGATGTATTACCAAATGCAAGTTGAAATTTTTAAACAAAAAATTGTATTTTTGGCGAATTTTTTAAATTACAATCACATTTATTTATAAATATATTTTATTAAAACAGCTATAACTCAATTTTTAGCTATTGAATATTGCTACAAATGGTCAGCTATAGTGAAAACATGTTGCTGAATAACCAAGTACACGTTGAAATTGTTAAACAAAAAATTGTATTTTTGGCGAATTTTAAAAATTACAATCACATTTATTTAAAAAACATATTTTATTAAAACAGCTATAACTCTATTTGTATCTATTGAATATTGCTACAAATTGTCAGCTATAATGAAAACATGTTTATGAATCACTAAATACAAGTTGAAATTTTTAAACAAAAAAATGTATTTTTGGCGAATTTTTAAAATTTTAATCACATTTATTTATAAACACATTTTATTAAAACAGCTATAACTTGATTTGTAGCTATTGAATATTGCTACAAATGGACAGCTATAGTGAAAACATGTTGCTGAATCACCAAATACACGTTGAAATTGTTAAACAAAAAATTGTATTTTTGGCGAATTTTTAAAATTACAATCACATTTATTTATAAACATATTTTATTAAAACAGCTATAACTTGATTTGTAGCTATTGAATATTGCTACAAATTGTCAGCTTTATTAAAAACATGTTGATGAATCACGAAATACAAGTTGAAATGTTTAAACAAAAAATTGTATTTTTGGCGAATTTTTAAAATTACAATCACATTTATTTAGAAACATATTTTATTAAAACAGCTATAACTTGATTTGTAGCTATTGAATATTGCTACAAATTGTCAGCTATATTAAAAACATGTTGATGAATGCCTAACTATAAGTTGAAATGTTTAAACAAAAATTTGAATTTTTGGCGAATTTTTAAAATTACAATCACTTTTATTTACAAACATATTTTATTAAAACAGCTATAAATCGATTTATAGCTGTTGAATATTGCAACAAATTGTCAGGTATAGTGAAAACATGTTTATGTATCACCAACCACAAGTTGAATTTTTTAAACACAAAATTGTATTTTAGGTGAATTTTTAAAATTACAATCACATTAATTACAATCACATTTATTACAAAAAAGTATACTTCTTTTATTGCAGCCATTGCTGCAACGGGCCACTAGTTTTATTAAAACAGCTATAAATCGATTTGTAGCTATTGAATATTGCTACAAATTGTCAGCTATTGTGAAAGCATGTTGATGAATTGCCAAATACAAGTTGAAGTTGTTGAACAAAAAAATGTATTTTCGATTTATAGCTGTTTTAATAAAATAAATGTGCTGAAATTTAAAAAATTCGCCACAAATAAATATTTTTGTTTAATAATTTCAACATGTATTTGGACATTTACTAACAATTGACAAGAATTCACTTACGTAACACTGTTTGAAAATACGTGTAAAATTATATAGTTCCTCAAACATTATTAATTCGCAAGATTCACATTCAAATTTACAAAAAAATAAAACAACTGCACGGTTATAGCCATTTGTAAGCATTGCTTAAATTGTTTTTAACTTTCCATTTCATAGCCTACATAAAGCTCTGTTTATAAATGGCAACGTCGGATTATGTGTCAAAGTTGTCAAAAGTGAGGTTATAATCACAAATTGGAAAATAACTGAAAAGTTATCTGGTTTATATATAGGCTACCCATGAATGTCGGATTTTTCTCATGAGCCAGTTGAATGCATTATCATTTTAAAGAGAAAACCCCAAAAGTAATTTTCCAATCCTAGTTTCGTTCTTTTTCCTGAGAAAATTAAGGATTCGAAAAAAGAAGGAAGCAGAATCACGACTTGCAGTAGCTATACAATAGATTCGGTTGTATAAAAACGAGGCAGCTATAGCCCTTGATTATATTATTAGATGTTGCAAAAATTGTTTATAACTTTTCACTTCATAGCCATTTAATTTTTGATAACTTTGACATATAATGCGACGTTGTCATATATAAGGCAACGTCGCATTATATGTCAAAGTTTTCAAAAGTGAGGTTATAAACACAAATTGGCAAATAACTCAAAAGTTATCTGGTTTATATAACCGAGCCCTACTGTTACTCGTATTCATGAACGTTTAAAAATAAAGCTCCTTTAAATGCAATGTCGAATATTATCAAATATTGTCAATTATTGTCAAATATCGTCAAATACTGTCAAATATCGTCAAATATTGCCAAATATCCTCAAATATTGTCAAATATCGTCAAATATCGTTTAAATATAGTCAAAAATTATCAAATATTGTCAAATATCGTTAAATATTGCCAAATATTGTCAAATGTCGTCAAATATTCTTAAATATTGTTTAAATATGCTCAAATATAATCAAAAATTATCAAATACTGTCAGACATCGTCAAATATTCCCAAATATTGTCAAATATCGTCCAATACTGTCAAATATCGTCAAATATTGCCAAATATTCTCAAATATCGTCAAATATTGCCAAATATTGTCAAATGTCGTAAAATATTCTCAAATATTGTTTAAATATGCTCAAATATAATCAAAAATTATCAAATACTGTCCAACATCGTCAAATATTGCCAAATATTGTCAAATATCGTCAAATACTGTCAAATATCGTCAAATATTGTCAAATATCGTCAAATATTCTCAAATATCGTTTAAATATGCTCAAAAATTATCAAATATTGTCAAATATCGTCAAAACCTACATTTCATCATTGTACGTATTGACATTGTGAATTGTGCAAATTTTGATAAGCGACTTTGACAATTGAAAGAATATACATTCGAAACGAGTGGTGTCAGGAATTTTGCATTTAAGGAAGCTTTATTTTTAAAAAACCTTCATGAATACGGGTCACAGACTAGGGTTTGGTTATATATACCACATCACTTTTGAGTTACTTTCCAAATTGTGATTATAACCTCATTTTTGATAATTTTGACACATAATGCGACGTTGCCATATAATAAACAGAGCTCATGTAGGCTATGAAATGAAAATGAAGTGAAAACAATTTGTGCAATATTGTTAGATGTTGTTTTTAACATTTTTTAATCAAGGGTTATAATTACCTCGTCTTTATACAACCGAGTAGGGATATTGTATATGTATTTTGCTGTATTGGTATATTAACTATTTAAAGAGACTCAAGTCGTTTTTTTGCTTCCTTCTTTTATTCGATCATCAACTTTATTTTTTGTCGAAAAAAGAACGATAATAACTCGATAGAAAATTACTTTAGGGGTTTCCTCTTTAAAATGGTAATGCTTTCGACTGAGAGCCATGAGAAAAGTGGTCACATATATGTGGTTATAATACTTGTGTCTCACATGAGTTTTCTTTGTTGGTTTTGGAATTTTTCGTTGCATACAATTAAGCGGCGGCGCGTTACGTGCAGCCTTGGGAACGGCAAAAAGCAAAGGAGATCGGGGCGGTTACGTAACCGGCGGCTAAGTGAACTACTGCTTCACACTTCATTTGCCAAGTGTGCCCCGCTCGCCGTGTCTTTTTCCAGCTCCAGAGTGCGCTCTATGGAGCCTACACGCTCGCCGTTTGGGTCTAGATGCGCCCTCAACCGTGACTGTTGTAGTCAACACGGCACACTCGTCCCCCCCGTATTAAATGTTAAACGACTAAATCACATGTAGAGAACATTTAATTAATATTATATGATTAGTTATTTATACAAGAGCTCACAAATATATCATCATTTTTATGCAAAATACCTCGATGTTAGTATTCTCGAATTTTCTACCTATTCACTGGTTATCAAGTAGCTGTTGTGTTATGCTATCAATGAAGTTATTTTGAGGGAACTAAGTTTGAATTGTAATTGTATTCGAATAATCAAATCATTCTCATTACTTAATATACACACCTCGTATGTTTTGTATGGTTCTTAATTGGTGCTCTGTGAGCTTGTTGAAAGTCCTCCAGAAATTATGAATGCCGAAATTTAATGTTGGCTCATCTAATGTATATGATTAACAACAACAATTTATACGAAGAATTTAAAGTAGCTATATCAACTATTAGACCTAAATGTCGAATATTATGATATATTGTCAATTATTGTCAAATAGTGTCAAATATTGCCAAATATTGTCAAATATCGTCAAATACTGTCAAATATCGTCAAATATTGCCAAATATCATCAAATATTGTCAAATATTGTCAAATATTGTCAAATATCGTCAAATATCGTTTAAATATAGTCAAAAATTATCAAATACTGTCAAATATCGTTAAATATTGCCAAATATTCTTAAATATTGTTTAAATATGCTCAAATATAATCAAAAAATATCAAATACTGTCACACATCGTCAAATATTCCCAAATATTGTCAAATATCGTCAAATACTGTCAAATATCGTCAAATATTGCCAAATATCGTCAAATATTGTCAAATGTCGTAAAATATTCTCAGACCTAAAAAATTTCTATCTTTATACGACTATCAGTCGTGAGGATTTTTCTTCTCTGAAAAACTATGATTCGCGAAAATTCGCTTCGATGGTGTTTCGAACTCAGGCTCCCCAATGTTAAAATAGAATACAGACGGCGCCTCTAACCACTCAGCCACTGATGTGGTTTTTTTTTATTATTAGACCTAATATCGCTGAAATCTACAAATGCCGACAATCTCAGGTATCACATTAAATGATTTTCGCAATTTCAAACAAATATGTTATATTATCAGTTTAGTTTTTAATAAAATGTCTTGAGAATTTTACGATTCATAGTTTAACTGAATAAAATGGGATTAAGCATGTAAGCCACAAATTTCAAATTATCAACATGATGAATATAGCTGTGTTAGAATATAATCTGAAAGTCACAAACAATTTCAAGTGTTGAAAGGTGATTTATAGCACTTTTTATAATTAAAATATAAACATTATACGAATTTCATAGTTTAACTGACTAAAATGGGATTAATCATGTAAGCTACGGGTTTTAAATTAACAATATAATGAACATAGCTATATTAGAATATAATCTAAAATACACAAACAATTTCATGTGTTACAGCACTTTTTGTAATCACTTGAGAATTTTACGAATTTTATAATTTAACTGAATACAATCGAATTTTAACTAGCTACAAGTTTCAAATTAACAACATGGTGAATTTAGCTATATTAAAATATAATCTGAAATGTATGAACAATTTGAAGTCTTGAAAGTTGATTTATAACATTTTTTCTAATGAAAACTTGAGAAATTTACGAATTTGATGATTTCACTGACTAAAATGGAATTAACCATGTAAGCTACCCGTTTCAACTTTTCAACATGGTGAATATAAATATATTAGAATATAATTTGAAATTCACGAACAATCTGAAATGTTGAAAGGCGATTTATAGCATTTTTTTGTAACCAAAACATGAGAATTTTACCAATTTTATAGTTTAACTAACTAAAAGGGGATTAAGTATTAATATTAATTAATATGATTAACGCCAGATGGCGTTGAACTTTCTCCCTAGAGAGAAATTTGCATTACTTTGTAAATTTATTAGCTTTTGATTATTAGGTAAACCACATGGAATTTAGTGTCAATCAAGAATTGAACTGTCGTTTGGATCCTTGATTTTTGTGCTCCGCGAATTTTTCCTATGATCAAACGTGCCCCCTGACTTCAAAACGATTAAGAATCACCGATATAGATACAAAACAGAGTAATACTCAAAAATTCCATAATCATAAATTTTCTGAGAGTGCTCTGACCGCGGTGTCAACCACCGATAATTTATCTGGGCAATAAAAAACGCCTGCATATTGCAGAAAAAGGCGCTCGATGATTTTTTTTTGCAATGTGTACTTGATAACGTGCCGGGAATGCAAACTTATCGCGATGCCATTGTGCGGAGGTATTAATCTATATTTGCCGAGCCGCATAAAAAAAAACATGCATTATTATTTTCTCGTTATGTAAACAGAATGACAAGTTTGCGGATTTTTTTCTGCGCGCTCGCGCGTTTTTTTCTCCTATCGTTCACTCACCCCCGCGGCGCATACACACACACATACATACCATACGGGGTCCACGAACTTTTTATCGTCCTGTCGCAATTGTTGCAATCGAGATTTTGTGCAAAATTGTTTTCAATTGCAAATTATGAATGTATAATCTAATTTGTTCGAAAATTACTATTTAGCTGTAAAATTTCGTACAAAATGTGCTTTATAAATTTTTTGCCAAATAGTACAACCGAATATTTGCACATGTGCAAAATTTCCAATTTTCTATTTTTTTGAATGGTTGCGAAACTATTGGCGATTCAAACGTTAACGATTTTTTTCCGAGTTCTCTATCTATAAACACAGAACAAGTACAGAAAAGTTGGCAGCAATGGTTACTTTCCGCACTAGTACGGGAAGTAGTTTTCCCGCATCATTGCGGGAAATGACTTAGTCTTAGGACATGAGTACAAAAACATAATTACTTGTAACTGTAATGTTGTGAAAACCTCTGCATAAAGAAAGTACCACCACATTACACAGCTACTTTAAAATCATAACGTTTATTAAAAAAATTGAAGAAGAAAGAAAAAAATCCACAAAACGTGTATTTACCTCCGTCATATCTCGACGACGCGTACTTTTTTTTATCGTCTGTTTGCATAGGCGTTTGTTTGCGGAAGATTAGCGCGGGCCCCGACTTAATCATGCGCGTGCAAACAATTGCGATCGGAAAAGTGCGCGGCCCGAAAGGAAGCGGGAGGCGCTGAAAAAAAAATTTCACCGCTTATCGCCGGAAATTCACATTTAGATTAGACGGGATCTTCAAGTGTTGTTTATTATTCCGCGAATTTATCTATCATTATACTGGAAAATATTCATATGTGTATGTAACGGCATGTGCCCAACTTTGTCAGCTACGATGAGATTTAGTTTGGTTGAGTTTTGAGCGTACTCATAAAATTATTCAAATGTACACACATTACAAATAGGGCGATAGAAAGGTGAACTTTATGGACACGAAACTCCTGTATTTCTATGATACAACTAACCACCTAGGAGGAAAGTTAAACGCCATCTGGCGGCACCACATCAATTAGAAATGTACACCCATATGGTAATAACACAGTAAAAAAAAAATGTATATGCACAGTGCTGAATATGTTTTTATTCATTTAAGAATATATTAAAAATATAATTTTGTGAATTATACAATTGACAATTGAAGAGTTAAACACAACTAACAAATATCAAATTCTAAACGAAGATTCGATTTTGTTTTGTTTCCATGGCTATAGCGACTTTTACTTTAAAACAGTCACTGTGATTCCTTTATATCTTTAAAAGCAATTTCCTTGAAAAATTGCTTATATAACCTTATAAAAATGTTATACGATCGTAAAGAGAATTAATCGAATAATATAAATTCTGCAAAAAAAAAGTATTTGTCATTTGAGAAACAAAAGTTGTAAACACTTCCGGACAAACAGGAAATGAATGTTAACACAAAACCGTTTGGAAAATATTTAATCGTCAATAGTGAAATAAAGAAGTTACAGAGTGTTCCCTTTTATTTGGATCACACTGTATATATAAGCCGTTTTCGTTTATCGCCCGGGAGTTATTCTGATGTATTCTCAGCTAGCTAAGACCAGCCTAGAACAGCTTCTTAACGATAAACAAATGCACCTATAGCAATAATTTAATTGTTGATAGATTAATGCATGCTTAAACTGTTTTCGATTATAACTGTGTGCTGCTCCGGGCTTATTATCTCTTGTTCCGAAATTCATTTATTAGTTCCTTCTGTGTATTTTCCTGTAAATGGGTAACTGTTGGGAAATAAAATGTTATTATTATTATTAATAGAACAAGAGATAATAAGCCTTGTCTAAAACAGCCTTAACACAATCAGATATTTTTTTGTGTATTCATGTATTCATAATTAATTAATTGTTAATAGATTAATGCATGCTTAAGCTGTTTTCGTTTATCACTGTGTGCTGCTCCGGGCTTATTATCTCTTGTCCCGAAATTCATTTATTAGTTTCTTCTGTGTATTTTCCTGTAAATGGGTAACTGTTGGAAAATAAAATGTTATTATTATTATTATTAATAGAACTAGAGATAATAAACCTTGTCTAAAACAGCCTTAACACAATCAGATATTTTTTTATGTGTATTCATGTATTCATAATTAATTAATTGTTGATAGATTAATGCATGCTTAAGCTGTTTTCGATTATAACTGTGTGCTGCTCCGGGCTTATTATCTCTTGTTCCGAAATTCATTAGTTCCTTCTGTGCATTTTCCTGTAAATCGGTTACTGTTGGAAAATAAAATGATGTTATTATTATTATTATTATTATTATTATGAGACACTTCTCAGCATGATGCTGGAAACATTCACCTACCCTAGTGTTCTTATTAGGGTTAGGCTCGGTCGATGGAAGAGGAATTCACCTATTATTATTATTATTATTATTAATAGAACAAGAGATAATAAGCCTTGTCTAAAATAGCCTTAACACAATCACATATTTTTTTTCGTAAATGTAATTTTAAGCAGATAAATATCAGCTAAATGTCCATGTAAATTCTCACACGATTTACAATTGCGTGTTATAATTTTTTTTTATTCATATGGTTTTATAAAAAAGGAAATTCGAGCTGGCATTTGTGTGTTCGCTGCGTTCTGTAAAAAAAAAAAAAATAACACGACCAGCTGTCGCGAGTTAATTAGAAACAATCCGCAGCTTTTGTGTCTTGTCCTCTTATGGCCGTCGTAATGTATTAATAATATTTTATTAATCGCAATCTGTGGGCAATTAACCTTGTCATTTGGCTATCGAGACTTCAGCTGCGGTTTTAAATTAAAAGTTTTGAGTAGATTTTCGAAAAGGGCAGAAATAATAATGATAAATCAATAGTGGAGCAGACAACCGACAAGTGTGCTAGCTATAAAATGTGGCTTTTATTATTCTTAAGTAGTTGGCATATTTTAATATATTTTCAGTATACAGCGCTTCCCAAAAGTCAAGGGACGGAGCTATTAGTTTTGAATGAGTAATGAAAAAAATCAAAATTAGCGAAAATCACGAAAGAGTCATAAAAACTATTTATTTATTATTATTTATTATTATTTATTATTATTTATTATTATTTATTATTATTATTTATTATTATTATTTATTATTATTATTTATTATTATTATTTATTATTATTATTTATTATTATTATTTATTATTATTATTTATTATTATTATTTATTATTATTATTTATTATTATTATTTATTATTATTATTTATTATTATTATTTATTATTATTATTTATTATTATTATTTATTATTATTATTTATTATTATTATTTATTATTATTATTTATTATTATTATTTATTATTATTATTATTTATTATTATTATTTATTATTATTATTTATTATTATTATTTATTATTATTTATTATTATTTATTATTAATAAGTTCTTTTGTTTGTTTATTTGTTTGTTCATTTGTTTGTTCATTTGTTTGTTCATTTGTTTGTTCATTTGTCTGTTCGTTTGTTTGTTCATTTGTTTGTTCATTTGACTGTTCATTTCTTTGTTCATTTGTTTGTTCATTTGTCTGTTCATTTGTTTATTCATTTGTTTATTCATTTGTTTGTTTATTTGTTTGTTCATTTATATGTTCATGTGTTTGTTCATTTGTTTGTTCATTTGTTTGTTCATTTGTTTCTTCATTTCTTTGTTCATTTATTTGTTCATTTGTTTGTTTATTTATATGTTCATGTGTTTGTTCATGTGTTTGTTCATTTGTTTGTTCATTTGTTTGTTCATTTGTTTGTTCACTTGTTTGTTCACTTGTTTGATCATTTGTATGATCATTTGTTTGTTCATTTGTTTGTTCATTTGTTTGTTCATTTGTTTGTTTATTTGTTTGTTCATTTGTTTGTTCATTTGTTTGTTCATTTGTTTGTTTATTTCTTTGTTCATTTGTTTGTTCATTTGTCTGTTCATTTGTTTGTTCATTTGTTTGTTCATTTGTTTGTTCATTTGTTTGTTCATTTGTTTGTTCATTTGTTTGTTCATTTGTTTGTTTATTTGTTTGTTCATTTATTTGTTCATTTGTTTGTTCATTTGTCTGTTCATTTCCTTGTTCATTTGTTTGTTCATTTGTTTGTTCATTTGTTTGTTCATTTGTATGTTCATTTGTCTGTTCATTTCTTTGTTCATTTGTTTGTTTATTTGTTTGTTCATTTGTTTGTTCATTTGTTTGTTCATTTGTTTGTTCATTTGTTTGTTCATTTGTTTGTTCATTTGTCTGTTCATTTGTTTGTTCATTTGTTTGTTCATTTGTTTGTTCATTTGTTTGTTCATTTGTCTGTTCATTTCTTTGTTCATTTGTTTGTTCATGTGTCTGTTCATTTGTTTGTTCATTTGTTTGTTCATTTGTTTGTTCATTTGTTTGTTCATTTGTTTGTTCATTTATATGTTCATATGTTTGTTCATGTGTTTGTTCATTTGTTTGTTCATTTGTTTGTTCATTTGTTTGTTCATTTGTCTGTTCATTTCTTTGTTCATTTGTCTGTTCATTTGTTTGTTCATTTGTTTGTTCATTTGTTTGTTCATTTATATGTTCATGTGTTTGTTCATGTGTTTGTTCATTTGTTTGTTCATTTGTTTGTTCATTTGTTTGTTCATTTGTTTGTTCATTTGTTTGTTCATTTGTCTGTTTATTTGTTTGTTCATTTGTTTGTTCATTTGTCTGTTCATTTATTTGTTCATTTGTTTGTTCATTTGTTTGTTCATTTATTTGTTCATTTGTCTGTTCATTTATTTGTTCATTTGTTTGTTCATTTGTTTGTTCATTTGTTTGTTCATTTGTTTGTTCATTTGTTTGTTCATTTGTTTGTTCATTTGTTTGTTCATTTGTTTGTTCATTTCTTTGTTCATTTCTTTGTTCATTTATATGTTCATGTGTTTGTTCATGTGTTTGTTCATTTGTTTGTTCATTTGTTTGTTCATTTGTTTGATCATTTGTTTGACCATTTGTTTGTTCATTTGTTTGATCATTTGCTTGATCATTTGTTTGGTCATTTGTTTGTTCATTTGTTTGTTCATTTGTTTGTTCAGTTGTTTGTTCATTTGTCTGTTCATTTGTTTGTTCATTTGTTTGTTCATTTGTCTGTTCATTTCTTTGTTCATTTGTCTGTTCATTTGTTTGTTGATTTGTTTGTTCATTTTTTGTTCATTTGTTTGTTCATTTGTTTGTTCATTTATATGTTCATGTGTTTGTTCATGTGTTTGTTCATTTGTTTGTTCATTTGTTTGTTCATTTGTTTGTTCATTTGCCTGTTCATTTCTTTGTTCATTTATATGTTCATGTGTTTGTTCATGTGTTTGTTCATGTGTTTGTTCATGTGTTTGTTCATGTGTTTGTTCATGTGTTTGTTCATGTGTTTGTTCATGTGTTTGTTCATTTGTTTGTTCATTTGTCTGTTCATTTCTTTGTTCATTTATTCATTTATTCATTTATTCATTTATTCATTTATTCATTTATTCATTTATTCATTTATTCATTTATTCATTTATTCATTTATTCATTTATTCATTTATTTATTTATTCATTTATTCATTTATTCATTTATTCATTTATTCATTTATTCATTTATTCATTTATTCATTTATTCATTTATTCATTTATTCATTTATTCATTTATTCATTTATTCATTTATTCATTTATTCATTTATTCATTTATTCATTTATTCATTTATTCATTTATTCATTTATTCATTTATTCATTTATTCATTTATTCATTTATTCATTTATTCATTTATTCATTTATTCATTTATTCATTTATTCATTTATTCATTTATTCATTTATTCATTTATTCATTTATTCATTTATTCATTTATTCATTTATTCATTTATTCATTTATTCATTTATTCATTTATTCATTTATTCATTTATTCATTTATTCATTTATTCATTTATTCATTTATTCATTTATTCATTTATTCATTTATTCATTTATTCATTTATTCATTTATTCATTTATTCATTTATTCATTTATTCATTTATTCATTTATTCATTTATTCATTTATTCATTTATTCATTTATTCATTTATTCATTTATTCATTTATTCATTTATTCATTTATTCAACCTCTTCGTGCATGCTGCCTGTAAGCAGTACAAAGAGATTAGTTGCCTATTATCGATACGATTGATGTATCTATAGCGCCCTTCGTTTATCACTCTCTGCTGCTACGAGCTTATTGTCTCTTATTCTATTTGCCGCTTCCGATGCGCATAATTCTACATCGGCCCTTACAACCAATGGCGCACGACCGCAAGATACAACACACGCCACGGGGCGAATAGTAATGTTAAACCGTGCTAAACGAAAGCGCCTATCATGTATTTAATCTATCTTGTAATTGTCTTCGGTTATTCGATTTTGTTAGGGTGTGTTCAAAAGTTGTGCAATTCAAAAATGGTATTTGACTAGCCGTCTTCATTTATAACTTTACAAACTGCATTTGTTTAGTAATATTATTGTCCAAAGAGTTACAAGTTTAGACTTATCAATCAACGATACTATTATTCACTAAACAAATGCAGTACTAGTAGTATGATGTGACTTAAAATAAAGTTCTTGGAATGTTTTTGAAAGATGTTACAACTAACCCCCTAGGAGGAAAGTTAAACGCCATCTACCAACCAAACTATGAACTTTCACCATTTCAAATGGCTTGAAATCTGCACTACACAATTATCCATAACTTTCTATGATTGAATTAATTTCATTTATTAATTTTGATTTAATTTAAAAAATATCTAACGGAAACAATATAGTGAGTTCAAGTCACTTGGGATAGTGAATGTGCATAGTTTCCAATAGATATTTTTTAAATTAAAGTCAAAATTAATAAATGAAATTAATTGAATCATAGAAAGTTATGGATACTTGTGTAGTGCAGAGTTCAAGCCATTTGAAATGGTGAATCTGCATAGTTTGGTTGGTGGGGTACACCCACCCACCCCACCTTTGCTTGCATGGTTTTTCATAGGATAACACACTTTTTCGAGTAGTTTAACCAATTTAAACATACTGCGCATTATATTTCCATGGTATAACACTCTTGGTCGAATTGTTTTAACATTGTAAAACATCTGCATCCAATGAAAAGAACTATGCGAGCAAAGGTGGGGTGGTTGGGTGGTCCCTACCAACCAAACTATGCACATTCACCATTTCAAATGGCTTGAACTCTGCACTACACAATTATCCATAAATTGCTATGATTCAATTAATTTCATTTATTAATTTTGAGTTTAATTTAAAAAGTATCTATTGGAAACTATGCACATTCACTATCTCAAATGACTAGAACTCTACATTACATTGTTCTCTATATATTTTTTAAATTAAATCTAAATTAATAAATGAAATTAATTGCATCATATATATATATATATATATATATATATATATATATATATATATATATATATATATAAAAATAGTACAACTAACCCCCTAGGAGGAAAGTTAAACGCCATCTGGCGGCACCACATCAATTAGCAATGCACACCCATATGTTAATAACCGTCAACATGCACATGCCATCAGGATCACTGGTTAGTGCCCTCTATGGAATAATATACCAACAAAGTGCTTGAGATATCAGCACAAAGCCAATCTTATAAAACATATATAAGTGTGAATCCTGATGGCATGAGCATGTTGACGGTTGTTACCATATGGGTGTGCATTGCTAATTGTGCCGCCAGATGGCGTTTAACTTTCCTCCTAGGGGGTTAGTTGTATCATTTTAGTATATAACCACTCGAGATATTGTGTGAATTCATCCTCACTAGCTGAGCTATACTGATGAGATCTAATAAGATCGAAATGTAGATTGCTAAGAGGTGAATTCACACTTAAATATATATTTGAAAGAGTTTAATGACAGATAGTAGTAGTAGAATTTTTCAAAACATTCCTCCTCCCACTGCTGCCACATCATTAGCCGCCGCTGTGAATCTTCAGCGGTCGCATAATGCCGTGATGCAATCCGCATAATGCAAAGGAGCACGCGACCCAATTCGCGGTTTCTAGGCGCTGTGCCGCTGCTGCTGCTGCTAGCCGGGGCTCTCGCGGATGGTGCGGCGGCGGGGCGGTTGCGAAAGATCGCGCGCGTCGTGGGACCCGCTCGGCCTACTAAACGAAAGTGAAATCGAGGTTAGGTTTGCACTTTCACTTGTCTAGCCCGCGCCGACCGGCCAATCGGAACGCGAATGTTCGCGCGACGCGTTTGAATAAATCCGCGCCGCGGCCTACTTCCACGGCCGGCGGACGGGAAAAAAAAATGTGTACGCTTTTTCTCTCTTTCAGTTTCAGCAGTTGGATAACGCATAACATATTTTTTTTCTTCTTCGGGTTGCGCAACGGCTCGTCAGCGGGCCAATTTTAAAATCCGGGCGAACAAAAATAAATTTAAAAAAAAAAAAACAACAACGCATGTTGCACAACGTGCAGTTATTTATTGTTAATATATCAATAAATATTTTTATTGCGAGCGGTGGTAATTAATTAATTAATTCGCAGCGGCCGCCACGCAGACACTTTTTCTTCTCTTTTCAGTGCCGGATGTGTGATTAATTAAACGTTTCCATGGTAGTAATTTATTCAGCCGACCGTATATAGGAACGCACTTTTAATACTTTGTTGAACATTTGTAATGTAATGCGAATTTGTAATTTGTAAACAGTTAACAACTGTCTTCGATTAACTAAAGAGAAGTAAATTGGAATTAAATACAATATAAACTTGTCAAACAATCGAAGAACTTAAATTTTAAGGCTGGATTGTATATATGAAATTAAAACTTTCATAACCCCGAATTAATGTCATTTTTGACAAGTTTGACGTTTAAAGCATCATTGCCAGATATACAAAATATACAAAGCTATGAAATGTAAAGGCACCTATTTTTGTAACATCTATCAGATTAAGCACGGGCTATCGTTTAATCGTATTTATATAACCCAATCGATGTTAGTTTATTTAATATTATATAGTTGGCAATAGAACTCGTTACATATTGTTTTAAACATTGACATTTTGAGAATTTTTGACTGTTTGACATTTTTTCCCATTTTCTCATATTTTCTACATTTCTTCACATTTTCACTCATTTGCCAATGTTTTTCCACATTTTTCAGCATTTTCACACTTTCTGTCACGTTTTTCCACATTTCCTCGCATTTTCTCCCTTAGCCAACACTTTCCCACACTTTTCAGCATTTTCCCGTATTCTATCATGTTTTTCCACATCTGTCTGTCTGTCTCATTGCCTGTCTGTCTGTCTGATTGCCTGTCTGTCTGCCTGATTGCCTGTCTGTCTGATTGGCAGTCTGTCTGTCTGCTTGCCTGTCTGTCTGTCTGTTTGCCTGTCTGTCTGACTGGATGCCTGTCTGTCTGACTGATTGCCTGTCTGTCTGACTGATAGCCTGTCTGTATGTCTGATTGCCTGTCTGTATGTCCGATTGCCTGTCTGTCTGTCTGTCTGTCTGATTACCTGTCTGTCTGTCTGATTGCCTGTCTGTCGATGTATGTATGTATGTATGTCTATATGTATGTCTGTATGTATGTATGTATGTATGTATGTATGTATGTATGTATGTATGTATGTATGTCTGTATGTCTGTATGTATGTCTGTATGTATGTCTGTATGTATGTCTGTATGTATGTCTGTATGTATGTCTGTATGTATGTCTGTATGTATGTCTGTATGTATGTCTGTATGTATGTCTGTATGTGTGTCTGTATGTATGTCTGTATGTATGTATGTATGTATGTATGTATGTATGTATGTATGTATGTATGTATGTATGTATGTCTGTATGTCTGTATGTCTGTATGTATGTCTGTATGTATTTCTGTATGTATGTCTGTATGTATGTCTGTATGTATGTCTGTATGTATGTCTGTATGTATGTCTGTATGTATGTCTGTATGTATGTCTGTATGTCTGTATGTATGTCTGTATGTATGTCCGTATGTATGTCCGTATGTATGTCCGTATGTATGTCCGTATGTACGTCCGTATGTATGTCTGATTGCCTGTATGTATGTCTGATTGCCTGTATGTATGTCTGATTGCCTGTATGTATGTCTGATTGCCTGTATGTATGTCTGATTGCCTGTATGTATGTCTGATTGCCTGTATGTATGTCTGATTGCCTGTCTGTATGCCTGATTGCCTGTCTGTATGTCTGTATGTCTGATTGCCTGTAAGTATGTAAGAAAGTGTACCATGTTAAATATTAATATTTATATTAAAGTGTACTATCTTTAATATAAATATTAATATTTAACATAGTACACTTTGTACATAGTAAAATATGTGCAATAACTGTATGTACTGTACAAGCATTGACTAAAGATTAATATAAATTTCTCAATCAATAATTTAACGTATAGTTTATTGAATTCGATAAGGTACACATCAAATTCTGAGAGAAATAGATGAAAATTACGTTGAATGTATGTTCATATGTATATTTTCAGTGTACTATTATTCTCAGTTATCAAACAATTAAAAATTATATATTCATCACGCTTAGTCATACCAGTAACGAAAATCGATCTAATTGAAGATTCAAAGTCGTCGCAACAAATGAAATTCATTGAACACAGAACCTGGTGCTAATAAATAGTACAGTGGTGAGGTAAAAAGGAAAAGTGCCGCCGCCACCACAGTCGCGTATTCCAGTCACGACTGACACACTTAGATCCTTATTCCTGCAATCGCACAATAAACCGTTGCCGCCAACAACAATACACCGCTTTGTTTTAACGATTTGCTTGTTTTCACTGCCGGATTTTCACCAAATTTAAAACAACAAAGGCACCGATAATGGCTGACAATGGCGGGCTCAACTTGTTCGACCTGAATTCAGTTAGCGCTATAAATATTTTAAGCTGAAAATACTACTTTTTTGTGGAATTAGAAATTAATTGATCGCACACGTTTCAGCACATTTCAGTTTTCAAATTTGTACTCAATGACAATAATTGGTATAAAATGTTTTGGTAAAAAAAATAGTTGATACCAATTATTGTCATGGAAAGGATTTAATAACAAAAAAATAAATAAATCTACGAAGCCGCTATACTATGTTCAATATTTTAAGTGTACTTTTTAGTTAATTATTGATAATTATTTATGGTGTTTCAATCAGACAGACAGACAGACAAACAGACAGACAGAGTTAATATGCCGCAGTTTAACACTCAAATAAGTATGTATTATGTTATTTCAAATTATTTCTTTTACGTAAATGAATACACTGACGGAAAAGCCTCACGACTGCTCAATATAAAAATAGAAGCTTTTTTTTTTAATTCACTGATTGTCCGGCAGCACAGTAATCTGTAACAAAAGTCTGGATCACACAACTAAAAATTTTAATTTGTGTATATTTGGTCACATAAAGTATGTACGACTTTTTATTGAGTTTAGTAGTACATACTGCCACCTCAAGAGACATAATTGTTTATATATATATATATATATATATATATATATATATATATATATATATATATATCAATTTAAAATAAAAGTCCACAGAGAGTTTCCTCTGGAGTGTGCTTAGTGGCACGTAGGCAAATTAGAATATTCTAATGTGAGTGTTTTCTAAAATTGACACGTACGGCTACCGCACGAGGATTGAAAGGGAATGTAATTAAGTAAGATGTACTGCTACCACTTTACTAAATTAACCGCCTATGAATCTTTAAAAAAAATGTACATGGCATCTATAGTATTCTACTACTATTATACATATACCGTGATATTAATTTATTATCACTTCGCATTTAGGCAACCAAATTTACTAATTGACAGTATCAATAAATGCCCATAGATCACTCAATTTGACATAAACAATTGAATCGGTGAGTGGAAAAAATATTATAACTCCAAAATCATAGTTTAGATAAAATCGTCTTAGCAGTCTACATATAGAGATTTCGATCTTATTAGATCTCATCAGTGTAGCTTAGCTAGTTAGGATGAATTCACACAATTTCTCGAGTGGTTATATACAAATATGATACAACTAACCTCCTGCGAGGAAAGTTAAACGCCATCTGGCGGCACCACATCAGTGCACCAGTTGAAAAAATGGAGTTTCAACACCTCAAAGTGGTGTAAGAAACGAATAAGAAAAGAAGAAAGAATATAACTCAAGCAATATATCAGATTATTTACAATAAACTCTCGTTATCAAATGATGATTCGCGCGTGTAGTTTATATTCGTGATTTATGCAAATATTGTGTTTGGGAACAGGATGGCGCGGTGACGGAAAGAAAACAATGGGAGCGACTTCCAGCGTTATCAGCCGCTAATCAGGTCAGTTCGGTTGAACGCGGCTTGACTCATTTTGCGGACGCGATTCTACAATTCTACGCTCATTCATGAAAACAATAAAAACGCACACGACACAGGATGACTGAATACGACCGTACGCTAACGTACGCCGCCCCAAGCTGTTTGCAAACGGACGATTCTTGACCTCGAAACCTAAATATGGTTCGATTGGGTTTGTCCCAGCTGAATCATTTTTTTGTCTTGCGGATGTAGCGGGTGAAAAACTTTCACTGTCGATTATTTTCATCATATTGCATAATATTAGCAAATTATGGTTCATAAGTTGGTCGATTGAAATGTTTTTTTTTATATTTATATTATTTTGAGGCACTTTATTGGGATGATTCGGAGAGAAAACACAAGTCATAATAATTAGCAGGTAGTGACATTTGTATAATAAATATTACAAAAACAAAACAAAAATCTCATGAGGCATGAGGAAGATTAAAATACATCAAAATGAAGCCTCATGAGATTTTTGTTTTGTTTTTTATAATATTTATTATACAAATGTCACTATCTGCTAATTATTATGACAAAGTATTTATTTTAGTTGTGATTTACTTAATTTTTAATTAATTTATTTTTGAAAAGAAAGTAAATATTAACTCTTTTTAATTTTCTTCTCCCCCTCGGCTGGCGATCTAGTCTCGAAACGAAAGGTAAACACGACCAAACCCATAATTAACCAGTTAGATAAGCGATTGCATAATGAATGTCAGCGTGTCTGCGCTGCAGCGATCTAAAAATAGCGAACCAACAAAAGACCTTGCCGCGCCGCAAAAAGTGCGCGTCGCGTCGCGTCGCGGCGTTTTTTCGGGCGTCCTTTGCAAAACCGGGAAGCGGAAGGCCGAACGAACGCACGGCCGACCTATCTTTCTGCGGACGTGACCACTTCACACTAGTCCGGGTTGAGGTAGGCCAGTTTCGCGTGGCATTTTTTTTGCGAACGTTGGCTCGCCGCCATTCCACAGGAATCACAACAAACAAGAGGGCTATAATAGTGTGGTGTAATTTATATTGCGAAAATGTTATTGCCAAAGAAATTGTGGACTGCGGATGTTTGTAGCATAACTCATACCAATGACGCTACATTACAAATAAAACTGATATTTCCTCTTGCATTCGACTATATACAATGTCAATAATATAAAAAAAAAATAAATAAATAAAAAAATTAAAAAAAATAAAAATAAAAAAATAGAATAAAAAAAAAATAAATAAAATAAAATAAATAATAAAATAAAAAATGAAATAAAAAATAAATAAAATAAAATAAAAAATAAAAAATAAAAAATAAAAAATAAAAAATAAAAAATTAAAAATAAAAAATAAAAAATAAAAAATAAAATGAAAAATAAAATAAAAAATAAAATAAAAATAAAATAAAAAATAAAATAAAAAATAAAAGTAAAAATAAAAGTAAAATAAAAAATAAAATAAAAAATAAATTAAAACATAAAAAAAAGAAAAATAAAATAAAAAATAAAATAAAAAATAAAACAAAAAATAAAATAAAAAATAAAATAAAATAAAAAATAAAAAATAAAAAATAAAAAATAAAAAATAAAAAATAAAAAATAAAAAATAAAAAATAAAAAATAAAAAATAAAAAATAAAATAAAATAAAAAACAAAATAAAAAATAAAATAAAAAATAAAATAAAAAATAAAATAATAAATAAAATAACAAATAAAATAAAATAAAAAATAAAATAAGCTACGAGGGTAAGTTGTACTGTTTTTGTATATAACCACTCGAGATATTGTGTGAATTCATCCTCACTAGCTGAGCTACACTGACGAGATCTAATAAGATCGAAATCTAGATATGTAGATTGCTAAGAGGTGGGTTCACACTTATATATATATATATATATATATATATATATATATATATATATATATATATATATTATACAAATTTTAATTTTAATTTTAATTTTAATTTTAATTTTAATTTTAATTTTAATTTTAATTTTAATTTTAATTTTAATTTTTTATTTTTTATTTTTTATTTTTATAAAAGTCAAACAAATTATGTCATTTATTTGCATAAAAGTCAACAAATATGAAAAAATCATGTATTTTTTTATATAAAAGTCAACAAATTTTATAAAAATTGTTTTTTTTTTATAAAAGTCAAACAAATCATATCATTTTTTTGCAGAAAAGTAAAAAAAAATTATCCAAAATGTAGTTGAACCGAAATATTTTAAATTTTGATTTTATTAATTAACTAATTCGAAAAGTCGTGTGGTGCCCACACCACATATTTGTTTTATCAGTTTTTTAAGTACACCACTTGTCAATAAAAAAATCGAGTTCAATTTAATCTGTTTCGGTATACAAATTCATTTTTTTTATTTTTTTAAAATTTAGCTGGTTTGTACCCTCAGGGTATAATCCTCCCTTAAGTTTTTCCACTCTGTTCTGGGCCACTTGGTACCAATAGAGTCCTGCCGTACGTTTTATGTCGTCCCTCTATCTCATCTGCGGCCGGCCAGATAAAATTATATATTAAGTATAAATTAAAATCGATCACTGTTTAATTAACGTAAACAACGTACGGTTCTTATCATAAACTAATGTATACTAACTAACAGCTTTTTCCGATTCCGCATTTTTCCAACCTAAACAATTTCCCACATCATCAACTGATTGTTCTTGCATCTACAAATACTTCCTCATATGCGTGTGTGTATGAGTTGTGAGAGATCAAACCGGTTGCCACATAAGGGCCGACATAAATCACACGTACTTTTCCTCCTTCCACGAGCAATCACTCGCATCACTTTCGATTGTAACAATTTAATTTGGTTCATTACTTTCCCTTTTCGACGTTTTACTTTTTAAATGCATGTGTTCATTTACATTACTCACGAGCAGTTGACACATTAAATTCTCCTTCACACCAGGCTGTCCAGGTCAGTAGACTGGTGACAACACTGAGAAGGAGCAAGTCATGATCAATATAAATATAATATGAAGTCAATTATTACTACTATAATTTTTATGTGTGCTAAAAAAATAAAAATAAAAATAAAAATAAAAATAAAAATAAAAATAAAAATAAAAATAAAAATAAAAATAAAAATAAAAATAAAAATAAAAATAAAAATAAAAATAAAAATAAAAATAAAAATAAAAATAAAAATAAAAATAAAAATAAAAATAAAAATAAAAATAAAAATAAAAATAAAAATAAAAATAAAAATAAAAATAAAAATAAAAATAAAAATAAAAATAATTACAACATTAAAAGTAAAAAGTAAAAATTAAAAACTAAAAATTTATAGGGTTGAGTTTGTGACGTCACCCATATGATACTATATACAGTGTGATTCAAATAAGAGGTAACACTCAATTAACTTGGATATTTCTTATGTATATATGTATATATATATATATATATATATATATATTGTCGTGTCAAATAGTGTCGTTATTATGTGTAACAATCTCAATGACAATCAATATAAAAAATAAGTAGTAAACACTAGGTATCTAATGCTAGGGGAGTACTGGCCTAGTATGGCCAGCATTGGCAACTCCTTACCCGCCAGAGTTTGGCAGCTCGCACGCAAAATTGACTCGTGGGAGTTAGCAGCCTTAAAGGAGGTTTCATTTTGAGGCTAAAGTGTCTGTAGCTATGCTACCCTCTAGCCAACTATCCAGAACTATCCAATACTACACAGTTTAGATATCATGCTCATTGTGATTACACATAATTTGTACAGTTATATAATATCTTTTTTTCAACAAATTCAATTTTGTATGTTAGTAGTCGGTCAAGAAAATATTTTTATAAAACGTGAAATAAATCTAAATAACAGCTATAAATATAATGCTGATGAAGTGGCCACGTAAATACATTATGCCCCATTTACAAGCCAACCATCACCATCAGACCACCTTATTACTTAAGGAAATGGCATGCAATCATCGTTTTACATTATTATTTCTCCTTGTCGCGATCGCGCTCCGCATATCGGAAATTAATAATTCAGAAATTATTATATCATATAAAAATGTGTGTGCGTTCACTCTTTAATCGGGGATGATAACGTTATTATATAAAACGAGGTTTTTTTTTTCGGCCTTCAGCGGTAATGGTTTGTACTTATGTTAAATAATGTGATATTGGGGGTTAATGCGTAAGTGTGGCTGATTAGGGTCCATAATAGAAAAGGGAAAATCGTATGTGATTTAGAAGTCGGAAATTTATAAATTGTTAGTTAGTTCTATGTACAGCTGTTCGTTTTAGCGTTACAAACTATTTCTAAAATATCGTACCAATTGGACGAAAATTATCATATATTATAGTATAACGAAATTCAAAATTTTCAAACAGCTCTGTCGCCGACACACTATAGGTGTCTGGCACCCCAAGAAGAAGAATTGTTTTTAATGGCGTCATTTTGGAATCATTTAATGTAATTTTAAATTTAAAATTACATTAAATGATTCCAAGATGACGCCATTAAAAAAAATTATTCTTCTTGTAGTGCCAGACACCCTAGCGTGCGGCGACAGAACTGATTCGAGTACATTCAAAAAATTCATTAATTTATTCATTCAAAAGTACTCCGGCACCGAGTACAAATACGAAAATGTACTCCAATACCGAGTACAAGTACTTTCAAAAAGTACTCGAGTATCGAGTACGAGTACATTCAAAAAGTACTCGAGTATCGAGTACAAATAAATACAAAAAGTGCTCGAGTATAGAGTACAAGTACCATGTACTATTGTATCGAGTACAAGTACATTCAAAAAGTACACGAGAGAGTATCGAGTACAAGTATGTTCAAAAAGAACTCTTGTATCGAGTACAAGTAAATTCAAAAAGTGCTCGAGTATAGAATACAAGTACATTAAAAAAGTACTCTTGTATCGAGTACAAGTACATTCAAAAAGTACTCGAATATCGAGTACAAGTACATTCAAAAAGTAGTCAAGTATAGAGTACAAGTATTTTCAAAAAGTACTCGATTATGGAGTACAAGTAAATTCAAAAAGTGCTCGAGTATAGAGTACAAGTACATTCAAAAACTACTCGAGTATCGAGTACAAGTAAATTCAAAAAGTGCTCGAGTATAGAGTACAAGTACATTCAAAAACTACTCGAGTATCGAGTACAAGTAAATTCAAAAAGTGCTCGAGTATAGAGTACAAGTACCTTGTACTATTATATGGAGTACAAGTATTTTCAAAAAGTACTCGATTATGGAGTACAAGTAAATTCAAAAAGTGCTCGAGTATAGAGTACAAGTACATTCAAAAACTACTCGAGTATCGAGTACAAGTAAATTCAAAAAGTGCTCGAGTATAGAGTACAAGTACATTCAAAAACTACTCGAGTATCGAGTACAAGTAAATTCAAAAAGTGCTCGAGTATAGAGTACAAGTACCTTGTACTATTATATGGAGTACAAGTATTTTCAAAAAGTACTCGATTATGGAGTACAAGAAAATTCAAAAAGTGCTCGAGTATAGAGTACAAGTACATTCAAAAACTACTTGAGTATCGAGTACAAGTAAATTCAAAAAGTGCTCGAGTATAGAGTACAAGTACCTTGTACTATTATATGGAGTACAAGTATATTCAAAAAGTATTCGAGTATCGAGTACAAGTACATTCAAAAACTACTCGAGTATCGAGTACAAGTACTTTGTACTATTGTATCGAGTACAAGTACATTAAAAAAGTACTCGAGTATCGAGTACAAGTACATTCAAAAAGTACTCGAGTATCGAGTACAAGTACATTCAAAAACTACTCGAGTATCGAGTACAAGTAAATTCAAAAAGTGCTCGAGTATAGAGTACAAGTACCTTGTACTATTGTATCGAGTACAAGTACATTCAAAAAGTACACGAGAGAGTATCGAGTACAAGTATGTTCAAAAAGAACTCTTGTATCGAGTACAAGTAAATTCAAAAAATACTCGATTACGAATATAAGTACTGAGTACTGAGTACATTACACGTTATTGCGTATTAGTCTTACTAAGCCTATCCCAAATAATGTAATAATAATAATAATTACTATGGTAACCTTACTTCCAAATATTCTCTAGCAAATATCTAGATGACAGCTATCACTATTACAAAGTCCTACTTAAAATTTCATTACATAACTTTCTTAATTATTTCTTCTTCTTCATATAAACAGTTGCAGTAATTTTTATTCCGAACATATTAACACAAGATTATATGAAATATCAATAAAAGATTTTCGCGTTGTTCTTCATTTACGATTCGCGCGTGATGGATATTAAATTACTCAAAGAATACAGAAAAAATGCATTATAATGTTTAAGTAATAGTAATGCAACAAAATGTTAATTTTTTACTGTTTTCACTTTCCGAATACAGCACTGCCGTATAAAGAAGGTATTGTTTTCGCAAAAAAATAAAGATTTTTTTCTTCAAGAAGAACCATAGTTGCAAATCAACTGGGAAACCGAGTTGGGCCGATCCCGTAAAAATTTGAGCAAAATCGGTGCATAAACAGAGATAAAATCTTGACATATTCGTTTCACAGCAAAAGTCATTTTCCCGCCAATTTGATTTCCAGGAACGACAACCCCGCAAAAAAAAAACAGTTGGTGTAACTTGGATTGCCTAGCACTTTAAATGTATATATATAATTAAAAGTTTAATTACGCACAAAATATTCTAAATAAATTAAACAAAGAGACGAATAGTGTCTAATGTAATCAAATATTCTCAAATATCGTCAAATATTGTGAAATATTCGTCAAATATAGTCAAATATCGTCAAATATAGTCAAATATCGTCAAATATAGTCAAATATCATCAAATATCAGTAAATATTGTCTAATATTGTTAAATATCGTTAAATATTATCAAATATTGCCTAATATCGTCAAATATTGTCAAACCTCGTCAAATAACGTCAAATATTGTCTAATATTGTCAAATATTCTCAAATATTGTCAAATATTGTCAAATATAGTCAAATATAGTCAAATATAGTCAAATATAGTCAAATATAGACAAATATAGTCAAATATAGTCAAATATAGTCAAATATAGTCAAATATAGTCAAATATAGTGAAATATAGTCAAATATAGTGAAATATTGTCAAATATAGTCAAATATAGTGAAATATAGTCAAATATTATTAAATATCGTGAAATATTGCAAAATTTCGTCAAATATTACGAAATTTCGTCAAATATTGTTCAATATTGTCAAATATTTGAAAAATGTCAAATATTTGAAAAATTTCGATTATTGTCAAAATGTCAAAAACGTCAAGAAAGGTCAAACATTTCAAAAATGTCTACTATGTCAAAAATGTCAATGTAATTGTGATAGCTGAATTCGCGAGAATAAACCTGGACTTCTCCAGTGCCTAGAATATGCCACACCACGGAGGCAAAGACCCATCGAGGAAAACCGAGTGGTACATACATTACATGTGTGCGATACCACCAGTGAGGACGAGATGATGGAAATCACCTACAATAGCATAGGACGCCTCTGGACAATCGCAAAGGCAAACGGGACAGGGGGAATACTAGTTGAGGTGCTAAGGCTGCCCATACCAGAGTAAATAAAAACAGAATACCATTTCGAAGGTTCGCTTCTCCAAGCAATGGTTAAGTACCTGGAAAAGAACCACACCACCGAAAATCCTCTGGCAAGGGCCACCACTAAACCCAACAAAATCGAATCGAGGGACAGTTATACCAAGAAATAGACAGTGGTGAGAGCAATATCGCCCAGTGTGAGACAACGTACAATGGCCACCTCCGGATTAGGGTACGAACCAGTGATGCCAAAGTCAACGCACTATGCGAAAATCAATCGGGAAGAGGGCACAGTTAGGAGTCCGGGCGTAACGCTCCATAAAGGGGCCTAAACCTCCGAACAACAAAGACAGAGGTTGATACACCCATCAAGATAGTAACCAAGAACAAGGAACAGTACAGGGTAGAGGAAACTAGACCGACTCGAAACGCCACCAAAAACATCATAGTGTTAACAAGCAAGAAGACACAAGGCTGAGAGTAGGCATGGTACAGTGCAGAGCAACGTATAAGTATAAGCAAGTATTGTACTACATAACCTCAACGGCGTTCGGTGTTTACAACAAATAGCAAATAGATGTAAAATAACAATGTCAAGCTAGCGTTCAACACACCATAAACAATATAACATGTCTAATGCACAAGCGGCGTCGTCCTAAACAAAATGGAAGCACTTTTTCCAAACACCGCAGACGCTAACCCAAAAATGATTAAGAAAATAGATGCTCGTACTTACATTTTTGCAGCATCTTGCAGGCCACATCATGCACCACGAAGAATCACCCTCTTTGATAGTATCTTTGCAGTTTGCACACACTTAACACCACTAATTAATCAGACAACAATTTGTCTGTACAACAAACAGCAGCAGCACAGCGAATGTCATTTATTAGAAACAATGCACTGCACATGCGCACACGATACCAACTTGATGCTAATTATAACTAAACCAGTGACCAACATAAATATCTTAACCATTTGAGAATGCATTCGTATGTCTCTTTTCGATTTTCAAAAGTATTGTACTACATAACCTCAACGGCGTTCGGTGTTTACAATAAATAGCAAATAGATGTAAAATAACAATGTCAAGCTAGCGTTCAACACACCATAAACAATATAACATGTATAATGCACAAGCGGCGTCGTCCTAAACAAAATGGAAGCCCTTTTTCCAAACACCGCAGACGCTAACCCAAAAATGATTAAGAAAATAGATGCTCGTACTTACATTTTTGCAGCATCTTGCAGGCCACATCATGCACCACGAAGAATCACCCTCTTTGATAGTATCTTTGCAGTTTTCACACACTAAACACCACTAATTAATCAGACAAATATTGTCTGTACAACAAACAGCAGCAGCAAAGCGAATGTCATTTATTAGAAACAATGCACTGCACATGCGCACACGATACCAACTTGATGCTAATTATAACCAAACCAGTGACCAACAAAATGTTTTTCGAACGAAAACAAACATTTTTAAAAGAGGTTTGCGTGAATCAAAATTATATAATACAAATGTTTTGGTTGTATAAACAGTTACGTTTATAACCTAATTGATAATTTAAGACTCAGTTTTAAAGACTCGTGTGAATTTCCAAATCCGTGGTAAAATAACCTCACTTTTGACAATTTTGACACGTAATTCGACGTTGCCATATATAAACTGAGGTACATGAGGTCTACGTGGATATCATATCGAAAGTATCTGTCTATCTGTCTATCTGTCTATCTGTCTATCTGTCTATCTGTCTATCTGTCTATCTGTCTATCTGTCTATCTGTCTATCTGTCTATCTGTCTATCTTTCTATCTGTCTATCTGTCTATCTGTCTATCTGTCTATCTGTCTATCTGTCTATCTGTCATCTGTCATCTGTCATCTGTCATCTTATTATATATTTTCTAACATATCTGCCAGTATGACATCCGATATCAGATGATAAACAAGAAGCAAATGAAGAAGCAGAAATCATTTGACAATGTATGTCATCTATTTATTGACCTCTATCCGACTCTAAAGCGACACCTGGTGTCTAAAAATTGAGGTCCTGAAATGGTGTAAAATTCAAATTTACATTGATTTTGTATGGTGTTTCAGATCAGATTACAGTTCACTCGATTAATGATTCTTCACGTGTATGGTCTCGTCGTGTTTGTCTCACTTTCCGCTATCAGATTCTATTCGGTTTCTGAATCTCACTACTCGTTACAAGCTGCAAATACTAAATTTTCATGGACACATTTTGATGTTTATTCGTTGCTTTATACGGTACTGCCAATCAACCTATCGCATGCGATGTTGCCACTGTTCCTGCTATCGCTCTAAGAGTATTAGTATCAGTTCAGTAAAACGATATATATTCCAATTCCAAGTTTGAATCAAAATAAAAAGAGATGAAGAAATGTAAAAGTCATCATTAAACTCAGAATCGTCATATTCACTGGAATCCACAAATTTAATTTCAATGCACATAATTATAGTAAACACTAGAAACATAAAACAATTAAATACGGCAACAGTGTATATATTCTGAATGTTGGTATAGCTTCAAAATGTGTATGCAACCACACATAAAATAACCTAAAATGAGACAGATTGACAATAATTTGGCAAAAAGTGCTGTATGGAAATTGATGTTTTTCTATTAGTAAAGGCAATATCGGACAAGAATTGTAGATTCTTAGTATAGCCAAATGTGAGACGAACACGTTGGGCACCATATGTACAAATTCATTATTGCGAGAAAGTGTAAAACGACCATTGAATAAAATTCCATGTAAAATGTGTCGGCGGCAATTACCAACGAAATAAATAAACCTTCAGATTTTATGGTAGTGGATTCTTACATATTAAGACCATACTATAAGAAAACAATACTCTTACAACAAAGAATCAACAGAAATTTAAATGATTCAATAACGAAAACTTGGCGCCAAAAGTATATGTCACCTTTACACCATTTCGGGCGGGCGCGGTGGCGCCCCCATCGGACATTCTATAGGTCAATAGGTTATCTATCATAATTTCAACTATCATATCATCTTCTGTCTATACTTAAATCTGATATCACGTTATTTACTATTACGTCATCTGTAATCTTGTCATTAGTCGTTACGTTTTTGCGTTCTATGCCATTCATGAATCCGTCATTATGACATATGTCATCAGGTGATATGTCATTAAGTCATTTCATCAGATCATGAAAATAGTTCATATGTCATTAGGTAATCTCTCAAATCTGTCAAAGAATCAGAAATGACATATGTCATCAGGTGATATGTTATTAAGTCATGTCATTAAGTCATGTCATTAGGTTATGAAATTAGTTCATATGTCATTAGGTCATCTGTCAAAGAAATCAGAAATGAATAATATATTACTCACCTGTAATTCTAAATAATTGCTGCATTAATTTTCGTGTACCGCTTAAATTCGCGTCGGTGTATTACCAGCTTTATGATCGTGACGTCGTGACTATTCAAAATGGCCGCCGCGTCATTTTCCTGCTGTGATTGTTTTATTGTTGTGTTCCACCAACAGTTTGTGTTTGTGTTATAATATGTGAGTGCTACCATGAATTCGGCGATTGGAATCAAGACGAAATGGTGCAAGCGCAACGATGTATAAGGTATTTAATTATTATTTAATTTATATGCGGTAATACACATTATTTAGTGTGTAAGATTTAGGTTATGGTTGTTGTTTTTCATGGCGTCGTTTGTAATATGAATATTACTGTGCTATAAAGTGTTTTTGTTTAAAAAGCGGCTACTTTAAGTAGTTGCTGATTATGCACAGGTGGTTTTGGCTACTGCCTCGGACTACACATACCCCACGGGCCCTTAATATAATAAATAAATAAACACATTCGGGATGATTCAATTATTGTTGGAAGATTTCTGTGGCCACCAAATATTATTTCACGTTGTCTTTTCGTTTATATCGTGTCAATATGACACCAATCCTGTTGAGATTTAGATCATTTTATGAATCTGTAACTATAGTGAACACAATTAGGTTATGTACTGTTGTGTATATAAGAAGATTGTTCAAATCTCACAAAGCGAAACAGTTTTCTGCTTGTATGCGCTCAACAAAATGGCCGGCGTGGAATATCATGGCCAAGACACTTTTCTGTGATGATTTTATCATCATATAAAGTGACTTTCGTTTATCACTCTGGGCTGGTACGGGCTTATTGTTTCTTCTTCTATTTGCCGCTTCCGATGCGCATATAATTCTACCTCGGCCCTTACAACCCATACCTGAGCAATACTGTACGCCACGGGGGCGACTAGCAATGATAAACCATGCTAAACGAAAGCGCCTAAGAAGATTGTTCAAATTTCACAAAACAAAACACTTTTCTGCTTATTATATGAGCTCAACAACAATGGCCAGCGTGGAATTTCATGGCCAAGACACATCTCTGATCCGACGCTATTGCAGGCATATTGGTCTCTTCTCTGCTTATATATATATATAGTGCTGGCAACTAACACTACAGGTGGAGTATAATTTATCTAGGAGATGGACCTACAGTTTAACATAGATTCCGAACCACTGGAGTACGTTTAGATGATATTAGCTGCTTTCGTTTATCGCTAAAAGTCGCTCGGAACGTTGTTTCCGAGCAACTCGTCGCACAAGATGATATTTCTTGCGTTCCCAGCTGGCTCTGGCGTGCCTAGTTTTAGGCTGGTGCAACCGCGGTAAGGGACTAGGTAAAATCGTGCGTTCCAGGAGCGGCTGACACGGAATATCGAACATGAGACAACCAGCCCGGAGTAACTTAGAGCGATAAACGAAAGCAGCTATAATCATCTAAACGTAATCCAGTGGTTCGGAATCTACGTTAAACTGTAGGTCCAGCTCCTAGAAAAATTATACTGCACCTCCTAGATAAATTATACTCCAACTATAGTGTTAGTTGCCAGCACTATAGGCAGAGAAGAGACCAATATGCCCACAGTAGCGTGATATAGGTTGATACAAAACAAAAACAAAAATTGTTTGCATATATACATAATTGGCATCCGAATATCTCTGTGGGCAATCGGTTGACCTCGTTAAGGCTCGATTTTATAAAGGCGAGATAACTATAATCCGTGATTATGTTGTTAGATGTTGCATACATTGTTTTTAACTTTCCATTTCATAGCCTCACCTCTGTTTATATGTGACAACGTCGCATTAGCTGTCAAAGTTGTCAAAAGTGAGGTTAGGATCACGGATTGGCGCCTATTTTAAGCAGTTGCTGATTATGCACAGGTGGTTTTGGTGATTGCTTTGGACACCACATACCCCACGGGCCACTAATATTATAAATAAGTAACAACAACGTCACATTACCTGTCAATGTTGTCAAAAGTGAGGTTAGGATCACAGATTGGCAATTAACTCGAGAGTTATCTCCTTTATAGAACCGAGCCTAAGTAAGACAAACCGACTTAAGCTAATGATGCGCTCCTGAAGAAGCCTGCGCATTTGCATCCCCATTAGCAGACGTGCATTATGTTAACAACTCTATTAGGAAGACTTTAACCCGAACCCATTATCGCCTTTCAATAGGACTGATATTCTAAAAAGGACAGCGTACTCCCAAGATCAGCATTGATGTTTTCGACCACTTTCACGCCACTTCAGGCGTATGGGTCTCTTTCTCTGCCTATAGTGCTGGCAATTGGCACTACAGGTGGACCACTGGCTGGAGCCATGTGTCATTTGTCATTTGTCATTTGTCATTTGTCATTTGTCATTTGTCATTTGTCATTTGTCATTTGTCATTTGTCATTTGTCATTTGTCATTTGTCATTTGTCATTTGTCATTTGTCATTTGTCATTTGTCATTTGTCATTTGTCATTTGTCATTTGTCATTTGTCATTTGTCATTTGTCTTTTGCCATTTGTCTTTTGTCATTTGTCATTTGTTATTTGTCATTTGTCTGAGGTGGTGGCAGCGAAACCCCAGTGTTCTACACATCAAATTTGGTGACAGCGGTTGTCTTTCCATCATTACACATCAGTATTATTGCGTAGTATAGCATGCATTTGTATGTATATCATGTAAATAAGATGAAAATACAACTACAATATTATTCATTTTATTGTAAGAAGTAAAATTGAAGGAATAGAACCAAATAGTAAATGGACTAAATAGACAGTAATAGAAAAAGATAGAGAGAAAATAGTAAGAAATAGAAAGAAAAAGACACATATGCTTATAAAATTCGTGTTAGCACGTTCCTTTGGTCATGTGTTCTGCGGGGAAAGCAAGACAACATTTGTTTATGATTGCTCTTATTGCAATTAAATTATTCCGGACGCGTTCTCTTGTTACAAATGTGAAAATGCGGGGCCGCCGAAAGTAGTTATCATCGGCCCGCATCTACTACTTACTTTTTACAAAAAAATCCTGGTGTACAATTTAACCGCGCAAGATACATAGTTAAATTTCAAACAGAATAAAATAAAAAGTGCTATAATAATAAATTCATAACTTAAGGGTATAAATCATATATGAGGGAGGTAATTTTTGTTTCAGTTATATTATGGTCAAAAATTTGCTTTCTGTGTATTACATTAACGATTATTTTGTTCATGTTTATATATCCATCTATCCATCTAGAAAATAATAGAATATTATATTTATGGGATTTCACCCAGTAAGAAAATAAAATAGTCCGTCGCGACTTAAAACATAGGAGGTACCTCATTTGTCATTTGTCATTTGTCATTTGTCATTTGTCATTTGTCATTTGTCATTTGTCATTTGTCATTTGTCATTTGTCATTTGTCATTTGTCATTTGTCATTTGTCATTTGTCATTTGTCATTTGTCATTTGTCATTTGTCATTTGTCATTTGTCATTTGTCATTTGTCATTTGTCATTTGTCATTTGTCATTTGTCATTTGTCATTTGTCATTTGTCATTTGTCATTTGTATATAGTGTCCCTAATTTATGGAATAAATTCGAGAAAACTTTTATTTATGATTTTTGCAACATTTGTTCGAATATGTCGATTTTAAATTTTAAATTGTTATCTTTTAATGAAAGTGTAAATATTTTCTGCCATTTTTGCTCATTTGTCATTTGTTAATTGTCATTTGTTCATTTGTTCATTTGTTCATTTGTTCATTTACAATTTACTCCATACTTTTAGTGTCCTTGAAGTATGGAATAAATTCGATAAAAAATTTTTGCAATAATAGCTCAATACGTCAATTTTTAATTTTCAATTTCCAAATTAGAAAAAAGATAAAACTTTTATTTATGATTTTTGCATAAATTGCTCGAATTTTTAATGAAATAATTTATTGTCGCCATTTTTGCTCATTTGTCATTTGTCAATTGCCATTTGTTATTTCTCTCTGTGTAAAAAAAACGAATCAATTGAAATGATTCAATATTTCTCGATTCCGTTGTACAGTAACGAGTAAAGAATGTGCGCAGCACGATGTGGATGGAACGTAAATATTGTACACTTTCTAGATGTAACCGAAACCAGGTCAGCGAATGAAAGCGAAAACACAGACATTCTCACACAAAGCGCTAACTGGTACGTGCATTTGAATACAAAAGATTATATTGCTCGTATATTCGCGCCTGCCTATGCCGGGCATTAGAATTCTGATTGCTGTGGCCCACTAGTTGTCGACTACTAAAGACAAATCGAATGCAGCAAATCGAACACGAATTTTAAATTCATGTTGAGAAGCATAATTTAATCATTAAATTATTTTCAGAATGGAGAGTATGTATAAGTTAGAAGGAAATAGTTGGTTTTATACTCAACTACGAATCGTACTTAGCAAACAACTTATTTTTCTTGTAGTGCTAGTAGAGATTTGGCTATATGATTATAGTTCTGGATAGTTGTTATATAATTATAGTTCTGGATAGTTGTTATATGATTATAGTTCTGGATAGTTGTTATATGATTATAGTTCTGGATAGTTGCTATATGATTATAAATGAAGGAGATGAATAAAACTACCATGTTTTTTTACCACTTGTTTAATTGTTTGAAACAACTAGTTTCGCCTAAGATCTAGGCGTTATCAAGTTTTTCCCGATAACAATCATCATAATGTCTAGAGCTTTTTTTTGCATGAGCCCCCCCCTCCCCCATGAGGCCCCCCTTCCTCCGTGAGGCCCCCCTCCCTCCGTGAGGCCCCCCTCCCTCCGTGAGGCCCCCCTCCCTCCATAAGACCCTCCTCCCTCCATGAGGCTCCCCTCCCTCCATGAGACCCCCCTCCCCCCATCAGGTCTAAACGAATTAAGTTTAAATTACAATTTCCATGCAGGAATACTAAGGGAACAGTATGAAATGCTTAAGATTTAAAAATCTATATAAATGATATAAATATTTAAATATTAGGCATTTATCTACACATTCAATTTTAAGAAACAAAAGTCGTAATTGCTCATGCCTAAGGTTTGGCCATATAAATATCTAAAGTCAAGTCAAGTCAAGTAAGTCAAGTCAAGTGAAGTCAAGTCAAGTCAAGTCAAGTCAAGTCAAGTCAAGTCAAGTCAAGTCAAGTCAAGTCAAGTCAAGTCAAGTCAAGTCAAGTCAAGTCAAGTCAAGTCAAGTCAAGTCAAGTCAAGTCAAGTCAAGTCAAGTCAAGTCAAGTCAAGTCAAGTCAAGTCAAGTCAAGTCAAGTCAAGTCAAGTCAAGTCAAGTCAAGTATATGTCAAAACATTGTCTTCGTTTTTGTATTATAGGGATAATTAGTGATAATTTGATTCTGAACAAAGTTTTATAAAACAAACAATTATTTTATAGCTATCAGCCCCCGAGTTTTTCAGGTAAAGGGAGAAGCTCAGATAGTAAACCGGGTGATTAGACTCCTCTGAGCTTGTCCGTTAGTCTCAGAGATGTTAGAAATACGATAACTCGAATAATATCTATGCCAGCGACAATAGGCCCCGTGTTTACGTGCACACAATTAAGCGAGATTTATGCGTCCCGGGGACAATGTGGACGTGATTGAAGGGAATCGCGGCCGGCGGGATTAAGGCGCGATGAGATAATGCTAATCTAATTGTGATGGATGTCTTCGACCTATATCGTTCGCGCACTTTTTGTTTGTCTGACAAACGCAATTACATACGTTGCGTCGATTTATTTAGATAAACGACGTTCAATGAATGCATTTCAGAATGCAATGAAATTGCAACAACAACAACATGTCGTCGCATAAGCAGAAACACCACATATATAAAATTATATTCGAGTCGTTTTTGACATTTTTCTCAATTTTGTCATTTTTGGTATTTTTGAATTTTTGGCACTTTTTACGTTTTTGACATTTAAGACCCTTTTTGACGTTTTTGACATTTTGGACCTTTTTTGACGTTTTCTGACATTTTGGACATTTTGGATATTTTGGACATTTTGGACATTTTGGACAGACATTTTGGACATTTTGGACATTTTGACTATATTCAACATTGTTGACAATATTTGACGATATTTAACAATATTTGACTATATTTGACTATATTTGACTATATTTGACTATATTTGACTATATTTGACTATATTTGACTATATTTGACTATATTTGACTATATTTGACTATATTTGACTATATTTGACTATATTTGACTATATTTGACTATATTTGACTATATTTGACTATATTTGACTATATTTGACTATATTTGACTATATTTGACTATATTTGACTATATTTGACTATATTTGACTATATTCACATCGCTAATAGCTTTTTATATATTTTTATTCTCGATTCTTTATTATGTAGTGTATAGTTTATTATATTATATTAGTATTGAATATCTACCGGGCGTCTTAAGACTTAAGTCTATATACATCCGATTTTTATAAAGATTCTTGTTTCTCTTGTTTGGCGTTGTAAAAAATTGTTTACAATTTAGCTGGGGCTACTACCTAAAATATGTCCTATTTTTTTTCCGAAAATAATATATAAATTCGTTCGAAAAATAGTGTGATAGTAATTTTAAATTTTTGTTGGTGTTGATTATACATGTAATTTCACATGCACTTTTTGCGATTTACATTTAATATATTAATGAGCTAAAAATCATATGCGGTGCGAAAACAAAAATCTTATCGTGTTGAAAAATAAAAAAAAAAACGCAAGGTCAGGGCTGTTGATAACTTTCGCGCGACGGCGCTATTTTCAGGCGATAGGCGCTGGCTAATCCTTCACCTGGGGTCATGGGGCCAAAATTAAACGCAACAGATTTTTTTTTACGTTTATTTATTGATCAGCTTTAACCTAGTGTGTTAAACGTCTATACAGTGTGATCCTAAAGTATGGAATAATTTCTATATAAACTTTATTTGAAAAAATTGTCGACATCATACAAAGATGATGGAAAAAAATTACACTTTTGCAATAATGCTCTTGCACTCCTCCGAGGTAATTTGAGCCTATAAAAACTCACGAAATAACCACAATATATTTATATATATATATATATATATATATATATATATATATATATATATATATATATATAACAATAACAATAATAACAAATTTAAGAATTAATGATAAATAAATATATAAATAAATAAGCAAAAACAACATAAAATGAAAATGGACTCTCAAAGATATTATTGCTTTATAATAACAATAATAATTTTTATTTACGGCAATGCCATTTCATAGAAAGTCATACAAATTATAAAATACAAAATATTACAACAAATAAAATAAAATAAAATAAAATAAAATAAAATAAAATAAAATAAAATAAAATAAAATAAAATAAAATAAAATAAAATAAAATAAAATAAAATAAAATAAAATAAAATAAAATAAAATAAAATAAAATAAAATAAAATAAAATAAAATAAAATAAAATAAAATAAAATAAAATAAAATAAAATAAAATAAAATAAAATAAAATAAAATAAAATAAAATAAAATAAAATAAAATAAAATAAAATAAAATAAAATAAAATAAAATAAAATAAAATAAAATAAAATAAAATAAAATAAAATAAAATAAAATAAAATAAAATAAAATAAAATAAAATAAAATAAAATAAAATAAAATAAAATAAAATAAAATAAAATAAAATAAAATAAAATAAAATAAAATAAAATAAAATAAAATAAAATAAAATAAAATAAAATAAAATAAAATAAAATAAAATTGGCTCCATTTAAAATTTTACATAATTTATCTATAGATATTGCAAAAATCACTAATTAAGATTTTGTCGAATTTATTCCATACTTTAGGGACACCCTTTATATATATATAGAGAGAGAGAAAGAGAGAGAGAAAGATAGAGAGAAAGAGAGAGATAGACATAGAGAGCAAAAGTTGATAAATTTCAAGATATAGTTTTATTTACTATTTTTATAAAATTTGAGGGTGATTCCACTTTTGCTGCTCAACATCTCATATATGATTATTTTGTTTTTATTTAAGTTATCAGAAAAAAAAAATCATTACAAGATTCTTGTTAGTACCATTTCAAACTGTGTGTTACACAATTTATAATTAGCCCAAAATCGTCAGACCAAAAATAATTATTTTCGCCGGCAAAACGGAGTATAAAAACAGTAAAAATTCAGACGTGACTCGGGCCGAAGTGAAAGTCTTCGTAGGTGTTCCGTTCGCGCGCGGCGGAACGCGATTTTACGATATTTGTGGTTGCGCAACGGCGGCGGCGGCGGCGGCAGCGACGGCCCCATTAATTCGACACGATGCTCGCATAATCTAAAAGAGAATCTTTTAAATGGTGTCAAGCCAGACATTTAAATACTCAATTGAATTCAATATGATATCGATTGGTTTGGGTTTGGATTTGAATTATATATATATATATATATATATATATATATATATATATATATATATATATTATATATATATATATATATATATATTCAATTCCATGTGTGTGTGTTATTATTATAATTTGGGAAATATTATTATTAGATCATAATTATATGTTTTTTGTCTTTTAAACCATCGATTTATTGATGGTGCTTCATTGTCAAGAGTCGTAGCAAGTTGATCGGCACATTGCTGTTGAGATAATCCTCGTTGATAATTGTGACATTTAACAGATGATGACAGATGACATTTGACAGATGATGACAGGTGACATTTGACAGACGATGACAGATGACATTTGACAAATGATGACAGATGACATTTGACAGATGACATTTGACAGATGACATTTGACAGATGACATTTGACAGATGACATTTGACAGATGACATTTGACAGATGACATTTGACAGATGACATTTGACAGATGACATTTGACAGATGACATTTGACAGATGACATTTGACAGATGACATTTGAGAGATGACATTTGACAGATGACATTTGACAGATGACATTTGACAGATGACATTTGACAGATGACATTTGACAGATGACATTTGACAGATGACATTTGACAGATGACATTTGACAGATGACATTTGAGAGATGACATTTGACAGATGACATTTGACAGATGACATTTGACAGATGACATTTGACAGATGATGACAGGTGACATTTGACAGACGATGACAGGTGACATTTGACAAATGATGACAGGTGACAATTGAAAGATAATCATCCACCATCTATTGATTTGTTTTGAAACTTAAAATGCTAAATATTTTTAGCTAGCCTCTCTTGTTCTCAAAACAAAACTGATACTATGGTGCATCATTGTCGTAGCATTCAAGAGTCGTAGCAAGTTGTTCGGCACACTGTTGTTGAGATAATCCTCATTGATAATCATAAAAAATCATCCCACGCAAATGTTTACGATTCAAATCAATTTTTAGCCCATATAAAATTTTCAATTGGCAGTTAACAACACAAACAGCGCCAGTATGACAACACGTTCTGATTACGTATTCTGGAAAATAATATCAGACTAACTAACAGACAGCAACCCGACTGCGTCACCGCAAGGCGCAGTCGGTTCGCTGTCTGTTATAACTGTATATATCAGTGAATCTGAAAATAAAAGTCGTTTTTGTGTATAACTTAGAAAGCTTCATTTGTATGAAAATCTTGATTCATAGGCAGTGTAATTTTTATAATTTTTTTTTAAAGCGACTATCATTATAAAGTCGAAAGGCTAAGAATAACAAAATGTTAAAGGGTGAAAAAAACCAAAATCACAATAGCAATTAATAGCTTGCTATTATGATTTTGGTTTATAATCAAGCAGATAATCAACCTGTATGTATGCATGATCATCAATAAAAAATCTCTATTATTTCTATTAACACAATGAATTAACAAATTTTATTAATTGCCAATGTCTGGTAATCTTAGAGAAAAAGGAAGATTTTTAAATACGGCCGGATAATATTACAAAGGCGTTAGATTCGGAAACGCGCTCATTCGCAACAGCCTAATCTTATACCCGTGTCCTACATATCAGAGCTCGCTCACACACACACACACACACAAACACACACACATATGCATCTGTTAAATAAATGTGCAGTGTTTTGTTGACCCAAATATCGAAAACTTCCGGCTTTGCGGGCTGCAGAGAGAAGGTTACGCGAGCCACCATAACTTGCAGAATATGACATAATATAAGACAAGAAAATTATTTATAACAAACAAATTATTTTATTACAAATAATATACAGGGTTGTACTGAAGTCTCTGTCGAAATATACGTATAAATCACTTTCACTAATCATAACAACTCAATATACGGCAAATCTCTAACGGGGTGCTTAGTACACCGAAACTTCTTGGTATTCAACCCATGTACATCCATCGATGTATAATATTATACATTATAGTTTTTCAAATTATTAACGTTAAGCCGTTAATCAAAGCTGTTCCATTTGACAGATGATTACGGGTGACATTTGACAGATGATGACAGATGACATTTGACAGATGACGATAGGTGACATTTGACAGATGATGACAGGTGACATTTGACAGATGATGACAGGTGACATTTGACAAATGATGACACCTGACATTTGACAGATGATGACAGGTGACATTTAAAAGATAACGTATGTCTTGTACTGAAATACAAGACGAGTCCCACAATACCTGGGTATTGTGGCACTCGTCTTGTATTTCAGTACAAGCCATACGCACTAAACCCTAAACCCTTGCTCTGCCACCCAGCCCGGAACCGATCGCTCATTGTAGTCTTCAGACAACCTTGAAATAACTTTTATAAAAAAAAATCTGTCAAATGTCACCTGTCATCATCTGTCAAATGTCACCTGTCATCATCTGTCAAATGTCACCTGTCATCATCTGTCAAATGTCACCTGTCATCATCTATCAAATGTCACCTGTCATCAACTGTCAAATGTCACCTGTCCAAATCTGTCAAATGTCACCTGTCATCATCTGTCAAATATCACCTGTCATTATCTGTAAAATAGAATAGTTTTGGTTAACGGCTTAACATTCCATTTATTTCGCAAATGTCAGTAAAATACACTCGAAGCCGGTAAAAGAATCATTTGCCTTAAGGGATGCCATCTCTGAGTAAAATGTATAATAACAAATAACAAAAATATTTCAATTACAGCTGTCAAGAAGATACATTTTAAGGTTATGTTACAAGGTTTTTGTGGTAACTACACAGGAGTGTAACTGAAGTGTGATAAAAAACAAAACAAAGTAAAAGATCGTTTTATTTATCATATATTTATATATTTATATATATATATATATATATATATATATATATATATATATATATATTTGTTGACATTATTATTATATTTATTTATCTTTCGACATTCAGTAAATTTGGTAGCTTAAATCTAAAGAAAATATACAATAAAGGATATATATCTTTATTTTGTTTGTTTTTTGTTCTTTCTGTTATGAGCATTGTTTATTGGGGGATTTTTGTATTGTTTGAGGGGTTATGCCAATTAAATGTACATTATTTCGATATTCTGGCAATGCTCAAAGTGTGTCAAAAGTGAGTTAGAATTACGGATTGGAAGTTAACTAGAGTGTTACCTGCTTTATACAACCTAAATCTTTTGTATGAATTTTCTATTTTTTGTATTTTTTACAATGTGTTTGTGATTTTAATTCGTTGTTGTCTTGTAATTGGAGTTCAGTCAAGTTGGACAAATAAAACTCTTTATTATTATTATTATTTTCCAATTAAACCCACACATCTCTAGATTTAATCATTTCTTCAGCAATGATTGATAAAATTCGACACACAGCAGGGTTGGCTATGGGCAAACATAGATGTAGAGATGTATGGGTTTAATTGGGAAAATAATAATACTAATAATAACTTCTATTTGTCCAACAGACTGAACTGGGGGCGCTGAGTAATTTTTGAACTATAGGATGGGTCAAAATAGTTTAGAATCCTATGATCTAAACACAGCAAAAAATGAATAATTGTATCTGTTTTAGAAAATCCCATATAGCGCTATATTTTTGTCGTTTGTCGGCAAAAAAAATATATAACTAAAAAAGGAATTATGTATTCTAATTTTTTTTGTAGTGTATAAAAGTACAGTTATAAACATTTTAAACTTGTTTTCTATATAACATTATTGTCGTCGGAAATAGTTACGTGAACGCGTGTCGAGATTTCTTCGGCCCGGTGAGAGACCAGCGAGAGCGACTCACCACCAGTTGAGCGCATGCGCCACCGCGCGACTCACCTTGGCACACATTCAGGCATATTCGTTTCATTATGTGTGTAGTCTTACCTGAGTTATATAAGAGAAGTTTTCTATTATTTTCACTTTTTAAATATACAGTTTTGATATTTGTGTGTGCGCGCGCTCTATTCTCCTTTCACCCGGGGCCCAGGCCACCGTCGCTGTGATATAACGAGAAATCAGTTTTGGACCAGAACGCGTACATCCTTTCCAACCGAACATAAGAACAATTACACCAAAATATTTATATAATTGTATCTGCCAATTGCGGTATTAACAGATGGCGCTGTTAACTTTGAAAATTAAGGGGTGGGGGACACAAACGTGAAGTTGCTTATTTATTACAGTGTCGGATCTAGGAAATTTCAGGACAAGTCAGCTTCATGCCGCCCCTGTAGCTGTTTTCACATGAAAAAATCAATTGTTCAATTCCATTTTGCTGCCCGGGGCAGTTGCCTCCATTTTTTGATTAATTATCATGCTTAAATATTTTTTATATAATATACAGGGTGATTAGTATAATATATAAACATTATTTGCATAATAATTCATATTCACTATATATACAACCCGACAAAATATGCAAATCATTATATTTTCATCAATCACCAATCTTGTTTGAGTTTTCGAAAACAACCCGTTCACCTTTTGACATCGCGCAGACCCCAGCAGAGAAAGTGATAACAGGCGGATTATTGTTGCCGATGCGGTGTGTTTGTCCGATAAAACGGCAATAAATTAAATATTTATGAAAAGAAAACAAAACGGGTGGCATGATCTCTTTTATTGTTTGTTATTTAACGGATAAGCGTAGCGAACGGGCGTAAATCATAATCAGCGGTGACGCTACTGAGAGTGGACGTCACTGGGGGTCAGCTGGGCGCTCGCTGTGAGGGTTACAATTATCTGTATTTGTTGGATAATGTCATCGGAAGAGATGTTAAAAATAAATTGCGCGTGCCGTGCCGTATTTGTGACTGTATATGATATTATTATTATTTAAAATACATAGTATCAGTTTTGTTTTGAGAATGAGAGAGGCTAGCTAAAAATATTTCGTGTTTTAAGTTTCCAATCTGTGTCAAAGCCGATCCTTAAATATTTTTTCCAATACACGATTTACACTAAAACTGATCACAATAATCAACCATTAATTTGTTTCTCATACATCTTAAGCTAACCTATGATTCTATAGTCCATCCATTGATTGATGATACCCCGTCGAATGACTGTTAGAACACAAAATATTTCGTGTTTTAAGTTTCCAAACATTAAAACACGAAATATTTTGTGTTTATTGTCTAACAGCCATTGAACGGGGTATCATGAATAATTTTCAAAAAGAGTGAAATGTTTAATGCACGATAAAAATGACTTGATATTGAATATGTATTAATATTACCATAGAAGCAAAGTTTTGTTGTCGTCAACAATTTAGAAAACACAAAACAATTTTCGTTTTGTGCCTAAAATAGTCGAAATAAAAAAGATTTTTGCGATGTCTGTGTGTATGTATATAAGTATGTCTGTCTGTCTGTCTGTGAACAAAATTAAGGAAAAACGGCACAACAGATTGCGACCAAATTTGGCAATTAGAGAACAATACTTGGGATGATTCAGTGAAAATTTCATCAAAATCGGTCCACTAACAGAGAAGATATCTCAATATAACCGATTTCATGCGCTCAATTGGGCGCGATTTGCAGCAAAAAAAAGGGACAATTGCGTAGCAATAACAAGTGACGTCATTGGTGTTTAATGGACTGTACGTAATCACGCGGGGAATTGCGAAAATTAAATGTTAAATGCAGTAATGACATTGAAAATGGAAAAAAAATGGAAATATGTAAGAAAATGTTGGAAATATATAAGAAAATGTTGGAAATCGTCGTATCAAAATATCAAAATATCAAAATATCAAAATATCAAAATATCAAAATATCAAAATATCAAAATATCAAAATATCAAAATATCAAAATATCAAAATATCAAAATATCAAAATATCAAAATATCAAAATATCAAAATATCAAAATATCAAAATATCAAAATATCAAAATATCAAAATATCAAAATATCAAAATATCAAAATATCAAAATATCAAAATATCAAAATATCAAAATATCAAAATATCAAAATATCAAAATATCAAAATATCAAAATATCAAAATATCAAAATATCAAAATATCAAAATATCAAAATATCAAAATATCAAAATATCAAAATATCAAAATATCAAAATATCAAAATATCAAAATATCAAAATATCAAAATATCAAAATATCAAAATATCAAAATATCAAAATATCAAAATATCAAAATATCAAAATATCAAAATATCAAAATATCAAAATATCAAAATATCAAAATATCAAAATATCAAAATATCAAAATATCAAAATATCAAAATATCAAAATATCAAAATATCAAAATATCAAAATATCAAAATATCAAAATATCAAAATATCAAAATATCAAAATATCAAAATATCAAAATATCAAAATATCAAAATATCAAAATATCAAAATATCAAAATATCAAAATATCAAAATATCAAAATAATATCAAAATAATATCTAAATAAAATCAAAATAATATCAAAATAATATCAAAATAATATCAAAATAATATCAAAATAATATCAAAATAATATCAAAATAATTTCAAAATAATATCGAAATAATATCAAAATAATATCAGAATAATATCGAAATAATATCAAAATAATATCGAAATAATATCGAAATATTATCAAAATAATATCAAAATAATATCGAAATAATATCAAAATAATATCAAAATAATATCGAAATAATATCGAAATAATATCAAAATAATATCAGAATAATATAGAAATAATATCGAAATAATATCAAAATAATATCAGAATAATATCGAAATAATATCAAAATACTATCAAAATAATATCAAAAGGTAATTTTTTTTTCAAAAGTAGAAAAAGTTGATAATGCGAAAATATTATATAAATTAAATAGGTCATGTAATTAGGAAAGTCGTGTGGTATCAACACTAGATATTTTTTAATTTATCTTAGATGTAGTTATTAGTATTTATAAATAAATATTACATTTCATGTATCCAAAAATGTTTGTTACAAATATTTTTTTTTTTGCAAATTCAATATGAGTTGTGGCTTGAATGATATTCGTGTGGTTTGTAAACGGCGAACAAGGAAGTAATAATGGCCGGTGTAAATATTCGCCCACGCCGACGTAACAAAGGCAACACACATACACACAAAGAGTCGGCCGCGCGCGACTTTCTCGGCGAAAACGTTTTTCGGCGCTCTTTTCGGGCGAGAAATAAGAAAGTAAAACGCTTTTATTTCCGGGTCCCACCGTTACCTAACGTCCGCGCCGACCACACGAAACACGAAAAGTTTTGAACAATCGCCCGGAGACATTACAACAATTAAATGCGGAAGTTGGTTGCTAGTGAGTTATGGTGATTGCAATGCAAACAGTTTATGATTTTATAATGTATAATGTTTGCCCATAGTCAATCCTGTTGTGTGTCGAATTTAATTATTATAATATTGTGTCACAAAAATTTTGATTATAGTTTCGAAGAAAACTAGTGTTTTAGACAAGACAATTTCTTGACTCAAAAGTTAGTCAAGATGCGAGACAATCTAAATTGTCTCGTATCATACAGAACATTATTTGAAATATTCTAGTCTTTATTAATAATATAATTACAATTTGTAAAAAAAAAGACCTTTATTGGTATTTTCCTCACTGCCCCTCCACATCACAAACCTCAACAAAAATATACAAAAATAAAAATAAAAATTACAAGTTGTATACTTATATTTCTTTTCGAAATAAATTTATTAATTATTATATGTATATAAGGACTTATAACTATAAGGAAATTAAAAAAATCGTCAAGGATGATTAGTGTTTATAAACATACAGTCATTATTCTATCTCTTATTGAATATATTCGTAATGCAACAATTGGGCAATTTGCACACATGTAAAAGGAAACGAGCCCTCCCACAGGGGGGCACGTTGATTAATAATATTATAAAATAATGGGCGTGCTATTTCCAATAAAGGAAAACTGAAGGATCCTCGCCATTCGGTTTCCCACGGCCGATGCACTCGCCCGCAATGTATATTTTAAAATTTAATTGCTGATATAAATTTATGCCGGGCGTCAATGCATGCACAATTCCTTTCGATGTATTATTTATAAGAATTATCACCAACAAAGTGTTTCAATCGTAAGGTTAGATTTATTTCTTTTGATTTATTTATTAATATACGGGAAACTACATACAAAAAATATACTAAGTCTATACATATAATTACATAAAATTTAACAAAACTAGCGCAAACAGAGCACAAACCACCAATCAGAAAAAAAAAACTATATTGGTAAAAATACTATATAAGAAAATAAACAACAATTAAATACGTTGATGGCTAAAAAAAGGGAATAATTAAAAATAAAAATGTGTGTCGATGTAATAAACTATATATAAATTTTTCGATACCAAATGTAGTCTAGTCAATAAATATATTGTAGAGTGCATGAAATATGCGATAGTTTTTGACTTTTCCGCCCATGGAAGGTAAGCATAAGGTAAGAGGGGGAGGAGAAGATCCTATTGTTGGGTTTTTCGATCATATCTCGGACACGGTAGAAAAATATGTTTTAAATAAAAATTTAATTTAATGTTTAACTTTTATCATACGAATTCATGCACCGACAAAACAGCCCGCAACAAAATAAATTATTTTGTTGGCGGGCTATTTTGTCGCGGGCTGTTGTCGGTACACAGTTTGCATGGACAGATTTTTTAATGCACTCTTCAAGTATATCACTAAAAAAAAAATTTTCGTGCATGAATACAATACTTGAATTCGTATGATAAAAGTTGAAAATTAAAATTAATGCCACGGCACTTCTTACAATAATGTTCCGCTGGTCGCTTCCAAAGCCACCAAGCGGGGAGCATTTTACTGCCCCCATCAACGCTCCCGTGAGCGTCAACGCAATAAACGCATCAATTAATTATTAATCTCTCTTTATTGAAAATTGCGGGCGTTGGCAGAAGATTGTACAAAAACGCCGACGCGCGCGTAGTTATTGTGATTTGCAGCTATATTGCTGCTATATGGTTTTCTTTTTGTACTTGTTGCCAAGGGGGAAAACTGGTGCTGATAGTGCTGAGTGGTCATAGAGAAGAAGTACAATTAAATTTATTATATACAATATGTTTTTAAAGCCTCTGTTTAGGTAATACAATTTGCAATTGACTATTCGTAAATATATAATTCTAATGTAATATACGCAAGTATATTACATTAGAATTACATATTTACGAACACACATGCATCAAGTGGTAATAAAAACGCGCTTTCAGCGACTGGTGATGGATCAAACCGTAACGGTGCATCTGGTTTTTGGGATCGTCGCACTTTTCAGAACCCACACACCGGTCAAACGATCCTACAAATATGTACTACGAATTTTAAAATATGTGACATCTATACTTAAGACAATTCTTCAATGAATGTCTCAGTTAGGGATCAGATCAATCTATATATAATTTACTTAATATCCACGTAGATATATTGGAGTTCTCTACATATAAAAACTTTAATAATTGGACATATGGTTATAAGAAGCCTTACACCAAAATACGATAGATAGGCATTCGATTAAATAAATAAATAAATAAATAAAATGTTTATAAGAGTGTGGTACTCTTATAAACATTTTATTTATTTAATCGAATTTTGGTGTAAGGCTTCTTATAAACATATGTCCAATCATAAAATATTGGAAATTCCTCCTGAAACAACCTGTATATGGTATAGATTAAATTGAATACATTGTACAAAAGGAGATTTTTATATGTTATCTACCTAGCCATTAAAACAATATACTAATGCGACAATTGTCTTAGCCATTATTCGAATTATTAGAAAATGATGTTATTGTTAATTAAAACGTCAATTTTAAACCTTCAAAGTGCAATAATATTTTTTCTAATATAAGTGGTTCCCTGTAGTAGAACATTTTTACACTACTATTTTTTGCAATGTATAGGTCAGGATTTTTCCCATTAAAAATTCTAAACGTTCTCCCATTATCTACACACGACAACCTCCAAACTTAATCACCTCACCGCATATTCATGTAAACACCTACGAATAGCAGCTGCATTTCCATCATGGAATTTCACGTTGGTAACACCACCAAAAACCGAAAATTTTGCATATTCATATGTTTTTGTGTGTGATTACACCGTTATTACCGATTATTATTCGTCTAGCTGTTTAGATCGAATAAATAATATGTAGTGGCCGAACAGGTGATAAGCAGGAAGATGTTTTGTGTTTACGTCGGATTGTACTAAAAAAAATAGAGGCGCGCACACACCTTGAGCTACGAGATAAGTCGCGCGCGGGGGAAAAACACACCGCGCCTGTATAAATAGCACTCCCTCAATTAGATTACGCCGTTTTAATGTCAACCGAGATAAATTGGGCCGCGGCCAGGTTTCACGTAACGATTTTACAAATTGTCATGTTGGAAAAACAAGGAAGATAATACGAATTCGAATCATGCATATTACAATTCAATAATAATATTAATTTATTTTATAATTGCGACAAAAGTTACAATTCAAAATATCTAATTCTTGTAACATTTGATGCCTCTACATTATTCTGTTTTATGTGTCAAAAAAAAAACTTCTATCTTTATAGATAAACATGTGTCCAATTAGTAAATGTTATTATATGTAGAGAACTCCAATATATCTACGTGGATATTAAGTAAATTATATGTAGATTAATGTGATCTCTAACTGTCAATTTTGCGTACGAGCTGCAAGACTGGTAGGACGAGTGAGTAGCCTTAAAGGGAGGTTTCACGATGGGCCCATTTTGAGACCTAAGTGTCTGTAGCTTTGCTACCCTCCAGCCAACTATCCAGAACTATCCAGATCTCTAACTCAGACATTCATTGAAGAATTGTCAGATCGACATATATCGACTCAAGAACATCGCCTATAGGTCCTATACGAAGGCTGGTATCAAAGCTACCCCAATGCTGTATATACGGGGCACAACGGTGCTCAGATCGACATATATTGACTCAAAAATATCGCCTGTAGGTCCTATATGGGCATACGTTGCACCTTGCTGGTGTCGGAGCTGCCCCAATGCTGCATATACGTGGCATAGCGGTGCTCAGATCGACATATATCGACTCAAAAACATCGCCTGTAGGTCCTATAAGGGCATAGCTTGAGAATAAATGTCACGTATTTGTAGGGCTATCAGACTTTTCCACCGGTCAAGAAAAAAGCTCAGAAGAGTTTAATCGCCCGGTATTTACCTTAACTTTACAGAAAAACCGTGAAAGGTGATTCGCGAAAATTCGCTCCTCGCTAGGGATCGAACTCAAGCTCTCCAATGCTCAGTACAAGACGGACTTTCATGTGTCATCATACAACCTTTGCAACATTTATCAGTGTATCGTTCAAAAATGGTTCAGAAAAAAAAAGTTTAATACTTAATATTATTATTTTTCGATGTAGAATAAGAATACTGATTTTTTAAAATAAATATCAGTCATTAGCAGGAATGACAAAAATGGTTCTATAAATGCTGCCCTGATTTAATTGTTAATTTGAACTACCCACTTAAAAAATATAATAAGACTTTACTGTGTTGCTAACTATATTCTTCAAATTGCTTAGTTAGGTGTGAACATTATGGAATTTCTACCCGCGACGGCCGACCTTCGCAACTATGCACACACAAACACACACACACAGATTCATACATACATACCAAGCCTCTTGTCAGAGGCCATCGGTTTTCCACTTAACTAATTTTTTCTTGTAAACCTGATGTTTAAATCTAGACAAATTTTGATCATTTGGGCATATTCTGATACCAAAATAATGTGGAATAAAAAATATGTATGAAAATAATTTTCGTTGTTCACTTATGGGCAATTCAATATATGATGAGAAAATACATTTTATGCGTAGATTTTAGTTCATTTTCTGCCACCAGATAGAGTACCGACTACTCTATCTGGTGGCAACACTGGCTTCTTTCCGCGCTAGTGCTGATCGCTTTTCTTTCCGCGCTAGTGCGGGAAGTAGTATTTGCCGCACTAAAACTAATGCGGGAAATGACTTGTCTTAGGACATGAGTACAAAAAAAATAATATATAATCTCGGACCGGGTGCTCGTTGTCTATCCCAACGACAAATGGTACAAAACTAAAATTATTTCGGCTTTTGTGTTTTTCTTCACTCTGACATTTGAAAGGATTGTTCTCGGAAATTTCCTTATGTGACCTATATTATAATATATATCGCTGATCGCTTTTCGATTTGAAAATTTCAATGACGTCATTTTCGATATTAAATTGACACTTTCATTAAAAATTGGCAATTTAAAATTAAAAATCGATGTGTCCGAGAAATGTTTGGAAAAATCATAAATAAAAGTTTTAACTACTTAATTTCCACCCTGTATAATATTATTTTTCTAAAAAAAAGTCACACTCATAATATGTATTTGCGAATTTTTGACCTCTTAAGTATAAATGAAAATACATCGCGCGTCGCAACGCACACCGCGATTATCAGAGTATAAAGCGGCCTTTCGATTGCGCCGCCGCGACCTTATTGCTTTATTATTATTAAAACGTAAAAATTACAAAATTCAGGATGTACTTTCAAGGCGCAGTACATTGAAGTGTAAAAAAACAGAACGTAATCATTAAAATTAATTATAACGCGAATTTAGTCGTCATTATTTATACAAAAATGTTAATTGGAACAATCCAAGAGGTACACATTATGAACAACAATCATGGCCTACTTCAAAAAATTGTTTAACAATTTCAGCGCAAAAATTAAGTTGGCTATGATAATATATGATAAACATTTTTATTTTCACACTCATGGCCAATTTCAGACAGTTATTATATGTAGCATATTTTGATATTTTGATATTTTGATATTTTGATATTTTGATATTTTGATATTTTGATATTTTGATATTTTGATATTTTGATATTTTGATATTTTGATATTTTGATATTTTGATATTTTGATATTTTGATATTTTGATATTTTGATATTTTGATATTTTGATATTTTGATATTTTGATATTTTGATATTTTGATATTTTGATATTTTGATATTTTGATATTTTGATATTTTGATATTTTGATATTTTGATATTTTGATATTTTGATATTTTGATATTTTGATATTTTGATATTTTGATATTTTGATATTTTGATATTTTGATATTTTGATATTTTGATATTTTGATATTTTGATATTTTGATATTTTGATATTTTGATATTTTGATATTTTGATATTTTGATATTTTGATATTTTGATATTTTGATATTTTGATATTTTGATATTTTGATATTTTGATATTTTGATATTTTGATATTTTGATATTTTGATATTTTGATATTTTGATATTTTGATATTTTGATATTTTGATATTTTGATATTTTGATATTTTGATATTTTCATATTTTGATATTTTGATATTTTGATATTTTGATATTTTGATATTTTGATATTTTGATATTTTGATATTTTGATATTTTGATATTTTGATATTTTGATATTTTGATATTTTGATATTTTGATATTTTGATATTTTGATATTTTGATATTTTGATATTTTGATATTTTGATATTTTGATATTTTGATATTTTGATATTTTGATATTTTGATATTTTGATATTTTGATATTTTGATATTTTGATATTTTGATATTTTGATATTTTGATATTTTGATATTTTGATATTTTGATATTTTGATATTTTGATATTTTGATATTTTGATATTTTGATATTTTGATATTTTGATATTTTGATATTTTGATATTTTGATATTTTGATATTTTGATATTTTGATATTTTGGTATTTTGATATTTTGATATTTTGATATTTTGATATTTTGATATTTTGATATTTTGATATTTTGATATTTTGATATTTTGATATTTTGATATTTTGATATTTTGATATTTTGATATTTTGATATTTTGATATTTTGATATTTTGATATTTTGATATTTTGATATTTTGATATTTTGATATTTTGATATTTTGATATTTTGATATTTTGATATTTTGATATTTTGATATTTTGATATTTTGATATTTTGATATTTTGATATTTTGATATTTTGATATTTTGATATTTTGATATTTTGATATTTTGATATTTTGATATTTTGATATTTTGATATTTTGATATTTTGATATTTTGATATTTTGATATTTTGATATTTTGACATTTTCTCTCTTTTGCTTACTATTTTCACATTTTCTGACTTGTTCCCGTGATTTACCACATTTTCATTACCGCATTTAACATTTAACAAGTTTCGCTAATTCCCCGCGCGATTGACGTAGAGTCCATAACACCGAGGACGTCACTTGTTTTTGCTGCGCCCTATTATACGCAGGAAATCAGTTTTATTCAGTATTCTTCTCTGTTAGTGGACCGATTTTGATGAAATTTTCACTGGATCATCCCAAGTTGATTATAGACTAATTTCCAAATTTGGTCGTGTGTTGTTTACCCAGAATTTTGTTCACAGATAGACAGACAGACATACATATATACATACATACACACAGACATCGCAAAAGTCGGGTTTATTTCGACTATTTTAGCCATAAAACGTACAAAAATTGATTTTTTTTTCTAAATTGTTCACGACAACAATATCTTCCTTCTAGTGTAGTTTTTTTTCCTGAAAACTTATCGCATATTTCTAAAATCATGGTTAGCAAACGTGAAGACGTTTTCAGTAAAATAATGCCTTCCTTTACATTATTATTCGGAAAGTAACAATCTAGGAACAGTGAATAACACTAGAAACGAAGAGAAAAAGGAAGGTCATTATATGCATTCTTCATAGTTCACACAGCTTTCGACAAAGTTGACTCGATAGATAGTTGGCAAAACAAGGTGTAGACAAAATAAACAGAACGGTCAAAATATAACTCTCTACTTCAACGCCACATAGCTGACTGAGCGAACTGTTTTATGCACTCTACACATCGACATAAGAGCCATATCACTGCTCTCTTCTAGACAATGTTACCACAACTTTTTTTACAACCCCCGTATATTATGATATATTTTTTATTATTAATGTTATTTTTTATGATATATTGTTGTCCTCTATTATTATTATTATTATTATTATTATATACAAATAAACAACGATAAATTAATTAGCTGATTAATAATAATAATTTCTGTTATAATAAAGATAGAAGATTTTGTTGTTGAAAGTTAGTTCCGTAGTTTTACTGCTCTCATTTCCTGTTTGTGCATGCCTGATCTTCTTGGACTTTCTGGACAACGCTACCACAACTTTTTTTACAACCCTCGTATATTATGATATATTTTTTGTTATTAATGTTATTTTTTATGATATATTGTTGTCCTATATTATTATTATTATTATTATTATTATTATATACACTTAAACAACGATAAATTAATTAGCTGATTAATAATAATAATTTCTGTTATAATAAAGATAGAAGATTTTGTTGTAAAGTTAGTTCCGTAGTTGTCACAAAATCTATACAAATTACATATGTAAAGTTTGTTGTGTTAACCAAAGTATTTCCCAAAATAAACAATTCAACCAATTAACTTGAAGCACGCTCCTAACATTGTAAAATTTTACGATTATTTTCTTTTTTAAATTCATTCGTATTCTCTAGTTGAACAATGCCCGCGATAATAAAACGCGGGGAACCAGTTTTCGGATGCGGTCGCGCATTTTGGTGGACGGCTTCCAGAGCGCACGGTGCGCAGGGCCACTTTCACTGGATTCTAGGTTATCCACGTGTCTCACACACCGAACTTTTTTTCTATCTTATTTTTAGTGAACATTTTTATTTTAATCCGGCGGGCCCGCTTCTAGCTAGGCAACGAAATGGCCACCGCCGCGCCTTCTGCCGGCCCCCTTCCTCTTCTTGGCTACAAGCAAAACAAAAACCATACCACATATAATAGACAATTAGTACACAAATCTTCAGAAATTGAATGGTTTTGGCGTCTACCAGTTTTGGTAATTGATTTTCAATAAAGGAGATGAATAAAACATGTTATCCTTGTATCATCATGTGCAATACGATATCGATATTTGTACAAATGAGCTCAGTAACTTTAAAAATGGTATAGTTTTTTTTTTTTTTAATTAAATTTATTTATTAATTTTTTTTCCCCTTACCATACATATACAGTAGAATATTTAACTATTTATATAATTGTAAAAATTAAAATGAATTGCATATCTACAAATAAAAGAAAAAAAAATTAAAAAATTAAATTGTAATTTTCTTCCCCCAGTCCTTGCCTCGTGGTTTGTGGTGGTGAATCCTCCTCGGGCTGCGGGTATTGAGGGTTTGTGTTAGGTATTTTTTTTTGTGTTTTAAAGTTTTTTAAATTTTTATTCTTTGTCTTAGTTCTTATTTGTATCATTAATGAGATATTTCCCTTTTTTGGGCTTGTCCTGTTGTATGTATATACATATATAATATTTGTTTTTACAGTGGTCTCATAAAAAAATCATTGCATCTAGTATTTAATGAAGGAACTCTTATATACTTATATTAAATAATAACAAGAACAGTTTATCGTATTTGTTAATAACTTATATAAATACACTATAATATTTATAATTCTCATGTTTTCAAGAGATTTGAGACTGAATATTAACAATAGTTCATCATGCGGAAAATCTTTACACGGATATACATATTGCGTTTTAAAGTAGAAAATGTTTAAAAAATTCTAATTTATTTAAGGTTGGCGTTTTCAAATTTAGGCAACTTGTGATGCACCTGTAATAGCATAGGCGAAATTGCGTATAAGAAATACGCACCGTTTTCTTTAACTAGAACATAAATTGAGTTGCAAAAATACGTATGCAAAAGAATAATGTTGCACGTATTCCGTAGTCTAGGTGAGAATGTCCATAGTCCCTCGGTAATCGTGAAATTAAATTTATTATTTTTTGTTCACAATTACCGAAGGACTATGGACATTCTCACCTAGACTACGGAGTACGTGCAACATTATTCTTTTGCATACGTATTTTTGCAACTCAATTTATGTTCTAGTTAAAGAAAACGGTGCGTATTTCTTATACGCAATTTCGCCTATGCTATTACATGTGCATCATAAGTTGCCTAAATTATTTGAAAACGCCAACCTTAATTGAATTTTATATTTATCATAATATGGCGACCATATAACGCATGCATTCAAGTTGCATGCATGCGTTATATTGTATAACGGTGAATACCGTTAGCGTTTGAATCGCGAATTATCAAACGAAATTTTGAATGTCGAAATTTAAAATTTTGAATGTCGAAATTTGAACAGCACCAAATCTATTACAATAATTAATATTTGCACCCACCACAAGTTTCCAGTTGTTCAAGTTATTGACGACGATAACCGTAAGGAAACGGCCGTGATATTATTTTTTCGCTATCAAACAAGCAACAACAAAAAAATCGGAAAACCGTTGCGAACACCTTGATTGGTGCCTGCAAAAGAATCGGTGGTATAATACCAATGTCGAGCAGCGGGCGCGACTTCCTCGTCCTTGTCCGCAAACACGTCCATTCGCAAATTAATGGTGCCGACCGTTTTGCAGGCCGCAGTGCAATTTTTGATGATCAATACAAAAACTCACCTACATCCAGCGCAGCGTTTTTATTTCGTACTCGTGTGCAAAAAAAAAAAAAAATCGCCAACAGGGCTATCTCAGAATCTTATTATAGCATAAATGAAAATTCGAATTTGAATTTATTTTCCTAATACATACTGTTATACCTAGTTTTACGACTAGAAAGGAAAATTACCGTGTTGCTATTTTTCACACTATTTAATAATAAAATCAGAATTTTATAAAATTGCGATTTTGTATATCATCATCATAAATTTAGTCCTATAACGTATGCTTTATAATCCTGCATACACTGTACGTACACGCACCATTTATTACAAAGCCATTCTACAGGAATGTATTGTATTATCAAAAACGCCTTCACGTTAAAATTATGAATTTTGTATAACAATTTTCTAATTATTAACTTTACTTTAATAAGTCAACTTATTTTTATATCTTTTACTACTAAGCAATGTACACATGTAAACTGGCAGAAAGACCCCCGAGGGGCTCGATAGCCCAATAAGTTGTTCAAGAAATGAATTCATATATCCTCCTCTCATACAATTGGCCCGTGACAAATAGAACGCGTTATATTTTTCCATTCGATCTACCATCCAATTCAATATTTCAAATAATTTGCTGTATGATACAAGATAATTTAGATTGTCTCTTATCTTGACTAAACTTTTGAGTCAAGAAATTGTCTTGTCTAAAACGATCTTAAGGAAGGTTTTGTATTCCCGAAAAAAAAAACGAATTGCTAGTTTAGACTTTTCTCCATGTTTCATGATTTTTATAGTCGAAATAGACCATTTTTTTTTTAATAAAGTGGCACACCAGATCTATTACAGTTGCCGACCGCTGGTCTACCCTATAATTTTGTGACAGGAAATGCCTGACCGTCAGATATTTTCGCACACAAATTGTATATGCGAGTGTGTTTGTGTGATGTTGTTGGAAACCGCGCAGAAACTTATAATAAAATGAGTAACGACCCGGTAACGTTATTATTCGGGAGAGGTCCGGAAATAGCGCGCGGCCGCTGCAGCCGGCCGACCGATCGAGCGCGCGAGCGCGGGGGGGGCAAGACGCTCAATGTCGACCCGCGGCCTTCGCTCTATTTATACCCGCGGGTCGCTCCCATACGCCAGCGGTGCCCACTGCGGAATATCTGCATGCGCAAATTGCACTCCGCCGGCCCTTTGCAATTGTTACACAATGTGGGTAGGCTGGGCGAGAGAGCTCCTCGTTGTTCGTGTACGGAAATGCGCTGCACAGAAGAAGAAGGCGTTGGTTGGCATAATGGAAAAGCTCGCTCTTATGTAACACTATTATATTAATTGAAATAAATATTTAAAACAATTCTAAACCAAATATATGAATAAAAATTAATCATCATTATTTCAGCTAAGAAATATACACTTAACTCAACTCAACTCGTATCATGTCTAAACCTCAGAGGAAAGTTAAACGCCATCTGGCGGCACCACATCAATTAGCAATGCACACCCATATAGTATATTATATATTTTTGTTCAATACTATTTTTGAATACTGTCCTTGGAAGTGAAGACTTAAGTTATAATTTTCCTAGTAATCCCCTACTTACTAGGAAAATGATGACTTAACTCTTTTTGCTCAAACACCAGTAATATATTTTTATATTATAACAAATAAATTAATAACTGATTTAATCAGCTAATCGCAATTGTGCCTTGACCCTGGTTTTGCAGGCCGCGAAAAAAAATGTTGTTGTTCTCAAACATCCGTCCGGCGCCTGTTATCTCACAGCAGTCCTTGGGATTTTAGGGATCGCGCACGTGCCGATTACGGGCGGACCAAAAATTCCAAAATTTAGGTGAAAATCGGACACATACACACAAATGGGTCACGTTTTATCGAAGTGCACTCCGCGCGCTCGCGATAACCCGCGATTGTTAATCGGGTGTTATGGTGCATTTGGACCTGCGCGGGGGAGAGAAAAAAACATCTAGTTTTATTTAGACCAACTTGTGTAAAATAAAACAAAACAAAAACTGAATGCGCGCGTAAATCGTGCACGTAAATTTCCTTATCATCATAACGTTTGTTTGATGTTGATAAGTTGTAACCCAATTTTTATTTTTTTTGGTGTTAGATGCGTTTTGTGGCGTCTTATCATAATTCTTCATGTTTTGTGCAAGCAATACACAAATTGTAGTAGTATTAAAAGGTTTTAGTGAAAATTATCTATGAATAATATACTAAATCATAGTATATTACGATGGCAAAAATTTATCATACACAGTACGGATGCTATGGATAAAGTAATGTAATCGATAGATTTAAAAAAAATGTAAAATTAGTAATTCATACAGATTTGTATAGCAATCGCAAACAGTAATAATAATAATAATGGAAAATTGAAAACCTAAAATAATTTATTTGTTTAGAAAAATATTATATTTCTTAATAAAATTTTCTATTGTCATAATTATAATACGTATGATAAAGTAAAAACAGGCAAGAGAACTGGAGAAGACCAGAAAAGAGTGGAAAGAATTTACAAATGTATAAACAACAACAATAATTGTAAAGTATAATGTTGAGTATTATTGAATATTGCTACAAATTGGTAGCTATAGTGAAAACATGTTGGTGAATCACCAAATACAAGTTGAAATTGTTAAACAAAAAATTGTAGTTTTAGCGATTTTTTAAAATTACAATCACATTTATTTATAAACATATTTTATTAAAACAGCTATAACTCGATTTATAACTATTAAAAATTGCTAAAAATTGTCAGCTATATGGAAAATATGTTGGTGAATTACCAAATACAAGTTGAAATTTTTAAACAAAAAATTGTATTTTTGGCGATTTTTTAAAATTTCAATTATATTTATTTATAAACATATTTTATTAAAACAGCTATAACTCGATTTATAACTATTAAAAATTGCTAAAAATTGTAAGCTATATGGAAAATATGTTGTTGAATCACCAAATACAAGTTGAAATTTTTAAACAAAAAATTGTATTTTTGGCGATTTAAAAAAATTTCAATTACATTTATTTATAAACATATTTTATTAAAACAGCTATAACTCGATTTATAACCATTAAAAATTGCTAAAAATGGTCAGCTATATGGAAAATATGTTGGTGAATCACCAAATACAAGTTGAAATTTTTAAACAAAAAATTGTATTTTTGGCGATTTTTAAAAATTTCAATTACATTTATTTATAAACATATTTTATTAAAACAGTCATAACTCGATTTATAGCTATTACAAATTTGCAAAAAATTGTCAGCTAATGGAAAATATGTTTGTGAATCACCAAATACAAGTTGAAATGTTTAAACAAAAAATTGTATTTTTGACATATTTTTAAAATTACAATCACATTTATTTATAAACACATCTTATTAAAACAGCTATAATTTGATTTGTAGCTATTTAATATTGCTACAAATTGGCAGCTATAGTGAAAACATGTTGGTGAATCCCAAAATACATGTCGAAATTGTTAAACAAAATATTGTATTTTTGGCGATTTTTAAACATTTTAATTACATTTATTTATAAACATATTTTATTAAAACAGCTATAACTCGATTTATAACTATTAAAAATTGCTAAAAATTGTCAGCTATATGGAAAATATGTTGTTGAATCACCAAATACAAGTTGAAATTTTTAAACAAAAAATTGTATTTTTGGCGATTTTTTAAAATTTCAATCACATTTATTTATAAACATATTTTATTAAAACAGCTATAACTCGATTTATAACTATTAAAAATTGCTAAAAATTGTCAGCTATATGGAAAATATGTTGGTGAATCACCAAATACAAGTTGAAATTTTTAAACAAAAAATTGTATTTTTGGCGATTTTTAAAAATTTCAATTACATTTATTTATAAACATATTTTATTAAAACAGCTATAACTCGATTTATAACCATTAAAAATTGCTAAAAATTGTCAGATATATGGAAAATATGTTGGTGAATCACCAAATACAAGTTGAAATTTTTAAACAAAAAATTGTATTTTTGGCGATTTTTAAAAATTTCAATTACATTTATTTATAAACATATTTTATTAAAACAGCTATAACTCGATTTATAACCATTAAAAATTGCTAAAAATTGTCAGCTATATGGAAAATATGTTGGTGAATCACCAAATACAAGTTGAAATTTTTAAACAAAAAATTGTATTTTTGGCGATTTTTTAAAATTTCAATTACATTTATTTATAAACATATTTTATTAAAACAGCTATAACTCGATTTATAACTATTAAATATTGCTAAAAATTGTCAGCTGTATGGAAAATATGTTGTTGAATCACCAAATACTAATTGAAATTTTTAAACAAAAAATTGTATTTTTGGCGATTTTAAAAATTTCAATTACATTTATTTATAAACATATTTTATTAAAACAGCTATAACTCGATTTATAACTATTAAAAATTGCTAAAAATTGTCAGCTATATGGAAAATATGTTGTTGAATCACCAAATACAAGTTGAAATTTTTAAACAAAAAATTGTATTTTTGGCGATTTTTAAAAATTTCAATTACATTTATTTATAAACATATTTTATTAAAACAGCTATAACTCGATTTATAACTATTAAAAATTGCTAAAAATTGTCAGCTATATAGAAAATATGTTGTTGAATCACCAAATACAAGTTGAAATTTTTAAACAAAAAATTGTATTTTTGACGAATTTTTAAAATTTTAATCACATTTATTTATAAACATATTTTATTAAAACAGTCATAACTCGATTTATAGCTATTACAAATTTGCAAAAAATTGTCAGCTAATGGAAAATATGTTAGTGAATCACCAAATACAAGTTCAAATTTTTAAACAAAAAATTGTATTTTTGGGGATTTTTTAAAATTTCAATCACATTTATTTATAAACATATTTTATTAAAACAGCTGTAACTCGATTTATAACCACTAAAAATTGCTAAAAATTGTTAGCTATATGGAAAATATATTGGTGAATCACCAAATACAAGTTGAAATTTTTAAACAAAAAATTGTATTTTTAGCTATTTTTAAAAATTTCAATCACATTTATTTATAAACATATTTTATTAAAACAGTCATAACTCGATTTATAGCTATTACAAATTTGCAAAAAATTGTCAGCTAATGGAAAATATGTTTGTGAATCACCAAATACAAGTTGAAATTTTTAAACAAAAAATTGTATTTTTGGCGAATTTTAAAAATTACAATCACATTTATTTATAAATACATTTTATTAAAACAGCTATAATTCGATTTGAAGCTATTGAATATTGCTACAAATTGTCAGCTATATTGAAAACATGTTGATGAATCACGAAATACATGTTGAAATTGTTAAACAAAAAATTGTATTTTTGGCGATTTTTTAAAATTTCAATCACATTTATTTATAAACATATTGTATTAAAACAGCTACAACTTGATTTGTAGCTATTGAATATTGCTACAAAGTGTAAGCTATATTGAAAACATATTGGTGAATCACTAAATACAAGTTGAAATTTTTAAACAAAAAAATGTATTTTTGGCAAATTTTTAAAATTACAATAACATTTATTTATAAACACATTTTATTAAAACAGCTATAATTCGATTTGAAACTATTGAATATTGCTACAAATTGTCAGCTATATTGAAAACATGTTGATGAATCACCAAATAAAAGTTGAATCTCTTAAACAAAAAAATGTATTTTTGGCGAATTTTTAAAATTACAATCACATTTATTTATAAACATATTTTATTAAAACAGCTATAATTCGATTTGAAACTATTGAATATTGCTACAAATTGTCAGCTATATTGAAAACATGTTGATGAATCACCAAATACATGTTGAAATTGTTAAACAAAAAAATGTATTTTTGGCAAATTTTTAAAATTACAATCACATTTATTTATAAACATATTTTATTAAAACAGCTATAATTCGATTTGAAGCTATTGAATATTGCTACAAATTGTCAGCTATATTGAAAACATGTTGATGAATCACCAAATACATGTTGAAATTGTTAAACAAAAAATTGTATTTTTGGCGATTTTTTAAATTTCAATCACATTTATTTATAAACATATTTTATTAAAACAGCTACAACTTGATTTGTAGCTATTGAATATTGCTACAAAGTGTAAGCTATATTGAAAACATATTGGTGAATCACTAAATACAAGTTGAAATTGTTAAACAAAAAAATGTATTTTTGGCGAATTTTTAAAATTACAATCACATTTATTTATAAACATATTTTATTAAAACAGCTATAATTCGATTTGAAACTATTGAATATTGCTACAAATTGTCAGCTATATTGAAAACATGTTGATGAATCACCAAATACATGTTGAAATTGTTAAACAAAAAAATGTATTTTTGGCAAATTTTTTAAATTACAATCACATTTATTTATAAACATATTTTATTAAAACAGCTATAATTCGATTTGAATCTATTGAATATTGCTACAAATTGTCAGCTATAATGAAAACATGTTTATGAATCACTAAATACAAGTTGAAATTTTTAAACAAAAAATTGTATTTTTGGCGAATTTTTAAAATTACAATCACATTTATTTATAAACATATTTTATTTAAACAGCTACAATTTGATTTGTAGTTATTGTATATTGCTACAAATTGTCATCTATATTGAAAACATGTTAGTGAATAACCAAATACAAGTTGAAATTGTTAAACAAAAAATTGTATTTTTGGCGATTTTTTAAAATTTCAATCATATTTATTTATAAACCTATTTTATTAAATCAGCTACAACTTGATTTATAGCTATTGAATATTGCTACAAAGTGTAAGCTATATTGAAAACATGTTGGTGAATCACTAAATAAAAGTTGAAATTGTTAAACAAAGAAATGTATTTTTGGCAAATTTTTAAAATTACTATCACATTTATTTATAAACACATTTTATTAAAACAGCTATAAATCGATTTGTAGCTATTGAATGTCAGGCTCCCATATTAAAAAAAATTGTAATAAATATTTTTTATTTAATATTTATATGCAGGACCGTAACTAGCTTTTATCTGACCCTGGGCTAAACCTCATCACTGGGCCCTCCTACACTAAATTTTATAAATTAAATAAAACTACACTTATTTCCCCAAAATAATAGTTTTAACCAGTAGAAAAATACACGTAGATTTAAAAATTGTTCGTAGAAATTAGTGGAAATACACTTTGGTAGAAAAAAAAATAGCTCCCTGCAAAATTTATTTATCTGGTTGTATAAATAAATTTTGCAGGGAGCTATTTTTTTTTCTACCGAAGTGTATTTCCACTGATTTCTACGAACAATTTTTAAATTTACGTGTATTTTTCTTGTTTTTTTTTAGATGGGAAGGGCGTGCTTCTCCAAAACGTTGATGAAAGTTTCTTTTTAGCAAAATGCGAACTATTTCGATCTTTGTGTTGACATTCTGGACACCTGCCTAGTTACGGCCCTGATTATATGTGTTCATATATTCTTAAATGTGATTTGTGAAAATATGTAATTACATTAAATTTAAAAAAAAATGTGTATCTACTAATACTATTACAAATAATTTATTTTCAAGAACATTAATTATCCCGACAATAGATGAATGTTATATACAACACAATATATTTTTGAATACTTTCCTCTATCACATCACCGCTCGACCCCTCGCCTTCATCTCTCTGGGCGCATCGCCCTCCCAAACACCGGAGAGAGAGAGTTCTTCCATCAAACATCATCTCACCTTGCGCTACCTTGATGGTTGTTGACCTTTTTCGTAAAAGGTGCGTGGCCGCAGCACGCATCCGAAATTCCTCTACGCGCGCGAGAAATTGATCTCCATATCACTAACTCTCTCACTCACGCGCCCTTATCGCGGCTATTTTTTTGTGTCCCCTCGCGGCAACTATCGCGCGCCTCCGATAATAATAATGTCAGATCAAGAGTTCAAGAATGGGCCTCTGGAAAGTGCGTATTAATGTGTGCGTAACCTCAGCACACGCTATCAATTTTTCGGGCGATAAGCCGGCAGAATGCGCGCTTGTTTACAATTTGGTTTGTACAGTTGTGGAGCACGCGGACGCGCAATTGATTCGAGTGACGCTGGACCCCAAAACCTTGCACTTTCGAACGAACCAGAGACTAACCATTAATATCGATTTTAACTGTAATATATTTAAAGGCGGCTACTCGTAATGAACATTGGGGAGGGCAAATTTTAAATTTGATTTTCGCGAATCAACTTTCACAATTTTTAGGGTTTCTATGTAGTTAATACTCCTCTGAGCTTCTCTCTTTAAGCCTTGATTTCCTTGTGTTTTATTTCTGTTCAAGTAGACACGTAATGTTCGGGGCGACCAGGAACGTTAAAAAAAATCAGCTAAAGATAGAAGTTTTCTTTGCTATAACGAATAGGGTAGTTATATCTAAAATAAACACAGAGTATTATTGTCAGAAAAAAGTTTTATTAAATAAAAAAAAACAAGGATCAAGAATATAGAAGGAAAACAGAAAAACAATAAATTTTCAGTAGTAGTACAAAAAAAAACAATTTATACACCGTAAAATCTACAACGAGTAATCTTAGCACGTAGACACGCAGAAAAATGTCCTCTTTGGAAAAGAAACAAACAAAAAAAATAAACATAATCGTAGTAGGTAGTAAATCGTAATCATAATAATAATAAAATATAATACAATATACATACATATACATATATAAATTTTACTTAATCAACTATACAAATTAGAAAACTATAAATTATACAAACAACAACGGTAGTAATCGTTCAACTAATATATTTTATTTTTATTACAAAGTCAAAAAAATAAATCCGCATCTCATTTTACATTTTTAATCGTATTTACAAACTTTTACACCTAGAGTTTAATCGAAACACAAAAATATTTCTATAAGTATGTATAAAGAAGGTACAATCGCGTGTTTTGGGGGGGGGACTGAAACAGAAACTGTGACATTATAATGTGGCTAAATTCAATGGGCTCATATATTATTATTATGTACCCTATATAGTAAATATTCTAATAAAAAATAAATATTGTATAAAAATGTTTTTATTACAATAATTATATTTTATTAGAATATTTACTATATAGCGTATGTATATTTATTAAATTATTTATTTTATTGTTTATACATTATTCCTCAGATATTAATATGTAAAACCATATAATATGTTTAAAGACGCAAATATTATACTAAAGTTTGGTTGTCGTTTGAAAAAAATGTCGATGACGTTATTTCATATTCAAAAATAGTCGAAAAAAATTGACATTTTCATTAAAAATTGGCAATTTAAAATTTAAAATCGACGTGTCAGCAATTTTTTCAAAAATCATAAATATATTTTTATGAATTTAATAAAACATATATTTATGATTTTTGCCTAAATTGCTTAGGCACGTCGATTTTAAATTTTAAACTAAATTTAAAATCGACGTGCCTAAGCAATTTAGGCAAAAATTATAAATATATGTTTTATTAAATTCGATAAAAAATATATTTATGATTTTTGCAAAAATTGCTTAGGCACGTCGATGATTTTAAATTTTAAATTGCCAATTTTTAATGAAAGTGTCAATTTTTTCGACCCTAATAGGTGCCTGGTATCCCGGCGACTCCACCCCCGATTGCATATACCTCATGGGATCTGTTATCCATAGCAACCAAATAAACAACTGTTTGCGTGTTGGTAATGTCCACGTTTCATGAACGCTAGTGTAATACTGGCTTATGTCAATTGTTACAAATGTATTAAGAGTGGCAATTTTAGTATTTTGACGTCAGTTTTACAAATGTGTGTCATTTGATAATAAAGGTTTATTTGAATGCATTTATAGATTCCTTAAAATCTTATTCATTGTGATTTGCTTATATTCCTTAAATCCAGATTTTCGTGAAAGCGGTCGTTTTAAAAAAGCCGCTTTTGATATCAATTGTACGTCACAAAAATAGTAATATACGTTTATATAAATTATAGGTTCCCAAATTATTTGGCCTACAGCCCCCCTTTCAGCTCAAAAATTTCTCAGCGGCCCCTCCAGTTCAGTATTAACTGGTTACAACTTGAAATTTGTGTGTTTAATTCGAAAATGAATTACCTGCTCGCTACAACTTATTTTCTAGACAACAGATGAAATATGAAGGAATGGATTTTCATCATTTTTACTTTCCGAACACATTAGTTATATAATTGTAACGCCTTCACGTTTTCTAACTAAGATTGTGGAAATATGCAATAACTTTCCGGTGAAAAAATAAAGGAAGAATGTCGTGAACAATTTTGAAAAAAAAACAATTTTCTTTATGGAATAAGTCATGTAATTCGGAAAGTGCCCACACCAGATATTATTAATTTTTGTCACTATTTTTATTCTGTTCCTCTCAATTCCACCAGCTGCTATCGCTCATTTGTGTGCCATAAGTTGCTTTCGTTTATCGCTCTAAGCTACTCCGGGCTGATTGTCTCGTGTTCTATGACCTCAAAACTTAATAGTTTCGTACAAGAAACCCTACTATTTCTTGTACGAAACTATTAAGTTTTGAGGTCATAGAACACGAGACAATCAGCCCGGAGTAGCTTAGAGCGCTATTCAATAGCTTTTATTCACACAAGAAAAACATTTGTGGAAGTTAACTATGTCCAAACTAACATAGTTAACTTCCACAAATGTTTTTCATGTTGCTATTTTATGTTGGTCCTGGAACGAGCTGAACATCCCATACGAAATATGATACACATTTAGCTTCTATTTTGTTTTAGAATTATAAAACTTGTATCATAATCAAACTTTATTTTATCGAGATCATTTATTGACTAATCAAATACATCTAGGAGACCCAGAACAATTCCGAAGTTCAGAAGAATATTTTTGATGACTCCATTAACTGTTGTATGAAAATTGATTTACATAGATACCAAACGCAAAATCTTCTCCTTTTCAAAACAATTCAAATATGACTTTCATTCTCACAGGCATATATGTTTTTAAGTTTCCGAATAGAGTACTGCTATATAAGAAAGGTATTGTTTTCGCGAAAAAAAAAATCGAATCACTAATTTAGACTTTTCTAGCCGAAATAGACTATTTTTGGAAAATGTCTATGTGTGTGTGTGGATATAAATTTGTCTGTGAACAAAATTCCGGCTGAATGGATCGCGACTATATTTGTAAATGTGCTGGGCAATCGAGTTGGGATGATGTCTTGAAAATTTCAGCAAAATCGGTACACAAACAGAGATAAAATCTTAATAAAACTGTTTCCCATTAAACCAACCACTTTCCCGCCAATAGTTTTCACGACTGCCAACACAAATATACGCGCAAAAAAAACAGTTGTTGTAACTTGGGTTGCCTAATAGGTTTTTAGTAGTATAGTAATTTTATATATAGTTGAAAATTTAATAACGAATTTAAATAAAAATGCTACAAAATACAAATATCATCAAATATTATCAAATTTCGTTAAATTGTCATAATTATGATTTTCATAATTGTAATATTGTCATAAGTCGTCATATGTTATTAAATATTGTCAAATATTTTCTAATATTATCAAATATCGTTAAATGTCATCTAATGTCATCTAATGTCGTCAAATATAGTCAAATATTATCAAATATTATCAAATATTATCAAATATCAAATATTATCAAATATTATCAAATATTATCAAATATTATCAAATATTATCAAATATTATCAAATATTATCAAATATTATCAAATATTATCAAATATTATCAAATATTATCATCAAATATTATCAAATATTATCAAATATTATCAAATATTATCAAATGTCATAAATATCATAAATGTCATAAATGTGATAATTGTCATAATTGTCATAATTGTCATAATTGTCATAATTGTCATAATTGTCCTAATTGTCATAATTGTCATAATTGTCATAATTGTCATAATTGTCATAATTGTCCTAATTGTCATAATTGTCAAATTTCGTTAAATTTTGTCAATTTTCGTCAAATATTGTAAGTCGTCATATGTTATTAAATATTGTCAAATATTTTCTAATATTATCAAATATCGTCAAATGTCATCTAATGTCATCTAATGTCGTCAAATATAGTCAAATATCATCAAATATTATCAAATATTATCAAATATTATCAAATATTATCAAATAATATCAAATATTATCAAATATTATCATCAAATATTATCAAATATTATCAAATATTATCAAATATTATCAAATAATATCAAATATTATCATCAAATATTATCAAATATTATCAAATATTATCAAATATTATCAAATATTATCAAATATTATCAAATATTATCAAATATTATCAAATATTATCAAATATTATCAAATGTCATAAATATCATAAATGTCATAAATGTCATAATTGTCATAATTGTCATAATTTTCATAATTGTCATAATTGTCATAATTGTCATAATTGTTATAATTGTCATAATTATGATTGTCATAATTGTCATAATTGTCATAATTGTCATAATTGTCATAATTGTCATAATTGTCATAATTGTCATAATTGTCATAATTGTCATAATTGTCATAATTGTCATAATTGTCATAATTGTCATAATTGTCATAATTGTCATAATTGTCATAATTGTCATAATTGTCATAATTGTCATAATTGTCATAATTGTCATAATTGTCATAATTGTCATAATTGTCATAATTGTCATAATTGTCATAATTGTCATAATTGGCATAATTGGCATAATTGTCATAATTGTCATAATTGTCATAATTGTCATAATTGTCATAATTGTCATAATTGTCATAATTGTCATAATTGTCATAGTTGTCATAATTGTCATAATTGTCATAATTGTCATAATTGTCATAATTGTCATAATTGTCACAATTGTCATAATTGTCATAATTGCCATAATTGTCATAATTGTCATAATTTTCATAATTGTCATAATTGTCATAATTGTCATAATTGTCATAAATGTCGTAAATGTCGTAAATGTCAAAATTGTCCAAAATGCCAAAACGCCAAAAATACCAAATACGACAAAAATACCAAAAATTCCAAAAATGCTAAAAATTCCAAAAATATCAAAAATGTCAAAAATGTCAAAAATGTCAAAAATGTCAAAAATGTCAAAAATGTCAAAAATGTCAAAAATGTCAAAAATGTCAAAAATGTCAAAAATGTCAAAAATGTCAAAAATGTCAAAAATGTCAAAAATGTCAAAAATGTCAAAAATGTCAAAAATGTCAAAAATGTCAAAAATGTCAAAAATGTCAAAAATGTCAAAAATGTCAAAAATGTCAAAAATGTCAAAAATGTCAAAAATGTCAAAAATGTCAAAAATGTCAAAAATGTCAAAAATGTCAAAAATGTCAAAAATGTCAAAAATGTCAAAAATGTCAAAAATGTCAAAAATGTCAAAAATGTCAAAAATGTCAAAAATGTCAAAAATGTCAAAAATGTCAAAAATGTCAAAAATGTCAAAAATGTCAAAAATGTCAAAAATGTCAAAAATGTCAAAAATGTCAAAAATGTCAAAAATGTCAAAAATGTCAAAAATGTCAAAAATGTCAAAAATGTCAAAAATGTCAAAAATGTCAAAAATGTCAAAAATGTCAAAAATGTCAAAAATGTCAAAAATGTCAATAATACCAAATAGTAGTACAGGATACAGGATTTTATTCGTAAATTCAAATAATTAGCATTTTTGGAAATACTCAAAATTGATTACAGAATTCTCAGCCAATTTGGGATGTATCTAATTTATAGATTTTATTTTTAATTTTAATTACTCCAGTTACATCGGTGTATCTGATGTGATTTTAAAGGGTTACAACACAAGATTTTCAAAAAATCGAGTTTTTTTCTGGGCTAAATAAATTCTGTATACTTTTCAGAATATTTTAAACGTTTAATCATTTCAAAATTCAAAGTATTTTCGAAGAGTTATACCAATGTAATAGTTATAAATTTGTAAAAGTCATAATTTTCGTTTAAATTTCTTTTTTTAAACATCTATCATTTCTACAAAGAAAATTGTTTTTAAACATTTTTTAATTTTTTTTCAACTGATACCTGTTAGCTAAACTATGTATACCATCAGCAAGGTATTAAAATTATTTTTTTTAAACAGCTGTCATTTTTACAAATCATTTTGTTTTTAAACATTTTGTTTTAAACATTTTGTTTTTAAACATTTTGTTTTAAACATTTTGTTTTAAAACATTTAGTTTTTAAACATTTAGTTTTTAAACATTTTGTTTTTAAACATTTTGTTTTAAACATTTAGTTTTTAAATATTTAGTTTTTAAACATTATGTTTTAAACATTTTGTTTTAAACATTTGGTTTTAAACATTTTGTTTTTAAACATTTTGTTTTGAACATTTTGTTTTTAAACATTTTGTTTTAAACATTTTGTTCTTAAACATTTTGTTTTAACATTTTGTTTTTAAACATTTAGTTTTAATCATTTTGTTTTTAAACATTTTGTTTTAAACATTTTGTTTTTAAACATTTTGTTTTTAAACATTATGTTTGAAACATTTTGTTTTTATGCATTATGTTATAAAATTAAAAAAAAAAAAATTTCAACCGATATCTGTTAGCTAAATTATGTATACCATCAGCAAAGTATTTCAGAATAAGGTCCTATTTGACAGCTCATATCTCCGTTATTTATTAATTTTGTTCATTAATTTTTACTTTATATTATTTACAAAATTATCACGCATATAAGTAAAATCAAAAATATTTTTTATTTTCAATGACTACGTCAATTTTATTTTTTTTAAATTTATCTTTTTCCGAGCGCCAAGGTGGTGTAATCTTTGTCAGTTGTAACGCAGAAGAGGCCTTCAAAATACCTCTAGCTTTTTTTTCTTTTCATTCACAGATATTACACAAGTCATAAATAATTGTACATGGAGATAAAATAAAACAGAGTATGCGACAGCTTAATGAATTATTACAAGTTATTTTTAATAAACGCGTGCTAAAATTGCTTTTCCCAATCCTCATAAGTTTAATGTTTTGATTAGGCATGGAAAATATCTGGTTTGCTGAAAATATTCTTTATTAAAGTTATCGTGTTTTGATTTATGTTTCTGGTGAAATATCTTTGGATTCACATTGAAAATCATGATTTGTTGGTCGCTCCTCTATTTTTAGGATATTTCTTCAAATACGATACAACTAACCCCCTAGGAGGAAAGTTAAATGCCATCTGGCGGCACCACATCAATTAGCAATGCACACCCATATGATTAATTGATGTGGTGCCGCTAGATGGCGTTTAACTTTCCTCCTAGGGGGTTAGTTGTATCATTTTAGTATATAACCACTCGAGATATTGTGTGAATTCATCTTCACTAGCTGAGCTACACTGACGAGATCTAATAAGATAGAAATCTAGATATGTAGATTGCTAAGATGGTGGATTCACACTTATAGATATTTCTTGATTGGTATAAGCAATGTTATTTGTTCAATTTATTATTTTTACAGTTAAAAATTACATTATTAGTCGGGTATGGTGTCAAGTAGAAATCGATCAAATTTATAAGTAAATTTTGGTTTTGGAAATAGAGTAGAAATCGATAAAATTTATAAGTAAATTTTGGTTTTGAGAGAAGAAGAAGATATATTTATTGTAACATACATACATACAAGATATACATACATGTACAAGAGGCCATCGACCGTGGTCCGTTTTGGAGAGTTTTGTGGGAAGAGAAAAATAGCAACTGATGAGAAGTGGAAGGAGGAAATAGGAAATATTGAATTGACGACTATTGTATGAAACGACTATTGTATGACTACTGTATGACGACTATTGTATGACTATTGTATGACAGCGTAACATTTGGGATTGAATTAATTTGGTATTTGCCTCTTTAAACATATTAAATGTTTCTGCATATTAGTATCTGAGGTATGATTAATGTATAAACAATAAAATAAGTAAATAAATATTGAAAATGATAGATGGAATAAGTAACATTGCTTATACCATATCCTAAAAATTATCGGAGCGACAAAGAAATTATGATTTTCAATCATTATTTATATTTTGTATCATAAGTGCCTTCGTTTATCACTCTGTGCTGGTGCGGGCTTGTTACTTTTTTATATTTTGTAACATAAGTGCCTTCGTTTATCACTCTGTGCTGGTGCGGGCTTGTTACTTATTTATATTTTGTAACATAAGTTCCTTCGTTTATCACTCTGTGCTGGTACGTGCTTATTGTTTCTTGTTCTATTTGCCGCTTCCGATGCACACAATTCTACCTCGGCACTTACAACCGATGGTGCACGACCGCAAGACGATACTGCACGTCATGGGGGGCGACTAGCAATGATAAACCATGCTAAACGAAAGCGCCTCTGTTTCTGACTTGTGTAAATCTTTATGTATACAACACCAAATAAATACTTTACTTTACTTCATTTTACATTGTTGCTGCTATTCGGACGGTTCTCCATTGCTTTAATACTATCTCTCAATTGTTTGTTTTTCGATTCTAATACATATCTCTAGTTCATCGAGAAACGATATTAATGTATACAATGTTATTTTCAATTTTCTTCGAGAAATGTTCAAAGTGTGTCCTGAAACAATTGCGTATAGGGCATACCAACACTGAAACAGTTGTTTATTTGGTTGCTATGGAAACAGATGAGTTTGCTTTTTTTACCAGACCAGTCTGAACTTGCAGATTAAGTTCAGACTGGTCTGGTAAAAAAAGTAAACTGCTCAACCAAATAAACAACTGTTTCAGCGTTGGTATGCCCCATACACAATTGTTTCAATGTTTGTATGTCCCACGCTCCGCGAACGCTAGTGTAATACTGCCTTACATTAAAAATATAACAAGATAATGAAATAGATAGGATTATAACCTATTTCAATATCTAAACGTCACTTTTGACAAACTTGTGACATTTGACATAAGGCAGTATTACACTAGCGTTCACGGCCAATAAATATTGTTATAAAAATAGTTGTTTATTTAGTTACCATGGGTAACAGACTGCGTTTTTTTTTACATGAACGTCTGAACTTACAGACTAGACCTACAGTTTTATTTGAAGTTTGTGTTGGTAAAATCATCATAGAAAGTTAAAAAATCACTGGTTTCAGCAGTACCTAAAGAACACTAAATGGTGGGAATATTATTATATTAAGTATCGGTTGTATAAAGCAGATAACTCTCGAGTTAATTTCAAATCGGTGACTGTAACCTCAATTTGGTAGATAATGCAATGTTGCTATATTTAACAGAGGTAGATGAGGCTATGAAATGGAAAGTTAACAAACATTTTATGCAACAGTTAACAATATAATCACGAGTTATAGTTAACGTCTTTATACAACCGAGCCAAATAGAATGAACCAATCATTGAATTTGCACATATTATTTATTTGTCACCACAGTTTCTGTTTCTTTTGGTAAAAAATATACACCATCTCTCTCTCTCTATCTCTCTCTATCTATTTTTTACAACAATATATAATATATATTTTCGAAATATATAACATATACACATATTTTCTCATAATAGTAATCTTAATCATCACATGTAACGAACGGAATAAATTCTAATGTATTTTTAATACCCGTTAAAATTAAACAAAAAAAAACAAAAAAATTAAAAAATAAATAAAAACGCGCCCGGCACGTTTTTGTTTTCTCTCTAAATAAATATTTTTTTCTTGTCGCAAGAAGAGGGGAGTTGGGGTTGTCGGGGAGATCGCTAACATAATGCTTCGTGGGTAGTTTGAGAGCAAGCGCACAATAAAATAATCACCAAAAAAATATACCGTACATTTTTTCTTAAAGCCAAACATTTATATATTATTTTAAGTAGATTGCAACAATTAAAGTTATAAAACACATTTGGTTGAAAGGGCTTTGGCCTTTCTCTCTCTCTCTCTAGAGCCATGAATTTCTGTACTACTACTAATAATATAACGTCACCTTAGTATTATTACAATTCATCATCATCATCATTTCGTAGCTCTACAGACCTGGGCGACTCTTGGTTGACACAACAATTTTCCTCCATTACGATTAGATAACTTTAAAAAACATATTGATTTGAAAATTTACATAAAAATTATTTGAATCAACTCCGTCATAATAAAGTCAGTTATCTAGTTATTCAATTGAGCATTTCACATATATTAATTTCGACTGGATAACTCATAAACGTACAATTTCAAGTTACTTAAAGTTGTTCAAGAAATCATTTATATATCCTCCTCTCATACAATTTGTCCTTGACAACTAGAACGAGTTATAATTTTCCATTCGATCTACCATCCAATTCAATATTTCAAATAATTTTCTGTATGATGCGAGACAATCTAAATTGTCTAAATTGATTTGAGTCAAGAAATTGTTTTGTCTAAAACGACCTTTAGTTATAGTTATTCTGAAGAGCCACACACGTAATAAAAAAAGTCGCATGTGACTCGCGAGCAGACACCTGCACTAAGCCACTAAGCTGGGTGAATATTTCTAGTAGTTGCTGTATTTGCTACAATTGCTAACTAGCTGTCGACATTCGGGATCCGAATATTCTTATTTTATTAGCATAACTGATCAAATAATCCACCTCTTTAATTCTTATTACTAATATTGTGTCAATAATTGTTTATTCAGACAATAACAGTAATTTTAATATAAAATTGATTCCATATTTCTTATTTGATTTCAGTATAAACCCACTTTTATTTTGTCTTAATATAAAAATATGATGGACTGTAATCATATCTTACTTTATTTGAGCATAAAGGATTGAACTGAATTTATAAAAGTCTTATCAGGTGGATCATTTTGCCACGTATATACTTAAGACTGAAAATCGCCCTCAAAACTGTTTTTATTGTAACCCAACGACAAATAATAAAAATATTGTGGAAAAGTTTATATAAAATTTTGGCTAGAGCTTAGGCTAAATATTTTGGTCGAATTTGTCCCTATAAAGCGGAATCTATTGTAATCGTGAATTACATTATACTAATTGTACTAGATTCGTCAAGATTATTGAACAATTTTCATTCCAGGCTGCTTCAAAAACTATTTTTTTTTCAATTCACTTCTATTATCTTGAACGAAACTTGTATGATGTTCAAGTTTCTTAACGAATCTAGTATAATATGAGCATATGAGAATGAAAGTGGTTAAGTCACATTTGAATTGTTTTGAAAATGAGAAGAGTTTGCGTTTGGTATTTATGTAAATCGACGAGCGCAGTTACAGACATGTAATCAACTTATTTATAAATAAAAATGTAACTGCACACGTCGATTTACATAAATACTAATCTTTTCTCCTTTTCAAAACAATTCAAATGTAACTTATATCACTTTCACCTCACAGGCTCGTATAATGCATGATCTACTCGAGTTAATGTCATTTTCATAGGTTTAACGTTCTTGACATTTCTGGAACATCGATGGGCATTAAAGGGCTGGGGTTTATACTGACTATAAAATAATAAATATGGAACAAATTTTATAAAATTATTTCCAAAAAAAAAATTGTTTGCGGCAAAAAAACGTTACTAAGAACTTAATAGTATATATTCTTATTTTATGAGCATGAATAATCCATAAAAAATCTATTATTTTATTTATTATATAATTTTGTATGTCCACCCTCATTTTATGCATTGTTATAATAATCCATGGCCCTATATAATTAAATTAAAACGTTTCGATAAAAATATATATATTACATAATTTTATATGTTTGGTGATTATTTTTTTTGCGCTTACCCTCCTATAATATTTACACTCGTAAGGCCACTTAATAAACTGTATCGTTTTCTCCGCGCCGCTGCATTAAAATTAAAGCTTTCGATTCAATTGATTAAACTAATTTAGCTAAGAGTTCACCAGATGTGTGTTTTGTGTGTGTGTGTGTGTTTGTGTGAAGGCGTCGCGATGCTCGCTCGCCTACGGTCCGTAATCGTGCACGATGTCCATTATCCGCTGTCGGTCTTCCGCCCTACATTATAGAAAAGTAGTTTAGACTCGCAACCCCACTAGCCCGCTAGTTATGTGATTTCAACTTACATATTGTGTTGTGGTTGGAACGCGTCTAGGTGTTTGTTGATCTCCCGGTGCACGTGCTCGGGGAGGACGCCCACATTGGAGAATAGGTTTCTAAGGACGTTGAGTTCCTCCATTAGCAGCTCTATTCGCTTCTGCAGGCGTTCGTTTTCTTTCAGCAGGAGTTTCACTTTTTCTTCGGTTTCCCGCGTGCGCACCTTCGCCTTCTCTCTGCTCTTACGCACGGCGATGTTGTTGCGCTCTCTTCGCCTCCGGTACTCGTCACTGTTTTTGTCGCAGGGTTTCATGGTTTTCCGCGCGACGTGATGCTGGGCGATCATCGCCGCTTTTGATTTCATCGCGTTTATGTTCATTTGGGGATGGTGCAGCACCGAGCCGGGGGTGAGGTTGGTGAACGTCGCTCCGTTGCCATTGGGGTAGCCCGCGGCGTTCTGCAGGTAGCTACCGGGAAGCATGTTGTTGCACTGGCGGCGGAACTCTTGAGGGTCCAAGGGCTCCTCTTTGATACTGGGGACATCGCTGCCCACAGAACTATTGGAGTCGCTATTGCTATTTTGGTTCCCAGAGTATGTAGCGCCGCTGTGCACCGGTTGTGGCATGTACGCGAGCGTCGTTCGTGGGTAGCTGGTGTTTTGGGGCATCACCTGTTGTTGTTGCTGTTGTTGTTGTTGTTGTCGGGGGTGCAAACTCTGCAGGTGCTTCCCCTGACTTTGGAGAATATCCGAAAATAATCCATCGTTAAATTGAGGATCGTCGATTAAATTTTGTAAATCCAATGATATCTCCGGTGTGTTTAAATCACTCAACTCCCCGTGCTGCTGGTACTGAAGATGGTGTTGTTTCAGCAACGCTGTCGTTTGTTTAGAGGTCCCCGTGTTGTTATTCAGCGTTGTCAGGTTATTATTATTGTTCATTATAACAGTCTTTTTAATCTCCCCATTATTCATGGGCTGTCCCCCTTGATTGTGCTGCTGATTGTCGTACATTTGGGGTGAATCCATTTTTTCACGTGGTGTTTTTTTTTTTGGTTTCGAATAGAGCACTCACATACACTAACGCACACACAATAGTGCGGCGTCGCCCGCTTTCACCAACCACACAAAAAAAATAAAACGCGTGAGGTCCACACTTTCACTTGCCGAAATTTATTTGTTGAGTTATCGTTTTATACGCACACGCACTTTCCAATTTCACATCCTGCAACACACACGCTGGTCATCCAAAAATTTTAATTTTCTGTGATGTCTATGTGTGGAAACGGTTTTCACTATAAATAAAACACGCGCGGTTATAGTCGCTTTTGGTAATTTTTGTTGGCGTAACTTTTTTGAGTTTGAATGCCGCCGCTCGCTAGGGTACCACACTGGCGTGCGCTTGCCCAAGCTAACTAGGATACTGAGATTCTAAGCTCTATTCCTGCTGTTTGTAGTGGCTCAGCAGGGACATGCGCGATGCGGAGTGTGGGCTCCGTGTGGCGCACGTTCGAAAGTGAAAACGCGAGCGCGCGACTCCTTTTCCGATGCCGTTTGTTGTGGTTCCGCTCGTTTTTTTTTTTTCGTGAGTGCCTGCTACTCCTCGTGACGTAACCCCGTTCCCCAGACTGAATTATTAACAACAATGCTATTCGCAGGTTCAGATGAGAATAAATCTACGAGAATTACCAACAATTACAACAAAGTATCAGACATTACTGAGAACAATTATAAAAAATAAGTGCACATTTTTCTATATACTACATTTGTTATATAATCATAATACCTTTATTTGGTATGACAAATACAAAAACCCTCTAATATACAATGCTCATCAAGAATAACAAAAAAATTATATACATAAAAAATAGTAATAAAAGTAACAATCAGCAAAAACACATTAACAACGTTAAATAACCCTACACTCCCTCTGCCCTCGCCACTTTCCTTTCCCACGTCAGCCTACTGCAGTTTTTAACGCCTTTCCCAACCTCCCCTAACCATTCATTCAGTTTTCTGCAATTTCCAATATAAATTATTAATATATCTATAAATAATTATAAAAACAGCCAAAGTTACAAAAAAATATATTAACAATAGATTCACATGGCACAGCGCGGCGCAGCATGATCGAGCTGGACTTTTTTTATAATTCGTTGGGCACACGTGGGCAGCCAATTTTGAAATATAAATTTAAAAATAACAATATAAGATACAAAACCCAAATGGAATCAAAGCCTTGATCTGCTTCGTTGTTTTAAGTCTATTTAAAAATCGTAATTACATAAAATCTGTAAATATTTATGTCGTTCATTTATGCCATTTTTTAATTACATACATACAAAATTTCCACTTCATACATATACGAACATATAGTACATACCTGCAGGAGAATTATCCATTTTACACAATTAAAATTACACGATTCTGTGAAACGTTCTAACACTTTGAATTTTGCCCAAATTGTCGGCTCTGTGGTACGATGCGTAAGCTCAGTGCTAGGGTCAACTTCAGACCGACTTACCGGGGTGAAGGGGCAGGTAGAAAAATCTACCCTTTTACAGATGAATGCTCGGACAATCCCTGAAACTGTTTAAACAATTTTCGGTCGAAAATACGGAAGTTTTTGGGCACATTTTCGAGAATCGGCTTCACTGTGTGTTGGCAAGTCGAAAAAGGGGGATTACTATTAGTTCGTTATTTCTGTTAAAAATAAAATACTAAACTACACTGACGTATATACAGCGTTTATTGTGATCTTCAGTAACCTTCCTGGTATTCGTCTACGAACCCAAACAGAACACGAACAAGAGGGATCTGCTACATGAACACAATTCCGAAACTTTGGGATATTATTCGAGGTCGGTGTGAGGTGTGGATTCTAACATTTCGACCTCGAAGGACCTCTGGAAACTTGGGGAGGTGAAATTTTCAGATATATCAGAATTCAAAAATCACTTTCCGGTGGGACTCGACATCGACGGTCCTGTAATAACTTGAGGAGAGGCAAAAAAATAATAGGATTTTTTTCGGTTTTTTGATTGTATCTTCTATACCAAGGGGTTTTCGAGGAAAATGTTTATGTATAAAGTTGTAGAGCATTAAATTTCCTTCTATTTAAATTAGTCAACGTATTTTTTGATATAATACTTACTGAGATACAGCAGTTTAAAGATGGGGCAAATTTCTCACCAATTTGTGGAAACTTGGGGAGGGGCAAAAAAAAACTCCAAATATTCGGATTTTTTTCTTCAGTTTTTTGATTATATCTTGTAAATCATGGGGTTTTCGAGGAAAATGTTTATATACGAAGTTGTAGAGCATTAATTTCCTTTAATTCTGATTCATCAACGTATTTTTTTTTTGTACAATACTTACTGAAATACAGCAGTTCAAAGATGGGGTACATTTCTCAACATTTTGTGGAAACTTGGCGAGGAGCAAAAAAAACTCAAAATATTCGGATATTTTTTTCAGTTTTTTGATTATATCTTATAAACCATGGGGTTTTTGAGGAAAATATTTATATACAAAATTGTTGAGTATTAAATTTCCTATAATTCTGATTCATCAACGTAATTTTTTTATACAATACTTACCGAAATACAGCAGTTTAACGATGGGGCAATTTTTTTAACAATTTGTGGAGAGGAGCAAAAAAAACTCCAAATATTCGGATTTTTTTCTTCAGATTTTTAATTATATCTTGAAAACCATGATGTTTACGAGGAAAATGTTTATATTAAAAGTTGTAGAGCATTACATTTCCTTCAATTTTGATTCATCAACGTATTTTTTTTATACAATACTTACCGAGATACAGCAGTTCAAAGATAGAGCGAATTTCTCAACAATTTGTGGAAACTTGGCAGGTGCAAAAAAAATTTTTTTCTTCCAGTTTTCTGATTATATCTTGTAAATCATGAAGTTTTCGAGGAAAATATTTATATATAAAGTTATAGATCAGTAAATTTCCTTCAATTTTGATTCATCAACGTATTTTTTTTATACAATACTTACCGAGATACAGCAGTTCAAAGATGGGGCAAATTTCACAACAATTTGTGGAAACTTGGGAAGGGCCAAAAAACGAATTAATCGGATTTTTTTCAGTTTTTTAATTGTATCTTGTAAACCAATGGGTTTTCGAGGAAAATGTTTATATCAAAGTTGTAGAGCATTCAATGTCCTTCAATTTTGATTGGTCAACGTTACTTTCTTATCTAATACTTACCGAGATACAGCAGAGTTGAAAGAAGAGGCAAATTTCTCAACTTGTGAAAAATACGAGAAAAATGCGTGTTTCTGTTTCTTTTATTTTTCGACATATCTATATATAATAAACCTTTATTGGTATTAACAATTCTTTACACAGTATGTAATAAACTTAAAAACAAACAAAAAGTATGTATCTTTTTTGTTGAGGGTTGTGATGTGGAGGGGCAGTGAGGAAAATGCCAATAAAGGTCTTTTTTTATTTTTTATATATCTTTTAGTATTCTTACAGCAATACAATAGCCCTATATATATATATATATATATATATATATATATATATATATATATATATATATATATGTATGTATACACACCCACAATTAGTCGTTCCATTACAGAAAGAAAAAAACAAACACTAAATGATAATTTGATATTCATATTTACGTCAATTATTTTTTTCTTTCCCACAAAACAAAAGGAAAGACTACGTTTATTGTTTCTTATATACCACATTTTAGCTCTTTTAGTTGATTTATTGACCTCATTACACTCACTCGAATCGAAATATTCGGATTTGTTTCAGTTTTTTGATTATATCTTATAACCCATGGGGTTTTCCAGGAAAAAATGTATATACATAGTTGTAGAGCTTTAAATTTCCTTCAATTTTGATTCGTCGGTGTATTTTTTTTATACAATACTTACCGAGATATAGCAGTTCAAAGATGAGGCAAATTTCTCAACAATTTGTGGACACTTGACGAGGGGCAAAGAAATTCCAAATATACGGATTTTTTCTTCAGTTTTTTGATTATATCTTGTTTATCATGGAGTTTTCGAGGAAAATGTTCATATACATAGTTGTAGAGCATTAAATTTCCCTCAATTTTGATTAGTCAACGTATTTTTTTATACAATACTTATCGAGATACAGCAGTTCAAAGATGGGACAAATTTCTCAATAATTTGTCAACATTTGGGGAGGGACAAAATACCTCGAAATATTCGGATTTTTTGATTATATCTTCTAAACCAAGGGATTTTCGAGGAAAATGTTTATATACAAAGTTGTAGAGCATTAAATTTCCTTCAATTTTGATTGGTCAACGTATTTTTTTATACAATACTTATCGAGATACAGCAGTTCAAAGATGGGGCAAATTTCTCAATAATTTGTGAATATTTTCGGAGGGGCAAAATACCTGGAAATATTCGGATTTTTTGATTATATCTTCTAAACCAAGGGATTTTCGAGGAAAATGTTTATATACAAAGTTGTAGAGCATTAAATTTTGTTCAATTTTGATTAGTCAGCGTATTTTTTTTATACAATACTTATCGAGATACAGCAGTTCAAAGATGGGGCAAATTTCTCAATAATTTGTGAATATTTTCGGAGGGGCAAAATACCTGGAAATATTCGGATTTTTTGATTATATCTTCTAAACCAAGGGATTTTCGAGGAAAATGTTTATATACAAAGTTGTAGAGCATTAAATTTTGTTCAATTTTGATTAGTCAGCGTATTTTTTTATACAATACTTATCGAGATACAGCAGTTCAAAGATGGGGCAAATTTCTCAATAATTTGTGAATATTTTCGGAGGGGCAAAATACCTGGAAATATTCGGGTTTTTTGATTATATCTTCTAAACCAAGGGATTTTCGAGGAAAATGTTTATATACAAAGTTGTAGTGCATTAAATTACCTTCAATTTTCATTGGTCAACGTTATTTTTTTATACAATACTTACCGAGATGCAGCAGTTCAAAGACAGAACATAATTTTCAATAATTTGTGGAGACTTGGGGAGGGGCAAAAAAGATTTTTTGTTCAGTTTTTTAATTATTGCTTCGAAATGGTGTTTTCGAGGAAAATGTTTATATACAAAGTTGTAGAGCATTAAAATTCCTTTAATTTTGATTCAGCGTATTTTTTTATACAATACTTACCGAGATACAGCAGTTCAAAGAAACAAATTTCTCAACTTGTGAAAAAACGAGAAAAATGCATGTTTCTGCTTCTTAACTTTTATTTTTCGACATATCTATATATATATATTGTACATACAACTACACTGCCCTTCCCTCCAGTTCACTCCAATTATCAAAAATTTTAATTTCTCGAAAAACGAATGAAAGAAAAGGAATTTGCCTCATCTTGGAACTGCTGTATCTCGATAAGTATTGGATAAAAAATAACATTGACCAATGAAAATTCAAAGAAATTTAATGCTCTACAACTTTGTATACATACATTTTTCTCGAAACCCCATGGTTTACAAGATATAATCAAAAAACTGAAAGAAAAAAACGAATATTTATATCTTTCAACTGTTGTATCTCATCTTGGAACTGCTGTATCTCGATAAGTATTGGATAAAAGATAACATTGACTAATGACAATTCAAAGAAATTTAATGCTCTACAACTTTGTATACATACATTTTTCTCGAAAACCCCATGGTCTACAAGATATAATAAAAAAACTGAAAGAAAAAAAAGAATATTTATATCTTTCAACTGTTGTATCTCATCGTATTGGATAAAAAATAACATGACCAATGATAATTCAAAGAAATTTAATGCTCTACAACTTTATATATATATATATATATATATATATATATATATATATATATATATATATATATATATATATATTTTTTTTTCTCGAAAACCCCATGGTTTACAAGTTATTATCAAAAAACTGAAAGAAAAAAAAACGTATATTTATATCTTTGAACTGCTGTATCTCGGTATTGGATCAAAAATAACGTTGACCAATGAAAATTGAAAGAAACTTAATACTTTACAACTCTGTATATAGACATTTTTCTCAAAAATTGCATGATTTAGAAGATATAAGTAAGAAAACTGAACTACATCCGAAAATTTCGATGTTTTATGTAGATTAGTTTCATTTTGTAAGCTCTGCCTTCTTGCTTAAAGGTATTTAATTTAATATTTATATATATTATATATTATTTATGTTAAACGCCATCTGGTGCCGCACGTGGCTCGCGAACTGTAGTTAGTTAGAATTCTGTGAGTGACTCGAAGTACAATTGAACGTGATGTATGTGTAGTATTTATTTTATATCGTCTCTGCCCTGTGATTTAATAGTATTAAATAGAAATAATTCTGCAAATATGAAATCGATTAATTTGTAGGATATTAACAAGAATATTATTTCTTGTTAATATCCAAATTATATTAATAATTTGACTGTTTTATATAATGGTGGCAGCGCGCGGGTTTTTACAAAATACTTGCGCCACCCGATTTATAATTAGCAGGACGACGACGCGCCTCCGCCACCACTCAATCACATTAGTGAACGCACATATGTACGCGCGTACGGTGGTGGCTGAGAGTGGGTACGTCACGAGTACATACACGTCACAACTCTGAATCACACGTGCAGGAATGCTGCACGGATTCCTGCGGAAAGTGGGTCACAACTGTTGCATCCAATAAAACTAATTTAAATGCTAACAGCGACATCGTCCGTAAAGTAGCTGTATTGCAGCTCAATCCTGCTTTAAAGTAATATAAAATCCTGCTACGAGAGAAATTATTGCCGTTCAGACTCACTGAGTAACTACTAATCACCAGAGGTATTAAATATTTGATTAACTCAGTCAAATATATAAAAAATAATACGCTCAAAAATTTCTGCCTCCAACAAGGGGGGCGAGACCTACCCCGGAGAGTGAAATGAATTTTTTTGAGCCTTAACTGAATCATAATAATGTTTAATATAATTTATATCGAAAATTCAAGATAACCGGGACCTTTACATCCATAATATAGGTATGTGATTGCATTGGTAAGAGTGCCAAAAACTAGTTCTCGGCCAAGTAAATTGATATAAACATCTGATTCATTAGATACTACAAGCATGATACAACAACATATTGTATAAACTTAGTTATAACAAGTATTACGTTGACCACCATTCTTATATCGCAATTCAATTTCAAGAAATCATATGAACTGCTCCTCGCATATAGATGCCGCCACATTGCAGGCCATGTCAGCCATGATGCTCGCGATCCCAAAATCCCACCCTACTTCCTTAATTAGAAAGTGTAGTTTATTAATTAATAACTCATGCAATATATATATATATATATATATATATATATATAATAAACACCAAGCTTAGGGGTATAGTAATTAGCATTGTACTAAGCATTAGGGAGCAAAGGTTCAAACCCCATTGTGGGCAAAATTACTACGCGAAACACCTTTAATTTTTCAGAGATTGTTTGTGAAGTTAAGGTAAATATCGGGCGATTACACTCATCTGATCTTCTTCCTTTACCAGCCCCTGCGACCAAAAATAGACTATGTCAGAGAAATATTGAAATAACAGAAAAACCTAATAAATGATGAACGCGAGAACTCACCAAGTAATATCCTTGATTGAAATATTAGCGGAGTATATCACGATAATATCTTCATTTACGGAATCTTGCTGTAAATAGTAATAAAGCTTATTGCGTTTATTAAGATATTCAAATAACACGGGGAGAGTAGTTTCAGTATCATCCGCGAGATGGCGCTAGTATGTCCGAATTTCGAATATATTTCAAATAATTTTAATTTCCGTATTTTAAATAGATAAACATATAAATAAATATTTAATTATAAACAACGCCACAGTTTATACTAGTAATTGCATCTATATACACTTGATTTAATTTTAATAATAATATTTATTAAAAATGCAACCATAACGTAGGCAACCAGCTACACGCGCTGTCATGTGAGTCGGGTTGTTGACGTGTACGCATAGCGTCCTTTTTTACCTCGTAAATTCAAATGCCAAATGCATTATAATCGGCATAAAAGTGGTGTTGTGTAGTGCAATGGATTGTGACAATGTGTAACCAGTGTGGCGAACATAATTGTGCGGTTAGTTTTGAGGTTGGAGAATTAGACGCCGCGTCGGACATTCAAGGTGAGTTTTGCGGCATTTTGGCGGCGTCTCTTGAAGACAAAATGGCGTTGGTTTAGGCACCATATACAATTTGTAAATTGGTTTTATGTTTGTTCTTGTATAGTGCACTTGAGTATATTTAGGTTACCAACATTTGATCGCAATAATACAGTAGTAGTTACTATATTTGTTACAACTTTATAGGCCCCATAAGCTATTGAATAGACACATTGAAAACATTATTGTGACAAAAATTGACAAAACAAATGTCAGACACATTGAATAACGCTTGTGATTAGAGCTCTGATGACAGCTTTTGTTTACTTATTCAGTGTTTCCAATAGAGAAAATTTAAAGTAACTGACTTTCAGGCCGTATATTAATACAATTGTTCAGGGCCGTGCCGTGCTATGATACAGAAAGGCGATACTATAAGATAATATATAATAATACTACTTATATATGTGTAAGTAGCAAAATCAATTTGAAGGTTATATTATTGAAAAATCATTTAAGGCGCATTACTTCGAAGACTTACATCATTCAATTGTTTAATCATCACCTAGATGTTCTGTCAACGCCATAGAGTTTGCATTACCGACCTACCGGTGGCTCTGCCAATTGATTTATCCTGTGCCTACTATACTTGCAAATAAAACGTGCAAGGTGTGTAGAGGTTGAAACTGAACATTCCGCAGCCGGGTTTCGGCTTGAACAAACATGATATTGAACTAATATGATAATGAAACTAATCTCCCGTGTTAATTAATGATCATACCGAGAAAATCTAGCTCTCTGCCCTGCATGTGTTTGTTGGTGCTATGCCCGTATTCACCAACAATCTATAAACTTTATAGGCCCCATAAGTTATTGAATAGACAAATTAAAAACCTCATTGTGACAGAAATTGCTAAAACAAATGTCACACACCTTGAATATCGCTTGTGATTGGATCTCTGATGACAGCTTTTGTTTTATTATTCAGTGTTTCCAATAGAGAGAATATAAAGTAACTACATTCCCTAGATCAGGGTGACCAAACTTTTAATCACTTTGGACGACCTGTTTCTTAATTTATAGGCTGTGATCTACAACATCCTATATATTATGTGATCGTAAGAAAAGTAGTAATTTACAGCCATAAATAAGTTTAAATTTAAAACAAACATAAAGATTACTAATACATATACAATATTAAATTATTTTACTAACACCCGTAATCACCGACGTTCCATAAATCTATCAATAGCTATTGAACCTATAAGTATTCGTTGTTATAGCAACAATAAATACATTATCTGAGGAAAGTAGTTACTTTAGATTCTCTCTATTGGAAACACTGACTAATTAAACAAAAGGTGTCATCAAAGCTCCAAACACAAGCGCTATTTAAGGTGTTTGACATTTGTTTTGGCAATTTCTGTCATACTGACTTTTTCAATAGTTTATAGGACCTATATAGTTTATGGGGTGGTGTGGCATTTCCTTTTAAATCGGGTAAAAAAAGGAAATAATAAAAATATTAAGAAAGAAAAGAAAAATAAAATAAAACAATAGTTTTATTTTATATCTCTTTTCTTTCTTAATATTTTTATTATTTTCTTGTTTTACCCGATTTAAATTCCATTTATAATTCGTATTTTTTCCACATTGTTTTCCACAAGCTACCCGTAGTGATCATAAATAATAATTTTTGAAATTCTATTCCTCACACACAGCTCCATTTCATTGCAATGCGCCCCATAAAATTCAAATCAACACTAAAAGGGATTTTTTTGGCCTTCTCCCTTTGTACGCGTGTGTTTATTTTATTTTTTGGACGGCGCGCGAACGGGAAATGCCGTCAATTTTTTTCCATAAAGCGGTGTCCGCTACAGGCCCCGGATAATTTCGCCGGGCACGCATCCAATTCCAGGCCGTGGAAATTAATTTTCCGCCGCGTTTGCGGCAATAAAAAAAAGCAGCCGCCTCCCGAGGGGGGGTGGCGCATGAAATCGCGCCCGCATTTTGTAAATTCGGTGTCTAGAGACAGCGGCGAGTGTGTTAATTTGCAAATATGTAAACATAAATTCAGCAGGGGGAAAAAGTTGTTAAAGTCACAAATTGCACAGGTTTATAATGGGGTGAAATACTGAATGAGATTATTTTTGTTTAAAAAATTCGGCCCTAAATCTTTTAAACAAAAAAATCTCAAAAAAGATGTTTCCTTGTGGTGACTTTTCGTCCATCTTATTTCACAATTATATATTATATATTATTACAATTCATAAAGTTTCGATGCAATACACCCGTAAATAATTATAAATTATTTCTATTACAATCCTTTATTCATACTTTTAAACTCATAACCTTTCTGTGTAGGCTACAACTGATATTTTTTTTTAAATTAATTTATTATTATCACATATGTATAATGTCTTCATTATATAATAATTATACAACTGCCATGTTGATGGTTTTATTTTGCTGCCAACATCAATTAGCAATGCACACCCATATGGTAAAACCATCAACATGAGCATGAGCATGAGCATGAGCATGAGCATGAGCATGAGCATGAGCATGAGCATGAGCATGAGCATGAGCATGAGCATGAGCATGAGCATGAGCATGAGCATGAGCATGAGCATGAGCATGAGCATGAGCATGAGCATGAGCATGAGCATGAGCATGAGCATGAGCATGAGCATGAGCATGAGCATGAGCATGAGCATGAGCATGAGCATGAGCATGAGCATGAGCATGAGCATGAGCATGAGCATGAGCATGAGCATGAGCATGAGCATGAGCATGAGCATGAGCATGAGCATGAGCATGAGCATGAGCATGAGCATGAGCATGAGCATGAGCATGAGCATGAGCATGAGCATGAGCATGAGCATGAGCATGAGCATGAGCATGAGCATGAGCATGAGCATGAGCATGAGCATGAGTATGAGCATGAGCATGAGCATGAGCATGAGCATGAGCATGAGCATGAGCATGAGCATGAGCATGACCATGAGCATGAGCATGAGTATAAGCACGAGCATGAGCATGTTGATATATTATTCCATACAGGTGATCCTGATGGCATGAGCATGTCTTGGAAGTAGTTCCATCTTAGGCTATTGGTATTGAGAGATATACACTTTAATAATAGGCAGCTTCTGAAATGTCCACTCAAATATCTCCATATAATTAAAACCTCAATCAGGTAATTGAGAATTTGTCATTTTTTGCAGTCGTTAGAAAAATGGTGTATCTACATAATTTACTTGAAACTGATTTTCTTGGATTCACGTGATTATACATTTCAAGCTCATGCGAAATATGTTACTTTCCGCACTAGTTACGTATGTATCCATTTCTTTTATTTTGTCACAATGTTTTAAAACAATTTATAATTGTTATTAGTTAATTAGAGCGTAAGTTATCTACTAGAGACATTGTGCAGATGTAGAAAATGATTATAATTACTGTTAGTCGTCTAACACATTGCATTTTAACTTTAATTGTAATAACGAATTTATTTTATAAGTTAATTATGAATTGTTTATATATTTTATTTTAATTCTAAGCAATCTGTAAAATTAATATCAATATCCTTGGATTTGGTTGCTAGGTAACATTTCGGTCGGCCATCATGGATTTTCATGACTAGTAATTATTTTAGAAATAAATTCTACTCACTCTAAAATATCAATTAGCCATGAATCCATGATGGCCGACCGACAGGTTACCTAGCAACCAAATCCAAGGGTATTGATATTAATTTTACAGACTGCTTAGAATTAAAATAAAATATATAAAAAATTCATACATAACTTATAAAATAAATTCGTTACTACAATTAACGTTAAAGTGCAATGTGTTCATCATAATAATTTTCAACATCCGCATATCTAGTGGATAACTTCAGCACGAATTAACTAATAACAATAATAAATTGTTTTAAAACATTGTGACACCACACATAACAGAAACTTCTGATTATTTATTAAAAATCATAACACAGGACGTTTGTAGGCGTCTAATTATGCGCAAAAAGTCGGTTATGTCGAGTTTTCTTCTCTGTTAGTGGATCGATTTCGCTCAAATTTTCACTGGATCATCACAGGTAGGGTTCTCAGCCTATTTCCAAATTTATTCGCCATCTGTTTAGTGCCGTTTTCCCGGAATTTTATTCAAAGACAGACAGACAGACAGATATCCGGACTACACACATACAGGCATCTCCAAATCGGGTTAATTTTGACTATTTTCAGCATACAACCTAAAGAAAATTGATTCTTTTTCTAGATTGTTCGCGACTACAATACCTTCCTTATCGTGTAGTTTTTTTTTTCCGAAAAGTTATCGCGTATTTTGACAATCTTCTGTTAGAAAACATGAGGACGTGTTCGCTAAAACAATACTTTACTATTAATTAATAATAATAATAAATAATAACTTTCAAGATACTCTTACGATTAGCATTACCAATGATGAGTGATATCACATTAGCGATGACTGATGAGTTATTAGGGATAACTGACTGGTAATGAGAATAGTGTAGACAGATAACAGATAACAGATGCTAGTAGATGCTAGTAGATGCCAGTAGATGCTAGTAGATGCTAGTAAATGCTAGTAGATATGCTAGTAGATATGCTAGTAGATGCTAGTAGATGCTAGCAGATGCTAGTAGATACTAGCAGATGCTACTAGATGCGTATAGATGCTGGAAGATGCTGGTAGATGCTAGTAGATGCTGGTAGATGCTTCTAGATGTTGGTAGATACTGGTAGATGCTAGTAGTTGCTAGCAGATGCTAGTAAATGCTAGCCGATGCTAGCATATACTAGTAGATGCTAGCAGATGCTAGTAAATGCTGGTAGATGCTGGTAGATGCTAGCAGATGCTAGTAGATGCTGGTAGATGCTGGTAGATGCTGGTAGATGCTGGTAGATGCTGGTAGATGCTGGTAGATGCTGGTAGATGCTGGTAGATGTTAGTAGATGCTGGTAGATGCTAGTAGATGCTAGTAGATACTAGTAGATAATAGTAGATGCTAGTAGATGCTAGTAAATGCTAGTAGATGCTAGTAGATGCTAGTAGATGCTAGTAGATGCTTGTAGATACTTGTAGATGCTAGTAGATGCTGGTAGATGCTGGTAGATGTTAGCAGATGCTAGCAGGTGCTAGTAGATGCTAGTAGATGCTAGTAGATGCTAGTAAATGGTAGTAGATGCTAGTAGATGCTAGTAGATGCTAGCAGATGCTAGTAGACGCTAGTAGACGCTAATAGATGCTACCAGATGCTAGTAGATGCTAGGAGATGCTAGTAGATGCTGGTAGATGCTGGTAGATGCTGGTAGATGCTGATAGATGTTGGTAGATACTGGTAGATGCTAGTAGATGCTAGCAAATGCTAGTGAATGCTAGTAGATGCTAGCAGATGCTAGTAGATGCTCGTAGACGCTGGTAGATGCTGGTAGATGCTAGCAGATGCTAATAGATGCTAGTAGATGCTAGTAGATTCTAGTAGATGCCAGTAGATGCTAATAGATGCTAGTACATGTTACTAGATGCTAGTAGATATTAGTAGATGCTAGTAAATGCTAGTAGATATGCTAGTAGATGCTAGTAGATGCTAGTAGATGCTAGTAGATGCTAGTAGATGCTAGTAGATGCTAGTAGATGCTAGTAGATGCTAGTGGATGCTAGTAGATGCTAGTAGATGCTAGTAGATGCTAGTAGATGCTAGCAGATGCTAGTAGACGCTAGCAGATGATAGTAGTTGCTAGCAGATGCTAGTAGAAGCTAGTAGATGCTGGTAGATGCTGGTAGATGCTGGTAGATGTTGGTGGATACTGGTAGATGCTAGTAGATGCTAGCAGATGCTAGTAGATGCTAGTAGATGCTAGTAAATGCTGGTAGAAGCTGGTAGATGCTGGTAGATGCTGGTAGATGTTAGTAGATGCTAGTAGATGCTAGTAGATGCTAGTAGATGCTAGTAGATGCTAGTAGATACTAGTAGATAATAGTAGATGCTAATAGATGTTAGTAGATGCTAGTAAATGCTAGTAGATGCTAGTAGATGCTATTAGATGCTTGTAGATACTTGTAGATGCTGGTAGATGCTGGTAGATGTTAGCAGATGCTAGCAGATGCTAGCAGATGCTAGCAGATTCTTGTAGATGCTACTAGATGCTAGTAGATGCTGGCAGATGCTAGCAGATGCTAGTAGATGCTAGTAGATGCTGGTAGATGCTAGAATCTGCTAGTAAATGCTAGTAGATGCTAGTAGATGCTAGTAGATGCTTGTAGATACTTGTAGATGCAAGTAGATGCTGGTAGATGTTAGCAGATGTTAGCAGATGCTAGTAGATGTTAGCAGATGCTAGTAGATGTTAGCAGATGCTAGTAGATGCTAGTAGATGCTGGTAGATGCTAGCATCTGCTAGTAAATGCTAGTAGATGCTAGTAGATGCTAGTAGATGCTAGTAGATGCTAGTAGATGCTTGTAGATACTTGTAAATGCAAGTAGATGCTGGTAGATGTTAGCAGATGCTAGCAGATGCTAGTAGATGTTAGCGGATGCTAGTAAACGCTAGTAGATGCTAGTAGATGCTAGTAGATGCTAATAGATTCTAGTAGATGCTAGTAAATGCTAGTATATGCTAGTAGATGCTAGTAGATGCTAGTAGATGCTAGTAGATGCTAGTAGATGCTAGTAGATGTTAGTGGATGCTAGTAGATGCTAGTAGATGCTAGTAGATGCTAGCAGATGCTAGTAGACGCTAGCAGATGCTAGTAGATGCTAGTAGATGCTAGTAGAAGCTGGCAGATGCTAGTAGATGCTAGTAGATGCTGGTAATGCTAGCATCTGCTAGTAAATGCTAGTAGATACTAGTAGATGCTAGTAGATGCTTGTAGATACTTGTAGATGCTAGTAGATGCTGGTAGATGTTAGCAGATGCTAGTAGGTGCTAGTTGATGCTAGTAGATGCTAGTAAATGCTAGTAGATATGCTAGTAGATGCTTGTAGATGCTTGTAGATGCTAGTAGATGCTGGTAGATGCTGGTAGATGCTAGCAGATGCTAGTAGATGCTAGTAGATGCTAGTAGATGCTAGTAGATGCTAGTAGATGCTGGTAGATGCTAGTAGATGCTAGTAGATGCTAGTAGATGCTGGTAGATGCTAGAATCTGCTAGTAAATGCTAGTAGATGCTAGTAGATGCTAATAGATGCTTGTAGATACTTGTAGATGCAAGTAGATGCTGGTAGATGTTAGCAGATGCTAGCAGATGCTAGTAGATGTTAGCAGATGCTAGTAGATGCTACTAGATGCTAGTAAATGCTAGTAGATATGCTAGTAGATGCTTGTAGATGCTAGTAGATGCTGGTAGATGCTGGTAGATGCTAGCAGATGCTAGTAAATGCTAGTAGATGCTAGTAGATGCTTTTAGATACTTGTAGATGCTAGTAGATTCTGGTAGATGTTAGCAGATGCTAGCAGATGCTAGTAGATGCTAGTAGATGCTAGTAGATGCTAGATGCTAGATGCTAGATATTAGTTATCAGTTATCAGATGTAATTGGACTTAAATAATAGAGATAAACAATAATCGTTGAGGCTATCGCCAATAAATAAAATAATATTTATTTAAACTCTTAAGCGTTAATGAATTTTATATGCAACCAGTAAGTAAATACCATTAAAACCAGCTGAAAGCGTACATTTACTTTTTAATCTCAAATATGTTCGCATAAAACGAATTTTAATACCATCAAGAGTTTCTAATATTATTTTTCAAAAACAACCTTTGAAGTAAACTACATACCCTCCTCCTCCTCCTCCTCCTCCTCCTGCTGCAAATGAATAATTCAAGCAACCGCTCCGTTATTAAAACCGCGTGCTGTCGTTCGCCTCCACATTTTTAACAAACTGAAAACTACGTTTACACGAGTTGTGGGGGCGGGCGGTTTTGGGGGCAGCCATATGTGCACCCGCCGCCCCCCCGTAACCCGGCGTGAATTAGCACGGCACTTGAAAGGATCGCGCGCTCGCGGGAGAAATCAATTAGTGCATTATATTTGAAGCGCGCCGGGGTGATTTAATTAAAGCTCCGTTTTCTTTGACGCCGGGCGTTAAGCATTTGCCCTGCTGTGTCGACGTCGCGCCGCCTCTCCGCCACCGCCACCTAGTCGTTTCAATATGTGCGATGCGTTAATAATGGCATGGTACGCCATTAACCGAATAAAATGGTCATTAATTACAATTACCGATGTATGTGTGTGCGTATGCAGATTCAGGGTCCAATTAACATATGATATTTGCATTCATTTGTTTGCTATTGTTAATAATATTGTATTGTTTTTTATCATTACTATTATTAATACAAATGAAATATTTCAGCTATTGAAATCAATTATTGTGAGAATAAAATATACAAAAAATTCAATTTTTATTTAAAGGATAAATAAAACGGTTTTTACTTTTGCTTACAAAATTATTTTTATTTATCCTTTAAAATGTGTTATCACATAATAGACTCCTTAACAATTCAATTTTAATTTTGTAATTCGTTTGCATATATTTATATATTTATTTAACCACTTCATGGTGCCTGTAAGGAGTATAAAAACTGGTGCCCAGTACCTACAGTTTGCTGAAAATAATAATCTAATTGTAAAGAAAAATATTACAATTAAGTTAAAATAAAATAACAGAGAAAACGTAAATGAAAAAATATATACAGAATCAGTAGATTATAAAATAAATCAGAATAAGAATAACCTAACAGAGAATCCTAATACAAGTAACCTTAATCATCTACATAATTTTTCTTAACCTAGATTTAAATTGTTCTATAGTTTATAGGATTTAATTTGTCATATTCACTGATTTGTTATATTCACTGATTTGTTAGATTCACTTTGTGATATTCACTGCAATAATAATAATAATGGGTAATGATATCCATGAGACAATCAAGAAAATTTAGGCTCGGTTCTACAATTGACATTTAACTGGAGAATAAGGTTATTCCTGGAATAAGTCTGAGATATTGGTGTTAATATCTCAAACTTATTCGACGAATAGCCTTATTCTTCGGTTAAATGTCAATTGTAGAACCGGCCCCAAGAATGTTTAAATGCTATACTTCGAAGGCGTATAATTCAACATATAGTAATATGTATAATTCAACATATAATAATATGTTGAATTATACGCCTTCGAAGTATAGCATTTAAACATTCTTAATTTTCTGGTGGATATGCCATGGATATCATTACCCGTTACAAAGTTAACATTACATTTATACCCAAGTTTCATAATTGTATGTATTCTTTACATACACAGGTTGTATAGAATATATAAAATTATGAAACTTCGGTATAAATGTAATGTTAACCTCGTAACGGGTAATGATATCCATGGCATATCCACCAGTTGTGGTGTTAAAGCTACTATCTTATATTCATTCTATTCCTCCCCCTCATAGCTCATAACATTACTCAGGGCGATGAGTAATGTTATGAGCTTCAAAACTCACGTAAAGACACTTTAAATACTCTGCATGCTTTAACAAAATATATTAGTTGGCCTCATGTCTCACATAGGGTTTAAAATTTGTTTTAAAAAAAGTTGTAATACATTATATTATAAAATATGATGCGAGGCACCCCTTAAATTCATACTCATCCCCTATACATCATTTTTGTCAGTAAACTTCGCACGAAACAGAAAATAACAACAAAAACTGAATAACTCCGATACAGACAAATATTCCATCGTATTCACAGTAATTTCTCGCTATAACAAACTTTTCGCATTACAACCCCCCTCGCCCCGTGTTATTGGAAATGTTTACCGGCAAGTTCCGCACCGGAAATCCCGTGTGTCGCGGGTATTTCCACGCCAACGCTCGCTTCTGCGAAGAATCCGAGACACACGCGCGCTCCACTATTTTTACCAACAAAAATTTGCATCCGATAACGGGAAAAAGCATCGCGGTGCCGCGATATTAAAATGGAAATGATTTTATTTGGTTCGGGCGCGCTGCGTCGCCGTCGTCGCCGCGACGCCAGTTATCTGCCGGCTGCCGAAGCGAGCGTACACGGAAGGCGTCGCGGCGGCGTGAGCTCTCTCACTCGTGGTTTCAACGGAAAGTTCGATGCGATGTGCGGTGATATTTAAATAATTTTTTTTTCTCTCGCCGTGTCTGCGCGCGAGTGTTAGTGTGTGCTGTGCTGTGTGTGTGTAGTAAATGAATTTAAATATAGTCTAGTTCGTACCTTCACACATATTATATTTATAGCGGGCGCGCGTGTGTTGCCAGGATTTTAATGGAGTGATATAAAGTGTCTGTATGTGAACGCCGACGATTTTTTTGCCTCCTAATGGTATCTGGACGATGTGCCGCTTCGTTTTTATCATGTGAGTGGGTTTTTTCGGTTGGCTGGTGGCTGGTTTTGGTTTTTTTTGGGCCGTTTTTGGCCTTGGCGACGCTCGCGAATGGATGCGCCCGCGGAGTGCACTGCGATCGACAGGGAGGGCTATTAATAGGATGCGGTCGAGGGTCGCACGCGTAAATATTATGATACAAAAGATGCACACATATGAGATATGACAGTAATTAGTATCAACAAAAACTTTATAGATAAATTTATATGTTGGTGAAAGGTAATGTAAAATATAATTGCCTAAAGCCCGTATGACTAAATCAAAATCATTCCTACACAGAGTAAAACACGGTTACTACATGTTTTTATGGCGAAATTGATAGATCTATCAGATTTTGAAATTAAAAATCATGTATTTTTATTATTTTAACTGTAATAGCAACATAAATACCAAAATGGTAATTACCCGAACTATACTTCCTCAAAATCAACCCTACCGGGCGTAAAACAATTGAACAACAGTGTAGTTTCCTATATCGTTTTATATATAAAAATGATATATTAAACTATATAACTATTTCTAAATGGAAAATGAACTGTGATTTTGTATTATTGTTAAGTAAATCACTTACTGCCCTTGTTTCGCATATAAAATGTATATGCTCCAATCAAAATTAAAAAAAAAATAATAATACGAATTTAGTTTTTATTATTTTGTTAGAATCCTATATGTTACGGAGTTATATTTAGCTTGACAATGCTATATTGTCGCCCCGCTTTAAGCTTATTATAAATTTTCTTTTAAATGTTATCTGTTGCTGTTTGTATGAATTAATTTCGGGCTAAACAGGCGCTCTAAATAAAAAGAATAAAATTAATGCGGCTTGGCTAAAGCACCATGCGTGGAGGCAATTCTGGCGTGAATTTTTAACGACTCTGTCCTTTTTCATGCCAAGCAAAGTTCGCCTGCCGCCATACAGGTTTTTTGTTGTTGTTGTGTAGTATGTGAGAATTAGGGTTATTAATAATTTCATAGCGGTAAAATGTAAAATTAAATGATAATATTATTATTATACCTGCAAATAGGATATGAATGTATTTATAACGCCATTAGAATACTTGATATTTTCCATAAGTACGTTCCTTTTGGCTGTGTTTATACACAATGAAGTATTTATAAATTAGTCCGACGCTTGGTTTACATTCACGAGCCCCCTTTTGATTCGCATGCTTTTCCCATGAGAAGTTTAACTACGGAATTGCACAATATTTACATTTGTTTTACTAGAATAGAAACGATAAATATTACTGGGAAATGAATTATAATTATAAATCACACATCGTTAGCTGTAAATTGTGATTGATTTATTTGCCTTCTAGTGATTCTTTTACAGGATCCATATATAGGAACGTTTAAATGTCGTTACTTACATTAGGCAAGATTGCATTTACTGCTTCTATATTTCAATTATGTCTATACGTTTCGTTCTTTATTTTTTCTGTTCTCGTCTTAGGAAGGAGAAAGAAACAACGAAAGAAATAAAAACAGTGAAAAATATCAACAATTACATACAGCAGTAGACTGAAAAACACAAATCCAAAATAAACGCAATTGAATTTGTCCTACTCTTTCATTTATATCTTGGTTGATATTGACATTATATTCGATTATTTACCCTAGATATTACCTATTGAATGTCTTTTATTATTATTTTTATTATGTCTTTTCTTCTCACTAGAAACTAACATTGTACTGTATTAAAGCTTCTAATTGTGGATTTGTTTGAAGAAAACACTGGTTTTACATTAAACACTTGAGGGACATGTGACTCGCGTTGTGGTGTTAAACCCTTCGCCTCAGACGATATTATGCGCCCTCTCTACCCACGCATCATAGCCACTTAAGGGTATATATATATATATATATATATATATATATATATATATATATAATTTTTAGAGCATTCTGCGATATTTAATTCATAGCCTTCCATTGGCAATAATTACTCATTCATATATAAATGAGTAATTATTGCCAATGGAAGGCTATGAATTAAATATCGCAGAATGCTCTAAAAAATGTTCCCACTGGAGGGTGAAATTTTTAGATACAACCCAAACGGAACAATCATGATTTTTTTAAACTTATTACTTTTTTTGGGGTTTTCATTAAATGTCTAAATTATTACCAAACATTATAAATATTTTAAATGTTTCTTTCGTTTTTGGTGGACTCTAAAAGCTAAACGGGGGCGAGAGATTTAATATAAACGCAACACCCGCCCCGTTGTATATGTATTCATCACTCCCATCATGCCCTCCTCTCCGCCGCCTCGTAATAAACAGAGGACGTATCCGTTCTCTTCACGCGCAATAAATTCCACCTTCCGCGTCGACACGTAACAAATTCACGGCCGTTTCTATTATTTCAATCTCCGCGTGCATTCCCCCCCACGTCGAGCTCGAGATGGCTTTCTCGCCCCACAGGGTCTTCATTGATAAACCTGTGCACGATCTGCGTTAGAGAAATATATAGCTTGCCAATAGCAGATCATATTTATTTGTAATTATATCTATAAAATTGATTATTCTTACGTTCAGCAGGGTTCATATTTGTAAAACGTTGGAGTTTATACATGCGGCTTATGGATGAGGAGAAAAATACTACTAAATTTTTGGCCTAGTGGGTAGCATAAACTTAATTTTAAAATTTTTGTAATTTATTGAAAATATTTCACCTCACCCAGCTCAGTGGCCGAGTGTTAGAGGCGTCGTCCGTCTTATACTGAGCATTGGGGAGCCTGAGTTCGATCCCCAGCGGGGAGCGAATTTTCGCGAATCACCTTTCATAGTTTTTCAGAGGTTTATGTAAATACCGGGTGATTAAACTCCTCTGAGCTTCTCCCTTGACCGGCGGAAAAGCCTCACGGCTGATAGCCCTATAAAGAGAGAAGTTTTTTTTTATTTCACCTCTAACTTCGATAATTTTTCGGTTTTTAGCATTAGGAGAAAACTACTACTCATTTTTCGGCCTAGTGGGTGCAGTAGCCTTAGCATTTTCTAAATGAGTTAACGTTTCTCTCTTAACCATTTACTCACCTTTTTGTAGTTTCAAGTCCACTCTACTTTCACTCCCTCACATTCTTTGCTAAGGTGCCACCACACTGTCACTGCTTTATGTATTAACTAGATTTGTAAACTCACATTTTGTCTGCAAACTACTTTGATTGGTATGATTGAGAGAATGATGCTTTTCTTTTATTTCCCTTTAAGATGGGAATTTATTACGCCATTCGTCGCTTGCTTTCGCATTCATCGCCGAAATTGGGGGCGGCATGCGTGCCGTCGGCGTAGCACTTCGGCTACATAAAAGTGTACCTAATTTCACTTTATGTCCCGTGAAGTATAGAGGGAGTATTTCGTTTTTGGGGGTGGCAACGTCTCGGGTATATATTTTTTTTCCGGTGGAATCGTATTCAATTTGTGATACTGCGCGAGTAATACATAAATAATTCTAAAAGAAAAATAAAGACTAATATCTCAATAAAGAGAAGAAGACTATACGAAACAAGACTACAAGGAAAAAAATAAGAAGACCACGAAAAACATAAGAGGACAGTATACGAGAGGAAGTAGAAAAAAAGATATACCATGGGAAGGAATAAAACAATGAACACAGGACAGAAAAACATGGAAAGAAAAATACAAATACAAAGGATAAAAGAAAGATAAACGCATACACCTTACGGTAGACGGGATATGATTAAATAAATAAAATCTCAATAAACAAAAACAAAATTACCATGCAGGTCATTTTAATCTGAACAGACTGCAGATGATTCGTGTTTTTTTTTTAATTCCTTAGTTATATCCTTGTTGATTGAAGTATATCAATATTGTAATCAACAGTTATACATATATAAGGATAACAAACTTTTACATTTATGAAAAATTAAATTATTTGAATTTTTGTGCAATTAGAGATATACAGAGTGATCTATTAACTCGGTCCATGTTTAACAGCAGCGATTTTCAGTTTTGGAACAAATTAATCCATATTTACGAAATTGTGTAGAATTATGCTAGCATTTATGCAAAACAAAAAGATTATTATATATATATATATATATATATATATATATATATATATATATATGATCGCATGCACTTGTGCCATTTGCCATTGCAGAAACGCTTTGACTCTCTCATTTAAGATCGGGATAAGGATTTTACTCGCATGCTATCAGTCGGTAATTACCGCATTTCTCTCCGGAGCCACTCTTAAACCGATGAAGGAGTTTAGAGCTTGTCCATTTCTTTGGTCAGAAGCCAATTGTTCATATCTTCTGGCAGATGAGATGATAAATGGATAAATGTCGTTATCTTTCTCCAGTGTTAATAATTTCAGCTGTTATTTCATGTATTTCTGGAGTTTTGTCAAGTGTTAGCTGCTTGATGGCATTTCTTACTTCTTCAATAATATTTCGATATTTTGATATTTTGATATTTTGATATTTTGATATTTTGATATTTTGAAATTTTGATATTTTGATATTTTGATATTTTGATATTTTGATATTTTGATATTTTGATATTTTGATATTTTGATATTTTGATATTTTGATATTTTGATATTTTGATATTTTGATATTTTGATATTTTGATATTTTGATATTTTGATATTTTGATATTTTGATATTTTGATATTTTGATATTTTGATATTTTGATATTTTGATATTTTGATATTTTGATATTTTGATATTTTGATATTTTGATATTTTGATATTTTGATATTTTGATATTTTGATATTTTGATATTTTGATATTTTGATATTTTGATATTTTGATATTTTGATATTTTGATATTTTGATATTTTCATATTTTGATATTTTGATATTTTGATAATAATTTGATAATAATTTGATAATAATTTGATAATAATTTGATAATAATTTGATAATAATTTGATAATAATTTGATAATAATTTGATAATAATTTGATAATAATTTGATAATAATTTGATAATAATTTGATAATAATTTGATAATAATTTGATAATAATTTGATAATAATTTGATAATAATTTGATAATAATTTGATAATAATTTGATAATAATTTGATAATAATTTGATAATAATTTGATAATAATTTGATAATAATTTGATAATAATTTGATAATAATTTGATAATAATTTGATAATAATTTGATAATAATTTGATAATAATTTGATAATAATTTGATAATAATTTGATAATAATTTGATAATAATTTGATAATAATTTGATAATAATTTGATAATAATTTGATAATAATTTGATAATAATTTGATAATAATTTGATAATAATTTGATAATAATTTGATAATAATTTGATAATAATTTGATAATAATTTGATAATAATTTGATAATAATTTGATAATAATTTGATAATAATTTGATAATAATTTGATAATAATTTGATAATAATTTGATAATAATTTGATAATAATTTGATAATAATTTGATAATAATTTGATAATAATTTGATAATAATTTGATAATAATTTGATAATAATTTGATAATAATTTGATAATAATTTGATAATAATTTGATAATAATTTGATAATAATTTGATAATAATTTGATAATAATTTGATAATAATTTGATAATAATTTGATAATAATTTGATAATAATTTGATAATAATTTGATAATAATTTGATAATAATTTGATAATAATTTGATAATAATTTGATAATAATTTGATAATAATTTGATAATAATTTGATAATAATTTGATAATAATTTGATAATAATTTGATAATAATTTGATAATAATTTGATAATAATTTGATAATAATTTGATAATAATTTGATAATAATTTGATAATAATTTGATAATAATTTGATAATAATTTGATAATAATTTGATAATAATTTGATAATAATTTGATAATAATTTGATAATAATTTGATAATAATTTGATAATAATTTGATAATAATTTGATAATAATTTGATAATAATTTGATAATAATTTGATAATAATTTGATAATAATTTGATAATAATTTGATAATAATTTGATAATAATTTGATAATAATTTGATAATAATTTGATAATAATTTGATAATAATTTGATAATAATTTGATAATAATTTGATAATAATTTGATAATAATTTGATAATAATTTGATAATAATTTGATAATAATTTGATAATAATTTGATAATAATTTGATAATAATTTGATAATAATTTGATAATAATTTGATAATAATTTGATAATATTTTGATAATATTTTGATAATAATTTGATAATATTTTGATAATATTTTTCGAATTCTAATTTTCACTTTTCTTAATGTTTTATGGCTAATATAGTTGAAATAGTCTATGTGTGAAAAATGTCTGTATGTGTAGGTGTATGTGTATGTGTATGTGTACGTCTGTGAACAAAATTCCGGGAAAACAATTCCCACCATATGTGGAAATCGGCTGAGAACTCGAACAGTGACAACCCTGTGAACATTTGAGCAAAATCATCTATCTAAAAGTAACCGAAGTATTTTAAAAGTTGATTTTATTACTTAACTAATTCGGAAAGCCGTGTGGTGCCCAAACAAGATATTTTTAATTATTTAAATAAATAAATTATTTAATTTAATTTGTATTTGAATTGTATAAATAAATAAATACATAAATATTTGAAATTTTGACAAATATTTGAAATTTTTGAAAATTGGAAATTATGAAATTTTGACACATTTTGATAGTTTTTTACATATATTGACAGTTTTTGACATATTTTGACATATGTTGACATTTTTTGACATATGTTGATAATTTTTGACATATTATTTATTTATTTCACATCCCAACAGAAGACAATATTGCAATTATTCAATTCAATTCAATTTATTCGTGTTAATAACTAAAAGTTTTACTCATGTCGTTACAAGTGGCAATACAAATAATTAGAATACACATATCAATTAAATTATTTTGATATATTTTGATATATTTTGATATATTTTGATATATTTTGATATATTTTGATATATTTTGATATATTTTGATATATTTTGATATATTTTGATATATTTTGATATATTTTGATATATTTTGATATATTTTGATATATTTTGATATATTTTGATATATTTTGATATATTTTGATATATTTTGATATATTTTGATATATTTTGATATATTTTGATATATTTTGATATATTTTGATATATTTTGATATATTTTGATATATTTTGATATATTTTGATATATTTTGATATATTTTGATATATTTTGATATATTTTGATATATTTTGATATATTTTGATATATTTTGATATATTTTGATATATTTTGATATATTTTGATATATTTTGATATATTTTGATATATTTTGATATATTTTGATATATTTTGATATATTTTGATATATTTTGATATATTTTGATATATTTTGATATATTTTGATATATTTTGATATATTTTCATATATTTTGATATATTTTGATATATTTTGATATATTTTGATATATTTTGATATATTTTGATATATTTTGATATATTTTGATATATTTTGATATATTTTGATATATTTTGATATATTTTGATATATTTTGATATATTTTCATATATTTTGATATATTTTGATATATTTTGATATATTTTGATATATTTTGATATATTTTCATATATTTTCATATATTTTCATATATTTTCATATATTTTCATATATTTTCATATATTTTCATATATTTTCATATATGAAAATATGTCAAAATATGTCAAAAACTGTCAATATATGTCAAAAACTATCAAAATGTGTCAAAATTTCAAAATTTCAAAACGTCATTATTTCAAAATTTCATAATTTCAAATTTCAAAAATTTCAAAATTTCAAATATTTGTCAAAATTTCAAATATTTATTTATTTATTTATACAATTCAAATACAAATATAATTAAAAATATCTTGTTTGGGCACCACACGACTTTCCGAATTAGTTAAATAATAAAATCAAAATTTAAAATACTTCGGTTACTTTTAGGTAGATGATTTTGCTCATATGTTCACAGGGTTGTCACTGTTCGAGTTCTCAGCCGATTTTCACATATGGTGGGAATTGTTTTCCTGGAATTTTGTTCACAGACGTACACATACACATACATATACACATACACATACAGACATTTTTCACACATAGACTATTTCAACTATATTAGCCACAAAACATTAAGAAAAGTGAAAATTAGAATTCGAAAAAAAATATCAAATTATTATCATATTATCAAAATATTATCAAAATATTATCAAAATATTATCAAAATATTATCAAAATATTATCAAAATATTATCAAAATATTATCAAAATATTATCAAAATATTATCAAAATATTATCAAAATATTATCAAAATATTATCAAAATATTATCAAAATATTATCAAAATATTATCAAAATATTATCAAAATATTATCAAAATATTATCAAAATATTATCAAAATATTATCAAAATATTATCAAAATATTATCAAAATATTATCAAAATATTATCAAAATATTATCAAAATATTATCAAAATATTATCAAAATATTATCAAAATATTATCAAAATATTATCAAAATATCAAAATATTATTAAAATATCAAAATATCAAAATATCAAAATATCAAAATATCAAAATATCAAAATATCAAAATATCAAAATATCAAAATATCAAAATATATGAAAATATATGAAAATATATGAAAATATATGAAAATATATGAAAATATATGAAAATATATGAAAATATATGAAAATATATGAAAATATATGAAAATATATGAAAATATATGAAAATATATGAAAATATATGAAAATATATGAAAATATATGAAAATATATGAAAATATATGAAAATATATGAAAATATATGAAATATATTCCTATATTTTCCCTCAATTTGCGCTGTTCTTTCTACCAATGAGATGCTGTCCTGTGTCATCCAATACCTCATAGTCATCCTTATCGTGGTGCAGATCATATTTTTCATTTGTTGCCATAGTTCTTCTGTTAGACTTTCATGAGAGAAGTGTTCATTTGCTATTTTTTCACAGAACTTATTATAAAATTTAGTTACCTTTCGCTCTAAAAAAAATAACATAAAAATAAAAGCATTCAACTGACAAATTAAACCTTTATGCTTACACGTGCTAAAACATACTAAATCCCACATGAATTTTAAATTCTAAATATATATTTTTACATCTCAAACAATTTAAAATTTATATTACCTAACTGGCAAACGCCAGTTCGTATCTAAATCTACCTCATCCCATAGTTATTCAAATTTAAATTATTTAAATGTAATTTCCTCGTGTGCATTATTGCACAGTTCACATATTTCTACAAACGCAAAGAATTGAATTCTCAAAATGCAATTTCGTGCCGGCACCGTGATTCAATAATAAACTTGAGCATACATTATGTACGTAAATTTCACGAAATACGAAATTAGGGGGGAATGAAAGAATAACAATCATATTCAAATTGTTTTATATTGAATTTAACATTAATCAATTTAAAGGATAAATAAAACGATTTTTTACTTTGTTTTTTTATCACACTTCAGTTACACTTTGCAACTAGTTTCGGCTAAGCTCTAGCCATTTTCGAGCTCCTCCGATGACTCGTTTAGCTTAGCCGAAACTAGTTGCAAAGTGTAACTGAAGTGTGATAAAAAACAAAGTAAAAAATCGTTTTATTTATCCTTTAAAATGAATTATCACAAAGTAGACGCCTTAACAATCCAATATTTGATTAATAAATTTATTTTCTAAATATACTCGCGTATTAATCAGAGAATGTTGATTGATATTCTTATGAGATAGTATATAGAAGCTTCTAAATCAAATTAAAGTCAAAATTAATTTTTTCATGTAGAATTAAGAAAAATAAAATGCAGCAGTACGAGTACAAAATCAGTATTAAATCAATATATGTATTGTCACTTGTGTGTATCTTATTTTTATTCAAGGCGTTTGCCGTAAATAAATATTATTATTATTATTATTATTAATATGAGTATTAATACGAGTATCAGTATAAATTTCAGTATGAATTTCAGCATGCATAAATGATTGTACACTGCAGAAAAGAATCAATATTAGCAATGTATTTGGCAATATCTCCCCCCCATTATGATGTTTAGTGTCGTCGCGCGTGCGAATTCCTGTGCATTCTCTAAATATATAAACTGGAGCAACGGATTCCGCCGGCAGCCGGTTCAACGGGCAGAAATATGTCAGAATGGGAATTTTTCAGCAGGAAAAAAATAAAACGGTCGGGCGGGCGGCTTGCAAACACAGAAGGCTAGCGCGATGCCAAGAAACAGCATTAGTAGCGCAGGCGGCGTTTCGCTGAATGGACCGAAACGCGATTTGTCATCCGAATTTTTTTGCCATGTGCACACCAAAATGAAAGCCAAAACTTTATTAATCATGAATGTTTCTATGTGTGCGTATATGTCTTTAATATTATTAATAATTATAACAATAATAAAAGTATAAATTACACAATTAGATTGTGTCATTTATATATTAAGGGGTTATATATCTTTATTTTCTTAAAAAAAAACGATTTTTTTTATTGCTTTATCTGAAAGTAAAACTCTTTGAGAGCATTTTACGAAATTTTTATGGAGATCCGAGCAATAGATCGAAAGTTACAGCGTTTTGAAGCGGGGTGCGATGTTTTTGGAACATCTACTCCATTCTCGACCATACAAATCGCGTATGTTTTGTGATAAATCCCTTATAATCAGTTGTATACGAAGCGTTCGATTATCGATTTTTTTCTCTACTGCTTGTTTTGCAGTCTTTTCACAAAATCAGTATGGATTCCCGAAACAAAATTACACGCTAAACTCGATTATCTCGATATGGTGTTTTCCAAAAATGCCTTTGCCATGATCACGATTGCCGAAAAACTATTTGACCGATCTTCTTAAATTTTTTTTTGAATTGTTTGTAATTAATGTTGTCAGTACTTGAACGATTCCTTTTTTATGCATACATTTTTATTTTGAAAATATGAATTTTTTAATAAAATTTTTAGAGCTCAAAACATTGAGTTTTTGGGAAAAACGTTCTCGTATGCTGAAAAAACAAAATATTTATTTAAATAATCGTTCAAGTACTAGGAAGGTCCCTATACTATTGATTTTTTTTTGGGTTTTATGATTTCAATTGACCTGCTTGACTTTTATGATGATCACCGCAAGTCTCATCAAAAAAAGAGGGTTTCGGGGAAAGGGCCACTAACTCCGCCAATTATGAATTTTATATAAACATATACTTATTTTTTTCACTAAAAAACGTATTATTATTAAATTATAATTTTGATGTGAAAAAATTATTGCTACATACCTTTACAAAAATTCAAACTTTCCTCAATTTTTCCGCACAAAAAGGTATATAACCCCTTAATAGAAGAGAAAAATCAATCTTTTTAAGGCTATCTGCCTTTATATTTATTTTATACATTATTTTCCTTTTGGTACAATAAACGTATTATGTCTGATTTGTTACACTTTCTCCAGCTACTGCTGGGAAAAAATTCACTTATCCTGGGGCATTTATTATTATTATTATTATTATTATTAGTAAGTACAATTATATAGTAATAATAATAACAGTGAGTAGACAGAGGGATTTCAACGTAGGGCTGGCGTATTAATTAATTCCGTTGTTATTGCGAATGTAGCGATCGATCGTATCGGAATTGTATAATAATTGGCTGGGTCCCTACCCTACACCCTAACTCCCAGCAACATCCCGACGTTTCCGTCGACTGATTTAACCGAAATGGAAACTGTATTATTGCTCAATTTGCATTGAGTTTTCCATTTGGATTTCTAAAACAATTATGGGATAGTTTACTATGATTAATATACAAACAGGCACATGCATAAACACGCCATTTCCATTTCTATAATTTATATATATTATCAATTGCCTTTTACCTTTCGGTGTAGGCTAATAATTTACATACATTTAATCCATACAGTAGTACTGTATAGCTACTAAAAACGATCTCAAGTCTGCAAGATTGGCTTCCTTCTTTTTTCGATCATCAGCCTTAATTTTCTGGGAGAAAGGAACCAAAACCCTAACTCGATGGAAAATTACTTATGTGTTTCCTCTTTAAAACTGTAATGCATTCAACTGGAAATCGCGCTCGCTCACCCCACCTGTCCGCGGGGCAATAAAAAAGCGCTTTTCCCTCTCAAAATTTAATCCGCCCACCGAAAGGCCGCATCGTAAATCCGGGCTAATGAAGCCCGCCCGTCCGCGGCGGTGGCGGCGGCAGCGGCAGGCCGTCCCCGGAAGCACGGTTTGGAGTGCCGCCAACAAAATAAAATTGAGGGGGTCCAAACCAATATTTTATTCGCATATATAAGTGCGTTCAGATATTGAATAATGATTTAGTTTTATATAGTTTTTTTCTAGATACTTTATAACTGGATAAACTAGATAAAGTTACAAATGTGGAGCTGTAGTAGTAAGGCGTTTTCGTTTAGCATGGCTTAGCATTACTAATTGCCCCGTGGCGTGCAGTATCGCGGTCGAAAGCGGCAAATAGAACAAGAAATAATAAGCCAGTATCAGACCAGAGTGATAAACGAAAGGCACTTTAGTTACAATTACTTATATAATTGTAATTAAAGTGCCTTTCGTTTATTAACTATCGACCTTCGGTTCCTTCTGCCGTGTGTTAGCGTATTTGCATATGAGTGTTAGTACTTGCTACTTCAGAAAATCGTCCTCGAGTTTTCTTTTTAAGTGTCATTAATGTTATTCTAACAATAAATGGTACCGACTACCCGGGCCGTCCGTTCGTGTAGCAATTCGCTGCACTACTTCGACGTGTTAAAACCTAGATTATTCAGATTGAATTATTTTTTTAATTGTTTTTTTTTTGTTTGTTTCAGGTAAGTGTCGATTGAGCTCCACATGCATGGGTCTACCTTCATAAAAAAGTATGTAAGTTGCACATAAATAAATCTTCAAACCTTTAAAATGAAACAATAAATTATATATACTAAATAAAAGTAGCTACAATCTCGAAATATTATGGTATTTGTGTATTCTATATTTAATTTTTTTTTGTAAAATGTTGAATGTGACCCATATATATATCACCTTCTATATATTCATCTTTATTTTTTATAACATTTCTTTCCTATGAATTTTGTAGTAGTATTTTCGCGAACAATTTTTGCATATTACTGGTAGGAGTGTTATAAATCGCCAGTTGTTGCCAGTTGCGAATTTTCTTTTATTAGGTATTGATGGGTTATATGGGATAAGCTGTTGGGGAATTAGTTCAATATTGTTTTTGATAATGAATTTTTCTTTTAATATTTTTAATCTCAGATTTATTGGGATAATTTTGAATGTACAGTATAGGAGTTGGTTATAATAGTATGAAATTAATTAATACGTGTAAATCATCATAGTGCACAATTAAATTTCCTCTCGTGATCGTTTGTTTTTTTTTGTTCATTTCGGTGCCTGTTTGGTGGCCTCGGGGAAATGTTTGTTAATTTAGCCGGCGTCATTTATATCAAGCGGGTTAACCCGGCTGACGGCGGCGTCCCGTTTTTCCCCAGCGGGCTGCGGAGCCGGTAAAAAATCCGCCGCTAAACAGCGACTAGATAAAAATGTTTCCCCCGAAGGCCCCCGCAGGATGGGGCATCATTTATCTAGCGCCGTCTGCTCTTCCCCCTCTCGAAGGCAGGGGCGGCGGCACTAAAAGTTATCAAGCGGAGATGATGATCTTTTCCGGGACATTGTGTGGAGACGGAATAGCGATGGGCCGACATCAGGATGAGGGGGTTAGAGTAAGGGGGTTTTGTTCGGAATGGGACAATAGTTGGAAGGGTTTATTGATTTGTTATTGCCATAACAATATATTACTCGAGTAGTAAAATCAAATCAAAATAAGGAAATCTTTAGGTTTTAATTTACTAATTAGCAATCTGACTGTGGACATTTAAGTAATGTTTAATATATTAATAATAGCTCGAAATTCGAGAAAGGACAAAAGTAGCTAACATCATGGAGCATATTGTGGGACAGGGCACGTCGCATTCGATTAAAATAAAAACAAAAAATTCACACTGTCCCACTTTTAAGGTCGTTTTAAACAAGACAATTTCTTGACTCAAAAGTTAGTCAAGATCTGAGAAAATCTAATTTTTCCCGTATCATACAGCAAATTATTTGAAATAATGAATTGGATGGTAGATTGAATGGAAAAATATAACGCGTTCTATTTGCCAAGGATAAATTGTATGAAAGGAGGATATATGAATTCATTTCTTGAACAACTTTTGTGTCAAGAAATTGTCTTGTCTAAAACGACCTTAAAAGTGGGACAGTGTGAATTTTTTGTTGTCTAAAGGCCGTTTTAGACAAGACAATTTCTTAGCTCAAAAGTTGAACAAGAAATTAATTCATAAATCCTCCTCCCATACAATTTGTCCTTGACAAATAGAACGTTATATCTTTCCATTCGATCTACCATCCAATTCAATATTTCAAATAATTTGCTGTATGATACGAGACAATTTAGATTGTGTCGCTTCTTGACTAACTTTTGAGTCAAAAAATTGTCTTGTCTAAAACAACCTTAAAACGACTTTTAGTTTTTAGTTTTAGTAGATTATTCTATATAATAATTATCCTTCAAATCAATTAAATGTATGCGTATTTTCAATAACGACAAGTCTATTATTATTTTCAAGCTTGACCTCTATTTGATATAAATTCAAACAACATTCGAGACGAAATAACCAGTTTTTATTTCATGATTCACTGTTAGCAATTCTAAATTCGTCTTCTTATCAGTTCACTTTTTGCGCTGCGACCGGATCGCGAGCGCGCGCGGGAAGGTGAAAAGGCAGTGCGGTAGAGATTCGGCTTAAGTGCGTGTCGCGCGGTTGCGCTCAAACTACAATTTGGCTTGTAATTAGCGCATTTTTCATGCGATTGTGATGAAAATTTGAACAAGTGTGAGTGAAGTGTGTGTGCCCTACTTGATTCAGTGGCAGCCTCGGAGTTTCACGAGAACACCCTTAAAATCACCGAGGGATTTAGCTACAGGTATTTATTTGGGAAAACCCACGATTTTCGTCTTGCAAATGCACAATTCACAATTTCCTAAAAACAACCGCTATACAATTGATTTGAAAATTTCACAAATGTGTCTAACAATAACAATGGATAATGGAAAGTGTCTATCTGTACGGATTTTTCCTTCTATTTTATTTTTAACTTTTACGCTCATATCTTGATATTCCGATTTTAGAATCTGGATCGATAAAAAAAGTATACAACATATTTTGTTTAATTTTTTAACAGATCTTAGTACAGAACATATCAATGCACTAGATGCCCGAAGGAAATTGGAGAATTTTGATTATAAGTTTTTTTTTTCGACGACCAAGTCGAACAAATTTCATTATTATTATTTTTGACCATGAATCCGTCATACAATTGATATGAAAAAATTACGCAATATTTATAACAATATGAAAATGGAAAATGGAAAGTCTCTATCTGTACGGATTTTTCCTTATATTTTATTTTTATTTTTAACTTTTACGCTCATATCATGATATTCCGATTTAGAGGCTGGGTCGATAAAAAAATTATGCAACATATTTTGTTTAATTTTTATATTGATCTTAGTGCAGAACATATCAGTGCACTAGATGCCCGAAGGAAATTGGAAAATTTTGATTATAAGTATTTTTTTTAGTCGAACGAATTTCATAATAGACGTATAATATATGTTGTAACGTAAATTATAATTTTTGATCATGAATCCGCCATACAATTCATTTGAAAAAATTACACAATGTTTATAACAATTTGAAAATGGAAAATGGAAAGTCTTTATCTGTACGGATTTTTTCCTTATATTTTATTTTTATTTTTAACTTTTACGCTCATATCATGATATTCCGATTTAGAGGCTGGGTCGATAAAAAAATTATGCAACATATTTTGTTTAATTTTTTTATTGATCTTAGTGCAGAACATATCAGTGCACTAGATGCCCGAAGGAAATTGGAAAATTTTTATTATAAGTATTTTTTTAAGTCGAACGAATTTCATAATAGACGTATAATATATGTTGTAACGTAAATTATTATTTTTGATCATGAATTCGCCATACAATTCATTTTCAAAAATTATATAATGTTCATAACAATATCACAATGGAAAATGGAAAGTTTCTATCTGCACGTATTTTTCTTTCTATTTTATTTTATTTTTTTAACTTTTACGCCGCTCCTATCTCGTTTGCCGATTTTAGAGGCTGGGCCAATAAAAAAAATATACAACCCATTTTGTTTAATTTTTTTACTGATCTTAGTGCAGAACATATCAGTGCACCAGCTGCCCGAAGGAAATTGGAAAATTTTGATTATAAGTATTTTATTTTTCAACGACCAAGTCGAAGAAATTTCATAATTATTATTTTCGACGAAACTATCGATTAATATTAAATAGCTCGTGTAAAAAAACCTACTGCAGACATTATTTTTTGGTGAAAATTATTAAAATTTGGTTTATTTTGTGTCCAATTAAATATAGAATTTAAAACAATATCGTAAAATTAAATATCTTAATTCTTTGATTTCTATAATTTTTTATAACTCAGTCGATTAATTTAAAACAGCTTGTGCAATAAAAACCTTCCTATAGACTTTATTTTTGGATGAAAATTATCAACCTATGGTTTATTTGGAGCCCAATTAAATATAGAATGTAAAATAATATCATAAATTTAATTTTTTTAAATCTTTGATTTTTTTATAATTTTTTATATATTATATATATTATCAATTGCCTTTTACCTTTCGGTGTAGGCTTACATTAACATTATTAACATTATTATAGTTTACAATTACTGTTGTTACAATATACATTTGTAAATTTTTTCCACTCCTGTCTGTTCTTCGCCAGTTCTCTTGCTTGCTTGACTGTTTTTCCTTTCTTGATTATTATGTCCTCTATTATGTTGTCCCACTCTTTTCTTGGTCTACCTCTTCTTCTTCTATTTTCAGTTCTTGCTTCCCATACCTGTTTTTTATAACTCAGTCGATTAGTTTAAAACAGCTCGTACAATAAAAATCTTCCTGCAGACTTTATTTCTTAGTCAAAATGATCAGAAACTGGTTTATATTGAGCCCAATTAAATATAGAATGTAAACTAATATCATAAATTTAAATATTTTAAATTTTTGATTTTTGATTATTTTTCATAACTCAGGCGATTAATATAAAAAATCTCGTGCAAAAAAACCTGTAGACATTATTTTTTGGTAAAAATTATTAAAATTTGGTTTATTTTGAGTCCAATTAAATATAGAATGTAAAACAATATCATAAAATTAAATTTCTTAAATTTTTGATTTTTTATATTTTTTTATAACTCAGTCGATTAATTTAAAACAGCTCGTACAATAAAACTCTTCTTGCAGACTTTATTTTTGGGTGAAAATTATCAGAAAACGGTTTATTTTGAGCCCAACTAAATATAAAATGTAAAATAATATCATAAATTTAAATTTCTTTTATCTTTGATTTTTTATAATATTGTATAACTCTGTCGATTAATTAAAAATAGCTCATACAGTAAAAACTTTCCTGTAGACTTTATTTTTGAGTAAAAATGATCCAAATGGATTTATTTTGAGCCCAATTAAATATAGAATGTAAAATAATATCACAAAATTAAATATCTTAAATCACTGATTTTTTATATTTTTTTTAACTCAGTCGATTAATTTAAAACAGCTCGTACAATAAAAACTTTCTTGCAGACTTTATTTTTCGGTGAAAATGATCAGAAAACGATTTATTTTGAGCCCAACTAAATATAGAATGTAAAATAATATCATAAAATTAAATTTCTTAAATCTTTGATTTTTTATAAGTTTGTATAACTCTGTCGATTAATTAAAAATAGCTCGTACAGTAAAAACTTTCCTGTAGGCTTTATTTTTGGATAAAAATGATCAAATATGGATTTATTTTGAGCCCAATTAAATATAGAATGTAAAATAATATCACAAAATTAAATATCTTAAATCTTTGATTTTTTATAATTTTTTTTATAACTTAGTTGATTAATTTAAAATAGCTCGTACCATAAAAAATTTCCTGCAGACTTTATTTTTGGGTCAAAATGATCAAAAATTGGTTTATATTGAGCTCAATTAAATATAGAATGTAAGCTAATATCATAAATTTAAATGTTTTAAATCTTTGATTTTTTTATTATTTTTCATAACTCAGGCGATTAATATAAAACAGCTCGTGCATAAAAAACCTATCTGCAGACATTATTTTTTGGTGAAAATTATTAAAATTTGTTTTATTTTGAGTCCAATTAAATATAGAATGTAAAACAATATCATAAAATTAAATTTCTTAAATTTTTGATTTTTTTTTAAATTTTTATAATTCAGTCAATTAATTTAAAACAGCTCGTACAATACAAACTTTCTTGCAGAATTTATTTTTGGGTGAAATTTATCAGAAAATAGTTTATTTTGAGCTCAACTAAATATAGAATGTAAAATAATATCATAAAATTAAACTTCTCAAATCTTGATTTTTTACAATTTTCTATAACTTAGGCGATTAATTTAAAACAGCTCGTGCAATAAAAATCTTCCTGCACACTTTATTTTTGGATGAAAATCATCAAAAATCAATTTATTTTGAGACCAATTAAATATAGAATCTAAAATAGTATCATAAATTTAAATTTCTTAAATCTTTGATTTTTTATAATTTTTTATATCTCAGTCGATTAGTTTAAAACAGCTCGTACAATAAAAATCTTCCTGCAGACATTATTTCAACTGTTTAAAAAATAATTTATTTTGAGCCCAGTTAAATATAGAATGTAATCTAATATCATAAATTTAAATATTTAAAATCTTTGATTTTTGATTATTTTTCATAACCGACTGAGTTATGAAAAATAATCAAACATTCAAAAAAATTAATATAAAACATCTCATCAAAAAAAAAAAAATCTGCAGACATTATTTTTTAGTGAAAATTATTAAAATTCGGTTTATTTTGAGTCCAATTAAATATAAAATGTAAAACAATATCATAAATTAAAATTTCTTAAATTTTTGATTTTTATAATTTTTTATAACTCACGCGATTAATTTAAAACAGCTCGTGCAATAAAAACCTTCCTGTAGACTTTATTTTTGGATTAAAATTATCCAAAATAAGTTTATTTTGAGCCCATTTAAATATAGATTGTAAAATAATATCATAAATTTAAATTATTTAAATCTTTGATTTTTTAAATAATTTTTTAATATATAATAATAATTTTTTAACTCAGTCGATTAATTTAAAACAGCTCGTACAATAAAAACCTTCATGCAGACTTTATTTTTACATGAAAATTATCAAAAATCGATTTATTTTGAGCCCAACTAAATATAGAATGTAAAATAATGCCATAAATTTAAATTTCTTAAATCTTTGATTTTTTATAATTTTTTGTAACCAGTGGATTAATTTAAAACAGCTCGTACACTTAAAACTTTCCTATAGACTTTATTTTTGTGACAATTATTAGAAAATGGCATATTTTGAGCCCAATTAAATATAGAATGCAAGATAATATCATAAATTTAGATTTTTAAAATTTTTGATTTTTTCTATTTTTTTTATAAATATAGAATGCAAGATAATATAAATTTAAATTTTTTAAATTTTTGATTTTTTCGTCGATTAATTTAAAACATCTCGTACAATAAAAACCTTCCTGCAGATTTTATGCTTGGGTGAAAATTATCAAAAAATAGTTTATTTATAGATATATTTTATATGATTTCAAAAACATATAAAAACCATACTAATGAGATTAATTATTTATTTATTTTTTTATAAAAAATGAGTTTTCAAAAAAGAAATGTATTTTCAAAAATAATCGTAATTTTTTATAAAAATTTGTGTGTATACATGAATTTGGATTACAAATAACTTATTTTAATAAAACTTTGCGCTATTTCTTATGAAAATCACACTTTACCTACAACGTTTTTTGAAAAATTAATGCAATATTGTTAATTTAAGTGATACCATGTGAGGATACTTAACAATTCTTGATTTTAAAGCTTGATTCATATAGATATATTCTATATGAATTCAAAAACATACCAAAACCATACTAATGAGATTAATTTCTTAGATAAAATCAGTTTTCAAAAAAAGTATTTTTTGGATTTTCAAAAATATTCATATTTTTTTATGAGAATTTGTGTGTACATATGGATTTGGATTACAAACAACTTATTTAAATAAAACTTTGCGCTATTTCTTATTAAAATCATACTTTACCTACAACGATTTTTGAAAAATTAATGCAATATTGTTAATTTAAGTGATACCATGTGAGGATACCTAACAATTCTTGACTTTAAAGCTTGATTTATATAGATATATTCTACATGATTTCAAAAAAATATTAAAATCATATTAATGAGATGAATTTCTTAGATAAAATTAGTTTTCAAAAAATATAATTTTTGGATTTTCAAAAATATTCATAAACTTTTATGAGAATTTGTGTGTGCACATGAATTTAAATTACAAACAACTTATTTTAATAAAATTTTGCGCTATACCGTATGAAAATCATACTTTACCTACAACGTATTTTGAAAAATTATTTCTATTGTTATTTTAAGTGATACCATGTGAAGATATCCAACAATACTTGACTTTGAAGCTTGATTCATATAGATATATTGTATATGATTTAAAAAACATATAAAAATCATACTATTGAGATTAATTTTTAAAATAAAATGCGTTTTCAAAAAAAGTAATTTTGAGATTTTCAAAAAATTCATATTTTTTTTATGAGAATTTGTGTGTACACATGAATTTAAATTACAAACAACTTATTTTAATAAAATTTTGCGCTATACCATATGAAAATCATACTTTACCTACAACGATTTTTGAAAAATTATTGCTATTGTTATTTAATTGATACCATGTGAGGATATCCAACAATACTTGAATTTAAAGCTTGATTCATATAGATATATTGTATATGATTTCAAAAACATATAAAAATCATACTATTGAGATTAATTTTTTAGATAAAATGCGTTTTCAAAAAAAGTAATTTTTAGATTTTCAAGAAATTAATATTTTTTTATGAGAGTTTGTGTGTACACATGAATTTGGATTACAAATAACTTATTTTAATAAAATTTTGTGCTATTTTTTACAAAAATCACACTTTACCTACAACATTTTTTGAAAAATTAATGCTATTGTTAAATTAAGTGACACCATTTGAAAATACTTAACAATTCTTGACTTTAAAGCTTGAATCATATAAATATATTCTATAAAATTTCAAAAATATATTAAAATCATAGTAATTAGATTAATTTATTAGATAAAATTAGTTTTCAAAAAAAGTAATTTTTGGATTTTCAAAAATATTCATATTTTTTTATGAGAATTTGTGTGTGCACATGAATTAGGATTGCAAACAACTTATTTTAATAAAATTTTGCGCTACTTCTTGTGAAAATCACACTTTACCTACAACGATTTTTGAAAAATTATTGCTATTGTTATTTTAATTGATACAATGTGAGGATATGTAATAATTTTTGACTTTAAATCGTGATTCATATACATATATTCAATATGAGTTCAAAAACATATCAAAACCATATGAAAAGGATTAATTTCTTAGATAAAATTAGTTTTCAAAAAAAGTAGTTTTTGGATTTTCAAAAATATTCATATTTTTTTATGAGAATTTGTGTGTGCACATGAATTTGGATTGCAAACAACTTATTTCAATAAAATTTTGCGCAATTTCTTGTGAAAATCACACTTTACCTACAACGATTTTTGAAAAATTATTGCTATTGTTATTTTAAGTGATACAATGTGAGGATATCTAATATTTTTTTACTTTAAATCGTGATTCATATACGTATATTCTATATGAGTTCAAAAACATATCAAAACCATATGAATGAGATTAATTTCTTAGATAAAATTAGTTTTCAAAAAAAAATAGTTTTTGGATTTTCAAAATATTCATTTTTTTTTGTGAGAATTGGTATGTGCACATGAATTTGGATTACAAACAGCTTATTTTAATAAAACTTTGCGCTATGTCTTATGAAAATCATACTTTACCTACAACGTTTTTTGAAAAATTAATGCTAAAGTTATTTTAAGTAATACCAAGTGAGCATAAATATATTTGACTATAGTATTATAAAATATATTTGATTATAGTATTATAAAAAAACTGCTTTAAGATTGTAAAGTTTAAGTATTAGTTATTCAACCTTAAAGTAGTTTTTATATTTATAACACTGTTTATTTATATTCAAAACACATACAAGCAACGTATTTTGAATTACAAGAGATAATTATCAACAAGATAACGATGCATTGCACTCGAGCAGAATTTCCATCTCAATCACTATAACACAATCCGCCACTAATTAATATGGTACTAATTCCGCTCCCTGTCTGGTGTAATTTCGAGGCGCCCGGCGATTTCACCCTTTGTAACCTGTTGTACTTTTTTTTATATATACTTTTCACGTTGCCCCCCCCCGCCTAGCTCTAGCCGGCGGTAAAGTTTTCTGCTGGCATGTGCTCGCCGTAACGATTAACTAACTTTCATAAAGTCGATTTCAGTGAAAACTACGTGCCTTTAAACTTGCCTAAAGAATTTTATGGGAAACATTTTACAGTCTTACAATTTTACAGGTGGCGAACTGAAATATTGGTGTTGAAGCTTGTAAGCTTCAGCACTATAAAACTTTATTGGTGTATAAATAAATTATATATAACATATGTCAATTTTAAAAGCAACGAAATAAAACATTATAATCCTAAAGCATCTCTCTGGTGCGACTCGAACCCATGTCTCATTACCTTTACATGCATAACAACGAAAACATGCAAGAACACATCTTTCATAAATATGAAACGAAAAGTAAATTGAATGAAAATATAAAAATTCCAACTAACAAACACAACATAAATTTTATCTCTTGCAACTATATGCCACCAAAATGCTACATTTTTTTACCAACAGTAATTAAATACACAAAGAATAATAAATTATTTAAAATAAAATGCAGACAATTTATTAATCAAAATTTATTCATGTATGAAAAATTAATGGGAAATCGATAAATGTTTCATAGTACTTTAAATGCAAACATTTTCAAAAGAAATTGTAAATGAAACAATTAAGAAATAGTTAATTTATAATTATGTACGCACATACAAGTGCCTAGGCACTTAGGTGCATAAACAGGGCTAATATTAATTACTGTAAATTCATATACCACCCCTTAGCAATCTACATATCTAGATTTCGGTCTTATTATACCTCGTCAGTGTAGCTCAGCTAGTGAGGATGAATTCACACAATATCTCGAGTAGTTAGTTAGCATAATCATCTGCTAGAATAGTATTTGACTGTAAAAAGCTTGTGCTTGCTTCTACATATAATTAAAAATATGTACCGCATTTTTATTATCAGCAATAAAAATAGAATGTGTAACTTCTAAATTAAATATTCAAGTACGATGATTTTGTCATTAATAAACAATTATTTGCATGCACAAATAACTGTATTTTCTGTCGTTAGTCAAATTATGTTTTAAATGGCAATGATACTACTACCTCTCGTACCCGGCGCATCCACCATTTTTTTGGTACAGAGTTTACATTCAGATCATAAAATATTACCATGAGTTATAATGATCTATGAAGAATTCTAACAAGTAATGACGAGTTATAATGAGCTATAGTGATTTAAAACGATATGTGACGAGTTATAACATCTAGGATAACGATGAGATTTGATGACTAATACCGCAGCTGTAAGCTATAAGGGTGTATAATGATTGTAATTAGTTATGACCAGTTATAATGAATCAAATAATAATATTTTTATTATTTTTATTATCATGACAAATTCTAATGAAGAAATTTAATGATATTGTTAATATTCAACAAAATCAATATTATTATAAGGCATCGTGCGTCTCGTACTGAGCATTGGGGAGCCATAGTTCGATCCCCAGCAGGGCAAATTAATACGAATCATTGGTGGAAATGCCTCGCGGGTGATAAAGATAGAAGTTTTTTTTTAAATTTAAATTTCATATTTTTTATAAATTTGAAGTAGAATATGTACAGAAGTAATATGCAGAAGAATTTAATGATATATCTCTTTTTATAATTCTTACTAAATCTCTTTTTTCACCCACGCAGTAATTTTCGGTGAAAATTCGGCACCCTTTTCCAGGGCACTTTATAGCATTATCAGCTCGTTTGTCGGAAAATCAACATCGATTGACCCATCTGCTTAGCACTACCACACCCCCCAAGCCCTCGCTCACGCACTCACGGAAATGAAGGTTCCGCTTTTCCGAGGGCACATGTAACGTACCAAATCAGATTTATCGCTCTTGCTCGGAGCGGGCGTGTTTATCACCTCGCTCGCTACACGAGACCTTTGAAGCATCATATATTCATTATACATCCATAAAGGAATGACTTACATACATAAGATTGTATTTTTCAAGAATCTTCACAAAATTTAAAGCATATGAAAATTGAAACTAAATAATTATGAACTCATCCAATTTAGTAGACAATAACAAGTTTTTATCGACAAATTATTTTTTCTCGCTTTGAGCCATTACTAATTTTTTATGTATTTCACATCTCAACAGAATACAATTACAGGGAATACAAAGATTTATTTATTTAGTTAGTTTAGACATCTACAGTTTCAAATAAAAAACAATTACAGATGTTTTATAACATGTTCATTATATTTCTTTGTGCTATGGTTTTTCTTTTTGTTTGTTATGTTGTTAATAACATCATAACAAACAAAAAGAAAAGAAAACATAGCACAATGAAATATAATGAACATCAAATTATATATCTTTAATCAAAACTATGGCTATTCGGCATATTTAAAATATCAATGTGAATATAACTAAGATGAAGTACGTATCATGCCTTCAACATGCTTGAGCTATGCCATATTCGCCATTATGGAGTGGCCCAAACACAGAACTGTTCGATCAATATTTGTTTATAAAAATTAATTGCAAGAATTGAAGTTATTAAATTTATATAAACAAATTTTAATCGAAAAGTTCTGTGCTTGGGCTGCTTCATAATAGCGAATATGGCATGGCTCAAGCATCTTGAATGCAGGTTTCATCTATTTGTGCAATTAAAAAATAATTCCCGTCGAACGGCTACCTAGTAGATATTTTTTTTTAAATTTCTGAAATCAATCATTAATTAGAAATGCGATTTTTAAATAATTTCCCAGTTGCCTAGAAATTACATTGCACAGCAATTGCGAACAAACGAATTCTCCCCTGCTGCGCATATTTGTATATTTCTCATTAAATATTTCTTAATCCGTGCAAACTAGTTTTGCGCGCCCCACGCTCGCTCGCTCCATAAAATTCTCATCCAACGGTGAAATGAGCTCCCGCGCGCGTTGCTTTCCTAATGTCATCGCTGATTAAACGCGCAAAAAGACTCCCCGAGTTATGATTGTCACGTAGCACCGGGCCCGATTTACAGCCCTTCTGTGTCCCCCTTTTAAAAGCAATAGACTCGCTGCAGCGCGCCCGCTAAATGTTCTTGTAAAATTAGCGAGACGCCGCGCGCCGCCCTAATTAAGTGTTCAAACTTAATTTTCTCTCGCAGTCCCCTTTTGTAATTGTCTCCTCGAGATTGCAGTGCCAGGGCGAGAATTTGAACGCAGCGCGCAAAATCAAAGCCCGCCGGGTAGTTTTCATTAAAGAAACCTATTAATCGCGATTAGCTGCCGCGGGCGTTTAATGAACAGCGTTCGGGGTGGTGGGAGCAGCCCGAGCCCGCTTGTTAAAATTAATTTGATCCATCTGTCGTCGCGAATAAGGCTGAATGACAAATAACTACACGGGATTAGCTCGAGATAGCTAGTTGTAATAGAGTTTTGTAATTGATAGACTTATTTAGGTCTTGAACATCCACGCGATTTTGTTACAATAGTTTTGATTTTTTGGTTACTTATGGTTTTAATTGAGGAATTGAGGGCAAATGTTGACTAACCCTAATATTTTAAAAATATGGTTTTATTTCTATTAATAGTAATAATATAAAACTATACCCAGCTCAGTAGCAGAGTGGTTAGAGGCGTCGTCCGTCTCGTACTGAACATTGCGGAGCCTAAGTTCGATCCTCATTGAGGGGAATCACCTAACTTTGGCAAGTTAGCAAAATATCTAACAAGGGGCTTTTGAAATATTTACAAAATAGCGGTTGAGGCATATAAATTCGTATTTTTATAAAATACTGACTATTCAATAGTAGGAAAGCTAGTAACCCCGTAATTTTTGATTATGACTTTAACAGATAGATTAATATATTGTTAATGTATTAATGAAATTTCAAAAATATCCAGCGAAAGATTTTTGAAATATTTACAAAATAGCGGTTGAAGCATATAAAGTCGTATTTATATAAAATACTAACTTTGGCATTAAATAGTATGAAAACTAGCAACCCCGTAATTTTTGATTATGGCTTTAACATATATAATAATATATTTTTAATATATTAATGAAATTTGAAAAATATCCAACGAGGGATTTTTGAAATATTTACAAAATAGCGGTTAAAGTATATAAATTCGTATTTTTATAAAATACTGACTTTGGCATTAAATAGTATGAAAACTAGTAACCCCGTAATTTTTGATTATGACTTTAACAGATAGATTAATATATTGTTAATGAACTAATGAAATTTCAAAAATATCCAGCGAAGGATTTTTGAAATATTTACAAAATAGCGGTTGAAGCATATAGACTCGTATTTATATAAAATAGTAACTTTGGCGTTAAATAGTATGAAAACTAGCAACCTCGTAATTTTTGATTATGACTTTAACAGATATAATAATATATTTTTAATGTATTAATGAAATTTGAAAAATATCCAACGAGAGATTTTTGAAATATTTACAAAATAGCGGTTAAAGTATATAAATTCGTATTTTTATAAAATACTGACTTTGGCATTTAATAGTGGGAAAGCTAATAACCCCGTAATTTTTGATTATGACTTTAACATATAGATTAATATATTGTTAATGTATTAATGAAATTTAAAAAATATCCAGTGAAAGATTTTTGAAATATTTACAAAATAGCGGTTGAAGCATATAAAGTCGTATTTATATAAAATACTAACTTTGGCATTAAATAGTATGAAAACTAGCAACCCCGTAATTTTTGATTATGGCTTTAACATATATAATAATATATTTTTAATGTATTAATGAAATTTGAAAAATATCCAACGAGGGATTTTTGAAATATCTACAAAATAGCGGTTGAAGCATATAAAGTCGTATTTATATAAAATACTAACTTTGGCATTAAATAGTATGAAAACTGGCAACCCCGTAATTTTTGATTATGGCTTTAACATATATAATAATATATTTTTAATGTATTAATGAAATTTAAAAAATATCCAGCGAAAGATTTTTGAAATATTTACAAAATAGCGGTTGAAGCATATAAAGTCGTATTTATATAAAATACTAACTTTGGCATTAAATAGTATGAAAACTGGCAACCCCGTAATTTTTGATTATGACTTTAACATATATAATAATATATTTTTAATGTATTAATGAAATTTGAAAAATATCCAACGAGGGATTTTTGAAATATTTACAAAATAGCGGTTAAAGTATATAAATTCGTATTTATATAAAATACTAACTTTGGCATTAAATAGTATGAAAACTAGCAACCCCGTAATTTTTGATTATGGCTTTAACATATATAATAATATATTTTTAATGTATTAATGAAATTTCAAAAATGTCCAACGAGGGATTTTTGAAATATTTACAAAATAGCGGTTGAAGCATATAGACTCGTATTTATATAAAATAGTAACTTTGGCGTTAAATAGTATGAAAACTAGCAACCCCGTCTTTTTTTATTATGACTTTAACAGATATAATAATATATTGTTAAAGTATTAATGAAATTTGAAAAATATCCAACGAGGGATTTTTGAAATAATCACAAAATAGCGATTAGTATAGCGATTAGTATAGTGATAAGTATATAAATTCGTATTTATATAAAATTTTGATTTTGGCATTAAATAGCGTAAAAGCTAGCAACCCCGTAATTTAAATATCGGGTGATTAAACACTGCTGAAGCTTCTTCCTTAACCGAAAAAAATTCCTCATAGCTGATAGCCCTATAAAGATAGAAGTTTTTAGAAAACTAGATTTAGAAAATTTGAGGGAGGACTACCACTTTTGCGCCAATGCCTCAATTGTTACTTTTCCACAACAGTTTTTTGTCTAATATATAATCTAATTATCTCAGAATGCTCAGTATTGTTTTAACCTATGCTAGATCAGGTTCAATTGTTTTCAAACCATTCTTCAACTATTCTACCCTACAAATCAATATTATGTTGCAATTTTGTTTATTTATTTAATCCTTATATATTCAAGTACGATGCTTTTCATCAATAAACAATTATTTGCATGCATAAATAAGTGTATTTAGTGTCGTTAGTTAAACAATGTTTTAAATGGCAGTGATACCACAACCTATCGTACCCGGCGCTTCCACCATTTTGGTCAAGAGTTTACAAATCAATATTATATTGCAATTTTGTTTATCTATTTAATCCAGGGGGTCTATTGTTTAACTTAAGACGGTCTGGTAAACGATCAGACGGTCTGTTACTCATGGCAACCAAATAAACAACTGTTTCAGCCCCACTCTCCGCGAACACTAGTGTAATACGGACTTAAGGTTATAATACTATTTATTTCACGTAGACACGATTGTTTAAAACAGATAACTCTCGAGTTAATTTGGCATCCTTTATTCTAACCTCACTTTTGCCTACTTTGACACATAATGCAACGTTGCCATCTATAAACACATAATGCAACGTTGCCATCTATAAACAGAGGTACATGATGCTATGAAATGAAAATTAAAAATTAAAAACAATTTATGCAACATCTACCAATATAATCACGGGTTATAGTTACCTAGCCTTTATAAAACTGAACCTTATTTGGGGCATTTGATGTAAGGCAGTATTACACTAGTGCTCGCGAAGTGTAGGGCTGAAATAATTGTTTATTTGGTTGCCATGGGTAACAGACCGGTCTGATCATTTACCAAACTGTCTGAAGTTACAGTATAGACTCGCTAATCCGTTTACCCCTATAATATAAAAACATAGACAATGTTTTGAAGCCGACCGACCTGTCACTTATGACATTTGTGCCGTTAGTGCAAACGTGGGGATCGCGAGTTCGAATCCCATCAAGGATGGTATTTTTTATATTCTTCATTCAATATTTAATTGAAGTATTAAGTGTTTTGAATTAATAGCAAACTTTTACGTAGAAGTTTGCTTCTTTTATACAAAAAAATATTTATTCATCAAAACATGAATTGCTGATAATTGCATTGTCGAACGACGCGACACATAGTACGGGTAAGGGTATAAAGGAACAGAAATATTATACTAAAATAATATTTGAAATAAATGCAGAAAGCTGTACAATTAACGCGTGTGCAAAGGGAAAATAAAAAAGAATATTGGATACAGAAAAGAGCGAGACTAGACTGTTTCCCTATCACCTTCTATATAGATATATTGATTGATTTAAATTTATTTAATTGTATTCTAATTCAATACCATATATGTTTAAAATAAACATTAAAAACCAGTCAGTGCAAACGAATTCCGAGCCCTTAATTGCACGTGCCGCTTCAATCTGGAAAAGTACATTTAATGCGGGCGATTTAATTAATGCCCTGCATTTACCGGCTGTACTATACATGCAACGAGTGAATAAGGGTAGTTGTATTGACAAAATATGGGGCGAAAACAAAAATCGTGTTCCATTAACGCGAGCACGTTCGCGTTTCGCTCCGAGGGGTGTTTTGTAAATTCTCATGGAAAATATGGATTGCGGAAAAAAAATTCCCCGGGTGGTTGGAGACCAAATCAGTTTCGCATCCTTTCATCGACTAACGGAGCGTATACCAGGCATTAGTTTCAACATAAAATATTTACACTTTCACTAATTTTCAGGAGTTAAAACAAAATGTCCTGTGTTTGATATTAATATTAGCTGCATACTATAGGTATAACATTAGATGTATATGTCGGAGCGAGTGAAGTATATAGAGGGCGATGTATTAATCAGATGTATCACATATCGTGATGTTTTATTACTAATATCAGTATGGTCAGGTACTTGGTCCGGTAAATCCAGAGCTTGCTCTTTGAAGGATATTATTCAATGCACAATAAATCATAAGTTCTTCGCCACAATCAACTAATACATTTTATTAACAACTGAGTAGCTAACTTAAAACACTGATTATACAATAACAATAAGAACTCATTACACTTATTCTAATGCACGTATAGTCAATAGTGAATCTTTTTCGAGAGAAACGGTCCTAGCCAACTTATCATATGCATTGTTCGTACAAAATTACCCGCACCCCCGTTAGCTAGTTTCGCTCACATCGCCCCTTGACGATGCGTACTCAAGACAAGGTCACATTCCTTCAAATTGTTACTAATTGGCTGCTGCAGCACCCGTGTGCTGTGGTTATGGTTAAATTTCTCATAAAATCTCTTCAGAGCATCGAAATTGATCAGGCGCCGACATATATACAATATTACGTATCATTAGTTACCTATCGTTTTGGCGAAACATTAGTTGAGTAGTACACCAAATACTAGGCAACTTATTATACAACAAATACGTATAATAAGTTGGCTAAAATTTGGTGTACTATTGGTTGCCTTAATACCGTACCCAAAGAGCAATAACTCGCACCCTTATCGCAGCCCATTGTATTCAGTTTCTCCAAACATTATTATCAAATTTATGCGACCAACCCCCCACGGTGTCTCAATAATAACAACCCAAGCACACTATACTCCACATGTGGCAACAACCCCCCCTCAATTTTGGCGCGCTAGTTTACAATTCTATTGTAAACTTTGTCGTCCGGTGCAGAACTGTTGAAGGTTTAATAACAATACCCGTGCTGGACCGAGGATGCACAGCCTCTGGCGGTGACAGCCTTGGACGTGTAATTACAGACGCCGCGACGCTAATTAATGTCACATTACTCAATTCCGCGTCATTATCATTAACTGAAAGCCGTCACACCTCCAACTATTGTCGCCGCAGGCCGAGTGAATTATATTTAGATTAGTAATTGATCATCATTCAATATTAATGAGCCGTAATTAGTTACCGATAGAGAAAATTACTATATGTTAAATAACATATAAATATACATTTATTAAATTGGCTAACGAATTAAAGGACACTAAATATGTAATGTAATAATCATAATAATGGTCGAACTACTATGATTTATCTAGGCTAATCTTATTGAAAGATATTTCAGGAATACAGATATTGCTGGAGAAATCAGATATTTTAATTATTTCCAAGATATGTTTCAGTAAAGTTGAAAATTACGGCTATTTGTAATTTTCATCATTAAAACTAGTCACCACAGTGAAGTTCTATGATTTATATAGGCTACTCGTATTGAAAATATATGAGAAATACAGATATTGATAGTACATTCAAATATCATCATTATTTCCAAAGATATGCATCAGTAAAGTTGAAAATTACGGTTATTCGCAATTTTCATCATTAAAACTAGTCACCATAGCGAAGTTCTATGATTTATATAGGCTACTCGTATTGAAAATGTATGAGGAATACAGATATTGATAGTACATTCAAATATCATCATTATTTCCAAAGATATGCATCAGTAAAGTTGAAAATTACGGTTATTCGCAATTTTCATCATTAAAACTAGTCACCACAGTGAAGTACTATGATTTATATAGGATACTCTTATTGAAAATGTATCAGGAATGCAAATATTGATAGTACACTCAAATATCATCATTATTTCCAAGGATATGCATCAGTAAAGTTGAAAATTACGGTTATTTGCAATGTTCATCATTAAAACTAGTCACCACAGTGATGTTCTATGATTTATATAGGCTACTCGTATTGAAAATATATGAGGAATACAGATATTGATAGTACATTCAAATATCATCATTATTTCCAAAGATATGCATCAGTAAATTTGAAAATTACGGTTATTCGTAATTTTCATTATTAAAACTAGTCACCACAGTGAAGTACTATGATTTATATAGGATACTCTTATTAAAAATGTATCAGGAATGCAGATATTGATAGTACACTCAAATATCATCATTATTTCCAAGGATATGCATCAGTAAATTTGAAAATTACGGTTATTCGTAATTTTCATTATTAAAACTAGTCACCACAGTGAAGTACTATGATTTATATAGGATACTCTTATTAAAAATGTATCAGGAATGCAGATATTGATAGTACACTCAAATATCATCATTATTTCCAAGGATATGCATCAGTAAATTTGAAAATTACGGTTATTCGTAATTTTCATTATTAAAACTAGTCACCACAGTGAAGTACTATGATTTATATAGGATACTCTTATTAAAAATGTATCAGGAATGCAGATATTGATAGTACACTCAAATATCATCATTATTTCCAAGGATATGCATCAGTAAAGTTGAAAATTACGGTTATTTGCAATGTTCATCATTAAAACTAGTCACCACAGTGAAGTTCTATGATTTATATAGGCTACTCGCATTGAAAATATATGAGGAATACAGATATTGATAGTACATTCAAATATCATCATTATTTCCAAAGATATGCATCAGTAAATTTGAAAATTACGGTTATTCGTAATTTTCATTATTAAAACTAGTCACCACAGTGAAGTACTATGATTTATATAGGATACTCTTATTAAAAATGTATCAGGAATGCAGATATTGATAGTACACTCAAATATCATCATTATTTCCAAGGATATGCATCAGTAAAGTTGAAAATTACGGTTATTTGCAATTTTCATCATTAAAACTAGTCACCACAGTGAAGTACTATGATTTATATAGGATACTCTTATTGAAAATGTATCAGGAATGCAAATATTGATAGTACACTCAAATATCATCATTATTTCCAAGGATATGCATCAGTAAATTTGAAAATTACGGTTATTCGTAATTTTCATTATTAAAACTAGTCACCACAGTGAAGTACTATGATTTATATAGGATACTCTTATTAAAAATGTATCAGGAATGCAGATATTGATAGTACACTCAAATATCATCATTATTTCCAAGGATATGCATCAGTAAAGTTGAAAATTACGGTTATTTGCAATTTTCATCATTAAAACTAGTCACCACAGTGAAGTTCTATGATTTATATAGGCTACTCGTATTGAAAATATATGAGGAATACAGATATTGATAGTACATTCAAATATCATCATTATTTCCAAAGATATGCATCAGTAAATTTGAAAATTACGGTTATTCGTAATTTTCATTATTAAAACTAGTCACCACAGTGAAGTACTATGATTTATATAGGATACTCTTATTAAAAATGTATCAGGAATGCAGATATTGATAGTACACTCAAATATCATCATTATTTCCAAGGATATGCATCAGTAAAGTTGAAAATTACGGTTATTCGCAATTTTCATTATTAAAACTAGTCACCACAGTGAAGTATTATGATTTATATAGGCTACTCTTATTGAAAATGTATCAGGAATACAGATATTGATAGTACACTCAAATATCAACATTATTTCCAAAGATATGCATCAGTAAAGTTGAAAATTACGGTTATTCGCAATTTTCATCATTAAAACCAGTCACCACAGTGAAGTTCTATGATTTATATAGGCTACTCGTATTGAAAATGTATGAGGAATACAGATATTGATAGTACACTCAAATATCGTCATTATTTACAAAGATATGCATCAGTAAATTTGAAAATTACGGTTATTCGTAATTTTCATCATTAAAACTAGTCATCACAGTGAAGTACTATGATTTATATAGGATACTCTTATTGAAAATGTATCAGGAATACAGATATTGATAGTACACTCAAATATCATCATTATTTCCAAAGATATGCATCAGTAAAGTTGAAAATTACGGTTATTTGCAATTTTCATCATTAAAACCAGTCACCACAGTGAAGTTCTATGATTTATATAGGCTACTCGTATTGAAAATGTATGAGGAATACAGATATTGATAGTACACTCAAATATCGTCATTATTTACAAAGATATGCATCAGTAAATTTGAAAATTACGGTTATTCGTAATTTTCATCATTAAAACTAGTCATCACAGTGAAGTACTATGATTTATATAGGATACTCTTATTGAAAATGTATCAGGAATACAGATATTGATAGTACACTCAAATATCATCATTATTTCCAAAGATATGCATCAGTAAAGTTGAAAATTACGGTTATTTGCAATTTTCATCATTAAAACCAGTCACCACAGTGAAGTTCTATGATTTATATAGGCTACTCGTATTGAAAATGTATGAGGAATACAGATATTGATAGTACACTCAAATATCGTCATTATTTACAAAGATATGCATCAGTAAATTTGAAAATTACGGTTATTCGTAATTTTCATCATTAAAACTAGTCACCACAGTGAAGTACTATGATTTATATAGACTACTCTTATTAAAAATGTATCAGAAATACAGATATTGATAGTACACTCAAATATCAACATTATTTACAAAGATATGCATCAGTAAATTTGAAAATTACGGTTATTCGTAATTTTCATCATTAAAACTAGTCATCACAGTGAAGTACTATGATTTATATAGGATACTCTTATTGAAAATGTATCAGGAATACAGATATTGATAGTACACTCAAATATCATCATTATTTCCAAAGATATGCATCAGTAAAGTTGAAAATTACGGTTATTTGCAATTTTCATCATTAAAACCAGTCACCACAGTGAAGTTCTATGATTTATATAGGCTACTCGTATTGAAAATGTATGAGGAATACAGATATTGATAGTACACTCAAATATCGTCATTATTTACAAAGATATGCATCAGTAAATTTGAAAATTACGGTTATTCGTAATTTTCATCATTAAAACTAGTCATCACAGTGAAGTACTATGATTTATATAGGATACTCTTATTGAAAATGTATCAGGAATACAGATATTGATAGTACACTCAAATATCATCATTATTTCCAAAGATATGCATCAGTAAAGTTGAAAATTACGGTTATTTGCAATTTTCATCATTAAAACCAGTCACCACAGTGAAGTTCTATGATTTATATAGGCTACTCGTATTGAAAATGTATGAGGAATACAGATATTGATAGTACACTCAAATATCGTCATTATTTACAAAGATATGCATCAGTAAATTTGAAAATTACGGTTATTCGTAATTTTCATCATTAAAACTAGTCACCACAGTGAAGTACTATGATTTATATAGACTACTCTTATTAAAAATGTATCAGAAATACAGATATTGATAGTACACTCAAATATCAACATTATTTTCAAAGATATGCATCAGTAAAGTAAAAAATGGATATTCGCTAATAAACTGGATGGACACTGGATTGAGATACTATGATTTATCTAGGTACTTCGTATTAAAAATATATCAGGAATAGAAATATTGATAGCACATTCTATGTGTATTTATTATCTATTTAGCCTGTGTCATTTCTGCTGTTGTGTGATTCTCTCTAGTTAGTGTAAATTTATAAATTATTTCTATTTCGCCTGCATTTTATCCTTATAAATAAATTTCATTTAATTTCTAGTAGCTTATTTTTCTCATTGTATTCAGTTTTATTATAAAATGAAAAAGATATCACCCATGTATACACTTTTCGATTTAAAATTAAGCCCCACCATCAACTTTTTTTTTTCTTTATTTGCGTCGTTGTTTATCCCCCAAACAGCGCGTGCCATCTAAAACGTAATTAAACTCGCATCAAAAGAATCCAAGAGTATTACTCTCCGCGTCCCCTTGTTGCCTCCCCCCCCCCCCCCTGCAGAAATAATTACGCTCGCTCTCTGTTCAGTTAAAAACGTAATTTTCGATGCGACTTGTTTCGCAAGAAATGTAAAAAGAACGCGGCCCAAACAAACAAAAAAAACATTCAAACAAAAAGCATTCAAACAACAGAACGCGCAAAAAAAGAGAGACGATTTTAAATGCGTGAACGCGTCTGAAAAGATGGATGAGGCTGGTTGGTCGATTGAGTTGGAAGTTGTAGGCTGTCTCCGGGGAGGGAGCGCAAACTTGTTTAACCCAAAAAGAAATATTTAAATTCCCATCAGGCGCTCGCGGCCCTTGCATGTCACCTCGGAAACACACATAGCGTTTTTTATGTCAACTGGTGTATAGTTTGGAAAAGAGGTGTGATAAAATTGCGAGGGAAAAAAAATCTATATTAGTTTGTGGATAATAATAAAAAAATTGTTTACAAGTTTGTATTCAAGTGCATTTAGTTATAGAGTTTAGGGATACTATTGGATGAACCCACAAAGTTGTCCCTTTAGGACTAAGTGATGAGATATTTAAGATGTTTTAAGGTGTGTATATGCTGACATTCAGTAATAAAATAATAAATAATAATAAATAATAATAAATGGTAATAAATAATAATATGCCCAGGACCTACACTACCAAAAATAACAATCTAAGTATAAAGAAAGATAAATTACAATTTATCTTCGTTTGCCATGAAACCTCATGTGTTCTAATAATATTTCTATTGTTCAATATATATAAAAAAAACGTAAATGACACGTTTTTCTTCAATATTGTAAAAAGTCAACAATAATAAGGTGAATTTTTTTCTTCAAATGATTGATCAGTATGTGCACTAATTTAACCAACCTCTTTTTGTAAGGTCGGTGCCTACAATCTAAACACCCTGCATCCTGTTCTATACTTCATGAAATAACTCGTTTATAAAATACACGTATAAAGTGTATAATTTTTCAGTATTCCTATGTCGTACAGTATTTTTTTTATTGGCATTGGCTGCCCGAAGTGTTTGTCTAATAAATTTTTAGCAAACACTCGGCGGGGCGGCGACCTCCCTTGAAACCGTACTCCGGGCGTGCCGCCATCCTATTTGCGCGGGATTCCGTTCAACAAACTATCTCGTTTTCCATTACTTTTTTTCGAACCGCGCTGCAACACAAATTGCCACAAAACCAAATTGATGTACGCACACACAAAAACGCTATGTGGTAATTGTAATTGTCTTTCCACCATTGCAGATGAATGATTTATATAATACACAATTTTAGTTGAATTTACCGAGTTATTATTGTATACATCTTTATTATTTTTTATAATAGTTATTTATTGCCGAACTGAGGTGGTGTTTCTTCCATGGAATAATGTTTAAAGGCGAGAACGAAAACCAGGCGTTTGGTAAACCGTTCAAATTCGATATCTGTTCCTCCATTAAGATTAAAAACAATTTTTTCTATAACATTACTAATTTTGTTATAAATAAATGATACTTTACTCTTAAAGGCTCCTTACACTGTATCAATAATACTCTCAATATTTTAGAATAATGATAATATTACTGTACGATAACATGTTTAAAAATTTCATTATTCTAAAATGTTGGCAGTACTGATTATAGTACAGTAACTGATCGTGTAAGGTATAGTAATGATGAAGTGAAGAGAATACTGATGTTTATCGGAATAATTGATTACTTGATAAAAAAATTTAAGAAGGATTCAAGCAAATAATGACAGTGCTAGGATTGACAGTATTATGCACCGTGTAAGGTGTCGAACAAAATCACGTTTCTTTTTTTTTTGACCACCCTGTATATTCTATTAGCATGTTGACTATGCTCAAACACTATTCAGAATAAGCTAAACTCTAAAAAATAACTTTTTCTCGATAAATTCGATATGTATATATATATATATATATATATATATAGCAAGTAGAATGACGGACTGTTATGGATATGGAGTGGATGACGGGTATAAGTCCAAAACGGGGAATACTGGAAACCAAGGGCAGGTGAACAAAATTAAAGCCAAGATCTTGTTTGGTTCCGGTTTATTAAGTTACGTGCCAACGTTTCGCTAGCCAGTGCCAGCATCATCAGGGCATGTACATAAAGTTAATAAAAATAAAATTAATGTACGACGTTACACATCAAACTGCAAATCACTTTACAGTGATTTGCAGTTTGATGATGTAAAACCCATGTAGGGCGGAATATTAAATAGTGAGTGGGAATAATATTTAATATTTCGCCCTAGAGTTGATTTTATATTCAGAAATCAATATTTTATAAATTCGATTGCAATGTTTGTAATGTAATTTATAATTAATCACGAAGAAAATTCTACCATAGCTACATTAGCTTCTTTTAAAATAGATTAAACAAAATCATACTCCACTCTAGCATGTGTCGCGTGTAGAAATTGCCATTTCAGTACGCGCCGCAATTAAATATCGCACCCATTGTCATCATGTCCATTCGCAATATGCATCGCGCATCGCGATCCCCATAAATCAGTTCTATCTGGCACGTTCGACTGTTTATTCCGATCTGCGGCACAATGGTGGGGGAGGTCGTCCCCCCAAATCCATTACACCTTCCGCCGGCGATAACGCGGAAAATGCGGGGCGCGTTTAAAATTATAATGAGCGCAACCTCAAATTACATTAAGTGAATTTAATTAATTTAGGAAATGGAAAACAATGCATACAAAAACGGCAGTTAATGGAATAGATATTTGTGGGGTCGGTTTTATGGAATTATTGCCCGGCGCATTCACCAATATTATTAAAAAGGCGTGCGATTTATAAAAAAACAAAAACAAAATTGTATACGTGAGGTATATCATTTGTAATTCAATATGTATAGAGAATTTTTGGTCAGCAAAGAATAATAATAAAATAATAAAAAATTTATTTTCCACAAAAGTAGGTAAGGCGACAATATGTCAACCTCAAATAAAATATTAGATGTATACTGTTGCTGTTTAATCGAATATTTATCTATCTATTTATTTTTGGAAGTTACGACATTTAATAATAATAATAATAATGTTTATTGCCCAACAGGTAAACCCAAGTACAGTGCAACAAAATAAAATCAATATGAAAAAATGGTACATTGTAACAATAATTAACAACAAAATAAAATCAATATGAAAAAAATAGTATATTGTAACAATAATTAACAACAAAATAATAAAAAAATAATAATTTGTCATATCAGCGCAAATAAGACTCGTGTAATATGGCAAAAATAATGTCGCAAGCTCTCGAATTAATATTTAATGTTTGTATTATAAAACACTAGGGGGCCGGTTTTAGTATTAAAATCCTATTCCGTCCATTAGCGTATACTTTCTTCTCTTCGTCGCCGCTTTTTTTCCGACACGGTAGCATTAGGTAAATCCACATCGATTTAGGGGTCTTGTCGCCGGATTTCCATCCGCTCGGCAGCGTCTTGTCGCGGATCCGGGGACGAAAGGTCTCCGGAAAATCCGGCGGCGCGGCGTTTTGCATAAATGCAAAGGAGCGTCGCCGAGGTGGAAATTAAAATCTTGCCATTTCGATTTGCAAATCACTCCTCCGTCTTTTTTAGTTTCTGTCCCAGTAAATAATGCAAAGCCCGGCAAGTAAGGAGATTACGTTTTTAATTGAAAGTGCCGCATGTTGGCGGAATTAAATAGTAAAAGGGCTATTAGTAAAATATGCAAGGTTTATAAAGGATTACTAATTAAGTAGTGAATCAAACAATGTAAAAAATTGTATATATAACAATATTAATTTAATAATAACTACTTAAATAGAATAACAAGCTGTATTTATGCTACATTGTGTCTATTTTTATTTACAAAAAAATTTAACTCTACACATACAGGGTGATCAATTAGCTCTATGACAAACTCTGACAGGTGAAAGCTTATGTGATTCTAAGAACAAAATATTATATGAACATAGTTTAAGATATTCGATAAAAAGTGCTATAACTCATGTGATTCTAACAACAAAATGTTATATGAACATATTTTAAGATATTCGGTAAAAAGTGCTATAACTCATGTGATTCTAATAACAAAATATTATATGAACATAGTTTTAGATATTCGATAAAAAGTACTATAAGTCGATAAGTTATAGCACTTTTTAGAGAATATTCAGATTTGTGAAGGAGTATGAAAAATGGGGATTTGAAATAAATATGGAGAAGACTCAATATAATACTTATATTAATATTGGATGACCCTGTACATGACTTAGACCATAAGTCGTGACTTGTTCTAAAATTATAGACACTTCTACTGAAACACACTGTATATTAGGGTGGGTCAAAAAATCGACTATTTTTTTTCACATCCGATACTGAAAAATTGGTTGCTAGGCATCTCTATAAAAGTATCTCTAAAGATGAGCTCTTAATATTAATAGGAAGATAATCCTCATATAAAAATTAAAAACGGTGTTTAATTTTTACATCATTCTCAAACGAAAAAATTAAAAAACGTCCGTACGTAGCAATATTAAACACATATTCTTGTAGGAAATTGAACGCTCTACAAAAAAGTATTTTATATATTTGTTTGTTTATGTACCCAACTAAAAGATATTGAAGATCAAAGTTTGAAGAATTAAATTTAAAAAAAATTGGTTTCTTAATTTTTTAACTCCCTAAATAGTAAGCATCATGGGATATATATATATAATACATATTTTCGTAAGAAATTAACTGATCTTTATTTATTTATATAATCGAATGCCTATCTACCGTATGATTGGTGTAAGCCTGTAACTGATCTTTAAAAATGGTTTGAATTAAATCGATTATTCTGAGTGTGTCTGAGAAGATATTTGTAGTTGACAGCTATTTTTAATTGAGAGAAACTCAAATTTAATAATTATTTTAGAAAATTAATGGGTTGAATTTATGACTTCTAAGGTAATTATTAAAAAAATCAGTATATATTAAACTTTTGAACATACTGATTTCTATAATAATTATCTAAGAAATAAAAAAATTAATGGATTAAATTTATGATGTCTAAGATAATTATTTAAAAAAATAGTATGTATTGACCAATGAAATAAGACACATTAATCACTGGAGATATACAATTTTATGTTGTATTATTTATTGGTGTTGATTTAATACAAATAATCTAATTAAATGTGTTATTTTTTATATTTATTTATTTATTCGTTGCCATTTATATGGCATATGGCATATAATTTTTGATCTTTATGTCAGAGATGTTTTGTGAAGTTAAGGTGATTACACTCCTCTAGTTTTACCAACGGAAAATCCCTCAGGCTGTTAACTTATAGAGATAGAAATTGGTTTTTAAGAAATTAAGTTTTATATGGCAACAAATAAATAAATGTATATAAAACATAACACATTTAGTTAGATTATTTGTATTAAATCAACACTAATAAATAATACAATATAAAATTGTATATCTCCAGTGATTAATGTGTGTTATTTCATTGGTCAATACATACTATTTTTTTAAATAATTATCTTAGACATCATAAATTTAATCCATTAATTTTTTTATTTCTTAAATTAATAAAAATAATTATTAAAAAAATCATCTTAGAAATCAAAAATTTCTAAGTTAATTATTAAGAAAAATTAGTATATATTGAACTTTGAACTTTTAAACATACTGATTTTTGTAATAATTATCTAAGAAATAAAAAAAATAATGGATTAAATTTATGATGTCTAAGATAATTATTTAAAAAAATAGTATGTATTGACCAATGAAATAACACACATTAATCACTGGAGATATACAATTTTATGTTGTATTATTTATTGGTGTTGATTTAATACAAATAATCTAATTAAATGTGTTATGTTTTATATTTATTTATTTATTCGTTGCCATTTATATGGCATATGGCATATAATTTTTGATCTTTATGTCAGAGATGTTTTGTGAAGTTAAGGTGATTACACTCCTCTAGTTTTACCAACGGAAAATCCCTCAGGCTGTTAACTTATAGAGATAGAAATTGGTTTTTAAGAAATTAAGTTTTATATGGCAACAAATAAATAAATATAATAAATAATATATATATATATATATATATATATATATATATATATATATATATATATATATATATATATAATAAATATAATATTATAAATAAATGTATATAAAACATAACACATTTAATTAGATTATTTGTATTAAATCAACACCAATAAATAATACAATATAAAATTGTATATCTCCAGTGATTAATGTGTGCTATTTCATAGTAAAATGTTTCATATGAAACATCGTCATACAGTTGATCCCTGATGTTATGCATGAGTTTGTTTTTGGGGAACGAACGAACGGGGGCCCTATTTTGCACTGTCATAACAAAGCGCGACCTCGCCTCCACCTCGAATCCGTCTTGCAGCGTGCATCATCCACTCTGCTTAAAACTTCCCCTCTATACACGTTATAAGCGGCGGAGGAAAAATGCCCGGCATTACGGCTGAAGGTGGATTCGATCCATCGCCACTGATTCCGCCAATAAAGTTAAAACGTACAAAACTCGAATGTTTATGGCTTTAACGCAAATACTACAGTCTGGCGTTGCAAAAGAGAATAATTTATTATAAGATACTGGTTTTTAGATTTTTATGATTGCGTACTAATAATTTTTATTATTACTTCTTATTACAAATCGTCGATCGATTTTAAAATATTAATTTCGTTTTCGCATGTTTGTATATATATATATATATATATATATATATATATATATATATATATATATATATAATATACAATGAAATAATACCAGTTAGTGCCTAGTGGTTAGAAACACCTTCCGTCTGATGCTTATCATTGGGGAGTTTAAGTTTAAACCCCATTGTGTGAAAATGTGTAAGCGATACTAGTCAAATATGATGACTAATTTGAATTCGGTATTAAACAATTTCAATAATAACATGCTACAAACATGGAATATGTAAATAACTAGCCGGCCATGATTACAACGCGGCCATTACGAATTTGTGATGTCATAAATATATGATGGACGCATTATGGCATACGCGATTAATTTGAAATTGAAAAATG